>OU744447.1:3107977-3770327 GCA_916610825.1 Haliclystus octoradiatus
TGTATATAAAAATCAACACGCAAATGTTCTGGAAAGCCGTGAAACGGATTGCCAGAATTCAAATCGCTTTCACTACTCATTTCATATCTTGCCGAACAAATAATTGTTACGATATATGCAAAGTAATATGATAACCCATGTTGTTTTATGAATCTTTGTCTGATTGCTTTTATTTGTTTCATTTGTTTATTCATTTGTTTGTTTTTTTGTTTACTAGACATCTGTCAATGGGATGGGAGGAGAACTTTGCTTTGTTGATTTCATTGGATCTAGTGCTTCACCATTCATATATCCCTTTACTTACAGCAATGGTGTATTGACAGGAGGTGGATATGATTCAGTAAGTTCCTAATTATATATAAATAAAACGAATGAATAAATAAATAAATAAATAAATAAATAAATAAATAAATAAATAAATAAATAAATAAATAAATAAATAAATAAATAAATAAATAAATAAATAAATAAATAAATAAATAAATAAATAAATAAATAAATAAATAAATAAATAAATAAATAAATAAATAAATAAATAAATAAATAAATAAATAAATAAATAAATAAATAAATAAATAAATAAATAAATAAATAAATAAATAAATAAATAAATAAATAAATAAATAAATAAATAAATAAATAAATAAATAAATAAATAAATAAATAAATAAATAAATAAATAAATAAATAAATAAATAAATAAATAAATAAATAAATAAATAAATAAATAAATAAATAAATAAATAAATAAATAAATAAATAAATAAATAAATAAATAAATAAATAAATAAATAAATAAATAAATAAATAAATAAATAAATAAATAAATAAATAAATAAATAAATAAATAAATAAATAAATAAATAAATAAATAAATAAATAAATAAATAAATAAATAAATAAATAAATAAATAAATAAATAAATAAATAAATAAATAAATAAATAAATAAATAAATAAATAAATAAATAAATAAATAAATAAATAAATAAATAAATAAATAAATAAATAAATAAATAAATAAATAAATAAATAAATAAATAAATAAATAAATAAATAAATAAATAAATAAATAAATAAATAAATAAATAAATAAATAAATAAATAAATAAATAAATAAATAAATAAACTAATTAATTAATTAATTAAGAAATTAACTAAAAGTTCAGAAAGTTTACAAAATATTTATCATTCCACAAACTGCTTTTTGCTACAGATAACTTTTACTACAGACATGAGAAAGATCCTCCAATCAGCGGATTTCCTCCTTTCCTATCAGGTTCGAAACAAAGAAAACACTGATCCTTTAATTTTCTGAAGCGTTTTCAAGGGTTTTTCTCTCTATTGACTGAAATTTATTCTCATGAATGTTATTGTGAAACCTGATTATGAGTCAAAACGAAGAGAACTGTTAACATCTTTTTTATATTCAGACTGCTGTTACATCAATTACTGCTGAATTTGCTGGGAATTTCCTGATTTGCGAGTAAGTAGACTGATTGTTTATAATTGAAGTCAGGCAAGTTTTCCAGTCTTCAAATGTACAATATACATAATAGCTGCCAGATAAGCAACACAATAATTATTTGAGAAGCAGGTGTTTCTTTAGTTTTAAATTTCCGGCAGTTTTAATAATAATAAAAATGCATTTGCAAGCGACCCTTGAGTAAGAAAGTATGCATTCTGAGTTTTTATATGTTAGCTTTCAGGAAGTGTCATTAGTACACTCATCAAACTATTCTGTAATTAGTAATTACATTCAACATTTTGAAGATGAGGGGTGGAAGTTCGAATGCAGTAAACTGCACGCTTGAATCAAACCACATATGTCATACACACGTATAACATCCAACAACAAAACAGATTCTCATTTAATCAAGACAATCAACAATTATCAACGAGATTGAGCGTGACACTGAGAATTATAAGACAGAGGCGCATGGTTGGCCTGATAATTTCTCAGTGTCATGCGAAATTGAGTTTGATAATTATTTTATCATTCATCCGTACCTTAATTGAATTATTATTAATATGAATTATTCAAGACCTGGATCGTGCTATGAAGAATTACTTTTACTGTGGCTGTTAAATTTTGCAAATAGTCACAATTTGTATTGTGAGTATGAACTCCATATAGAGCACGTTATCGCTTTTGTGTGCATCCCTTTACTTATTTATCCAACTCTATGACCCTATCAATTGCTCTTACTCCTGTGAAAACAGTTCATGACTTGACAAACTAAACTTTTATGAATTGTTCATGAGTGCTAAATGGTCTAATTTTTATGAAAAGGTAATCAAGAGTTTATGAAAATTGGTGCCATTTACACATGCATGAGCAATTCGTGAAAATTGAGGCCATTTAAGGCTCATGAACTGTTCATGAACTCTCCATGAAGGTTCGTAAACCGTTTTTCGCAAAAGCATTGTCTACTTCGTTTGATTGTGCACGCCCATTATATTATACCACTATTGCTTGAAATTTGAAATGTTGTATATTAAAAAACATTTTGAGGAACTTTTTAATTACTGTAGCCATACCCCTGCGAAAATCAGTTCAGGAGTTCACGAACAGTTCATGAACAGTTCATGAAAGTTAAATGGCTCAAATTTTCCTGAACTGTTCATGAATGTTCATGAACTGTTCATAAACAGTTCATGAACAGTTCATGAAAATGTGGGCCCATTTAACGTTCATGAACTGTTCATGAACTGTTCATGAACTCCTGAACTGTTTTCGCAGGGGTAATAAGATAAATATTATTTTGAAATAAAAAAATCTTAAATTTAGAAGAAGCCTCTATCGTTTTTTGTTTTGTAAGATTCTTATGGGGTCGGCATGGAGGAGACAGAAAACACAAAATTGCTTAATGTTTTAAACGATGTATTCTATACGACCATCAACAAGCAAGGGAACAAAACAGCATGTGCACGCAATCTATATAACAGTTACTAATCACATAAAGCACCAATCACAGTACATCACTAATTATCACATGATAATCCATGCATTAGAGAACAATGCAATCACGTGAGCAACATGCACAACATCTAAAATACCACACAACGTTATACATTTAACATATCCTAAAGACAACACTTCACACAAATATACAACTGAGACTAGGAAGACGTGTTACCATAAATAATATCAAAATTTAATCCTACATTTTGTTTGAACATTTATGGACAACATGCTTATTATTTCAATTTATTTGACCGATGTTATTATGCTAATGATTTTACAACTATGTAATTACTCATTGAAGGTGGAATAGACGTATACAATCTATTGGTCCATTCATGTCTCAATTCAGTGATGATCATAGTCTTTATCTAATGGTCGGTACAGGAATAAGGCGTAAGTTATTGTTATAAATTGCAATGTTACTTTTGTAACATATAACTTATACTCACTATTGTTATCATCATAAAGACAAAAAACAGTTCAGGAGTTCATGAATATTGGGGCCATTTAAAGTTCATGAATTGTTCATAAACTATTGAAATGTATTTCGCAGGGGATGTACTGATGCGTCAATGCGTTGATGTAAGTGTTTTCAATGTGACTTGTGTGATGCAAGTTATGTTGGCTTCACTTGCCAACACTTACATCAACGCATTGACGGACATACTGGATCGGCCATTGGATCACATCTTCGCCATTCACATGGTATTACCGTCCGCGATTGTCATCAAAACTTTCGAGTTATTAAAAAATGTAAGAACCGTTTTGATTGCCTCATTCATGAAATGCTTGCGATTCGGCAGATCAAGCCTACACTCAACACGCAATTAGACTCTGTTAAATCCCGGCTCTTTGTTTGATCACTGACAGTCTTCCGTATCGATGTCTGTGAATTTAATTTAATTTAATTTAATCGCTCTATTAGAATTATGTCAATTAGTTTTCTCTATATATTTTATGAAATTTTCAATATCACTCACTCGCCTGACGATGTTATTAAGAAGATAACGAAACGTTGCTAAATTATGTCTCTTTTATCGCTGTCATTTGTCTCAAAAAAAAAAAATAATAATAATAATAATAATAATAATAATAATAATAATAATAATAATAATAATAATAATAATAATAATAATAATAATAATAATAATAATAATAATAATAATAATAATAATAATAATAATAATAATAATAATAATAATAATAATAATAATAATAATAATAATAATAATAATAATAATAATAATAATAATAATAATAATAATAATAATAATAATAATAATAATAATAATAATAATAATAATAATAATAATAATAATAACAATAAAAATAATAATAATAATAAGAAAGCTATATTTATATCAGTAAAAAGTCAATATTCTCAAAAGTGCTTTACAATTATTATTTTATAAAAATAATATACACTATACACCATATCCAATTCTATAATTATTACCTTTTTTACAACTTTTATGCCTGTTCAAATAAATATGTTTTGATTTGTTTAAAAAAATGTTAATTGATTCTATTGGCCTGATGTCATGTGGGAGTTTGTTCCACAGTGTAGGGACCACGTAAGAAAACAATCTCTCCCCGTATTATTTACAATTCTCTCCTTTGGTTGGTATAGTTGTTTGGTTCCAGACGATCGTAGGTGGCGTAGAGAGTTGTATGGTGATATTGCTTGTGATTTTGTATTTACATATTTATCTGCTGGTATAGTTATGCTTAACTCACTCAATTGTGAAACATATTTTATTTCTTTGTAGCTGATTTTCACACATTGTCAAACCAAGCAAGAACGGCTTCTGGAATCAACATGCTTGAAGTTACTACTCCAGGTATAAGATATATATAAATAAACCTTCTGCAATGAACTGTGTTATGATATTGTATGATTGATTAATTATTTCGATGTAGGCCTATTCATGCTTACATTGTATTTTTTTACTGATTGTCAAATTACATTAGCATTATTGATGTTAGTGTATCATTAATCCAGTCTTACTTTGACGACATGCAGTTTGTCACCTGCGTTTGCAACAATTACCCCTGCGAAAAACAGTTCAGGAGTTCATGAGACAGTTCATGAACAGTTCAGAAACATTTCATGAACAGTTCATGAAAATTTGGGGCCATTTAACGTTCATGAACTCCTTAACTGTTTTTGCAAGGGCACTTACCATAAGTGCTAGATTAATTTCTAGTCATCGCTATGCTGCCCCCTTCAAACCTCTAACAGGATTAACTTTTTCACTCAAAGTCGATTCAATTACTGATGACAAAATTGTACACACATGCAGATCAGCATCAAGTGGCAACGCCAGCGGACAAGATCACATCTCTTCCGATTTCACACACTTCGAGATATCTAAAACCAATTATGAATCACATGATTACAAAGGGTAAAGACCAGCAAAAGTCTATTTATAGAGAAAGCTTTCGTAAGTCTACGATTGTCTGCATCCCAAAACCTGGATTTGTCAATAGCCTAAACAATCTCGCTTTGATGGTCTCTTTATGCAGTACAAAGTGTTACAACCGCATCACTATGGACAGACTAAGAACTGGATTGGAGTCAATCTGTTGAACATACAACCCATATTCAGGATGGGCACTCAGCACTACGCTAGCATGACAAGTAGATGCTACTCACAGAGCACTGACATCAGATATGCTGTAAACATCAAATGTTATTTTGGCAACAACGATTTGTATGAAGTGAAAGGACTGAAGGCTGCACAGAAACGCATACCGTACCCAAAATTCACTTATTTGCCACGCCTCGAGACACCCAACCTGTCCACTGGCTATATTTATAAGCCCAAACAACCAAACAAGTGAGCTACTCAGAAGAGGTGCTGTTGGAAAACACACGTCTTAAGAATTGTAATTTGTAGTAATTGAGACTTCATTGCAATACCCAAGGTAGCCTTGTGACCACTCCTCTATTCGATTCATTTCCCTAAGAGCAATGATTGTAAATGCTCCTTGTTGATCTTAGCCACGTTCATCGGAAAATTTTTAAATGATCTTGAGGAATTTTGTATAGAGCCAAACAACACCTATCGAAAGTGAACGTCTGTGATGGATGGATGAAGAGTGTAAATAAATTTTGTTAATAAAACGAAAGCTAGCTATTTCGTTACATCATCATATTTATATGTATGTGTCATATGTATATGGATAATATCTTTATACTATCAATGAGTGTGGTCCATTATGGACCTTCTATGATAAAGCTTTCAGATCACTATAAATAACTTAATCATCAATTCATTCCATTCCTACGCGAAAAGTATAATGTATATGTGCCGACCCTACTATAAGAATCTTACAAGTTCATTACACAATCCAAATCTATGGGGAGTACTTTATGAAGAGAACTAACAATTAGAATAATTAGAATTAAAATTAGAAGAGACTAATTTTATTTGATTTGTTATTTCTTTTGTATAATATTTTATTTTTCCAATTCAATTCTTTTATTAGTTATTATTTTGAAAATATACTAAAAAGGATCAACTTTGAATATTATAAACTTTGGTTATTTTCATTGTAGTTGGAACTATAGAAATAACAGAATCAACTGATGCTAATACTCCAATCACAACACAACAATTCATTATTATTGGAAGTAGTCCCACCTATGAATGCAAAGATAAAGCTAATCCTCAATCATTTTCACAATGGGATACTTTGGCAACCGACAATTTGGTTATCACATCTGCTGCCATGACTGATACTAACATTTACATATGCGAATCCTCGGCAATAAGTGATTTTAATAGTCCTGCTGCTACTCTGAATCTTAATCTGCAAGTTATTCGTAAGTACTGTTATGTAATCTATCATTTTCATAATAACTTAAAATATTCATGATATTGAATGTTACTTAGTAGGAATTGAGACGGTATCAAAGGAACCCGTACCACTCCTCTATTTCTAGAAGCGTGGTTTTTATTTGCGGAGAGAATGTTACTAACTGCTCTTTATTGATTTCAGCCGTGACACTGCAGATAAATTTCAATAGATTTCATGGCACGATTGTCGATGCACAAGGATGTGCCGCAGCTACTCATAAATGCAATTCCCTATGGACCACTCCATCCACCATCCTTAGATGGTACTCATTTGTTGTTTTCAGTGTCTGACAAACGTTTGTAGCTTAGGGAATCTTGAACAATATTGTACATTTTCTTCTAAACTTTTTGTTGAGATTTATATCAGGAAAATATCAATTTTCTTCTGAATTTTCTCTAGCTTTCCTGGATTTTGGACTCCAGGATCTCCACTTTTTGTCTGACCTTGGATGTTTTAGATAAAGCCATGGCTGAATTGACCTGTAGGGGATTTGAACCACAGTTGATCAGATATGATCTGATCTGAAGTCGGTTGCTCTTCCATCTGAGCAAATCCCCCTTAAGGATACTATACTAAGATATACACTTGGATATAAAAAAGTGTCCAACGTTATTATAATAATTAATAAGATAAAATCTGAAATGATACTGAAATCCATCAGAAATTTATTCAGATTTTTTCTCATTCTATTGAAAAATACTGAAACGTACTTTGAAATTTAAAACCTGCTAAAACGTGTCCAATTGAAGCCTATCCAATATGTTTTCAGTACTTTTTCAGTAGGTTTTCAGCTTTTCAAAATCAGATATATCATTATGGATTTGATTGACAATTCTCTGGCATGTTGAAAAATTGGAATTGAAGAGTAAATACAAAATAATGCTGAGTATTATAAGGCTTTATCTTACAGTATATTACAGAAAAGTTTGTAATTTGCTTGCGGGCTGTCACAAAGTGTGGGATCTTGGGAAGCTGGTTCCCGGAAGGCTAGCACAAAATCAGAAGGCTTCCAATGTTATCATGATTATTTTCTTATTCAAAATTTAATCTTTTTAAATTTCATATTTTTATGTTTTGAAATCCATGCATCTTGCTTCAAAGTAAGTCAAATTTCTGAAATTTGAAAATCAATCCTTCAAAACTTTGAAGCATTGTAATTTCAATTCCAAAATGTTTACACTCGAACAACACAGTTCTAGGAAGATCAAAACTTTTGTGACACCCTGTTTGCTTGAGAAATATTAGTGTATCAGTTGAGGCTCATTCCTTCCACATTGGGTTTTTATATTTTCATGTGATATGAACATTTTTAATATATTTGTTCTATAAACGTTGTAGATCTTGACGACAGCCCTGCATTAGAAACAACTATACCTACTATCAATGAACCAATCGTTATACCTGTTGGTGATACCACTGTAACAAAGACTCTTGATTGTACAACGACCTGTGGTGGACTTACTTGTCCTCCTTTGTATACTTGGACTGGTAGCGGTAGTGGCAATGCTGCAACTTATGATATTACGATTACAGCAGGCGCTGCTCCAGCAGATGCAATATGCGTTGCAAGTCATCAAGATCAAGCAACGTATAAAATTACCAGAACATGGGATTTCTTTATTTCTTGTAAGTTTGAGCTAATTTCTAATTTTTTTTTCGTATGTTCTAATTCGTAATAAATAAAAATCTAATAGGCAAATAGCATAAAATAGTTATATTATTAGAACAAGTGGAGCTTTCATCAAAACTCTAATATCAATATCAAATCACTGTCAACAGAACAATCCTGCTAGCTACTTTTCTTATAATGTAACATATTCCAAAAAAAGCTACATCCCCTGCGAAAAACAGTTCAGGAGTTCATGAACAGTTCATGAACGTTGAATGGCCCCTCCTGAACTGTTTTCGCAGGGGATACCTTCAAAGTTAAAACTTTTCATTTCAGCACTTTCTAGCACATACTTATCACATCATCAGGATTGGGTTTAATATGAAAGTAATAGTGTTTAAATGAATTTTGAGTTAAAAAAACCTTAGACGTCCAGTAGCGTTGCGTAGCCTTATGATTATCCTGATGATGTGATAAGTAAGTGCTGATAAGTGTTAAAACGAAGCATTACAATTTTGAAGGTATATAGCTGGTCTTGGAATATGTTGTACTATAAGAAAGGTAGCTAGCTGCCAGGATCAGGATGAACAGCTAAATTTGTAATGAAAAAAAGTAAAACGAATCCAACACTGTTTTTGCCTGTAGCAATTAAAACGTAGAATGTTGGCAAAAAAATCACGGTCAAACTTTCTGATGGAAAATAAAATCTTTCCTTTTTTGGTTTCAAAAAGTGGGACATGGGAATCTCCAAAATGCCATGTTTCATCTTAATTTTGACGGGGAAAGAGTCGCACTGTGTAAAAGTTCAACAACAAAAAAAGTTTAGAAGTTTAATTTTGCCGTTTGGGTCTGTGAATGAATCAAAACCTTTTTATAATCTAAATGGATTTATGAAATAGAACAAATGAAACTTTCAATAACACCCTGATATCGAAATGCTATCAACTTAACGCAACACAAATACTCCGAATGAATACAAATATAATTCATTCGTAATTTAATGTTATTTCCTATTCATGACCATACTATTATTTTGTCATCATGAAAGATATTTCTATTTTATAAATCAGGTACAGTGAAACATGTATATAACGGCCAGCTAAGAGAGGTAGATAAATTGACAACTATAGACAGGTGGCCTTTGTATACAGGTTTGATTCAATAGAAAATTCTATTTTAGTAATTGAAAGAGTGACCACTATAGACAGGTGGCCACTATATAGAGGTGACTGTTATAACAGGTTTGACTGTATCAAGCACATTGTTGTGAAATATGGGTTATTTAAACACAAGTGCTGCGCCATGAATCACAATGAAGGAGTAAGAAAATCACTCGCTGATCCTTGCTCATGCCTCATAGCGTATCACTTGTGTTTATTATAACCCACTATTCCACAGTATGTGTTTAATTCTTGCAAATTACAATATGGGTTTAATAGAATTACAGCATCACTCATCATCATCATCATCATCATTTCTCATTGTCATCAATATATCTCATATTTGACTGTTATTCTATAAATAGCTCGATTTAACTTTCGTATGTGTTATCTACTATATAAACGTCGATGTATGTCTGTCTGTATTAGCAGTATTGGAGATTCACGCTTCTCCTGGTAAACGTATCAAAAACAAACTTTTCGTGGGGTATCATATAATTATTTGTCACAACATAGGCCATGTTTAGTGTCCGTATCTTTATATTCCTTCAATTGACGGTCCGAAGCGTATTTTTTTCGTAGGATTTCTCTTGCGGCTCCACAGAAAGAACGAATTACATTCTCATGTTCGTCACGCTTCGTATTTCACACCCGACTGACATTCAGTTCTATTGTTTATTTATCAATCGGGCTATTTCCGCTCATGCATTTATCTTTCATCATTCATTTAGGATTGAATCCAATGATTTGTTTATGATTGTATTTTTAGTAGATTATACTAAATACAATGTAATAGAGAATGAAATTCAAAATGATGTTTTTTATTCGAAAATTTATTAATTCAATGTTTTGATATCTTAATTCAAAGTTGATATCGCCCAGTGCAGTCGCTCTGTTTTGTTTACTTCGTTTTGTAATTCAGAACGTTCGTCGCTCTGGTTTGTTTACATCATTTTGTAATTCAAAACCTATTTAAAACCAACGTTCGAATCGAATCATTCGCCATGCAACTTGACACCTACATAATATACTCATGATCTACGACTATGTGTAGCCTCCTGATCTTTTGTTTTCATTTGCTTGGATGGGAAACAATCGGCAAAATCCGATTAATCGACTGATTGTTATGACTGATCGGCGGCAAACTAATCGGCATCAAACATCGGTAAATTTCGTCATCGTCTCACCCCTAAAACAGATGTCTGCAATTATATAATAGACTGTTATACATTTTACTGGAGATATTAAATATTAGCTGTATTTATTTACTTTCCTTCAAGCATTCTTAATGTAAGAGATTGACTTTGTCGATCAATTCTCAAATATTTATTTACTGTATAAAATTTTCAACAATGAGAATGCCCAGAATAAATGATGATGATAAAAAAGCGTGTGCAATCCGGTATGTACTTTATCCGCTAATACTATACAGGCCCCCCATATTCATTCGTGACGTGGTATTGGCCTATATTTTGAGCATGAATTCGTGAAAAGGCAATTTTTATACGCCTTATTACGTGAATGAAAGTTTCTGCGTTATACTAAATATAAACCTATTTAAAAAGCTTTTGAGGACTTTTGAGCTATAGCATAGGGGTTTTCACAGATTGTGACATCACATTTTGAAAATATTTCCCGGAGGTGCACCCCTGGACCCCATTTGCATGGACAATAACCTATATTGCATGCTTGCGATTTACACTTTTCAAATTCTGTAAAACACATTTCTTTTGGCTATAATAATTTATTTCGCCACTGAAGCTCGAAAATATTTCAAATCCGAATGGTCTAAATTAAATCGTCATCAAGGGTTATTGGCTGAATACGTCAGAATTGAATTTTTACTGCGTTATGCGTGAAGTTGTGAAAATGAAGTGCGTGTTTGCGTTATTACCAAGGTATATAGGGGCCCCTATACAGTAAGATAAAAATGAGTACACGATAGATATTTGAAGAACGATTTGATTTAACTAAATTATTGATTATGTTATTCAGCTATTTATGCAATTCAGAGAAAAACAGCAATTATATGGTTATTCATAAACCAACATAATATTTTAAGGATATTTCAAATATTTCAGCAATTCATCAGATTTTATATATGAGAGTCAGCGGTATTAGTATAATGAGTGCAGTCATATTCAATTTGTTTAAAAGTGGCCTATAAATGACTGCATGGCCATGACCTGAGTGATGCCTCGGAAAAGAAATTCAAATCTTAGTCAAACTTTTTTGAATCAGACCAATAAAAATTTGACGTGTGGTTCACGATCCTTGGTGTTGTTAAATCTAAGCTTATCGGACACTTTAAAGCCATTTTTAGATGGAGATATTGAGAAAAAGTAAAGGTTATCTATGTTATCTTCTTAATTTTGTTATCTTAGGAAGAATAATATAATCTCTATATATAATATATAAATACATCAGTTTTTGGTCAAACACTGATAATTTCATGGTTCATGTTAACATGCAAATTAATTATCAATCTACTATATCAATCACAATTCGAAGTACAAGTGCATTATTTTTCAACTTCTAGCAATTAATGTTCTGTATTTTTTTATATTTAAATTTCACCCAGCGGAGCGGGTACACTTCACTAGTCTGTTATAAAGCTTGAAAGACTAGTTAGAATCAATAGTTACATATATTGTCAGAACTCAATATCTCTAAGAAATTCCATGTGCCACCAGTCTGATTGAGTAGCCTCCTTTACATTACTAGTATTCATATTACAACAAAGGCACATAAATTGCTAACATTACAACATTATCAATTTTAGATCTCCATACATTGGATGTTGCAGCTGGTGGAACTTATCTTACCGTGGGGGAAGCTGTTATTGCTACATTTACTTGCACATATCAAGCCGATGATGTTGACAGTTTAGAAACCGTCCAATGGTATCAAGGAAACACTGAATTGACAGGTGGTACAACAGGAGTAACTATAACGTCTGCAACAGGTACTAGTACATTGGATTTAGATTCATCATCTTATGCATTCACAAAATCAGACGATGAAGCAACAATCAAATGCAAAGTTACAAATGATGCGGGAATTGGAGAAGCTACAACATCGTTGGATGTGTACTGTAAGTTAAAACAAATTAGTCAAATTAGTATTGAGAGAACATACAATGAAACCTGTGCATAAAAGCCACCCATATATTGACCACTATAGACAGGTGTTTGCTGTATAGAGGTGTCATGGTATGATATGATATTGAGTTATAGAGTATGTGAGAGCTATATTAGTTGGAGGAGAGGACCGGCAATATATTGATATCATGTTGGGATTAAAACTGATTATGTGATGTGCGTGAACGTTACAATACTATATGATTGCTCCAAAATCTTGCTGAACACTTAAAACTTATTGAATAGGGTACCTAAAACTACTGAAAAACAAACTGGAATCGTATTGGGTGTGTATGGTGTGTGGTCTATATATTTGTGTTTATATATCATTAAACTCGGTCATGGAATGTACTCATCTGGCCTTGGTGCTTGGTTGTGGGAGTACCCCAAAAGCGAATGTGTTCGACAGCAAAGCCATATGTGAATATTTGAGTGAACTTGTCCCTATCAAACCAAGCACCGTCACACTGTTAGTAAAAGGAAACATTAAATTATGCAAACCTGTTAATAATTAATAGAGGGGTTGGGTGCGGACTTAACTAGTCATTTTGAATGTCCTC
The DNA here is from genome assembly GCA_916610825.1 of Haliclystus octoradiatus. Classification (NCBI taxonomy): domain Eukaryota; kingdom Metazoa; phylum Cnidaria; class Staurozoa; order Stauromedusae; family Haliclystidae; genus Haliclystus; species Haliclystus octoradiatus. The sequence goes on from OU744447.1 coordinate 3,121,278, forward strand.
ATCTAGCTTCGAATAGTGAACAATCACTAGCAAATTCTGAATGGTAAACAATCACTAGCAAATTCTGAATGGTGAACAATCACTAGCAAATTCTGATTTAGTGAGCAATCACTAGCAAATTCTGATTTAGTGAGCAATCACTAGCAAATTCTGATTTAGTGAGCAATCACTAGCAAATTCTGATTTAGTGAGCAATCACTAGCAAATTCCGAATAGTGAACAATCACTAGCAACTTCCGAATAGTGAACAATCACTAGCAAATCGAAACTAAATTGATAACAAAAACCGTCAGACAATTGACGATGCTGACATGGATCACCTGACTCCTTCATCTTCTCTTTTGTGTTAAGGAACTTTTGATAGCAAATTTCACCAGCTGCTGTGCCATTCAAAAACAGATCGACATAATTGAAACATTTGTTATTGAAGCACACAAATTGATTTTTGTGGTTTAGATGAAATGAATTGCCTGATGATTACCTTGTTATGTGGTGATACTTGCAGTAGCGTCATCTAGCATGTCCAATTGTCTATATAAACAGTATACATTATAATATTTTATAAACTTAAGCTTTTCTCTCTTTCCATTTCAGATTTAGAGACACCAACAATCACACCAACAACCGTTGATTACTGCGCTAGCGCTGGTGCCATCACGTTGACATGTGCAGCAGTCTCCAATCCTACGCCACCTGCATCATACAATTGGCCGGCAGTAAACGGAGTTGCTGCAAGTATTACAGACACTCATAATATCCCAAGGGTTGCCGCAAGTACTGGAACATATACTTGCGAAGTAACAGTTACTGAAATTACAAGTCCAAGTTCTGCTACTCAAGCGATAAACATTCTCTGTAAGTAGGAATTATGTAATATATTTTTATTAGATGGAGCAGTGCTAAATTTTGTTGTTTTTTTCAGAGCAAACTTATTAAATAAATCAAACAAGGGGTGTAAAACAGATATTATGACATGGCATGTTGAGATCGCTCCTCACAATAGAACAAACTACTAAAAATGGGTTACATTTTCAATTTGCTATCTTTAAAACTGTAAAATTGTAAAATCGAATTGACTTTCTAGCTGCATTTTCTCAAAGATGCGGCTATGAGACAACTTGCTGCGAAAATTATCTATTTAGTTGATGTGGATTATAAAAATAAAATCTACCATTTGTTTTTGCCTCTGTATCATGGGACCACATTGCCTAGGACATAACATTATAGGCCTACTAATAAGAGAAATCATTATGTCTGCATCTAAAAAGTCTGTTTGCCCAGCTATTCAGTTAAATCTCCTCAGCTTAGAAGTCCTTTCATAGCATCTAATTAGTCGTAGCTATTCAGTCCATTTTCCAGGCAGTTTGTCTTCAACTGCACATGTTTGTTTACATGGAACATCCATACTCCTACTGATATTTCTAAAGTGCCATTTTCAAATGCCACATACACTGCTGCTCAATTTGGAGATGTTTAACTATACTTAAATTTTGCTGGTGATATAACAATTTTGTGATGCCGCGTGATAAAAATATACTCACACACATTCTGGATTATTGTACAATGTTTGCTCAAAAATGATTCGTTGACTATGCTCCCTATAACCAATATAAATTTATTTCCGTCTATAGAAGATTGAAAACTTGCCTTGATTGTCTCATATGACAGTACGTAGCTATTTAATTAATCAGCTAATGGTATAATTGCTGTTTCCAAAATTGATGTTGGTAAGCAACCCCTGCGAAAAACAATTCAGGAGTTCATGAACAGTTCATGAACAGTACATGAAAATTTGGTGCCATATAACGTTCATGAACTGTGCATGATCTCCTGAACTTTTTTCACAGGGGAAAGCTCATTTAATGAGGGAATTAGTGATTTCTATCCAATTAGATGCAATGACTTGATAAATATAAGGCTTTTATAGACAATTTGCTGCGGAAAAGATAAAGTATTTAAGCTTTTGCAAAATGACTTTTAGTTGCAGTTTCTCAAAGATAATGTGATGATTTGCCTAGAAATGATAATAAGCTGTAGTGGAGCTAATTGCATGCTTAATAATAATACAACAGCAATAGAACAAATATTACTAATGGATTAAATTTGCATTTTACAATCTTGAAAACCGTAAAATTGCACCTCCGCAACTGTGTAGAATTATTAAACACATGCAAACATTGGCTGAGTCCATTTGCTGTTCATGAAATTTATGAACATTCTAAGAACACTTCATAAATTTATAAAACAGATGTTAGGTAAGTAATACGTTTTGATTGGCATTTGACGAGCCAGCAATTCTGTCATCATCGGTCAGCCTGATAGTTAGTGGAATTTATATAACTGTGTAAAATTTGCAAAAGAAAATATACAGAACAACATAAATAACAAAACTGACTAAAAAGTTTGCAAAATAAACAAAATCGCTTTGTAACTAAAAACAGTATCAAAGATAAACATGTAGATCCATGAGTTTATTAATGTTTCTAATGAGTAGAGGCATATCAATCTGAATTACAAAAAGAAGTATAATAATAATCATTGTATTGTTAAGCATGTATGAGCTAGCAATTTCAAACATTGATAAATTCTCACCTTGATATTAGTGATAAAAACATATTCACATCTGGTTAATTATTCTGTTAGTTTACATGAACTTGCTATGCTTACAGTAGCAGACATGTGCACATTGTAGGATAATCGCTATGACTCAAGACAATTACACAGTGGAGTTATCAACAGAATGAATATATTAATATCACTATTGAGTAAGTGTAATGGTCATAAAATGTTGTAGCTAAATTTATCAGAAGGATAATGTAAACTTAACTTCTAATAAATAACTGATTGAGCAAGTTGAGTAACTTATGATAATTCCCCTGCGAAAATCAGTTCAGGAGTTCATGAACAGTTCATGAACTCCTGAACTGTTTTCGCAGGGGCTGTGTTCATTAAAGGTAGCAATAATATACTGTGATAAATGTAATAAATTTCTGATGCGTAATAGATATAAGCGTAATATATTGCTTGTGGTTATAAGGTGATTTGGTATTATTAGTATAAATGATAATGGAATTAGCTCTCTTCGATAAGTCTTTGAGGTTAAAGATGCTAGACTATATATTGATTATCACACCGTAATATGCTGTAGCGCTTTGAAAAGAGAAACAAATTGATGTGTGTCATAGGTGTCACAAGTACTGCTGATTAAGATATGTTCCATTGGCTTACATACATCATTAGAAACAAAATTTTTATCAAATGTTTATAACCTTGACACAGTCAAATCTCAAAGTACTTGATTTTGATTTCTGCTGAAATAAACAAAACAAGCACTGAAAAATTAAAACTATTGCGAATGCATTGAATTGCTAGCAATAATTATGATATATATTAGTCTTTTGTTTGGTCTATTATAGGGCTTGGTATTAGTGAAGTAGTTCTGACAAGCCCAGCATTGACAGCGTTAACAGAAGATGATGGCGGGTCGTTTGTGTTGACCTGTGATCAATCTGCAGCCAGCAAATCGTCACCTGGACCGGATAGTTCTTCAACTGCAACAACAATATCCTATGCATGGAAGAAAGATGCAGCTCCAATTTCTAGTGAAACGCTACATACTCTTACTCTGAACGTTGCAAGGGGTAACTCTGCATTATATGAATGTACCAGGACAATTACTTGTGGTGCTGACAATGTTGAAGAGAGTGGAACACTTCAAGTAACTGTTGAATGTGAGTATCAATGAATTTCAATCAATTTCTAATTATATTGATGCATATATTGTTATTTCAAAAACCACTGCTCAAATAAATCTGTACACTGATTGAATAGATCTATGGACATTTTATACTGATACTTCCAAATAAATGTACTGTTGGTAACTAGGCTATATTGAATAATATTGGTGTGTTTGGTATAAGGAAATTGAAATTGAAGAAAGTATTCTCATGTTCAAAAATTCGATTTGTTTATCTTAGCTTACGGCTGAGATTTTCTATCAATTCCCTATCTTTTTCTTCAAATGTTTTGTGAATGCTATCACTGATACCCCTGATTTGTAATTCTAAAATATCACAAAGGTTTTCTGCGATCTGATTGGTCGAGAGAGCGTGTATGAAATCTCAAGGAAAAAACATGGCTCTAAAAACCGGGAAAAACCGCTAGCTTCAAAAGTTTGATCTGTGAAAAAATGCAGAAATTATAGCTTTCCGATAACAATCAAATAGATGTCTCAATTAGGGCAACGAATTACAAAACAATATTTAGCCTAAGATGTTTATATTTATTGAAAAGCGTTGTGAATGAGTTATTTGCCGTGCAGCATAGAAAATAAAAACACAGATTGAAAGACAAAGCACATTCGATTTTAAAGCTGTTGAGCTATACTAGTATGATATTCAATTAATTTCTTAATTTTCCCTTCTCCCAACAGTTAATAAAGAAATTGATTATCAGTTCATGAACTGTTTATGAACTTTAAATGGCCCCATTTTCATGGACTTTTCGATGAATTTTTATGGAAATTTTTATGAAAAGTTCATGAATCTTTCATGAACTCGTGAAATGATTTCCAGAATGGTCTTTCTTGATAAGTTCTAGCCCTGTGAAAATCAGCTATGGCTATGGCTATTTTGAAGACATGTGAGAAAGACAAATGTTCCCCTGTGAAAAACAGTTCAGGAGTTCATGAACAGTTCATGAATGTTAAATAGCTCCAATTTTCCTGAACTGTTCATGAACTGTTCATGAACTGTCTGTGAGGGTTCGTGAGAAGTTCATGAACAGTTCATGAAAATTTGGGACCATTTATTGTTCATGAACTCCTGAACTGTTTTCGCAGGGGTTATTGCCCCTGCAAATAGCAGTTCAGTTGCTCATGAACAATTTGTGAAAAATTCATGGAAAGTTCACAAACTTTAAATGGCCCTGATTTCCATGAGCTGTTCATGAACTATATCAAGTTTCGCAAAATCGATCTCATTTTGGGCTCCTTTGCTTTGGAAATTGTTCATAAACGCCTGAAGCGTGGTTGCTTACAAAGAGTGTCCCCTTAATAGGAGTGGTTGCTATACGAGTTTGACTGTGGTTACCTTTGCAACTTTACAGAGCTCTTACCAGCATTAACCTATGTTCATCGGTACAATTTGACTTATACTGTTAATGATCTAATTTGTCATTTTGGAATACTTTTGCAAAAAATATTTGCAAAAGTGCATATGGTCTTGATAAGCAAGGCGTAATGGAAAAACTCTTCAATACAATTTAAATTTCTTCAACACAAATGAAAGAGCAGAGGCAACACAGTTTATTTTCACAGGAATTCCTTCGAAATAACATGATTTTGTTTATTTTAATCGCAATTAATGAGCAATTTATCGTGTTTTAAATTGTAAACAACAAAACCTTGGTAGTCGAAGGCCTTAGATATCCCAGATGCGTATTAGAAGCTTATATGAACAATGTGACAGTTGTAACAGGTTTGACTGTAGCATTATTTGGTTAAACCCGTGCGAAAACAGTTCATGAACAGTTCATGAACAGTTCATGAACAGTTCATGAACAGTTCATGAACAATTCAGGAACAGTTCAGAAAAATTGGAGCCATTTAACGTTCATGAACTGTTCATGAACTGTTCATGAACTCCTGAACTGTTTTTCGCAGGTGAATAATTAGTCTGCTAATAATAACATATTAAATGTATAATTTGATGATCAAAGGATAGTACTATGTATCGATTTTAGCCATGATTAAAATTTTCATTTGATAAATATGCCTGGCAGAAGGTGTTTGTTATATGATTATAATTTAGTTGAATTTTGTCATCGAATAACTTGACAATACGGAAATCCAACAAAATTGAGCAGTTCGATTGATCTAACACTACCAAGACCAAAACCATGAAAATGCAATGAAAGTGTGGGGAAAACATCATGAAAATGTTAAAAGGTGAAAACCATAAATTTTTAAAGCCATGAGAAAGTTTGAAAACCGTGAAAACACCCATATCGAAGATATTAAAATGTGAAAATGCCTTGCAAATGCCATGAAAATGCAATGAAAGTGTGGGGAAAACATCATGAAAATGTTAAAAGGTGAAAACCATAAATTTTTAAAGCCATGAGAAAGTTTGAAAACCATGAAAACACGCATATCGAAGATATTAAAATGTGAAAATGCCTTGCAAATGCCATGAAAATGCATTCTAAAATGCTCGTGATTTTTTAGCACTTCACTCGTGTCTCCCAACATTTTCTCGTTTAGTAAATATGAATACAAACATGGCAAGTATGTGGTAACCCTTTAATGAAAATTCTCAACTGTTTTCATCTTTTTGGTGTCAGTAGTGTAAAATGGTCGAACTCCAGTAAATTCTGAACTGTATTGACTGCGCCGTGTTTTCTAACCGTTATGGCGAAAAGTACAGTGAATCATTGTATTTTTGATGCATTAAAATAGATTGATTTCATGTTATGATACATGTCAGTGATTTCATGTCAACCTCTGCGAAAAAAAGTTCATGAGTTTATGAAGTGTTCATGAGCTCTTTTCAGCTGTTCATGAACTGTTCATTAACTGTTCATGAGTCCACAAAAAAATGTTCATGAACTGTTCATGAAGTTCATGAACCTCTCAGGAACTCATGCATTTTTTCGCAGGGGAATTGCTAACTGAAACAGTTGTTGTTCTTGAGGCTTGATGAATATCAGCATTTTCAACTCGCCTTTGATCAACAACTGTTACATAATGGCACTTACTAACATTCATTTTTTTCTTCTTTTTAAGTTGTTGATAAACCTTCAATCTCTGCAACCCCTGATGGTGATGGCTCCTTAAGTAGTGATGGTCTGACAGTCTATGTAAAAGCTGGTTCTGTCACTACTTTCACATGTACAGCTACAACTAGCGACGTAGCACCAACAATCTCCTGGGAACTAGATACTGCAGCTATTACTGGAGAGACAACTCCTAATTACTTATTGACTGCTTCTGCTTCAGTAAATGGAGATTATAGCTGTTGTGCTGTTACAACCAATATTGCACAGAAATGTTCTGATCCCATTGCTGTTATTTTCTTGGGTAAGATTTATGTTTTGCAAACATTTATACTGTTTATTATTTAAGCAATGAATAATTTCCAGAAGTTATAGCTTTTTGTATATACTGAAAGTATAGTTCAATCAATCTGATTGGTTTTGAGTTATGACGCTAAATCACATTATTGACACAAAACAAAACCAGATTGGAAAACGCAATTGATCTTGCCGCTCCAACTTTGTATCACAATTAATAATTTCAAATTGATTAGGCATTTTCAAAAACATTAACTAAATAGGTAAAAAGTCAATTGAAAGTTTTCTAAAGTATACCAGTATTATAAAAAGCAATTGGGGCAAAGTTTGCTATGAGCTATTGATATTTGGCATAACTAAGAATACTTTCTGTAGCGGATCATAATTTTGTAATGCCTTCTTGTTTTCTTCTCACATCCCCTCTCATGCTCCATAAAGCTAATAGCTCATATGAAACTGCACAACAATTGCTTAATGGCATATAAAAATGTGTTCCTTAAAAGGTAATACAACATTAACGTCAATCTTATTTTTGCTTGCAATATGCAAATCAAGCCAACACTCAGCACACCGTTTCTTACATTTACATTAAATTCTATTAGTTGTATGGGATATTTTAATTCTAAAAATATTGACTTTAAATTACTGCATTCATTATTAAAATTAGTATCTGATTATGATAAGGGATTGGCTCGATCAAGTATAGTATTAAATAGTGCCTTCTTATAGCTTTGATCTACATGGCTTTGATAAAGCAGTAGCATACCATTGTCGGACAAAATACCGTTAAGGACCAAATTTTGGCAAATAACCTAAAAAGGCAGCTATCGAAACTAAGTACAAATATCGGTCAAATTATCAGACCAGTTCTTAGCAGTAAAAAACTTATGGATGGTTTGAGAATACGCAGACAAAAGCCACCAATGTTGTCCTGTTAATGCGTTTTGTATTGTTTTCAATGTGACTTGTGTGATGCTAGTTATGTTGGCTATACATGCCAACACCTTCATCAACATATTGACGGACACACCGGTTCAGCTGTTGGCGCACACCTTTGTCACTCTCACGGTTCAGCTATCCGGAACAATCATCACACTTTCCACGTTTTGAATAAATGCAAAAACAAAACTGATTGTCTTATTTATGCAATGTTTGCAATCAGGCGGATCAAGCCAACACTCAACACGCAATTGGATTCTATAAAATCCTGGTTGTTTGTTTAATTTCCGTGTGATTGTATTTGATAATTTGTTTTGTAAACTCAAACTCTATATATTTGTAATTTTTTAATTTGTATTTATATACCTGATGATGCCATGAAGATATGATATGGCGAAACGTTGTGAAATCCCATGTTTTTTATCGCTGTCATTTGTTACAAATTTAATAAGCAAGAATTTATTAATTATATGTTAATGGTTCTGAAAATTCCTAATCAAATTCAAAATGCTCATTCATCAAGATCAAGATCCCATTTCAAGATCAATTGTGTTTATGTATTTGAATCATCACTCTTTCGAGCATGGTTCTGTTTTGTGTCGATATTATGCCTTGGTGCTGCACACTAAACCAATAAACCAATCAGATTCATGAATTCAATTTATATAATTAGATTTTTTTATTCGATGTTAAACTCATCCCATTTAAGAGTATTTGCATTTTGTGCATTGTTGCTGGAAGCAAAGTAGTTAAGAGTCTGCGTTGGACCCTCTAGCAAACCTGTCACCACCCCAAGCACCAGTCACATTGATAATCAGTGGAAATTAATAACTAATTAGAATCTAAAGTTAAGAACAGATTGAGTTACAATAAAAATTATGGCATGGGTAATGGCGGGAAGAAAGACTAGCATCTTGGCTATTCCTCATTCGACGAGGCATACTGCTCAAGCTACAATATGTATATATAAAGGCTAGCAAGACGTTAGTAGAATGCGTAGCTAGCTAGAAAATTCCAATCAAGAATGAATTAAATAATTAATAACCTTCCACCTAATTTGAACTCCATGTGATGGCTTCCTTACAAGGTCATCATCTGCACACACTCTGCAAAGTACGTGCTCAACCAAGAAGAGCCAATCGTTGTGTCGTCTTCACATGCTTATTGTGTCTGTGCGCATGCTACCTGGCCCTAGCAATGGGTCAAGTTTAACTCAGCCTAACTAAAAGTAGCCCTCTCTAAATTAGCATTAGTTGAGATCATTCACCTCACCCATCCTTCGCTAAACAGTCATTTGATTGGTTAAGCAAAATCGCTTGCTTCGTAGACATTATGTACGTATGCTATATCATGTCAATGAGGGTCATATATAACTATTCAGAGTCATTAGGAAGTAGATTATCGCATAATTAACATTCAGTACCTATACAGTGTAACCCGCTTAAGTGCAATTCGGATAAGTGAAATTCCCGCTTATCTGCAACCTGAATTTGAAAACCTATAAACTATTTTCTGGTCAAATGTTTGCTAAGCACTTTCGGATAAGTGCAAATTCAGATAAATGCAACTGAAATTGTTGGCATTTCTTACTTGCATTTAAGCGGGTTACACTGTAATAAGCAATCGGCTTATCTTGAAAGTGTGTCTGTGGCAAGGAACCCATCTTCACTTCAAATTTGTCTTTGGTTGCTAATGGAATTCAATATTAGAAATGCTATGATACTAGTATTATAGGCTAACATATAAAATGTTTACATATTATGGAACTCATGCATCCATTAAACTCACACATGCCCTAATACGCTAACGAACTAACCAACCACCCAAAGGGCCGTAGTGCAGTTGATAGGGTGTTGATCTTTGCCCGCAGGGTCTTGGGTTCAATCCCTGGCAGGAATCGCACTATTTGGTTGGGGCCAGGAAGGTGATCTGGCCATTAAATTGACACATGCTTTAAAAACACTAACCAATTGACCAACCACCCAAAGGGGCGGTAGTGCAGTTGATAGGGTGTTGATCTTTGCCTGCAGGGTCTTGGGTTCAATCCCTGGCAGGAAGTGTACTATTGGTTGGCGCCAGGAAGATTGTCTGGCCATTCAACTCACACATGCTCTAAAACACTAACCAACGAACCAACTAACCAACCACCTCAGTGAAAATACCTAGTAGAGCTTAAGCCCCGGCCAAATGACTTTTCATTTCGCCAACATTGTTAGGTTTTGTTGAAAATATGAACCTTCCTCTGATTGGTCAACAATGACGTATCTTGTCTCAGGATTGATGGGCTCGATTGACTAGCTTCCAAGCCTCAAATACCAACCGCTGTTGACGAAAATGAACTCAAGAAAATCCTATGAATGTTGGCGAAAATAAAAAGTCATTTGGCCACCTCCAAGATGTTGGCAAAAAAACGCAAAAATCCATCGGATTTTATCTGATGAATTTTGGTGAAAGAAAAAAGTCATTTGACCGGGGCTTTACCCCGTTAGTGGCTAAATGATGGAACGTCTTGTCTCAGGATTGATGGGCTCGATTGACTAGCTTCCAAGCCTCAAATACCAACCGCTGTTGACGAAAATGAACTCAAGAAAATCCTATGAATGTTGGCGAAAATAAAAAGTCATTTGGCCACCTCCAAGATGTTGGCAAAAAAACGCAAAAATCCATCGGATTTTATCTGATGAATTTTGGTGAAAGAAAAAAGTCATTTGACCGGGGCTTTACCCCGTTAGTGGCTAAATGATAAAAAAATAATAAAAATTTAATCCTGTTTTACAGATTCAGCAGTACCAGTTTTGAGTAAAGGCGGTGGTGGTGGTCCAACGACTGAAACTTTGAATGAAGATTCTCCATTTGATTTGTCATGTACATCAACTGGAGTTCCAGCACCAACCCTTTCATTACTGTTAGATGGCCAAGCTGTTACAGATGGAGCAACTACTTCATCTATTACTGATACTCAAGTTAAACGTCAAAGACAAGGGAAATACACATGTCAAGCCACTTATGCTATTGGAACCCCTGTGACATCGGCAGATGAACACACATTGATCGTTCAATGTATGTTTGTTGCAGATATATTTTTTGAAAGTGAAAGTATAATATAAAAATACAGGAATATGTATAGCTAATATTAGAAACCCCAATCTTGAACTCCTTTTCAAAATAATGGTTTAATGAATCCTATTTTAAATTTCCCTTAACTCTGTTTGTGTGTGTCCGCCTCCCCGGTTTTCTGGTCAGCTTTATGTAGCTGCATCTAGGGTTAGGTCACCAAATAAGTTATTATTACAATCAAGCAATCTGAAGATTTGAGAACAAGAAACGTTGTGTACTCGGAAATCCTGTTAATAAAACTAATATATTTATATTAAATTTAAATTGTTTAAACTGCAATTAATATAGTTAGTTACTTTTACTCAAATCATGTGTAACACAGCCCCTGTGAAAAACAGTTCAGGAGTTCATGAACAGTTCATGAACAGTTCATGAACATTAAATGGCTCCAATTTTCCCGAACTGTTCATGAACTGTTCATGAAAACTTGGGGCCATTTAAAGTTCATGAACTGTTTTTGCAGGAGGGCAGTCATTAAAGTATATGCAAAATCACCAAGACAAGTGCACAATGGTCATAAACACTATTGAGTACCTGCAGTAAAGTAATTGCAACCACTATATTCTACAACATGCAATTACGCAATAGGTTCTATTAGTGTCCTTACAATTCTTGTTTTTGTTTACAGATTTGGATCCAGCTACAATTGTTGCTACACCATCATTAACAGTATTACGTGGAGAAGAATTAGTTCTTGTTTGTAACTCTGCTGGATCGCCGACGTTGGTTGTTGATTGGATTAAAAAGAGTAGTACAGGAGGTGCTGATACTGTTCTCGGTATTAATACTGGAGTGTTAGCTTATGATCCTGTTGATGCAACACATTCTGGTCAATATTGCTGTGAAGTATCTAATACTGTATTTTCAACAAAGTTAATATCACCAATTGTAACTGTTGTAGTTACATGTAAGTACACACCACTCTATCATTATCTTAACATGTAAAAGAGATTTGCATCAAACGTATGTACCCTAATCACTCTCCGAGTTCTCCATCAAAGTGTATGAAAGTAGTATCATTTGAATCCTGGTGTTTGTGACTTGTGTTTTTATATCCCTTTCTGTTTTACTTTCGATTTTCTCTCTTCGTATCACAACAAAATGTATCTTTTCATTTTATATAAATTTATTATTATTATTATTATTATTATTTTGCGGTTTTTGCGGCTCTAGGTCATAACTGCTATTGTTTGCAAGGGATCTCCCCTTCAATTTCCTTAATCCAACCAAGCAACGGGGGTGACTCATTGCTAGTTATACAATAATAATCCACAGTGATAATTTTGCTTAGTTGTTATTATTCTTGCCATATAAGTATTTTGTATTTGTGGCACTTTTGCAACATTGAAAATAGTTTGTTTAGATTTGCATTCAAACATTGAGTATTGTTTTGCTGCTATTAAATTAGACAATATTATGTCTTTTATCTAGCAGCAGACTAGTATTTGTTTCTAGCCATCAGGCTTCATCAGTACTGCTCAGTGAGTGAACAAGGGAATAATTCATCACATGAAAAAACATATATATCTTTATTTTTAATAATTGCATAATTTTAAAACTCCTATTCAAAAAAATTATATTGTATATTGTATTTTATTTTATCAAGGTGCACACGATAATAGGTCACAGGGTAATTTTTCATGCAAAAGGTTTGGGCTATTGAATCTGCGAGCATAAGTCTTGTTTTGTTTTTTCCATTATTAGAAAGTGAAATATGGGAGAAATCCCCCTGCGAAAAATAGTTCAGGAGTTCATGAACAGTTCATGAACGTTAAATGGCTCCAATTTTCCTAAACTGTTCGTCAACTGTTCATGAACTGTTCATGAACCCTCACAGACAGTTCATGAACTGTATGAACAGTTCATGAAAATTCGGGGCCATTTAACGTTCATGAACTGTTCATGAACTCCTGAACTTATTTCTCAGGGTTGATTGCAGTTTAATAAAAATTTCCAGACATTTCTAGTATTTGATGCAAAAACATGTATCTGTTTCTGTCTGTGTAAAATAATTTGCAGTCATAGCAACGACAATAACAAATCAATCAAACCTGATTAGAATTAGAAGAACTATAAACACCAGAGTCAGAGAAGTAAAGATTAATAATCCCATTTCAAACGACCATTATAAAAAACATTTCTAGTCTTTAGTATTGTTCCACACAATCGATAACAAATCAAGCGAACTATTTATATTATGCCTGTTTAATATTAAATAATTTGAATTGATAATTGGATTTTATTTTACTTTATTCATTTTGCATCAATAAAACAATCATGTAAAAAAGCGCACTTTTTTCATTTTTTAAGCGCACGATTAATGTTATCAAAAAGTTATAAATTCTGTATTTTATCACAGATCAAACTTTTTGAAACTTTTTTCCCGGTTTTCGGAGCCATGTTTTACCCTAGGATTTCATGCACGCTCTTTCGACCAATCAGATCGCAGAAAACCTTTGTGATATTTTAGAATGTGAATTCATGAATTTTTAATGGTTTTCATACTTTTACTTTTTTACATTTTCATGGTGTTTTCACAACACTTTCATGGTATCTTCATGGTTCTGGTGTTGGTAGTGCAGGTCTGAATAACTGATGATCTTACCATATTTATAATTTACATTTAGGGATTGATGCACCCACTCTTACTCCAGCTGGACCAACGAGCATCACAGAATCTACCAATCATGTATTAACATGTACAACTGATGCATCACCGGCTGCCACCTATCAATGGTTTGTTAATGGTGTTACACTTGCGTCAACCACTAATACACATACTATCACAAGCGCATCATCGTCAGATGCTGGTGTATATACTTGTCAAGTTCAGAATGCTGCTGGTGCAAAAGAATCAAACCCTGTAGCAATAGCAGTTGAATGTAAGACAATCGCATTCATTGATATCATGACTGAAACATCAAATTGGAACACACTGTGTTTCATAATTACTTTGTGGATTTTAAAAATCTGAAAACCTACTGGAAACCTACTGAAAACTTACCAAATAGGCTAATGAATTGGGCCCTTTTGATCAGTAGCTTTCAAATTTGAAGGTGTTTTTCAGTAGTTTCTCAGTAGAATGAGAAGAATCTAGATTTATAGCGTTTGGTGAATTTCAGTATGATTTCAGAACCCAATCCCATTCCAATATGTTTTCAATATGTTTTTAGTAACATTTGAGTATTTCCAAGATTCATAGTGTTAAAAAGGTTAACGACTTGCTTCTTGGCTTTGTGGATTATTCTTGTCCATGTTCTTCTTGTCTCCAACACCTAATTACTACGGCAAATGATAAGTCTTGAAATTCTGACAGATTCATCGGCATTATTATAAAGAAAAGCTCCTTAATAAATAGACATCATCCAGGCTATAAAATGGTCAAATTTTCGTAAACTTTTTCTAATTAAATTTTTTATTTACCGTTATCTTTTACATTTACAGTTATTGATCCACCTGTAATCCAAGTTAACAGCAATCCGATAACAAGTGGTGATGATGCCATATTAACATGTTCAGTTCAAGCTCAACCAGCCCCAACATCGTATATATGGACCTTTAATGGAACACCGCTTAGTAATACATTACCCGTATTAACTATAAGCAGTGTTGCCCCTTCAAATGGTGGGGCTTATTCATGCTCTGCAACAAACACTGCTGGTACAGAATCAGCCGCTGCTGATGTAAACTTAGATGTCCGCTGTGAGTATGATATTTAACCTGGTATTTATCACATTTTGTGATTATTTTTCTGTTGTTTGGGAGAAATGCAAACAGCAACATCTTGATCACCTCCAGAAGCTCCGCAACAGAGGTACAATGACAGTATCAGAGACCCCTGTCTCACTGATGCTGAGTCAACATGGTTGGCTTGGTATCAAAAAACAGGGTGACATTCAATCAGCTTTCCTGGGCACACAAAATTAAATTTCAGCATGCTCCTTCCGTGTCGTCTACCTTCTTCTCTTCGTCATACACCACAAATATGCTCCTATTCCAATAACGACATCTACATAAAATCCAGCCACAGTCATTCTTTCCAAACAGCTAGTGCTCACAAATGGAATACAATGCCATCCTTGATGAAGAGGATTGTTGGCAATCTGGTCTTTTAAAAAAATTTTAAAAGCTATATACCGGTATTCTAAACATGTTATTAATGATATGCCTAACCATTTTATATTTCTCTCTAATTATTATTAACTTAATTATTTGTATACTGTTTATTAATTATTATTTGTAACAAACTTTATGAATAGTCCACAGACATATTTTTGTAGGTTCATGAACAGCTCATGAACAGTCAAGTACACTTCACAAGCAGTTTATGAACGTGAAATTGCTCAAAAGTAAGTGTTTATGAACTTCCCAGCCATTTCACGTTCATGAACGCATGAACAATTTTTCGTAGTGGAAAGGGCATTAAACATCTGTGACGATACTTCAGTGAAGATCACCTAACCTGCTCTGGTCTTATTATTGGATCTTTTTCATGTCCACTACCATTAAACCGGTCCAACCCCTGCAAAAAACAGTTCAGGAGTTCATAAACAGTTCATGAACAGTTCATGAACATTAAATTGCTCCAATTTTCCTGAACTGTTCATGAACTGTTCATGAAAATTTGGGGTCAATTAACGTTCATGAACTGTTCATGAACTCCTGAACTGTTTTCGGAGGGGAAGACAGCACATCATACATCATTTTAATTCTAATTCAATCTTTGATTTAATCACATTTAATTTTGTAGGGATCGGTGGTTGCAGTTTAACATACACCAATCAGCCTTATGTCATCGAAGGCCAGTCAATAACTTTGACATGTCAAGTAACAGGAAATCCACTTCCTACATTTGAATGGGAATTTGCTGGTGCTCCCCTTAGTGAAACATCATCTACTTATACAATTGCATCTGCTGCTAAATCACAACAGGGAAATTATGTATGTAGAGGAAGAAATGCTGTTGGTATCTCTCCATCACCATCAACATTGATCAGTGTATATCGTAAGTTACCTATTAATGCCAGACGTAAGGTTTTTACGACTTCCAGAATTAGGTGCAGAATCCCCACTTGTGTTGAGCCTTCAGGCTTTTCGTTGTATATGATATATAAGGTCATTGACTCAGCATGGATAACCCATATGCAAATATGCATGTAAATACAGGAGAGAAACATGTCTCTGCTTCACTACTCGATAGGCAAGATAATCAACTGCGATACGATTTAATGAATTCTTCAGAATCTCATGGACATTTTACAAAAAATTCATAAAAGTTAAAAAGCCTGTTTTTAATAACCCTTTTTGAAATATTTGATTGGGACTGTTTATCATTCATCAGTGCTTTCATAGGGGACATTTCAGGTAAAGAGTATATTTTGATATATATTTGTAAGAGCTAAAACTTGAAGTCAAATTCTTAATATCGGTATTCAGTGTTAAAAGTACAAAAATGAATTGCAATATTGTGATTATCGAATTAATTGAAATATTTCAATAGTTGTGTATTTTATTTATCACTAAATAATTACCATGATCTTTTGTAGGAGCTTCTTTTAAAGGCATAAAGTTGACCGGCAGCTTTTGAGCAAGGTCTTTGAAATTGTGTGTGATGCACTGATTTACAACACTACCTGTAGCTTGGGAAATGGCATTCACTTTTCAATTTTGAGCCCGCATTTGTTTTCATGGATGATAAACTTAATAATTTGATTATTTTCTCCCAGATATTGCTACACCCGTGATTGATCAGACAACATCACCAAGATGGGTTGAGAAGGGAACAACTTTAATTATAACCTGTAGCAGTGTTTCAAATCCTCCTGCGACAATTTCATGGTATAGAAATAGTTTTTACTATTCAAGTGGTGCTATTTTAGCTTTAAATCCAGTCGTTGTCGCCGACGCCGGTCAGTTTACTTGTAAGGCAACTAACCAAGCTGGAACAGATGTTACTGCTACAAATGTAATTGATATATTTGTACATTGTAAGTAATTCTGCTATTAATCTATAAAAACTATGAATTTTGAATATCTGAAAACCTACTGAAAAACAAACGGTACTGAAAACGTACTGAATAGGCTATTGCCCCTGCGATAGACAGTTTAGGAGTTCATGAACCTTCACGGACAGTTCATGAACAGTTCATGATTGTTAAAAGGCCCCAAATGTTCATGAACTGTTAGTGAACTGGTCATAAACTGTCCTTCAGGATTCATGAACTGTTCATGAACTCCTGTACTGTTTTTCACAGGGGTTGGATTGGCTGGTTAATTGATTAATATGTTTGAAGCATGTGTGCTTTATATGGCTGGATTACCTTCCTGATGCCAACCAAATCTGCCAGGGATTGAACCCAATACTCTGTGTGTCGGAGACCAAATCCCTTACCACTACACTAATAATTCACACATGATTATGGTCATACTCTGTCATACTCAACATTGAGCAAAGGCATGAATAGTATTAGTAAATCAGCAAAGTATAAGCTTGCAATGCGTCAAAGGTGCAGGGCTTTGATAGCCTGAGCGACCTTGGTATACTTTCATATTAGTTATTCAATTTTGAAACCCTTATTCCCTAGAGAATGAAATTAAGTTTGTACAGATTGCTATTATTTTGATTTATATATTTCATGCTGTTTGTATCTTTAGATATTGATATTGACACACTATCATTTAATCCAAGTGATCGTATTGCTGTTGGTGAAACGGTTTCAATGACTTGCATCACAACAGCTAATCCAGCAGTGACTGGATATAAATGGTATAAAAATGGTTTAGAAGTCACCGGACAAACATCAAGAACTTATTCCATATTCAACGCTCAAAATATTAATGACGATAACTATGCATGTGAAGCACAAAATAGCTATGGTACAACACTTGGGGCATCAAGTCTCTTGACTGTTGTTTGTAAGTTTCAACCTCTTATCAATTGTTCATAAAACTTAAATGGCACAATTTTTGTGGACTTTTCCATGAACTGTCCAATAAACTACAATTCTCTTTAGTACTCAAGAGAAAATAAGAATACTTGCATCTAAACAACTTTTTGAATGTTGAGACATTTTACAATTAATAAAACACTTTGAAAACATTGTGAAATAGCATCCATAAGACCACTTTGATTGTTGTTGTTGCTTCTGTATGTTTAACAAAGAATTATACACCGTGTCAGACACTTTTTAAGCTTGGTTTGTCTGCAGCTAAAAATGTCTGTATTGATCTTTTGTATTATGTCAAAATAATTGCAATAAAATCTTAAAATGAAGAAAGGCAACGTTCTTTCTCCAGTGAACAGTTTTCACAATTTTAAATTCTTTGTGAATAAACAATCAACTAGTCTCCAATCCTAACACCTGCTAAAACAATTTATTATAGTTAAATGATGCAATTTTCTTGACCTGTACATGACACATGGTTTATTAATAGTTCTTGAGAAGGTTCATAGGAATCAGGCCATTTAACGCTCTTGAAATATTCGTGAATATTTCATGAACACCCCCTATGAATCAAAGTTTATGAGTTCATGAACGTGAAATTGCCTAGAAATTCATGAAAAGTTCATGAACTTTTGAACAATTTCACACTCAGGTATCAGTTCATGAACTGTTCATGAACCCACAGAAAAACAGTTGTGAACTATTTTTGAACTTGGTATATTTTTTGAAGAGTGAAATATCACATAAACAACACCACATTTATATGATTAAATAACGTTACTCTGTTACATGATATGATTGGCTCGTTAATCTGTAATTTTGTTTTCAAATAGGGCATGATACACCAGTTATGTCACCAACTGGTTCTCAACAATTAATTGATGGACAATCAATTACTCTAACTTGTGCTGCGAGTGGTAACCCAGCACCTGTTATCACATGGTACAAGGATAATGTTGTATTAACTGGTGAAGTATTATCTACATATACCATTGCAAGTGCAACTCAATCACAACGTGGTACATATGAATGCAAGACACAAAATGAAGTATCACAACTAACATCAGCAAGTGTCATATTACTACTTCAATGTAAGCATGCAAGGAGTAGAGTATTATATTTAAAATTAATAATACAATGAAACCTGCATATAACAGCCACCTACTAGAGGTAGATAAACTGACCACTGTAGACAGGTGAACTTTATATACAGGTTTGATTCAATGGAAAATACTATTGGTGACCACTATAGACAGATGGCCGTTGTATAGAGGTCACCGTTAAGGCAGATTTGACTGTACTATTGATGGGCTGGTCTGAAATGTATTTCGTCTCTGCCAACAAGGGACTCGTCAGAAACCTTTCTGGTGTCGTAGCTTGTCACTCAGGCATTGCACATAAAGTTCTGCTGACAAATTGTATGGATGGTAACAAACATTAAACACTTTCTGCGTAATATACGTAATATATATCTGTGTAATATATATAACGCAAGTGTTGCACAAAGGAATCATATCCAAAAATTTTGAAAATCGATTGAAACAGAATTTACGCATTTGTGTTTCAAGATGGCCTAGGAAATACTGACAAGAGAGCATGAGACCAGTTCTGGTGCACATTTTTTGTTATTGCAATTTTTGGCATTGGATTGACTCTAAAATAGGTACTGATTGATTCTAGATTTTTCCAAATCTGTAATATACCAGTCGAAAGAGGTCACATTTTGATTAGATTACAAGATTTGACGACAATGCTGTCACATGTCCATATCTATTCATTGTTGTTGTTAATCATTTGTCTCCTTTTCATTTACAATAGATATTGACGTCCCAGTGCTTTTTCCTACTGGTTCTACATCTGTGCAAGAAGGGAATGCATTAACAATAGTATGTACAGTAGAAAGTAATCCAATTGCAACATATCAATGGAACTATAATGGAAGTCCAAATGGTGTTTCTGGACAGACACTTACGATTAATTCTGTCAGCAGAAATCAAGCTGGAGTTTACACTTGTACGGCAACAAATACTTTGAGCTCTGAGACATCTGTTGGTGTCACTGTCGATGTACAATGTAAGTACTATTTAAATCTAGGAAATTTTTGTGAAGTAGAAAAGAATGTCTGTGTATGGGAGTTGAACCCACGATCTCTAAATGTCCGGCTCAGTGCTCTAACCATTCCCCTGTGAAAACAGTTCAGGAGTCCATGAACAGTTCATGAACAGTTCATGAACAGTTCGTGAACGTTAAATGGCCCCAAATGTTCATGAACTGTTCATGAATTGTCTGTGACGGTTCATGAACTGTTCTGAAAACTGAGACTGAAAGTTGAGTGATGCCATATTGTAAAAATTTCTATCACGACGAGTGAGCGCGATTAGATCACCGCAACTATTGGCATTTTGTTCATAACAACAGCACAATTTTCAAATATTTCGTTCTTACTAGCGAATGCTCAATAGTTACAGTGATCTTTTATATTTACAGTAGTTATATCAAAAAGGTTACACAGTATATCTACATTATAACGAGGCCAATATAAAGAGGCTGACACATATGTAATAATAATTATGTAATACATCAACTGCTATTTAATGCATCAACATCAACATTCAACTATCTAAGATAAAGAAATGTTAATGCATAAATGTTTATTCAAAACGATCCAGATAATGAGTATAATTCTTGATAAGCGTTATTTATGGTTAAGGAAGTTTGGAACAGTAAAACCCAGGGTCCAACTAAAGTAGGAATCATGAACTGTAGATTCTTGAAGGGTAGAGCGAATTCAGAAGAAAATTGATTTGTTTAATGATTTATTGGTCAAACATCAACAAAATAATGTCTCTAGGATTCCTGAAGGCTGAACTTTTTGTCAGACGCTGGTAAAGTCAAATCTTTCCTTCTTTTGATTTTTTTAAAAATGTTTAGAATACAAGGTGCATTTTAGCTACTCAAGCTGAAACAGGGTGATGCAAAGGGGACATTTATCCCCTGCAATGCATTTACGGCATTAACGTGAATTAAAACACATTAGTAATTTCACGCCAGCCTTCTGTTTGATTATTTGCAGGGGCATATCTCTAAAGTGTTACCATTGCAAACAAAATTGTACACATTTCTTTTTTAGATCTGGATACACCTGTCATTACAAATTATTATTCTCCTCAATGGCTTGATGAGAACGATCAGATGTCTATCTCGTGTTCAGTAACAGCCAATCCTCCTGCATCAATAGAGTGGTATGATGGAGTTAATACGGTTGCATCTCAAGCACCTACAATTGGTCAACCACAAACTACTGTTGTTTTCTCAAAAACTGTCCAGCAGAATGATGCAGGAACGTATCAATGCCGTGCAACAAATGCTGTTTCTACAAATGTGCCTGCTAATTCACCAGTTCAGATCAATATTTATTGTAAGTTGCATTCATCTCTTCCAAACTTACATTGTAAGACATTTATTACGTATGATGCCATTAGTCACTCTTTACGGGATATTGCTGGATCACTGTAGATGACGTCCAGAAAAACTTCTGACACCACGCTGAATCATCCTAATTTTTTCGGCAATCCCTTGCAGATGCTCTGGTCATTTAGTTCAAATGCTTGTTAATTCAACACCTAAATAATCCGATAAGAAAGCAATACTAACTTATCAAGACCTTAATACAACTTAATGGAACCTAAAATAGTGCAACTCAAAGTCACATTTTCAAAAGTTTGAAAACTATCATAATATTATAAACTATAAATAGATTTTTTCGTTTATATTAAAAAAATTACGGTTGATAGATTTCGCTTCCAATATTTTTCAATAGTAATGATTTATGCAAATCAAATGTTTTGATATGTCATCCTTGTCAAAATATCCTGAGCTACGCAAAATACATCCAAGCAAAGTTGTTATAGCGGTCACCTCTATACAGCGATCACCTGTCTTTAGTGGTCACCATGCAATGTCTGAAATGGTACTTTCCTAAACCATTCAGTGGCGCGTTGAAGCAAAGAAAGAACGATATAGTCCTGAACTGCACTAATAAGTGGCTTAATCTAGGGTCCTAGGAAGTAGGATCTGACAGGTCATGCTGTTACATGTGCTCAATTCAGCAGCAAGGCAGATTGCTTGTCTACAAGTAGACTTTGTGCCAGCTAACAAAAGAGCTAATCAGTGGGATTCGAAGGTAGTGTTTAACCTCAGTAAAATTTCACTTAACTACAAATAATGCTTTGTGATAATCGTTTCATCCAAATCTTTTTTGCATCCAAACAAGATAATCTATATAGTGTAACCAGCGTAAGTGCAAGTCAAAATTGCCAACGGTTTTCATTGCATTTATCCGAATTTGCAGTTCCCCTGCGAAAAAGTTCATGAACGTTCATGGACTTTCATGGACTGAGTTCATGAACGTTCATGAACTAGTTCATCAACGTTAAATGGCACAGAGTTCATGAACGTTCATGAACTCAAGTTCATGAAAGTTCAACAAAGTTAATGAACTAGTTCATCAAAGTTCATGAACTAGTTCATCAAAGTTCATGAACGTTCATGAACAAGTTCATCAAAGTTCATGAACAAGTTCATCAAAGTTTATGAAGCAGTTCATCAAAGTTCATGAAATCAGTCCATCAAAGTTCATCAAAGTTCATGAACGTTCATGAACTGTATAGTAAATAACAGATTAAAACAAGAATAGGAAAAAGCAACTTTGAATGTTTGAACATTTAATTCACAAAAAATTGTAAAATGTGATATAGTAAGAGGAAATGAATACATTCAAACAAATAAAATATATGATATAGAAATGTAGGAATTAGTATAGCTTGTTAAAATATCACAAAGATTGTTTGAAGCCGATTGATACTTTAAATATGTCTAAAGTCAAATCAATTCTGCTCATTGAAGCCTAAAGCATATCAACTTCTCAAAGTGTGCTGTCCTTGAATGTCTTTTGCTTTGAACGGATTTTTCCAGTTATGGAGCATGATTTAACTTTCTATTCTGTGTACATATCTCTCTAAGTCTTCAAATCATCATGTGAAGTCTTACCTTTTAAATGTATAGTTGTATGAGTATCTTACTATATTAAGGGTAAATTGGTTCTCTGTTGGGATATTCTTTTCTTGCCATGATTCATTTCAAAACTTATTTTATCATGTAATGATATTTGCACCTACTTTAAGAAGTGCTTTTAATAATAATGATAATTAATATTAATATCAACCTTTGGATTGTATATGTTCAAGAGCTTGAAGTTGTGACATGTCCAGTGTTTGAATTGAAAATAGCAAGCAACACAAATAATTATACATTGAACTTCTTTATGTAGTTTTGTTGTGGGGGTAAATAAAAGTCTTGCAAAGCTTTTGCATCTCTGATTTATCTTTTTGTGAATAATTAAAAGGAATTATAAAATCTGGCCTCACATTCTTTGCATGGTATTCAATGTATACACCAACACCAGATATGAGCAACCAAACAACCATGTGGGGAGCTAAGGTCTACTGTAGTAAATTCTGTTTGAGTTTTGAAAACCACAGTTTCATCTAATTAGTATTCCAAAATCAAGCTTTAGTTTCACTTGGAAATCATCTTTTCAATCCTGTTGAAGCCATATATTTTTATGTAAAACTTTGTAGAATATCTATCTATCAGCTAAATTCTTTATATTACTGAATTAAACTCATTTTTCAAGATTGCTATCTTTCTCTGGCTCAAGTAAACAAGCAGCAAAAGTAAGGAATGATATAATTACTAACTGACTTCATAAGTCAGTTTTCTTTTGAATAACAATAGCTAGTACCCAGGTCCAAGCACCTAGTCTACATATAGACAGCTTATCACCTTACTATCAGCATGAGATGACAGCATGAGCTCAGCATGAATTTATTAGCTTCTCACTTAGACACCCACTTAGCACTTCCTGTTTGTGAGATTTGTCATCAAAAACTTACTTCTTCACACATTGGCTATTGATGCTTCAGTTTGTTTGTTTTGATATTTTAGCTCAGGTTATCAATTTATTCAAATATACAGGATAATCAACACAGAATTGCTCTCTATTGTGTGTATAATTAAAAATAAATTGAATTTTAATCAATTAAACTATTTATTCCATTAAAATTTAGATAGCCTAGTCACAGCACAGGATGTTTTAGGATATATTCAACACAATGTTAACATTATAATAAAAGTACAATCAAACTAACACATTAATGCATCAGACATGAAACAGCAAACTTGAACAAGAACATTATCATTTCTGATGGATAAAACTCAGAAAAAAGTTAGCTGTAGATTTTACAACTAATTAACTTATAGACATTGTAATTAATTAACTTAAGTACATACATTTTCTTGACAAATGAAGACACATGTGTGTCTTCTGTCTTCTCCTAAACAATCTCTCAGAAGGAGGGGGTCCTGGGAACCTGGTTCATTGAAGGCCAGCACAAAATCAGTAGGTTTTCAAATATAAGATTTACTTTTCAACATTATTATTCATAGGCTTCACATTCATTTTGTATAAATATTTTGAAAACCCTAAAAGTGGAAAGTTTCCTATCTTATCTGGAATTTCTGATTCCAGTAATGCAAACATTTTGTGACACCCTGCCCCTGAGGCATTGTCTATTTGTCATTAGTTGAGATCAATAATATGCTGCTAGATTTTATTGGCATTACTTATATACTGCCCTGATTACTAGGCAATAAGCTCCAAAATTGTTGACATGGTACCAGAAATGCTGCCAATTAGACCTGCATTGATTTCTGTTTTCCTGCTAAAATAGCCCTTACAATTGTGTGTTAATACAGTTTCACACTTACTGTATCTAGTTGAGCTTTATTATGTATTTTGATCAGAATGTTTTTATCATGAAGTTTCATAAGCTAGGATTTCTGTTTCATTAATTCAGAATTAATGTCCATGAACTTCTACTACTGGTAGGGTTTACGAGAAATGACTGCAAAGAATGAACATTGATTGAAGTTTATGAACGTTCATGAACTTGGGATATAGTTCATGGACTTTGAATGCTGGTTAATAAACTTGGAATGTGGTTGTTGAATGATGACTTTTAGTTCATCAAAGTTCATGAACCTTCATGAACTCTGTGGGTCCATGAACTATTTGTTTACAAACTGCTATGATTAGTTCATGAACATTCATGAACTTGAATAAAAGTTCAAGAACGTTCATGAACTTTCATGAACTTTGATGAATTTGGAAAACTAGTTCATGAACGTTCATGAACTTTTATGAACTTGGACAACTAGTTCATAAACTTTGAGTGTAGTTCATGAATTGTGACTTTGAGTTCATCAAAGTTCATGAACGTTCATGAACTGTAAGAGTTAGTGAACCATATTTTTATGAACTATTCCTTACACTTCATGAACTGTTCATCAAAGTTCATGAACTGTTCATCAAAGTTCATGAAAGTTCATAAAAGTTCATGAACGTTCATGAACTTTTATGAACTTTCATGAACTTGTTTCGCAGGGGTTATCCCGAAATTGTTTACCATGGACTTGACCAGAATATTGTTCAACATGCTTCATAAGCCAGGTTACAGAAAAGCGGGAATTTCGCTTATACGAATTGCACATAAGCGGGTAATACTGTATAGCAAAAACTCCTCATTTTTACTAATTCTGTTCTCAAAACGGTTGATAACTCTCTGGGAAAATGTAAAGTTGTTAACAGTTCAATGCTTTGTGATGTTAAATATAGTATAGTTGTATCATTTCCGTATATGTAAAGGTATGATAATATGTTGACAACTTTAAAACGTATAGCGTTCGTCCTGAGCTGACTTTCGTGATCATTCGCAATTGACGTCAAGTCATTTTCAGCAAACTTTGTACTCCCCCCTCTTGTCAACTTCCCTAATGGTTCAGTTTTGAATATTTAATACAGCTTGTCAATTTTCACACGCGCTCCTCTCCTCATTACAGGTTGACGTCAATTGCTAATGCCGTAATGATGATAACTCATACTCAATGAGATTTTAAATTACTGAAAATATACTGAAAATATATTGAAATTTCAGTAGATATTCAGTTTCTAAAAAGTGCTTGAAATGGTGCTTGAAAAACTTTGAAAATCTAATGGTGTTAGCTGCTGTTTGTTGTCTACGTAAATTGATTACATCATGATTTTTGTTTAGATATAACGATGTTACTAATCACATCAAACCCATCAATATTATCTCAGTCTGTTGGAAGTTCAATGGTATTGACATGTAATTCTATGTCATTACCACAACCAGTTGTACATCAATGGCACAAAGATGATATTATTATTCCATCAGAAAATGCACAAACATTAACCTTTTCAAGCTTAACAAAGTTTGATCATGGCCAATATAAATGTACAGTGATTACAGAATATAAATTGGGAACTTCTTCTCCAATAAGCCTTGATGTACCATGTAAGTATTGAAGCGTTCTGATAAACATCAAATATTAGGGTATTCAGGTTATCTCTGTCAAAACGTTTATCAGTTCATGAGCGTTAAATTGCCCAATATGTCATTAACAGTTTCATAATTGTGAAGTTTCCCAATATTTCATTAACCGTTCAAGGATGTGAAGTTGATCAATATTTCATGAACTGTTCTTGGAGGAATTGCCAAAATATTATAAACAGTGCCTTCTTGAGCTGTCCATGATCACAAATTGTTCATAAAAGGTTATTGAAGTGTCCATAACAATTTGGGTAATTTCACGTTCTTGAACTTGTTCATGAAAAATTCTAGGACTCAAATATAGGATGCTCATTTTGACGCCACCCCTGTGAAAAGCATTCATGAGTTCATGAACGTGAAACTGCCCAAAAGTTCATGAACTGTTCATGAACTTTCAGGCAATTTCATACTCCACATTCATGAACTACCTCATGAAACTGTTCATGAATTATCCATGAAATCTTTGTGACTGTCCATGAACTGTTCACAAACCCACAAATTATGTTCATAAACTTTCAGGCGATTTCACATTCATGAAATACTTCAAGAACCCATTCATGAAGTGTCTATGAACTCTTTGTGACTGTCCATTAACTGTTCACAAACCCACAAATAATGTTCATAAACTTTCAGGCAATTTCACATTCATGAACCACTTCATGAACCCATTCATGAAGTGTCTATGAACTCTTTGTGACTGTTCATGAACTGTTTATGAACCCGCAAAAACAATTTGTAAAAGTACAAAACAATTTTAATTTTTCCCTGAATTATTCTTGTCGTCTTTTCCCCTGCGAAAAACAGTTCAGGAGTTCATGAACAGTTCATGAACAGTTCATGAACGTTAAATGGCCCCAAATGTTCATGAACTGTTCATGAACTGTTCATGAACTATTCATGAACTATCTATGAGGGTTCATGAACTGTTCATGAATAGTTAATGAACAGTTCATGAACAGTTCATGAAAATTTTGGGACATTTAACGTTCATGAACTGTTCATGAACTCCTGAACTGTTTTCGCAGGGGTTCCCCTGACCTTCATCTTACACACAGTTACACAATTACACATTACTCATCATCCCATACTGTGATTTCATAACTCTGAGTATCTGTTGAATATTCTAATAATCTTCACTTAAATCAGTTTCAATCCAATTTTAAATTTTCATACAATTTCATTGTTTCTGCATGCATTTTTAATGGATTTGAAACCTTGATTCATATTGACGGTTGGTTTAGCATCACAGCTCAGTGGCAGAGTGTACACATTTTGTGTGGAAGGAAGGGATAGGATTCCTTGTCTGTGTATATATGTTTATCGATGATGTTATCGTAGTATCCAAGGTATATGTACATTTGTTAAGTCCCCCAATAAATACACACCCGTGCTCACAGGTGTCTCACAGTCAATGGAGGATTAGTTTATGGAGGATTATCTCAGATGGCAGAGCAACCGAACTGCAGTTCGAATCATATCTGATCGACTGTGGTTCAAGTCCCCCGAAGGTCAGCTCAGCCTTGACTTTATCTGAAACATCAAATGAGTACCATCTAAGGATGGCGGATGGAATGGTTCAGAGGGAATTGCATTGTGAGTAGCTGCAGTGCATCGTTGCGCATTGACAATCGAGACCTATCTGCTATAAAATCTGTTGAAATTAATCTGCAGTGTCGCGACTGAGATCAACAAAGAGCGTTTAAAATCATTGCTCTCAGCAAAAAAGCCACTCATCTAGAAATAGAGGAGTGGTACGGGTGCCTTCGGTAGGCGACACCGTCTACGTTACTTACTTTTTTTACTCATAGTCAATGTTACGAAACCCCGGTAAGCAAATTCTGCCTGTTTATTGGGACACTTTTTATTATTTGATATTTTTAATAATAAAATATATCCAGACATCTAATTAATACGTATGGATAAATATACAGTTAATATTTACTCATATATTAATTAAGAATTCATATCAGTTAACTGGAATGTTTTGGGGGTATAATATTTAAAAAAAGGTATAGAAAAATAGAATCAGAAAATGAGATAGAATATGCTCACAATGATTTATTTTTCAATTACAGACATGGAAACACCAATTATTTCACCATCTACTACTCAATATGTAACACAAAATGATCCGGTTACATTCTCATGTTCTTCCGATTCACGTCCAGCGTCATCATTTCAATGGTTTAAAGATGACGTTTTAATTCCTGGACAAACTCAAAGTAGTTACATCATCACAAACTCACAATCATCAAATAATGGAATGTATTCTTGTAAAACAACAAATAGTCAAGGAATTCTAAGCTCATCTGCAGTCCAATTGGAAGTATACTGTAAGTTTGTGTCCTAACAAAAAATGTTCTATGAGGAATCATATATGAGTCTATGGGATCCTCAAAAACCATACCTACCCTCATGCCAAATCCACCCCTGTTAAGATCAGTTCATAAGCGTTGAATGGCCCCAAATTTTCATGAACTGTTCAGAAACTGTACATAAACACCTGAACTTTTTTGTAGAGGCATGAAGATGCCATGAAAGTGTTATGAAAACATAATGAAATTGTAACAAGTGAAAATGACAAATGTGACTGTTCGTGTCAGAATCATCATTTCAGTAAAATTTGGATTTTTCATTATTCGATTATCTGATATTGAGTTTTAATTATTTTCAAATCTTCAATTTGTTTTCATATAAGGAGACTCCATATCGTTTTATTTTATAAAATACATACCGGTATACGTTTTCAATAATTACCCACTTCTATGCTGTCAAACTGAAAAATTGGAATTTTCCAGATTGTTCATTCTGGCACGACTGTCACAAATATTTTACGCCATGAAACTCTTGAAAACAATGAAAACATATATGTTCAGGATGTGAAAATGCCTTGAAAATGCCATGCAATTTCTCGTTAATATATGATATTATCGTATAAAAGGCTTTTAATTCCAAAGACCGTTCCTCCAGGAATAATAAGTAATTGGCGCACAGCTACCTATGTGCTATTGATATTTGGCACACTCAAGTCCCTACAGGAGAAAACGAGAAGGTATTAAAAAATCACAAGCCGTTGCGGAGTGTGATTTTTGCCTTCGAGTTTTATCCTAAAGTGACTACAGTGCGCCAAATATCAATAGCTCATTGGAAACTGTTGCTAATTGCTTTGTACTATAACTAGCACACTGTCATTATCTTTGTGCTTTTCTTATTTATAAATTAATATTTCTGAAAACAATTATGATATCAAGTTCGAACTGAAAGATGATTGCGTTTTAAAACCTGGTTTTGTTCTTTTTTGATATGGAGATCTGGCATCATATTAAACCAATCAGTTTTATCAAATCAATTGAAATATCTCAATTACCTATACAGTAAAACCTGTTATAACGGTCACCTCTATACAGCGACCACCTGTCTATAGTGGTTATTGAATCAAACCTGTATATAAAGGCCATCTGTCTATAGTGGTCTATTTAGCTACCTCTGGTAGCGGGTCATTATATAAAGGTTTCACTGTATAAGGAAATCCTATAGGACCATATATTGTATTTTTTCTGTAAGGGTGCTGTAAACATTTAAACAAACTAAATTTTGTTTATATAACCCATATTGCACAGAAGGTGTTTGCTTATTATTTACATTATGTGGTCGAAAATACCACGCATGAGACATGTTATGGAAGTGATGTTTTGAAAAAGGAAATCCAAATTCTCTTTTGCTAATTTTCTTTTCCATTTAATTCTACAGTAATTCCAAATATATATATAGGCGTGAAACTTGAAGTAGCAAAAATGAATGTTTGATTTTTTGTGCCTTTCCAATTAATTTAATTATATATAATAACAATAACAATAACAATAATAATAATAATAATAATAATAATAATAATAATAATAATAACAATAACAATAATAACAATAATAATAATAATGTTGATTTAATAAATTTATTTATTAAGAGCAAAACATCAATATAGTGCTCTATACTGGTGAATAGAGCTGTATAGATATATGATATTTAAAGAAATACATATGCATCGATAATATGATGATTATATTATGCATTTGTCTTTTGTGGTTCTATCACAGCCTATTTTATGTGTTGATAACAACCCCTGCGAAAAACAGTTCTGGAGTTCATGAACAGTTCATGAACAGGTCATGAACGTTAAATGGCTCCAATTTTCCTGAACTGTTTATGAACTGTTCATGAACAGTTCATGAAAATTTTGGGCCATTTAACGTTCATGAACTGTTCATGAACTCCTGAACTGTTTACGCAGGGGAATCTATATGTGCAGATAATATGATGATTAAATTATGCTTTTGTCCTTTTTAGTTCTAACACAGCCTGTCTTAAGTTTTGATAACAATCCAGCCAACAGCGGAACCAATGTAGCTATCACATGTGTTACTGCTTCCAATCCACAACCAACTTTCATTTGGTTTTTCAATGGTATTGTAATATCTGGACAATCAAATTCTATTTTGCAATTATCGTCAGTTACTCCAGCAGAAGATGGATTGTATTCCTGTATAGCTAGCACTACTGGAGGATCAGGAGATGCTGTAGCACAAAGACTAGAAATTTATTGTAAGTTTTACTTAATTCTTACTTGTATAATCCTGTTAATAGAGAATACAGTAAAACTCGGTTAATATCCCCTCTTTTAATATCCCATCTTTTAATATCCCCTCTTTTAATATCCCATCTTGCTTATTATCCCCACATAAAACTGATTTCTATTTTCCAATCTCCATACAAACTCTCATAATCCTGCATCGCTTAATATCCCACCTCGCTTAATGTTCTGCTTTTCATCTGCACCAGAGGGGGATATTAAGCAAGTTCCACTCTATAAATAAATATAATGGTAAATCAATGCAAAAACTCAGACATTCGTATTTGCTACTAATTTACCCGTTGTATCCCCTTCAGTACGTAGGATATAAAAAATTGGTTAGGATGAATGACCAATTGATTGGCAAAGATAGATAAGATTATTGTAGATTTATGGAAACAGATTCCACTGTGTCTATCCCTCCGAAAAACAGTTCAGGATTTCATGAACAGTTCATGAACCCTCACAGAAAGCTCATGAACAGTTCAAGAACAGTTTATGAGAGTTTGGGGCCATTTAACGTTCACGAACTGTTCATGAACTATTCATGAACTGTTCATGAACTCCTGACCTGTTTTCGCAGGGGTATAGACCAGAAAAGCTTGAACTGTGTTTTCGTTGGGGATAGTTAGCTGATTGATTGATTGCCACGATAGCAAATGCGAATGTCCGATTTTTTGCATTGATTTATCATTATAATTAAAATTCAGATAAGCTTGATTTATGTTTTACCCAAGACACTGCTTGTCGAGGTCCAGATCCCTAATTATTAATCAATGCTGCACATCAAGGCTGAAATACATAGACTAAATGCATACACCAAACATGTCGGTATTCCTTTGAATTTTCAAATGCATGCTCCAGGTCGTGCTACTTATGTCTGTAAAATTTCACCCAGAGCCATCTATTTCTAGGAGTTGAGGAACTCTCATGTGCTGCTCTCAGCTCCAATTAGACAGATGCATTTCACATGATTTTGTGGACCCTATTTTCGTTCTGTCAAACCATCAAACCCAAATTTGAGCAAAGCGTGAGAAAATAAAATCATGAATTCGAAAAACTTTTTGTTCAAACCTCGTATTCAATGGAAAGGAAATGGCAATATTTGAGCACCAAAGTTGCGTGTCTCTGGTTTCACCTACTTGTATTGCCGACGATTTTCATTGTCATTAATTCGAATTTACATTTATCAATTGCTTAACAATAACCTGATCAGGGTTTTATTAATAATAATTTTATTTTTATCTTGACTAAATCCTATCCAATCTTTTATATGCCAAACAGATAATTATCGGATACCTCTACCATGCCAGTTTAAATCTCACTTTTTAATGTGAAATTCAATCTTAATAAAGCTACAGAAAGACTGCTTTTTCTATGGGACTATTCTGCTACACAGATTGTAGATTTGCGGTCTACTTTTAATATTGAATAAGAAACATTATATCTCCTTTAAACATTTCTTAATTTCCTATGAGTTTCCCACATCTGCCTAACCGTAACGTAATAATATAGGAATAAATGGTAAGATTTGTATACGTTATACAAGGACTGACTGACGGCAAATCTGAAAATCTTGAAGGCAAAGATGCACGTTCAACCCTCAGATCGGATTTTTAACCGTGATTTGTGACGTTCTCTATGTTGTAAATACGGAATGAGTGAATTCAGATACCATCTAACTACTACTGCTAGGTCTACATAGTATAGTAAAATAGAGTATATGCTTAGTTTGTAGGCGTTATAAATGTGTTATAAAATAAAGCGAATGAAACTTTCGTTATAGCCCTAACATATAACTCAACAAGACACCACTCAAACACTCTCAACATACACTATTATATTCTAATGCTTTGTTTCAGACATAACGATTGGTTCAAACACACCGGTTGTAACAGTGAATAGTGGTCAATCAGCGGTTTTACAATTCACAGCAACAGGCAATCCAACACCACAACTGAAATGGTCTGATTCACAATCAACATTAGGACCTACACTTACTTTTGCTTCTGCGACACCATCTGATGCTGCCGTATACACTGTCACTGATAGCGCAAGAGGTGGTCAACAATTAGGAACAGTTCAATTGATTGTCAACTGTAAGTAATCATTATACCTCTTTGTAGTTAGTGAAGTATGAATCAGAGGTGTAAGTAAGAAAAAGTAAGAAAAATAGACTTCAACTCCGACTGGTTCATGAAAGGAAATTGATCAGAAGTTAATGAACATTTTTTGTGGGCTTATGAACAGTTCATTGACAGTTCCAAGTGGTTCATGAACAGTCCATGAACTGTTTCACGAATAAACGTGAAATTTATCAAAAGTTCATGAACTTTTTGGCAATTTCACGTTAGTGAACTCATGAACTTGTTTTCACAGGAGATTTCACTTGAGCAGTGTTTAATATCACATTTTACTTGTATTGAATTTAAAAAATGCTTGCGTTATTTATCAGAATCCAAATGAATAATAAAAATATATTTGATTTGCTTGGTACATTTAGATTGATTGCTTGTGCTCATTAAACTGTTCTATATGTTTCTAGATTTGGATAACCCTGTCATTTCGATGACTCCAGGTCCAACTGTTAATGAGGGCGATTCAGTTACGTTCTCCTGTGAATCAAATGGTTTCCCTACACCTACATACCGTTTGTTATATGGACCTGGTGGTAGCTATACTGATGTGTATTCTGGTAATGTCATGACTTTTACAGCCGTTCGGCGAGCTACATCTTCTACACCATCGATATGTTATACATGCGAGTCTACAAATGGCTTTGAAACCAAACAACCTATCATTAATGGAGCAGAGCAAATTTGTCTTTCTGTTCAATGTGAGTATTGTTTCTGTTATGTTCTTTTTCAACATCCCCTCTTTTGATGCCCCACATGACTTATTAACCCTACACAGCTTATTTCCATTTCCACCTCTCCCCATTTCAAACCATATTTAACTTGCTAGGTTAAGAGGGTGATCTCAGATGGCAGAGCATAGATCCTCCCTATGTATGAAAAACATCCATACTTTCATGAGCAATTCATGAACATCATGAACAGCTCATCAATATATTTTGTTGGTTCATGAACTGGTTCATGAACGTGAATTGGCTCAAAAGTTCATCAACACTTCTTAATCAAAAGTTCATGAAATTTTTTGTTGGTTCCTGAACTTTTGGAAATTTGACGTTCATAAATTCATGAACTTCTTCTGATAGAGGTCCTACTCAAGGTCAACTAGAGTATTTACTGTATAAATGGAATCATAGTGTAAATATGGCTAGAAGCATAGACTTATATAGACTGCTGACGAAAATGTGCAACTTGGGGACCAAGGATGGCTGACGCAAAGGACTTATTTTAGCGCTCTCCTCATTGACATTTTCAAAATTATTTGATCTCTCCTATAAACTCTTCTGTAATCTAAACAATCTGTTCTCACTCTCATAGAAAGATAGTTTAAATAGGATTTTGCTGCCAGCGAAGCGAGATTTGTTCATAGGATCACAATTATTTTCAAACATTTAAGAATAATTTAAAATCACATCGAGAGACAAGGGAATATAAAAATAAAAATAAAAATACTACTTACCTTCAAATACGATTAAAAAATAAATATTTAACTCATGAATGATGCAATTTGAAATTGGTAGTCATAAATAGCTCTTTTATCAAAAGAAATCCTGTTTCATTTAGAAACAAAAATTGCTCAAAACGTGGCTTGAGATTTTGCAGTTTTCAAGCCTCTGTTTTGGTACTTTGCGTCAGCCATTATGGATTCCCATGGTCGCTATGTGTTTTCTGTAAAGTTTAGCAATGGAATCAGCAGTCTGGAAGTCTATGGCTAGGAGGCATATTTTAAAATTTGACTCAGAAAGATAGAATCTAGAAAAAAGATAACTTGTGTGGCTGTAGAAAATGACACCTTATCAAAATGTTACAATCAGCAACAGCTAAGATGAATTATTTATTATGGAAATGCGCCAAAATCACACATATAAAAAACAGTTCATGAATAACTCACAAACGTATCATGAGTAGATTATATAAACTGTTTTTGCAGGGATAGTTTGTTCGGTTCAACTGACCAAAACTGTACTTGGCAATATGCTTTACTAGAATATCTGATTAATTCATAATTTTCTGCTGCATCATTTGATAATGAAAGAGAATGCTATAGCTCTGTGACTAAGCAATTGGTGCACAGTTTTCTATGAGCTATTGATATTGGGCGCACTTAAGATGCACGTAAGGAGAAAAGGAGAAGGCATCAGAAAATTATGAGCTGCCTCTGCGTGTAATTTTCGCCTTTGAATTTTCCCTGAAGAGACTCGAGTGCGCTAAATATCAATACCTCAAAAAAAATGCGCCAATTGCATTGTATTTTAACTAGCACAACTTTTACAAGCCTCTACATGACTTTCTAGCTCGTAAAATGTTTTTGAAAACTCCTGATCAAAATGGATATTCTCAATTTCTCATTCGTTATATCAAGTTTGAATTGTAAGATGGATTGTGTTTTCGAGCCTAGTTTTGCTATGGGGATTTGGCATCAAACTCTGAACCAATCAGATTGATCGAATAATTTTGGTTATAATACAAATGTTATTGATCAAATCAAGATATTTGCTCTGCTCTGTTTATTATTAAAAAAATTTTTCTAGAGAAACATAATGTTATTCACATTTACGTGGTAATAATTCAACACGGCCAAAAAGTTTGTTAACAGTTTAATGTCTATTTTATTTGGCTCGTTTCATTATTAATGTTACATTTTGTATTTCAAACTCACTGATATAAGTGGTCATAATACCCTCACTCTCGCATTTAATTTCCATGCCTTTTTCATAAAGTTTTCAAATTGGGAATACATAAACAGTTTGTGCATACTCCTAGAGGATGTTTGAGGTCCCAGACTTCAGCATTTGTTATGAATTTCACTAAGACATAGTGAAAATTATTTTGATAGAAATTTTTTTGGTATAACGTTGTTACTTGCAATCATGGATAAAAATTCCTTTTCCCAATTTCTCACACAAGGTACAAACAAATGACACATCACCTGTTATGACTGTCTGAATCATATTTAATTTTAGATTTTCAAATCAACACGGTTTCAACAACAGTGACAGCTAATGAAGGGACGCAAGCAATTTTGAAATGTGAGGTTGAAGGTCTCCCTCAGCCAAACATTCAATGGAATACAAACCCTATACAATTTACTCAACAATTGATATTCCCATCAGTTACAAGAGATAAAGCTGGCACGTATTCATGCACTGATACGGCAAGAAACAATCAAGTTATGGGAACGCCATCTCTTGTTGTGAACTGTAAGTATCCCAAGACATCCGCTGTGAAAAACAGTTCAGGAGTTCATTAACAGTTTATGAACGTTAAGTGGCTCCAATTTGCCTGGACTATTCATGAACAGTTCATAAAAGTTTGGGGCCATTTAATGTTCATGAACTGTTCATGAACTATTCATGAACTCCTAAACTGTTTTCGCAGCGGATTGAAATTGTTACATGGATGTATATTATTATAGTTGTAATTGTTGTTATTGACTGCTGATTATAAATTCATTTCACCCTTAACAGTGGAACCCACTTGAGTGCAAATTTGATAGGTGAAATCCCCGCTTA
Organism: Haliclystus octoradiatus; assembly: GCA_916610825.1. Classification (NCBI taxonomy): domain Eukaryota; kingdom Metazoa; phylum Cnidaria; class Staurozoa; order Stauromedusae; family Haliclystidae; genus Haliclystus; species Haliclystus octoradiatus. The sequence goes on from OU744447.1 coordinate 3,158,088, forward strand.
TGCAACCTGACTTTAAAACTCTATTGACTATTTTGTAGTCATGTCTTTGTTAAACAAATTTGGATAAGTGAAATTATTCGGATAACTGCATTGAAAATCATTGACAATTTTGACTTGCACTATAAGCGGGTTACACTGTAGTAAGAAAGAAAATTGATAAATTCTTTGGTCATCAAATATTGCGCACACAACATTTGAACGTGATGCTTATGTTCTCTCTTTTTATTCCACAAAAGGAGTAAGCTAATAGCTTTTTTACCATAATAGATCACCAATTGAATGGTATTTTAAGCATGTGTATTTTATGGCTAAATGCATTCATGTCACCAACCAATAGTGTTCCTTCCGGGCATTGATCCCAAGAATCTACAGGTAAATTTCCAGCTCAGGAAAGGACATTCAGGTGGAAAGGGAAATGTCTATGATCTCAAACTTATACCCAGAATATCTCTTCAAAGCTGACTAGCTAGTCTGCTAACCATTGAGAAGTCTTTGTGGACACCATTTGTTGAGTACATGAACTGTTCATGATAGTTTAAAGGCCCAACTTTCATCAACTGTTTCCAAGAACAATTCATCAAAATTGAATGTTCAGGGAATTGTTTTCATAGTTTAGTTCATCAAAATTTGACGTGCAGTGAACTGTTCTTCACAGTTTAGTTCATCAAAATTTGATGTTCATGAACTGTTTTCACAGGGGAGATTTTTGCAAAATATTTTTTTAGGAAATTCTACAGATCCACTAGGGGTTATCATTCAGAAATCTTAAAAATTTGATGTTTTATCTTAATTTGTTTATTTTATCTTCTATTGTTTATTACCTATAGACATTGACGTTCCAACGGTTGCTTTCACGCCATCAGTTTTGAATGTAAACCAAGGATCAATGATTCAATTCAGTTGTGTTGGAAATGGTTCACCTTCACCGACATACGAATGGATAAAAGACGGTTCACCTACACCTGTTTCAACATCTGCATTGTATTCATTTCAAGCTGATACAACTAGCGATGGCAGTTATATATGTAAAACAACAAACATAGTTGGTACTAAACAGCAAGACATTGCCGTGCAGCCTGCAATGGTTGTTGTTGTGAACTGTAAGTATTTTAACTATATCTTTATTGATAGTATTGTCTGTTTGTAAATAAATTATTTCTATATTTGTATATTTCTATATCTGTGATCAGTCTGCGACTTATGTAGTTATGCAAACATTAGGGCCGCCTATTAACTATATTTTTTTTAATTGAACTCCAAAAAAATTATTATAGAAGAAAAACATATAAAGGTCAATTCTACACAACAAAAATAATAAGTAATTGAGATAATATCGTCCTACAGAATGCATCTATGCCATTCCTCTATTTCTATAGAAGTACTCCTATGGAAAATTATCATAACAATCAGATACTCTAAATACATCAATTTTTAATTTTCCAGATTTGACTGTAGAACTTATATCCCCTTCTCAAACTTTGAATGAAGGAGATGATTTATTGATTGTGTGCCGTGTAACTGGTAATCCTGCCCCTGTTATTTATTGGGATATGGATGTTGATGTCTACAATACAGACCTGGCGATTAACTCTATCACAAGAAATCAAGCTTCAACTTATGTGTGTCGTGATGCTAGTAGAGCCAACACTGAACTTGGAAGAGTTCAGGTGACAGTCAATTGTAAGTGCTTGTCTTATTGTTGTAAGATCTCGATAAAATGTTGATAAGAAGATACTAAGGGATTATCTAAATTTAGATGTTGATACAAAGATATTGATTTTGATTATTTTCTGTTACTTGAAGTTTCACGCTTTATTACGATCATCAGACAAATACTAATTAACAATTAGACAATGAGCCCGAGTTGGCTACCGTCGAATAGTCAACGAGGTCCTCCTAGGTGACTATTCAGGACGGTAGACAACAAGGGCGAGTTGTCTAATTGTTTTAGTAGAAACCAACTGGTGATACAAGCCAAACATATCAAAAGGAATAAATTCGAACTATTTATTTTTCTTCTTGCATAATTAATTTCAAGTATAACGGCCAATCAAAGGCACCCATGACGACTGCAGCGTGGTGATTCGGAGGATGAATTTGAATTTGACTTGTTCCGATTTAATTTTTAAAACAAAGCAGTTTGACATTAATACTGGCTACAAAATACAACCCAACAAATAGCAAACTTAAGGAAGGTAACTACTGAGTATCTAAAAATGTATAAATGTTTGCAATTTGTAATATAAAAGTTTGTTGTTTATAAACCTTAGCTGACTAGCAAACTGATGAATCTGCAATAAAGTAGCGACGAAAAAATTGTGAGAAGATTGTTAAATAAGATTAAAATTGTGTACGCATAGCCTACCATTAAACAACCTATTAAACAGGAAAAAAATATTTTGTTCCTTGTTTTTTTTCTCGAGCACGGAAGACTCTCGTATAAAATTGATTCAACACATTTGCAAATCGCTTGTTTACTTTTTGAAATTTGCGAGGGAACTTGCCAGCGTTCACTATGAGAAAATAGTTAACGATTGAGAAACCAATCAAAATGCGGATCCTCGAATGGTACCCTTATCGGTTTAGACTAAATTAGAATAGAATACTATAACCGCAATAAAGCGTGAAACTTCAAGTAACAGAAATTGAATGTGTATATATATGTATAATAAATGGAGTCAAAGACTACACATTCATAATTGTTACTAATAGTTTCATGCTTACACAATCATCAGACAAATAAACTAAAATTATTTAGTTAAAATTTAAATTAAGCATAAGCATGAAACTATTCGTAACAATTATGAATGTGTAGTCTTTGACTCCTTTTATTATATATAGATTATAATCTTGAGATTGATGCATAGTAGGATTGACTCATAAAAATGAAAAGTCAACATTTTTACCTTAACTTGTTTTACCAAGTGACTTGATTACTTTGTCATGTTTTTTTCTTCGATAAACGGATAAGCGTTTTTATTGTGGAGCGGGATACAATTTCTATTGTGGAGCGGGTGAGGGAGAAAAGTTAACTCACTGACTCAACCTTTTATTTTATTTCACAAATATTTGGCATTATATGCCCTCCATATAAGATGTACTGTGAAGTTTAATCAAACTCATGGACATCAAAATAGCTCAAAAAAGCAAAAAGTTAATAATACAATCACAAAATAGCAGAGTTGTACTGTTTTGACATTTTCGAGTTATTTTTATTCCATTAGTTCAATTGATGTTTACAGTACATAACAAAGACTTTTTTTAATCATTGACTTTTTTCACCTACCCTTACCTACAACCTACAATGAATTTAAATTATAGTTAGCAGTCAGAACCTTTATGCATATTATTTCCTTCGTGCTTCCATGGATTTGAAGAATCAAGATAAAACAAAATACCATGAAGCTTGTATGCTGCGAAAACAGTTCAGGAGTTCATGAACAGTTTATGAATAGCTCCTGCGCAGTTCATGAACGTTAAAAGGCCCCAAACTTTCATGAACTGTTCATGAATTGTTGTTGAACTGTTCATGAGCTGTCTGTGAGGGTTCATGAACTGTTCATGAACTCCTGAACCGTTTTTCGCAGGAGGTATGCTGCATTTTTTCAAAATACTGTGAAATCAAGAAACGTAAATTGGATTTTTGACAGCTTTGTACAATAAAATTTTACTAGAACAAGATACAGAAAATTATGTAGTATATTTTTATGGACAATTTCATGTTGCACTGTGTACTTGCATCTTTCATTCTTGATGAAGTGTTTGTTGGTTCAACTACAATGTTATTTAGGTTGAAAAATTATGACCTATATTTTTAAATTATTATAGCCTGCGTGCAGACTCAAAACAAAACTTCTCTAAAGTGTAGAAAACTTTAATCTACATTTTAGAGAAGTTTTGTTTTGAGTCTGCACACAGGCTAAATTATTAAAACGATAATGTATTTACCGCATACATTACTTTTTTCATCCTATGCTATTTTGGTTATTTTTAATCTCATGGATGTATTAATTTCAATTCGCTTTGTTTTGGCTTCAATTTCAAGCTTCCCCCTGCAAAAAGCAGTAAAGAACTTCATGAACAGTTCATGAACGTTAATTATCACCATGGACTGTTCATGAACTGTTCATTAACGTTAAATGGCACCTTGGACTGTTCATGCACTGTCTGTGAACGTTGAATGTCACTCCATGGACTGTTCATGAATGGTTCATACACTCTTAAACTTCTTTTCGCAGGGATAATAGCCTATCAAATTTCTATTACAAAATATTTGATACAGTAAAATCTGTCTGGTACCATTACTTTCACCAGAAAGTTGAGCTAAATTAAGACGTTATAAACCTTAATCCATTTTAAAAGGTGATGTTATAATAATAAATCAAAACTTAATTATTTAATGAGTGTAAACTCAGATGGAAATATAATATGAAAGTGCTCAATGTTAGGTCAATGCTCAATGTTAACCGTCTGAAGATCGCTATTAAAAGCGTCAAACTCTCAAGTAACGGAAACGGCTTTGCCTCATCTTTGCCTCTTATTTGTCATTTTTCCCACAAACCAGGTAAGCTTGCAGCTTTTTTCCACCAGGGTGGTTGGTTAATTTGTTAGTATTTTGAAGCTGGTGTGCGTTTCATTGAACCGGAGACCCTGCGGGCCGTGGTCCAACGCCCTATCCATTACACCGAGGCCTCTTATTATAAAACGTGATGTTATAAACCGTTTCTATTGTATTTTGTAATCCTAATTTTTATCATCAGATATTGATCCTGTCACAACACAAATGTCACCTCCAAATAACATTGCACAAGTCGGCATTAATGTATTCTTTACATGTACAACAAATGGCGTACCTACTCCTACATACCAATGGGTCGATGCATTAAATAATGTTATCGCTACAACATCAGTTTATACCATTACAACAACATCAACACCACCTTATACAAGATCTTATAAATGCATAGCCACCAATTCAGCTGGAATGGTACAACAAGCTACTCCATTTCAAATCAGTACAGAATGTAAGTGAGAAAATGTATTAGATTCGATGTATAAGTCGACCCCTTGATTTTAGCTTTAAATTTTGAGGCTAGAAAATCGACTTATACACCGGAAAATACGGTACATAAGTAAATGAAGAACATCAGTGTGCTTACACTACCAAGTTTTAAACCTAGAAAACTTGCTGAAAACTTACTGAAAAGTTACTGGATAGTCCCCTGCGAAAAACCGTTCAGGAGTTCATGAACTGTTCATGAACTACTGAAGTGTTTTTGCACAGGGGGTACTTAACTTGGGTAATGAGAGTATGTCTAGACTGGTATCAATTTTTGTGCATAAGTGAGTCAATTTTAATTTTAAGGTATTTTTATTCGCATCAATACACTTATTGTATTGTTCAATATAAACATTTTTATCTGACAGAACATTTATATACTCTAAATCACGTTCTGCAAAAAACTGTCAGATTATTTTGCAAAAGTCAGTATCAACGTAGCCTGCGTGCAGACAGACTTTTTCTTTGCATAGTCCTGTTATGCGCATTAGAAGTGAAATTACTGATTGTTCTTTTCACTACAAATTATTTTGAAGTATGTTTTGATTGGCTAATAAAAGATATGAATAATTGGAAAATATTTAAATTAATTAAAATTAAGTAATGACTGGAAACCACACTAGGTAAATATTTCTTTAAAACGAATTCAGTACAAACAGTTAGTAGGCAATACTCGACGCCAATACACATATAAACTATAAAAAGGAAAAGTCTGTCTACACGCAGGCTAGTAGTGTCATCGTCAACGTTTCAGTTATATTCAGTTTCTTTACCAACATCCATGATATGTCACTAAGGAAAATGTTGTTTGCTCAATTTCACAAATTTATAGATTGGCAACTAATAGGGTGTATAAATCTAACTGAACAACAACGCTTCTTTTGCTTTTGCACAGCTTATAAATAATATTATTACCAGGGGTATACAAAATATTGTTGAGCCTGCACACAACTTTTTTCCTTTCAAGCTTTCAAGTGACTGACGTACGAATGGACATCATATTAGCAATAATACCATTGACTGCAAGATGCTTGGAATATATACTCCAGTCAAACCTGTTATAACGTTCACCCCTATACAGCGGCTACCTGTCTATAGTGGTCACTCTTTCAATGTCTAAAATAGAATTTTATTGAATCCAGCCTGTACATAAAGGCCACCTGCCTATAGTGATCAATTTATCTACCTCTTGTAGCTGGCTGTTATATACAGGTTTCACTGTAGTTAAAAACCCAGTACATTTAAAATAGTATTTCTAAAATGTATACAATTTTTCACAGGAGTGCGACTGGTGGTCTTGGCAGTCCCCACGTTTGATTGAGCCCTGAGTATCACTTGCCATTTCCTTATTCAAAGCTATGAGGCCATGCATAATTACGCAGTAAAATGAAAAAACTATTTTTTAAGACCATTTAAGACGATTAAAAGTCTTCGGACCATGTATTTTAACTTAGAAGGCATTCAGGAAGAGCAAACATTTTCAAACAGTAACGCAACTGAAATAAGAGTTAGGACATTACTGTATATTCAAAATATGGACCAATCACGTGTTACTACATAAAACCAAGTTTATAGTTTTATATATTCCATTTTTATTTATTACATATTGTGACGTTTTCTAAGTTCTTTGTCTCTAAGTCTACATATTGTTTGGGCTCTTTAAATTGATTGACGTGATTGTTCCAAATTGTGAATAGTCTATCATGGTCACAATATGATAACTGATAATCACCCCGTAAGGACAGGTGCATGTTTATTGGGGTATAGAAACACTTCAACATGTGTACACCGACGAGGAATCAAACTCCTGAGTCTCCCTCATCTCACCAAATGTAGATACTATGCCACTCATCTATCAGTCAAAGTGAAATGATTTTTTGCCTTTATTATTTAACAGACTTTAATTTCACTTCTGTGAGCCAATCACAGACGGTGATCGAAGGTCAGAATGTTGTGTTGGAATGTCAAGCTGTAGGTCATCCTGCGCCTATTTTACAGTGGAACACTTTACCAGTTACACTTGGAGGCACTAAAGCCTTTTCGTCTGTTTCAAGAAATGACCAAGGAACATACACTTGCGTTGATACTGCAAGAAATCCGAATCCAACTCAATCATTGACGCTGACAGTGAATTGTAAGTATTGTAAACATGAAATCTTGAGGATCTCAAAAATATGTTGACTGTATGGAATACCACTTTGAGGAATGCAGAACCCCTCAAAGAGAACTTTTTAACAGCACCTGCATCGCTTTGACGCAGCCTCCGCAAGATGTGCAAAAGGCCTATTAAACTGAAGAAATATGACACCCATATATGTATGACAATCACGCCTTAGCTTTCGGTTTGTTCTTCTGTTTCATTTCATTTTATAACAACATAGCTATTTAACTACTCACAAATTATACAGACGTTAACATTCATAAATTGTAACAATAAGATATACACCATTTAAGCTCAACAAACCTCAACAATATACCATAGAAAAATGGCACGTCACAGAATGCCTTTAAATTTCCAGTTAAGGAGTTGTGATGATATGATACATAAGGTAGATACATGTCTGATTCTGATTGGGCGAAATATTCTGTCACACATTTGTTCTAATAATTTTATATGGGATTCAGACTCAGTTACAGAAAAGGAACATTTCCAGCACTTCTAATAAAATTTGTTACAAAACTTGTTTAGGTAAATTTTCTTTGTCTTTGAAAAGACAAATACAAGAAAATCTTCCGATTGGAGTACAGTGAAACCTGTATATAACAGCCAGCTAACAGAGGTAGATAAATTGACCACTATAAACAGGTGGCCTTTATATACAGGTTTGATTCAATAGAAAATATTATTTTAAACATTGTACGAGTGACCACTATAGACAGGTGGATGCTTATAGAGGTGACTGTTATAACAAGTTTTACCGTAGCTCTGTCTTAGTTACGATGTAACAACTGACTACATACAAGATTATGTTTACTTTGCTAATTCTAACTTCTTATTTTAGATTTGACATTACCAACTATCCAAATGTATCCTGCTGGTTCGGTTGTTGCAATGGGCACATCTATTTCAATGCAATGTATTAGTTCGGGACGTCCAACGCCAAGTTATGAATGGTTCAAAGATAGTGGTGTTAATTCTGTCTCGCAAGCTTCAACATATAACTTTGTTGCTGATCAAAATAAGCAAGGCACATATAGATGTGTTGTTTCGAATGCTGCAGGACAAAAATCATCAACCAATAATATTGAATTGAATGTAATACGTAAGTTAAATTTACGATCTTATCACCACTGTGAAGACAGTCCATGAACGTTAAACGGCTCAAGTTAGTTCATGAAAGTTCCTAAAGGTCATGTAATGTTCATGAACTGTTTATAAGGTGTTTATGAACAGTTCATGAAAGTTAGTAGTAAATTTCACATAGTTTTCATGAACTGTTTATAAGGTGTTCATGAACGGTTCATGAAATTTTGTAAAGTTTACGTAATGTTCATGAACTGTTGATAAGGTGTTCGTGAACAATTCATCAAAGTTTGTAAGATTCACGTAATGTTGATGAGTTGTTTATAGGGTGTTCATAAACAGTTCATTAAAGTTTGTAAAGTTCATGAAAGTCCGTAAAGTTTATAAAATGTCCATGAATTCAACAGATTGTTTCTGTTCATGAAAGTTGCTAAACTTTATTAGCTGTCCATAAACTGTTTATGTAAACTGACTGTTAATGAACAGCTCATGAAAGTCCCTAAAGTTTATGAACTATCCACAAGCTCAACAGATTTTTTCTGGAAATCGTAACAAAATAAGCCATGCCTCTATGAAAAGTTGTCTCATTATTTTATTAAAAACAGTCCTTACAATGCTTGCTGCAATGACTTCTACATGCATAAATCAGCAAAATGTATGAAACAAAATTTGAATTTGTTTGATAGAGATATTATAAATTTGAATATTTCCTTATTGCTTCTATTTTTGTAGATATTCTTCCACCTGTTGTTGCAATATCACCAGCAGTAACCGTTACAGAAGGTGACTCTATTTCTATAACTTGCAATGCTAGAGGCTATCCTGTGCCTGTATTTGCATGGATGAAAGATTCAGTTACCATGGCTGGCCAGACAAACTCAATTATCACCATCACTTCTGTTTTGAGATCAGATGCGGGTGTGTATACTTGTATCACAACGAATTCTGCTGGAGATCAACAAACAGCTGTTACACTAGGTGTACAAGGTAATTACGCTATGAATCTTGGATATATTGAAATGGGAATGAAAACCTACTGAAAACATACTGAAATGGGACTTAGTACTGAAAACCTACTGAAAACATACTGAAATGGGACTTAGTATTGAAAACCTACTGAAAACATACTGAAATGGGACTTAGTACTGAAAACCTACTGAAAACATACTGAAATGGGACTTTGTACTGAAAACCTACTGAAAACATACTGAAATGGGACTTAGTACTGAAAACCTACTGAAAACATACTGAAATGGGACTTTGTACTGAAAACCTACTGAAAACATACTGAAATGGGACTTAGTACTGAAAACCTACTGAAAACATACTGAAATGGGACTTTGTACTGAAAACCTACTGACAAATACTGAAATGGGACTTAGTACTGAAAACCTACTGAAAACATACTGAAATGGGACTTAGTACTGAAAACCTACTGAAAACATACTGAAATGGGACTTAGTATTGAAAACCTACTGAAAACATACTGAAATGGGACTTAGTACTGAAAACCTACTGAAAACATACTGAAATGGGACTTTGTACTGAAAACCTACTGACAAATACTGAAATGGGACTTAGTATACTGAAAACCTACTGAAAACATACTGAAATGGGACTTAGTATTGGAAACCTACTGAAAACATACTGAAATGGGACTTAGTACTGAAAACCTACTGAAAACATACTGAAATGGGACTTAGTATACTGAAAACCTACTGAAAACATACTGAAATGGGACTTAGTATACTGAAAACCTACTGAAAACATACTGAAATGGGACTTAGTATTGAAAACCTACTGAAAACATACTGAAATGGGACTTAGTACTGAAAACCTACTGAAAACATACTGAAATGGGACTTAGTACTGAAAACCTACTGAAAACATACTGAAATGGGACTTTGTACTGAAAACCTACTGAAAACATACTGAAATGGGACTTAGTACTGAAAACCTACTGAAAACATACTGAAATGGGACTTTGTACTGAAAACCTACTGAAAACATACTGAAATGGGACTTGGTACTGAAAACCTACTGAAAACATACTGAAATGGGACTTTGTACTGAAAACCTACTGACAAATACTGAAATGGGACTTAGTACTGAAAACCTACTGAAAACATACTGAAATGGGACTTAGTACTGAAAACCTACTGAAAACATACTGAAATGGGACTTAGTATTGAAAACCTACTGAAAACATACTGAAATGGGACTTAGTACTGAAAACCTACTGAAAACATACTGAAATGGGACTTTGTACTGAAAACCTACTGACAAATACTGAAATGGGACTTAGTACTGAAAACCTACTGAAAACATACTGAAATGGGACTTAGTACTGAAAACCTACTGAAAACATACTGAAATGGGACTTAGTATTGGAAACCTACTGAAAACATACTGAAATGGGACTTAGTACTGAAAACCTACTGAAAACATACTGAAATGGGACTTAGTATACTGAAAACCTACTGAAAAAATACTGAAATGGGACTTAGTACTGAAAACCTACTGAAATTCACCAGTCACTAAAAATCTTAATTCTTCTCATTCTACTAAAAAAAACTATGTATACACACCTTATGAAAGCTACTGAAAAGATCAGTAGCCTATTCAGTAGGTTTTCAGATTTTCAAATTTCTTGTTGTTAAAATCTGAATAATAGCATAGCGTAATCCACTTTAAATCAAAATTGACAACAATTTCCATTGCGTTATATATCTTAATTTGCAGATATCCCAAAAACTTTCTGTAGAAGGAATTGACATTGTCAATGGGTTACAAATAGATAGATAGATGTTTATTGGATCATAATGACTTCCCCTGCGAAAACAGTTCGGGAGTTCATGAAAAGTTCATAAACAGTTCATAAACCGTTCATGAACATTAAATGGCCCCAAATTTTCATGAACTGTTCATGAGCTGTCTGTGAGGGTTCATGGACTCCTGAACTGTTTTTTGCATGGGTTATTTATACACATTATAATGCCATAGTGATGTAAAGAAATGAACGGTTACATGATCAGGTCATCTTGTAAGCATTGAATGCTTGTTTATTTAGGAGACTCTTATATTTTTGGATGGTATGATGGTGAATGCCATTTATGCTGGTTACACTTTTAAATGGAATTAGAGACTACCTATTTATATGTCTTTAGTAAATGCTGTAATTTCCTTGTGAAAAATCACAATGAAGTATTGCTATCCATCTATGAACTCTTGATTGAAAGAAAGGAATAATTCAAATAAGTTCAAATTGCAACACTGGATATTGTTTGTTGTTTTGTTCATACAATTTCAATGTTAGAATTTTAATGACATATTTTGTTGGTCGGATTTATGATTACAGTAGAAACTGTTTATAACGTCACCTTTTATAGCAGACTATTGTTTATAACATACTGAAAGAAATTAATATACACAATGAAATTTTCAAGTACTGAAAATCTACTGAAAATCTACCGAAAAAGAACTGAAAATAAATCAGTATTATTTCAGTACATTTCCAGTAGTCTGGTATTTTTCAGTATATTTTCAGCATATTTTCAGTATATTTTCAGTATATTTTCAGTATATTTTCAGTATATTTTCAGTAGCCTTGTCTTTTTCAGTATATTTTCAGTATATTTTCAGTATATTTTTAGTACTTTAAAATCTCATAGTGATACCTGATGAAATTTGGTAATTTTCTTCTTATAAATAATTGACTATAATAGCACATCGCCCATCACATATGTTCCCTCAGGGGTGCCGATATGGACAGTTTCTACAGTATCAAATCATGCTATAGAAATTCGATTTGCTATTACCCTTGAAAAAAACAGTTCAAGAGTTCCCCAACAGTCCAATTGAACTAACGTTAAATGGGTCAAATTTTCATGGACACCCGTGCGAAAACAGTTCAGGAGTTCATGAACAGTTCACGAACAGTTCACGAACAGTTCATGAACAGTTCATGAACGTTAAATGGCCCCAAATTTTCATGAACTGTCTGCAAGGGTTCACGAACTGTTCGGATTAGTTCATGAACAGTTCAGGAACAGTTCAGAAAATTGGAGCCATTTAACGTTCATCTCCAGGAGTGAACTGTTTTTCGCATGGGCAGCTCATGAACTTCTGAACTGTACTGCAGATTGAAATTAATAGATCCGTGTGATTAAAAATAAACAGAATAACATAATATGATACAAATAATGTATGTAGTAAACACATTATCATTTTATTAATATAAAGATAACAAATACAAGTCTTCATAAATATTACAGTTGAAACATACAAACACTTCATCAATGATACAAGTACATATTTAGACTAACTGCCACAGATCTAAAAAGGCAAGTTTCTACGGGCAACTTGAAATTGTTCATAAAAACATACTAAATCCTATTCCTGTATCTTGTATTATTATTATTGTTTTCTATTTATGCTATAGGTCTTTCATGTACTCCAAATCCGTGTAATAATAATGGCATTTGTAATCCTTTGTTAACCCAAACATGTCAATGTACCGAAGGATACTATGGAACACGCTGCCAATCCCGTAAGTTTGTTTTCAAATATCACAATATTGATTCTGGCATTTCAACTCTTTATATTATATTTTTTGATAAGATTAGACAAACGATAAAATGAACATGACTTTGCAACGTTTCGTCATTATACTAATATGACATTTTCAAGCGAATAAAATTTAAAAGGATAGAAATTTAAATTACATTTGCTTAGAACAATCTATGATGATCTTTATTCATTTCAGTTGTGACACTGCAGATCAATTTTAACATATTTCATAGCCTTGATTGTCGATACGCAACAATGCTCCGGATCTAATCATGATGCAATTCCCTCTGGGCCATTCCATCCGCCATCCGAAGATGGTACTCATTTGATGTTTTGGATAGAGTCAAGGCTGAATTGACCTTCGTGGGATTTGAACCACACGTCCACCATCTGAGCTATTTTTCTCCCTATTATGCTTATTATTTGCACTTATTTTATTTCACTTTGTAGATTATCGCCTTTCTGGATAAACAATTAATGATGATTCATATATTTAAAATCTTTATTATTTACTTCTTTTTTAACAGAATCTATCACATTTGACGTATCAGCCCGTCTTTTTTCTGTTGATACGGGTACACAACAGTACACAGAATCACAGTTGGAATCAATATTATTGGCACCTGCCGCAGCTTCAAACCCGGTCGCAATATCTATCACAACAGCTGTAGATGGAGCGGTAAATAAAAATTATTTGAAGTTATTAATGCAATATTGTTGTTACTTCATCATATAGTGACATCTATTTATATCTGTCTGTTTATCACCATTGGTAGTTCATATGGAAACATATTCTTAATACTATATAGAAGTGTAAACATTTGAGATATTCTGAGATTAATGTCAATTAAATAATGCTGGGTGGTTATAAAAGATTTGACTGTAGTTAATGAGCATCATCCAGTTTCTGCTTTGAGAATACAATCTTGGAAAGTTGTAATCCTTGTCAATGAAATGATTTAAAGAAGTATCAACACAGATCAACTGCAAGTATGATATACATCAAAAGGCTTTATGTGACCACTAGCGTCCCTCCGAAAACAGTTCAGGAGTTCATGAACAGTTCATGAACGTTAAATGGCCCCAAATTTTTATGAGCTGTTCATGAACTGTTCATGAACAGCCTGTGATTGTTCATTAACTGTTCATGAACAGTTCAGAAAATTTGGAGCCATTTAAACTTCATGAACTAAGCATAAGCTGTTCATGAACTCCTGGACTGTTTTCGCAGGGGCAGCGTCCTAGTATTTGGTAAAAAAAGTAAACTTGATGAAAGAAGGCAAATGTATGGTTTGTTTCTTCTAAGTAATAATTAAGATATTGTATTTTGTTTGTAGGGTGAAAAAGCATTGCAGGATATAATTGGTTCTGCTTTTGTTTCATCCGACGTTCGAGAATACAAGTATGTGTTTTTATATTATTCAAATTCTATTATGTTTGCATGATCAGGGGTGGATCTAGGGGGATGCAAAAGGGGTGCTCCTTCAGAATTTTCAAAATGACAAAACTACTATTTTTAGTAGAAACCCCCCAAAAAACAAAAGTTTTCATTTTAAGCGAAAATTCGAGATAGGAGGATTGTTTTATTTTTGTTAACCTTTTTCTGAAAGATGCCGATCTTGTTTCATTTAAAGACGATTGTTTGCTGTGAAGACATGACGAATCATTTTTATCAAATCTTTTGATTGGAGCGACTTTGATCAAATGCACCCCATGCACTCCTTTTGCTTATTTTCAATTTAAAGAAAAGAAAATATCAACATCTGTTTCTTTTCGCAAAAAAGTAATACCAATCTAGAAATTCTTAGAAATCACCTTTCACAGTGCAATTGGTACCTTGCAGATGATCCTATTCAAGCTTTTTCTCAATTCCATACCCAATTTCAAAATTGTCTTAACGATGCATGTCCAATTATTCACACAAATTTAAACAAAAATAAACAAAAAATTAACCCATGGATGACCAAAGGAATCCTAATTTCTAGAAAATGTAAAATGAAATTACATCATAAATGGATAACAACTCAAAATCTTGAAACTAAAAATTTGTATGACATTTACACAAAAATTTATTTCAAAGTTGTTGGTAAAAGAAAAATCTTATATTGGGACTATTTTTACAAACACTACAAAAATGACATTAAACTTTTATGGAAAGCCACAAACAACCTCCTTGGCAGAAATAAAAAGAAAAATCGTTTTCCTGAATTCTTTCACGTAAATAACAGAAAAATCGTGAACACATCTGAAATTGTTGAAGCCTTTAATGAATTTTTTACAAATGTTGGACCTCAGCTTGCCAGTAAATTTTCAAACACTGACAATTTCAAGCGCTATTTGCCTCCCAATCCTGATACATCATTTAAATTCAAACTTGTTTCTCAAAATACTGTCTCCAAAGCTATAAAAAAAATGAAAAATAAAAACAGTACGTCTTTTGACTCTGTCTCCAATAAATGTTTGAAATATGTCCATGCTGAAATCCTATCACCCTTAACCTACCTTATCAATTTATCACTCAAAACAGGATATTTTCCAAGCGAGTACAAACTCGCAAAAATTTTACCCATTTTTAAAGCAGGTGATCGCCACATCCTCTCGAATCACAGACCCATTTCTTTATTAACCACTTTTTCCAAAATTTTTGAAAGAATAGTTTATAACCAAGTTTACCCATATTTCGAAGAACATTTTCTAACTAAATTTCAATTTGGTTTCCGCAAGTCATATGAAACTACTCATTGCATTTTAAATTTTTGAACAACATCTTTTCCAATTGATCTAGCAAACACCATATTGCCATCTTTCTAGATCTAAAAAAGGCGTTTGACACCGTCAACCACAAAATACTTTTACAAAAAATGTGCCATTATGGTTTTACCAATGTAGAGTTCCAGTGGTTTCAAAATTATCTTTTTCAAAGGCAACAGGCTGTCACAATTGACAATATTACATCTTTGCCTCAGACAATTACCTGTGGTGTGCCTCAGGGAAGCATACTTGGACCACTTCTATTTTTAATTTACATAAATGATTTGCCTTCATATTCAAAATTCCATATAAGTTTGTTTGCTGATGACACCACTTTAACACCACTTTGACACCACTGATGACACCACTTTAACACCACTTTGACACCACTGATGACACCACTTTGACACCACTTTGACACCACTGATGACACCACTTTGACACCACTTTGACACCACTTTGACACCACTGATGACACCACTTTAACACCACTTTGACACCACTGATGACACCACTTTAACACCACTTTGACACCACTGATGACACCACTTTGACACCACTTTGACACCACTTTGACACCACTTTGACACCACTGATGACACCACCTTGTGCAATAGTTTCACTTTGAAACAAGTTGTACGTTTTCCAACTCGAGGAAACAGAACACTAGATTTGATCCTTACAAACATGGCAGACACTTACGAGAAACCAATGCAACGACCACCTTTTGGTCTCTCCGACCATATGTCTGTTGAACTACAACCAAAGCTTAGGTCCCAACGGCCACGGCCAGCAATCACCAAAAGAACAAGAGACCTACGCCCAAGTACGCGTGTTGCAATGAGCCTTTATTTGGAAGCCGTAGACATTAGCGGGATGATAAATTGCAAAGAAACCTGCGAGGAGAAGACTAGTAACTTGATAAATATCATCACTACAGGTCTCAATTGCATCATGCCTGTCCGATGTAGAAGAGTACATCCTTCAGAACCACCTTGGATTTCTTCCTCCCTAAAAAAGCTTATCAAACAAAGACAGCAAGCTCTACATAATGGCAACAATACAGAATTCAGACTATTAAGGAACAAAGTAAATCGTGAACGTAAAATTTGTCGTTCGAAGTATTATAAAGCTGAAATAGAGCACCTAAAAACTGTCAATGCCTCTGCTTGGTGGTCTGAGGTGAAGAGATTAAGTGGCTTCTCGCCACCCGAAACAACAACAAACAGCATTTCCAAACAACTGCAGCACCTCAAAGAATCTTCTGATCAAGAGTGCAAGTTAGCGGACATCATCAATGAATCTTTCATCACACCAATGCGTTGTTTCACTTCATTACCAACTGATTATCTCATCCAGCATCCTGAAGGGACACCAGAAACGCCAATGACCATGCTATCGACAGCTGAAGTTTTTAAAACTTTAGCTACTTTAAACAGCAGAAAAGCATGTGGCCCAGACGGCATCCCAGGTTGGCTTCTAAAGGAAAATGCTGATATCTTAGCGGAACCAATAGCAGACATTCTAAATTCGTCATATCAAGAAAGCTGCCTACCTCTATCTTGGAAAGAGGCAGACGTTGTGCCTATCCCAAAACAACAGCCAATCGTAGATATCAACAAACACCTACGCCCCATTTCGTTGACACCGATTCTATCAAAGATAGCGGAGGAATACGTAGTGAAAGCTTTTGTAAAACCAGCTGTCTTGAAAAACATTGACCATCTGCAGTTTGGAACAATCCCTAAATCAAATTCAACACAGGCGCTCATTAGTATGATCCACTCTTGGTCAACAGCCACAGATGGCAACGGGACAACTGTGAGAGTAATGTTTTTTGATTTTAGAAAAGCCTTCGACCTGATCGACCATCGCATATTGGCACTAAAACTTGAAAATTACTTAATACCAACACAAATGAAAAATTGGATCTTGGACTTCTTGAAAAATCGAAAACAAAGAGTAAAATTGGGAAATGATTGCATTTCTGAGTGGGGATACGTGCCAGCAGGCGTTCCACAAGGGACCAAACTGGGGCCATGGCTATTCCTCATAATGATCAACGACCTTACAGTTAGCAATGCATCCTTGTGGAAGTATGTGGACGACACCACATTATCAGAGTCAGTGAAGAGGAGTGATCAAAGCCAGATGCAGCAGTTTGTGAATGAGCTTGTTCAAAAGGTGGACGCAAATGGTTTTCAGCTGAACGAGAAGAAATGTAGCGAAATGAAGATATCTTTTAGTAGAAACCAACAAGCTATACTACCTATCACCATCAATAATAAAGAGGTAGAAACTGTCTCTACATGTAAATTACTTGGAGTTACGGTATCACATGACTTAAAATGGAACGCTCATGTAGAAAACATCTGTAAGAAAGTAGCTAAACGCCTATATTTCCTTAGACAACTCAAAAGAGCTGGTCTATCAACCAATGATTTAATAATTTTCTACAAAACATGCATCCGCCCAGTTGCTGAGTACGCATGTGCTCTTTTCCATAACGCTTTAACTAAATATCTGTCAAATGACATAGAAAAACTTCAAAAAAGAGCAATGAAGATTATAAGGCCAGATTTGAGATATAGCGAAGCACTCACTCTGTTATCCTTGGAAAAACTTTCAGAGCGTAGAGGAGCAATATGTGAGAAGCTCTTTCTTGACATCATAGAAAACGAAAGCCATAAGCTACATAACTTATTACCACCTAGAAACAACAGCACGGTGAATACTCGTAATAAACACTACTTTAACTTGTTAAAATGTAACACCAAGAGACATTCACAGACTTTTATCATTCACCAGAGCTCCAATTTTAAAACAAAATGATTAATTGTATATATAAATATAAATCAGGAATAATTTTTAACATTATTTTTAGCACATATATTTTACTATTATTTTAAGTATCAAATTTAACGTCATACAACTGAAATTGTAAATTCAATCCTTATCTTGTCTATAATGTAAATATTAAATAAATGTAAAGCAAATTGTAATTCAGCCTTATGCGGCTGCAAAAATTTGACTTAATAAACAATCAATCAAACCACACTTCAATTATCAGACTCTGATTTCACTAAGCTCCAGTACAATGTAAATCATGAACTTAACATTATTTCCAAGTGGTTTTTTGATAATCAACTAACATTAAACGAAAACAAAACAAATTATATGATATTTAACAACCCAATGAAAAGAAATCTCGATATCTCATTGAACAACTTATCTATTGAACGATGTGGGACTAATTGTTCCAACTCGTCTATTAAATTCCTTGGCATATTTCTTGATGGCAAGCTTAATTTTAAACAACACGTTGAATTCGTCTGTAAGAAAATGCGCAGACTCTGTTACACCTTGATTAAACTCAAAGACTTTCTTACCACCCGTCATAAAGCACAAATCTATTCTTCAATAATTCAACCACACATTGAATACAGCATTCCTATTTGGGGTCATGCTTCAAATCTTAGTCAGTTGAGCAAACTCCAAAAAAGATGCGTCCGCATTGTTGTTAATGCTAAATTTTTGAGTCACACAACTCCAATTCTGAAAAACTTGAGAATATTGAAATCAGAAGATTTATATCTTTTGAAAATTTTTGCTGTTTTACAAAAAGTTGTTTTCAAACGTGCTCCTGAAATTGTATCTTCTAACTTTATATACATTAAAATTGATAAGAGAAAACGTGATATCTTTCACATCCCATTCGCTGCAACAACTTTCTTGCAAAACCTCCCAAATTATAGACTACTTTACCTTTGGAACAACAAAAAGTTCTATGACATCGACCCTTCTTCAACAGACTTCCGGCATTTAAATAAAGATCACATGCTTGACAACTATGTCACTGATTGTGTGATACATGACTGTTATGTCTGTAACTTAACTTAACATCCGTATTTAGATGATTAATGTTACTATATATCAACTAATATTTTACAACATTGCTATTATACATTATCTATTTAACATCCGTATCTAGATAATCTATTAACTAATGCTACTTACCATATCTCAACTAGTGTTTTTAACTTAACTATTATATACATCATGTATTTAACATCCGTAGGCCTAGAAAAGTTATATATATATATATATATATATATATATATGTATATTATATATATATACAGTAGGCCCTATATACATATTTCTTCCTTTTACATTTGCTTTTATTTTTTCACTTTACTTTCTTTTTATGACTTCCTCTTTTTATTCATTTGTTTTTATTGTTAAGTAAATCAAAATGTAAATAACTTTGTCCCCCAATAAACAAGCAAAACTGCTTAAGGGGTGACAACAATCATTTTAAATTCAATTACTCTATGTAAAACTTTCCTACTCAGTATGTACTTTTCAATGATTGAAATAAACTTCTATCTATCTATCTATCTATATGCAAATGAGTTTGTATTAATACAAAAGAAGCTACAAAACTCTGTCTGCTGATTGACACGGCTTATGAACTTCAAATGCACCCCATCATATGCATATGATCAAAGTTAGAAGAAAGATAATGAAGACGATTCAGCTATCAAACACAAAACTGTTCATGTTGTGATCATTTTGTCATGTCGCGCTTAGACAATGGCAACATACATACTATAAAGTATATTGTATTATAACAAAATTGATTCAAATAATCTGATTGGTTTAGAGTTATGACGCCAAATAACCATACCAATACAAAGAAAAACCAGTTTCAAAAACGCAATCGAGCTTATAATTTGAACTTGATATTTCGAGTGAGAATGTCCAATTTGATCTTGAGTTTTCAAAAACATTAAATTATAAGTTAAATAAAGTCATTTAAAAGATAATAAACTGTGCTAGCCCCTGCAAAAATCAGTTCAGGAGTTCATGAACAGTTCATGAACAGTTCATGAACTTTTGGGGCCATTTAACGTTCCTGAACTGTTCATTAGCTCCTGAACTGTTTTCGCAGGGGGATGCACAACTTGACGTAAAATCTTTCTGCTAAGGGCTTCAAGAATATCAACTAAAATGGCATCTAACAAATTACGATTCTTATATTATGTATTGTTTTCTTTAGGGCTGGAAGTATCTATGCTTTCTTTGCTGTCACAACAGACAGCTCATATGATTTTACTACCCTTGCTAATCTCTTCAATAACCTCATTGCAAACAGTAACAATAATTTGAATTCTACTAATACTGGATCTATTACTTTATTTGGCAACACTGGTGCTGTCACAGGTGAGGAATTTGAGTTAGGATCATGATGCATTATTTAACATCCCCTTCGAACAACAGTTCAGGAGTTCATGAACAGTTCATGAACTGTTCATGAACAGTTCGTGAACCCTCACAGACAGTTCATGAACAGTTCATGAAAATTTCATGAAAATTTGGGGCCATTTAATGTTAATGAACTGTTCATGAACTGTTCATGAACTGTTCATGAACTCCTGAACTGTTTTCGCACGGGATCACATGTAACAACTGCATATGAACTATGTCTAACTCTCAAAATATGTGATTTTTCCGTTTTCTTCTTCTATTCAAATTTTATTGTGGAGCTCACCAACAATGAATTTACAAATCTGTTACAGTCACTGGGCCTGTAAAATTAGAAGAAAATAAGAAAAGGCCATGAAGCTCAAATATTGCTTTATATCTTTAAATACTAAGAATGTTTTGACCGATACTTTATGGAATTGTATTTGGATTTTTGAAGGGTTTACAATAAAATTTGATTAAAACAAGAAGCAGGAATGAATTAGTATATCCTCCATGCAAATTTCGAGTTGCTTGCCATTTAGATATATGGCGCACTGGCCCAATTGTCAATGAAATTATGAATATTTTTTTAGTGACAATGACAATTACAATAATCAGATTATATGTTTTAAATGTTTATTAACTTTTGACAGATTTTGATGAATGTGCAGCCCAGTCATATGTGTGTGATGCTAACGCTGATTGCGTCAACATGCTCAACTCTTACACGTGCAGTTGCAAATCTGGTTACAAAGGGGATGGTAAAGCATGTACAGAAGAATCAGAAAACAATTGTAAGTTTACATAGCATTGAAAATGTCAAAGGTGTTCATAACAGTTCATGAAAGTTTGTAAAGCATGTCATGAACTGAACTAATTTTTTCACAGACCTTGTCTTAAATAGTTCATTGATGGTTCATGAAATGACACATGATTGTTCTATTTTTTTAAATAAAAAGTTGATTTATAGTTCAAAAACCGCTTTTGAATGCTACACTACCTACTTTCACCAATGTTTTCATGAACCATTAATTAGTAGAGTAGTTCATGAACTGTTAGTAATTTTAATGGCTTGTTTACTGCATATTTTTTTTGTAAACCTGCCGTGGACAGTTTTATTATAGTTCATGAATCATCCAAAAATGTTGAATAATCTATGTTTCATGAACCTTTCATTCATCAAAACACGATCATTTTTAACTCACTATCTGTATTCTTAGGGTAGGCATCAAGCTACTTGATATCTTTGAACAAATCTCTAATTATTTATTATTAATTATTAATTAATACTTGTATTGTTTCGTCAAAACTGTTTCATTTTAAATGACGAATCAGCCAGTCCTAATTATCAACAAGCAAGCTGTAATATTAATCGATTACGCTGTAATGCTATACAGTATTTCATATTTTTATGAATTAAAATTGTGCGATCATTCCCCCTTCATTCTACGTTACCAGGAACCTGTTTATTTTGGAGAAAAGGGTTTAAAGTGAAGAAAACATTAGACGTTTTAGTTATTTGTCTCTAATAAAATCAACGGACAAACCAAATAACACTTTTCAGATTTCAGAATGATCATTCCGAGGCTCAAATCAAGATGTAGACACATATTTTATTATAATTTGAGATCCAATTACAGTTTTAAATGATGACAATTCTATTTTCGAAGTAACCATTTGATAAGTGTTCTCATTAGTAACTCATCGGATCAAGTGTTTCACTCGTCCCAGGGTTAGAATGACATAATGTTAGGGTCCAATCATGTGATAACCACCAAGTTGAGTTTAAATTCGTTTCTGTTTCATCATCTTTTGTCGGCATAGCTCATTGGTTAGTGCAGACAATGCTGGTTCAAGTCCAGGTTGTTTCAAATTTTTAATTTATAGTTTCATTATTACGTGTTCTAAAGTGTTTATAAGTTACTGTTTGCTCATAATACGCATGTGTTGCTATTCATAATGGCTGCGACTGCCGGTCAATTTTCACAGCGTTCTCTATTTTTGTTTGATTTCTTCTTTTTCTAGTGGTCATCATTTTGATTGTTGCTTGCTCGGCATTGTTTCTATTGATACTTGTGTTGATTATTGTTCTATGTATCAGAGCAAGAAGGTAACATTAATTATTTTACACAGTTAAACCTGATTTAACAGTCACCTGTTTATAGTGATAGCTTCAATGATAGACGAACAAAAAGGTCACCTCCCCAAAATTGCCATCTAAGCTATATACGAACATCATTATCATTCTAGTGGGGGAAATGAAAATTCAAATCGCTGATTGGACATTTGGTTCTTTCATGGATGACATCGCTACCTTTGGAAACCAATGCATGTCACAATCATTGATACACTTTGAAATTGAGGGAAACAGAATTAAATTGAATTATTAAAATAAATTTTCCTTTGAAGAGGATTCTCACTATGACATACGTCTTTCATAGCCTCGGCTGTGACCAATGCGCCAAACTCAGTAACAGATGATATTACAAATTAGAAGATATATAAAACCGGGCTGTATCATTTGGTATTTGACCTAACTTCCTAACGGGTTCCTAGAAGAGCTAGGGCAAAGCGAAACACTTGTTGAGGGAAACAAGTGATGGAATTTTAGGTGAAACGACTTAACACGAAAATGATGATAGCACCTATTCTCAGAGGGTTTGGTTACCAAATGTCCATAGAGTGAGTTGGATTTTTGTTTTCAATTCTGTGACCATTTTAGTATTATTCGAACATCATCGTTCTAATGAATCCATCCTGCATATAAAGACCACCTGTCTATAATGATCAATGTATCTAACTAGATCTTATACAGTATGTTGCTTGTTACATATAGGTTTCACTGACTGAATTGAGATTGTAGTCATAATAGAAAATAATTCTAATTATTTGTTTGGTTTCAGTCACGTCTTTGATGATAGTAGCCATGTTTAATATCCACTAAGCTCTATAATGCACATTTCAAACTTCCTCAGCTAACCGTTTCCTTTGTACTCACAGTTTAATTTATCCATCAACTCAACCCCTGTGGAAACAGTTCATGAACATTAAATAGCCAAATTTTCATGAACTGTTCATGAAAAAATGTCATGAAAATTAGCAAATTAACGTTCATGAACTGTTTATGAAAAAGTCTATGAACTGCAGTTCATGAAATATTGGAACATTTAAGGTTCATGAACAATTAAGGAGTTTGTTAACAGTTCATGAACTCAACAGAGGAAGTAAGATCTTTTCCCACCAACTGAAATTAGCAATTGAATGATTTCCTGCACATCATCTTCTCGTATTATACTGTGTTGATTTTTCTGTTAAAGGAAACCAAAGGAAGATGAAGAAAGGCGTCGACCAGCAGCTTATCCTCAAGGTGAAAACAATTACCAAATGGCTGAAGATCCTAACTATGGCAAGCAACCTGACGTCACTTATGGTACATTACCAAATGAAGATGAATCACATCTGTTTGCTACTTTGTCAAGTAGAATGCAGAAACCTTGATTGAGATTGACAGAACATTGCTACTGTTTTTATAGACAGTCTAAAATGCACCGCTGGCGGGGGCTATTATTAAACACTTTAGGGGCTGAGACAATTTTAAAACACAATTTTAAGATTTAATTACATAATTTATATTTAAAAGCTTCAGAAGAAAGCACTGATTTTAGACCGAGGTAATTTTGATTTTAGAAGGAATAGGTAATTGTTCAGCATATTTTTATGAACACTTTTATGTGATTTTCAAGTTGCCCGGAGAAACCTGTCGTTTTAGTTCTGTGGCACTCGGTCTATTTAGACTGTGGGTATTGATTCAATTAATAACTTTCAAGTTTCTGTTTAAATAGTTCTCAAACACAAGCAAGCATTACCAAATTCCTAGATGGGACAGCTGCTTTTCAAAGATATTAATAAAAATCCTGAACCACAGTCTGGAACAGCGGCTTTGTCTGAATCCATAGATAATAAATAAAATTACCATATTAAAATATATAAAGGCAGCTTTCCTATTATATTAGATTAGCTGTCTTGTGCAGTTATTCCACACGTAATACACAATAAATAAATAAATAAATAAATTTTATCAATCAATTATATGCAATATAATGCTTTTGATATTTGTATATAAATTGTAAAATTAAATCAAACATTTTTTTCACGCATATATTTAATGGAATAAATCACACTTTTAAGATAATAAATTTGGATTATTGCATCATTTATGTCAATTGGTTTGTTTGTTGCTAATAGGAACATTTTAATAAAAAGTTACAGATTGAAAGCATGTAGTAAAATAAAGTAATGTAGACAGTGTCGCCCTACCGAAGGCACCGGTTACGTACCATTCCTCTTTCTAGAGGAGTGGCTTTTTTCGCTAAGAGCAATGATTTTAAACGCTCTTTACTGATCTCAGCCGCGACACTGCAGATCAAAATCAACAGATTTCATGGCAGACAGGTCTCGATTGTCAATGCGCAACGATGCGCCCCAGCTACTCGGAAAGCATGTCACACTAATAGGATTGGGGTTTATGACTGTTAATATCAAAAATCTTTATGTTAAATTGTATTGTACCAAGGTGTTTAACAATCAACGTCAATGTGTTCAGGTGTTTAACTGTTGTATAAATGGTTGGAAAAGCTGAAAGTGGAATGAAATTCACTTTTTGTCATTTCACTGAAATGACATATTAATTTTGCTGAAAGTCTTTTCTGCATTATGAGAATACAAACACAATTCATGAGTTCATTAACTATTCATCAACTTTTGGTCAATTTCGTGAACCCACAAAATGGAAGCCACAGATTTTTTTCACAGGGGAAATTTCAAAATCTAGACATTCTGTATTTCTAATCATGTTCCAATCATACATCCTGCTGTTATGCTCATTCTACATGCATATTTATACTACGAAGGCAGGAGGGATTGACCATAAAATGACTATCTAAATGGTCTGACCTTCTGTGATTGCATGGCTTGATCAGTTCAACACCTTAGCACACTTAAAGCAAGTAGTAGCCTAACTATCCTGCGTACCAGCCCCTAGGTTTTTTCTGAAACCATAGGGTCTGTGAACTAATGTGTGATTTTCAGCCCAACAAGTTCTCATGAATTTGAGATACAATTTATGCAATACGTTGAGATCATTGTCGCGGCTGATAACTATGACGCGTTTGACAGAGAGTTATGATTTTATGACAATTGATGTTTTGTGACAGTGTGTGAATTGGAGTGTGAATAATTTACTAAATTTATATAGGTGCTATTTTCAATGGGCTGAGAATCATGAGAATTAGTTCACAGACCCTATGGTTTTAGAAATAAACCTCAGGGCTGGTACGCAGGCTAGTAGTAACTGGCAGAGATGATAAACAATTAATCAATAGTAAGATAATTACAGGCTGTACTATTTCAGTTTTTGTGAATGGTCTAGCTGAAACTACTTATCAGATCTAGTCTTATATGAGTGTTGTCAATGCTATGGCTCAAGCTTGCCTATTGGGGACATTCAGACCCGCCTGTCGAAGAAAAAAGTTTTGAATGTGAAGGAAACTACTAGTACATTTTTAAGCACTTTTTCAAGTGTTTTCTATAAATAACTCCCTCATTGGGGTAGCTAACCCCCATGAACTTTTAAGCAATTTCACGTTCATGAACCATTTCTTGAACCGTTTAATGAACTGTTCAAGACATCCATAAATTCATGAACTCACAGATTTTTCAACAGGGGTATGGGATGAACGTAGCTGTCAATTTGCAATAACAGATAGACGAGGAGTACATATAAAAATAAGACTTTGGCTACAGGATAGATAATTTAAACATATGATCTATTCCCCAGTGTCCCCAGGCTAATTATTACTTCAGAAGATGCTGTAAGAGCATCCAAGATAGAGGAAAAGGACAATAGAAAATGAGCATGACACCTATCGGAAGTGGTAAAAGTTTGCTTGTCAGAGTCAATTTTCAATTTTTATTTATCAAATGGTTTCAATTTATAATTATTGCATAAATATTAATATTATATATCATTGTCCAACAACGCTTTGTTTTCATAATTATCATCAATGTCTTTACTATGCTCAACAACAACATTATTAAATAAGTAATAAATAATTATTGAAATCCATGTAGCTATGGTACATACTCCAGCGATAGTCAAATATGGAAGACCTTGATAAGATTTCAATGATAACCGATATATACTATTACTAATTACAGCACCAAAAAAAGATGATAATAAATCAACAAGCGCATAAAGTGATAACACAGTCCCATGATGACTATCGTCAACAAATTTACTAAGAATAGATCTTAAAACTGGTACTGATATGCTTACAGGCCATGCGAGAAGAGATAGAACCCATATCTGGTATGCTTTATTTGAAACACCAATTAACGATGCAAGAATCAATTCCGTAGTTCCACTAAGGATAACAAGTTGTAAATCGGTTGCTTTAAACCAACGTATACATATTTGTGATACAAATATCAAACCACTTCCTCTTATGAAACCAGTAAAACATATTAGAAGTGATAACTGTAATGAATTAAAATTTAAAGGTTGATGTCTGTAAAACAACGACGTTATATCAATTTCAGCATTAGAACAAAATAAAAACATAGCAACCGCAATAAGAATGGGTATAACAATTTTTAAATATCCACGTCTATGAATATTGATAAAGATTTCTTTGAATGAAAGTGGTATACTCCATAATTTTCGATAGAATGGTATTTTAACTTGTTGTTCAATCGTTTCTGTTTGATTATCATCAATATTTTCAGCCGCTAAATGTGACGGCGGTGGCATTATAAATATAACATATAGAAATGCCATTATACTCAAAATAGCATTGACAATATATGGTGTATAAGTTCCGACATATACAGTCATCAATCCAGCAATAACAATAGACGGTAGAAATGATAAATATAAAAGTCCTTCAATAATGCATAGACGAAGTGTTCTTGTAGATCGCCTTGTTGACGTTGCCATATATGACGATGCCATCATTGTAATACCAACAAAATCCCCATAAATACCAGTTATAATACCGACAACAATGTAATATCTTGGGTGTGCATGAGATTTCGTTAAGACGGCATATAAAATATTTTGAATCATCAGTAAAAGAGGTGGCAAAAGCATGACGTTTCTTTTCCCTAATTTATCAGATAGTACTCCAAATAGTAACAACGTAAAGAATGCAGGTATTACAACAGCAATTTGATTATACATAGAATACTTTGCCGCCATATCGTGTACTTCATTACTTTCTGTATCCCATAATTCCAATGCCATTGCCTTGCATGTTGATGTATCATAATACGTAAAACATGATTGATCAAGTATAACTTTGGGTAGCGTAAATGAATTTGTACAATATGATATCGCAAACACAACATAATAAGGTTCCGCAGTTACGTATGGGATCTTTATTAACTGCGGCATTGTTATATAATTTAAATATGATATATTGATCTACCTTGTTCTTTATTGTGAATGAACTGTAATCAATCTTTATTCCTTATTTGCTTTGGTAGAAACATCTATCTAGAATCATAAATAAATAAAATTAATTAGCATTTAATTATGACATGTTTGCCGTTCTTTGTTGGAATTTAATGAGATGCGTAATGAGACCAAAACAGCATCAGAAATCATGATCCTCTTTGGTAATAGATTTCAGTCTTTCGAGGGTCTTATAGCATTTTATAATTAGCTCAGATGGCAGAGCAACATACCAAACTTCAGATCGGATCATATCTGATCAAATGGGGTTCAAATCCCTCGAAGGTCAACTCAGCCTTGATTTCATCTAAAACATCAAATGAGTACCATCTAAGGATGGCGGATGGAATGGGATTGCATTGCGAGTAGCTGCGGTGCATTGTTGCGAATCGACAATCGAGACCTATCTGCCATGAAATCTGTTGAAATTGATCTGCAGTGTCGCGGATGAGATCAATAAAGAGCGTTTAACATCAGTTCTCTCAGCGAATAGAGTCACTCTTCTTGAAATAGAGGAGTGGTTCGGGTGCAATACTGTCTAAATTTCTTACTTTACTTTACTTATAGCATTTCAATTGTATTAAACTCAAAGTGAAAGTGGTGAAGGATTTCATTATTGGTTTACAAAAGTATAATTAACATGTTTTTATTGGATATTGTATGTATTGATATAGTTTGTTTGAAATTCAATGGCTGTGATTCATATCACAAGGAAATAGCTGAAACAGGAAAGGTCTTAAGTCATTTGATAGCATCACACAAGTTTCATTAAAGGGTTACTGCACGACAGCCGTGTTTTTGTTCTCTAATACCATCACTCGGGATGTTGAAGACACGAGAAAGCATCAGAAAATAAGAGCACATATGGCAATTTTTTTCATTTTTCGAGTGTCTCCAAACATCCCAAGTGGTGGTATCACAGAACCCAAACACAAGGCTGCCCTGCAGTAACCTTTTTGTGAAACAAAATATATTTTTACTATTTTTAAACAAGTGTAACACAAAAGATTTGATTAGATCAATTTTCTCCTATAAATCATGTTGCTTCGTGATATTTTGCCTTTCTTGGAATCACATATCCAGAGTTATACTTTCGAACCACTTGTGATTCTTTGGAACGCACGCTATGATTATGATTTATCTCGTTTCTCATTTCTGCTGTTTCGCAACCTTTTGCTGGTTTAGTATGGCTTTTTTGTCTCGGAATAGCCACCATAACCAAACAAAATGATGCAAAGAAGAAGAATGCTTTGGATTATAATATTCTTAAAAACGTATCATCAACGATGCTATCATAATTCCATCTTTTATTTACAATATTTAGAAAGTTTGATGGTGGCTACAATTTTAATTTAATTAGAGTTTAAGGCTGAATTAGACTCAGGCATTGTTGTTTGCCATTGCATGAAACCCCTCCCTTTCTAGTGGGACTAGCTTTTAACTTGTAGACCGGAGTTAGTTAACATCCGTTAGAATGGACAAAGGTAACAAAGTTTAGATAACAGCGTTCAACAACATTCTAAATTTTTCTTTTTACTAATAAATTAGCAAATAAACAATATGAAACTGCAACTCATAACATACAATGATGAATCTAACTAATAACTAATAACTAACTAAGCTAACTAATCAACAATTGTTCCAAGGATGCTCGCAGAATACGATAGAAAGCCGTTAGTACGCTGCCATTGATGCTCTCTGGGGTCGCCGCTTGATCGAACAAGACGACTGCCAAGTTCTCTTAAGAAATCTTTGGCAGATTTTCCCCATGATCCCATTGTTTCAATCGCTACTGGGGTGAATACCGATATTCTGTCTAGCGTGTGATATTTTTTAATTTTTCTTCGTTCTGCTCGACTGGCAGCAGATATAGCACACGAAATAACGTTAGTAGAAGATAAGGTATCCACACATGTAGCGTCTCATGTCAGGCATTTCCCATTCTTCCACGGGAAAGTTGTCATGCCATCTGGTCTTTTACCATCTCCTCTGTCAATCCCCACTGGCTCTAGATAACTAGGCTGCCCAGCGGAACAAAGGGATCTTTTAATGATGTTATTAATGGCTGCATGGCGTGGAGAACGACGAGCACTGAAACGGCAACTATGGCCATGGTGCCCACTGGAGTTAACAGTTTCTCCAAAGCGGCAGAGGTGTGGTGAACATATTTCTGCACCAACATGGAGAGCAACAGTAATCCTTATGGTCTCATTGTCATAAGATTCCCAGTTGAAATAATATGAATAGCATTGATCCAGGCACCGTAAACGGCGTTGATGTTGCGAGTAATCTTGCCCGATCGACTTGATTGGAATATTCAAATAGGGAGTTGAATACAGCAGTAACAATGGGGTCATCATAGCATATTGTTGATAACAGCGTGGGAAGCAATTTTATACCAAATAACGTAAGCAGCACAGGTGGAAGGGCATGGGTGAGAGGGATAAAACAATGTGCTACTTTTGGCACATCTTGCTTTTGGTTAGTCAAGTATTGTTCGAGAAAAGTATTGTTAGCGGTAGCAAAAGATTAATTGAGCTTATAGTGTGCAAGTTTTTTGGCAGAGCAATATTTTTTACTGTTATTATTATTCTCAAGATTTTTTTTTACATATTATTCACATAATTCAATTTTCCCCATCCTCGTTCCTCCCTTTCCCTTGCAATGTTTTAGGTTTTCAGGTTGGTAAGTTGTTTGTCCACATTTTGTAAGTGTTGGTAAGCTGATTAATGATAGTTAATTCCACTGGTTAACAGTGTGACAGGTGCTTGGTTGGACAGGGATCCATAGATGAAGTGTGACAGGTTCACCAGTAGCAATAGTAGCATAAAGCATATAGAAGAGTGGGTCACAATGGAATTGCCCTACGTTTTTCTTCTACTTTCTTTGAGATATCCCCTGCGAAAAACAGTTCATGAACAGTTCATGTACATTAAATGGCCCCAAATTTCATGAACTG
Source organism: Haliclystus octoradiatus (assembly GCA_916610825.1). Taxonomy (NCBI): domain Eukaryota; kingdom Metazoa; phylum Cnidaria; class Staurozoa; order Stauromedusae; family Haliclystidae; genus Haliclystus; species Haliclystus octoradiatus. The sequence goes on from OU744447.1 coordinate 3,189,430, forward strand.
TTCAGGAAGGTTCATGAAAATTCGGAGCCATTCAATACTGTGCCTTCAATTTACAATTCAACGAAGAACACCTACAGGGAGATGCATCTAAACTCAATTTGTTTTGCTCTTCGATAACACTAACAATCTAATCTCTTCAATGAATACAAAAGACACTAGGAGAAAGAAGGTAAACAACCGTTTACAATTTCAAGCCTATGAAAACGGCCTTCATTATGAAGGTGCATAAAGATTCTGCGATCTTTTTTACCTTCCATCTCCAGCTACAAAGCCTCACTGGGATGACAATAGAACAAGAATGCTAAGGGCATATAATGATGTTGCCAAGAAAAGCATGAAAACAGCTGCTGATGATGCATAATCAGGAAAAGGAATCGGCGGAAAAGGAAAATTGACAAAAACGCTGATACATCGAATACAAGGTCGCTATGGGGCAACTATAAGGAAACACTTGGGGTAATGAAACAGCAAAGCGTGAAGAAATTTGGGCAATTTACAATCACAAAGCAGGGGTTCATGACAAATGCAGGGATTGGTGCCCCGCAAGTCTGGAAAGCGTGTGAAGTGTATCAATTCTACCACCTTTTGTCATTCAAGAAATGAAATCTGTATTTGATGGCCTGGCACATACAACTATATATTGTCAAAATGTCTTCACAGTGGCACACAAAATGTAAACAAGAGTTTTCACAATCAAATCTGGGCCCTGTGTCCCAAAGAGATTTTCGTTGGTATTGAACGTATTCAATTGGCTGTTGCTTTTGCAGCTATCCAATACAACAATGAAAACTTAGTCAAGACTCCTGTCCTTACTTATCTTGGTGTAGCCTAAGTGACAGCAAATTTACAAGAGAATAGATCATGTCATTAGGGTAAAAAACTCAGAAGTATCAGAAAAAAACAAACGCAAGAGCAAAGGCACCCCAAGAAAGCGCCTATGCTAGTAAGAAAGACTATGTATTGAACTAGTTGTATACCTTGTACAATGCTTCCAATGTTAATATAGTACATTATCCAGTTTACATTTTTGATATTATTATTAGTTTTGAACATGATTCATTGCTGTCCTTTTTGCTTCTGGTTTTTCTCAATTTTTGTCTCTGGTTTCGCATTATTTCGGTAGGTCCAACTGGATATATCTCAAGAACCACATAAGCTACGTAACTGAAATTTTGACCTTGGGCTACTTAGGTAGTGCTTATTGTTATATTCTATGGAGATGGCAATATCTGAAAAGCCTTGTAAGATATGGCCCAATTTGATCTTACGCTGACGGAAAATATGATAAATTCTGGAAAGTATTAATAATTTCATGGATCTTTGAGGTATTAGTAAAGTGATAAAACACAGTAAAGCTAAAACTGTAGGCCTACTGAGCATCTCACTTAAATTTGTTTAAGATTGGCTTATCAGTTTTCAAGATTTTGAAAGATTTTAAATTTTGCAATTTGCTGAGTCAGCAGCTGTTATTGTTGTAAATTTGTTTTTCTTTTTAAATTCAATCATTTCTGGTCATTCTTCACAGATTCTGGCTAATAGAAATGATTTTGCATTAGAGTTGTAAACAATAGTCCCCTGAAGTTACCATGCCTTTAACGTTTATGAACTGTTCACGCAGGGATGATGCAGCTAGCTCAAAAAAGAATGTTTTTATCAAAGAGCTCTGTGATATGTAGCATTGGATCTTTGAAAATCCCTTATCTACAGATGCGTTAGGCCTGATTCATATGTCATTTATTTGCAATCCTTTTCCAGCCGTGTTGACTGTTGAAGGCAGAACAAGCTCCGCAGTTTGCAACGGTCGGAAGTTGCCAAAAATAGATATTTTTGTTTAGTATGCCACCTTTCAGCTTAGTCAAGGACACCAGCGTGGAAATCGAACAGTAGGGGCAGTCAGCAAAAGGCAAAAGGGCACTTTTCGAAATGTTCTCTAAATCTGGATGCGTACATTGCATGTTATTGTTTTTGGCAAGCAGGCAACGGGAGTGAAAAATTTCATATTTTCGTAACAAAATCTGGAACTATTGGCCCTAATTTACAATTTTTATATGCTACATCATAAAGTTTAATCAGCAAAATATTACAGTATTTTGGAAAAGGGAACTTGTTGCCCCCGTGCTGAAAGGATAGGGGGTCAATCACCCCTGTGACTCTAGGGCGCTTGCCGCTTATATATCCTCATGGTAGGCTATATAGCAATCTGATTTCATTGCAAAAACAGAGGAATGAGGGTCACAGTGCTCCGTTGTAACTATCGCACTCGTTTCTCTGATATGCAAAGTCAACTAGGTTGGCTTTCTGTTAGAAATAGAATAACATCACATCAAATAATGTTCACTCATAAAATTAAATTCAAACTAACTCCTCCTTTGCTTTCAACTTTTTCCAACAGCCGTATTCCAGCAGAACAAGATCTCACACCCGCAATGACATTTGCATCAAGTAGGCGAGCCATTGCCATTTATTTAAGACATTGGTGCGTATTAAGTGGAACGATCTACCGCCTGCAATGAAGGAAGTCCAAAGCAGGCCTACTTTCAAATGTCTCCTTGAGAAGCACTTACGTTCTTAAGATAGGCCTACTTTATACTTACCATTCTTTCCTGTTATTTTTACCCTTTATTACTTAATGTCTGTTTTCCTGTTAACTTAACTATGCATGCAACATGTATCAGTCCTTTGAAAAAAAGTTATGTATAACTTAAAGGTACTAAGTGAATGATGACAATGATGATGATGATGACAATGAACATGTAGGTCTAATATTTTAATAATTTATAAACTGAGAAAACGAAAGCACAGCCACTCATAGCTCATTTGCAGTAGATTACCATAATATGACAGCCTAAACTGAAGCATATATTATTGACCAAGAACGTGGTAAGATTTGCTTGCAAAAACCAAAAAGTAAAAAATACAATTTTCTAATAATAAAGCAACGTCAAGGTGTGACTGCAGAATGTTAAAGGCAGCAATCAATTTATACGAACTCGATAAATTTATATGGTTTATTTAATGTATTTCATCACAGCTATACCTATGTTATTGTACCTGCGAAGGAATAGATATTTCTGTCTCAACAAAGCCAACAAAATTGAATTTAAATACAGAAAATGTCTGTAACTGACCTCACATGTTGTAAAGTTGCACTGTCGACTGTTGCACGTGCAATCATTCGTTGAAGTTGAAGTTCTGTGGTCAGAGGGAATAAAATTCAACCTTCATTGACTTGGATAGTTAAGATCAACAGAAAGAATGGAAGGCCTGTTGAATTAGATTTTTGAACTTTAAAAACATCCTATCATCCGTAGCCAATACTCAATGAATCGATTGAAATGATACTCATTGACTGATATGCCGAAATCTTGCACGACATCAAATGCCCCCCCCCCAAGGGGAGACCATTCCCGGGGACCGAAAGTTTATTTTAGATTTTTGGGTAACAATATTTTCTATAAAAATAATAATAGTGATAATAAAAAACTATAATTACTAGATGATTCAATATAACATTAAACCTGTAAAAATCAAATTTCTATGCCTATTTAGTATTTGAATCGTCACTAAGTATCAAGAAAGCTAGGATACTACAAGCACGATCTTCTTAAGAAGGTCCATGCATTGGCCCCCTTCTGCCTCTGCTATTGCTTACCAACCCTAGATTCTTAGGTCACATCGAAAAATCAAAGACGTATTTCCCTAGGAGGGAGGTATAGCTTACATGACAGGGCAACCGAACTTCACATCTGATAATATGTGATCGATTGTGGTACAATAATTAAATTCCCCGAAAGGTCAATTGAGCCTTGATTTTATTATGATTTTATCTGAAACATCAAATGAGTACTATCTAAGGAATGTTGGTGGAATGGTCCAGAGGGAATTGCGCTGCGCATCGTTGCACATTGACAATCGAGACCTATCTGCCATAGAGTGAAAAGAGCCACTCTTCTTCAAATAGGATGGTACGGGCACCTTCGGTAGGGCGATGCCGCTGTATTTCTATTTTACTCAAAACAAGATCTACGTTTTCCTGTGTTCCTCGTTCTTAAAGCAGTACTGATCACGGCTTGATAGAATGACTAGAAACAAGTACGTCTGCGGATGGTTTGAGTTATATAATATGCAATAAATAATGTCTGTACATATGACGGTATGTTTAATTTAACACGAGGAATATAAATTAGTTCAAAATTATGCATAAATACTAGTATAAAATGTACTTCTAAATTCAATGAAAATCCTTCAAAATAGCAACTCAGTCAAAAACTTTGAAACTGAATTTTTAAAATAGAAGAAGATAATTTTTGTATAGATGACATAAATTATATACAACAATATGAATAATATTGAATTGAATGTTTCTTTGTAAATTATTTATAAAGTAAAAAAAAAAGAAAACTACAAGTATATTGACAGTGTATGACCAACGGTTGTTGAAACATAAGAATAATTTCTTTCTCTGACCTGATGATGGATATCACGAATAAAAACCAAAGAGTTGTCCATAAATCGCTTGTAGTTTTTAGTCGCTGCCTTGTTTTTAAAATTTATAATTTATCAATCTTTATTTTAAATTTTATGGATTGATATGATTAATTTTAAAATCTTTGGATATTATCTATCTGAAATATTTCTGTAACTGCATCGCATGTTAATTCAGAAAATTAAATCTTCCTTCTCAAACGATAATCGTAATACTACAGTATAATTCAACGATTATGTTGTCTTGTCGACAATGAAGATAATTATTATCTAATATAGGTTATTATATCGGGGTTATTTCCAAAACTTTGCGTCTCAGCCATTTTGTAAGAACTGCCATCATGTCGAAAACTAGATGACCGTTCTCTGCTATCTTCTTCGTCAAGTTTTGGCTTTTTACTGAAAAAAAAACAATAAAATATATTTTGAATAAAAAACAAAAATGCAAGTATAGACTAACACGTTTGTGGTTCAAATCCCTATTAAGGGCAACTCAGCCTTGACTTCATCTGAACACGGAATGAATACGTCATCTTCTGATGGCGGATGGAATCCCGGGGATGGAATAGAATGGTCCAGAGAGGGTACTGCATTACTGAAGACCTATATATAGGGAGTACCGCCACAACTTTGAAATCAAGGCATATTCGCTTTAAAGCCTTTTTATTATCAACTTCTCATTCATGTTTTCAAAAACATCTCGCGTGCTCATTGATTGAACTTTACAGTTGAATATTCATATTAAAAACAGTCATTGAACGTTAAATGCCCACGATTTTCATAAACTGTTTGTAAATTATTAGTGAGGAGTTTATATGAAATGTCAATCAACGATTTTGGAAGGGTTCATGGATTGTTTAACTGGGTAAGCTTGAAGGTTTTTCAACAGCTGTGAATGGTTAATGGCGCCGTAAATGAACTAGTATTTCTAAGCGTGAGTATTTTAAGGCTGCATGCCTTTCCTTTGCCAACCGATAGTGATTCTGTCAGACAGTAAACACACAAGGCCACGCAAGACCCTGCAAAATGTCCAGGAGGTCCAGCGCCCTAACTGTTACTGTACTACACTATAAGGTTGAACACACTTTGGAATTGATCTGCAGGGACCAAATCTGCTGAGATCAGTAAAGAGCATTTACAATCATAATCCATTGCTCTTAGCGAAAAGAGCTACTTCTTCAGAATATAATTACTGTCAAAGTTGGGTGGTAAGGAGACTGCGCTGCCGATTACGACTATGATTGTAAACGATTCACTTTGACGATGCGATGCAGTCCATTGAAAATCAAATCTATAAATAGTTTCATATCATTCTTACCTCCTTGCTCTCATACGTAGAATAATAACAATACCAAGTAAGACCATGAAAACAATCCCAACACACACCACAATTATTACAACCGAATCTAAAATGAACAAATTGTAAACAAACTTAAAATAATACACAACATGTTCCCATGGATATTTTAACACTACTGATACCAAAACCATGAAAAAATCGTGACATTCATTGCAATTTTATGGCATTTTCAAGGTATTTTCACAAAACTTTCATGCAATTTTCGTATTTTTTGTGTTGGTAGTGTGATATATTGGATGATTTACAACAAGCACATACGCATATGCAAATAATATTGAAAGATGGAATGCATGTGTAATCGAGAAACTATGCGAGCGGTTTAATCGCAAAGAAATTTTTCAAAGAAATTTTATACGGTCAAATTTTGCTTTAACCATTTTAAATTCGAAGACATCACAAAGGTCTTTGACGTGTCACCGGGACGAAATACGTGTCAGACCAGGCTCATATAAAATACAAAGTTAGTGGAAGAGACGAACTAATAACGATGTTATAGTCGTTCTTGAATTAGTAGAGACAACTTTTGTGAATATCATTCCTCTAATTATATGTTGTAGTTTTCTATCCTCCTACAGGTATCATTATGACTAAGTTTTATTTTCAGATATCGATAATGTGATTTTATGGATGCCATTTTCGTTCCGTCAAACCCAGGTTCGCAAAATTTGAAAAAAGCGCGCGAAAATAATATCATGAATTTGAAAAAAATTTTGTACAAAAACAAAACCTCGTTTTTAATGGAATGAAACTGACGATTTTCGAGCCCCAAAAATGTGTGTTTCCCAACTCCTATAATACTGTGGTATGGCTCTGGTAATAACCAGAGCCATCTATTTACAAGAGTTGGGACACTTCTGCCATTTTTGTATCTTTTTGCCTGGACCCGAGCACGTTTTTAACAGTGCGCATGTGCAGGAGAATGTTGTGTGTGTTTTTTCAGCCATATTGTATTGTATTTTTTTGCGCGTTTCACTTGAAATGATTGAGAACCTGTTTTCAAAAGAACAAAGATGGCATCCAAAAATCACGTGACTGGCATATGTCCAATTGGAGACGATAGCGGCACATGAAAGCGTGTCCCAACTCTTGTAAATAGATGGCTCTGGTAATAACAACTTACAGTTAGTGTCTCCTTCAGATGTACATGAATGACCTTCTGCTTTGAAACCTGGTTTACAACTACATGTGTATGAGCTATCAGTATTAACACAATCAGAATTTGATGGACAAGAGTATGTACCAGCCCCGCATTCATTGAAATCTGATAGAAAAGAGAAAGAGGAAATATAATACAAAATTAGCAATGAGTCATTTAAACTATCTTTAACGACCAAACTTTTTTATGATCAACATCAATAAGGATGGATTAATATACAGTCAAACCTGTTATAAAGGTCACCTCTATACTGCGGCCACCTGTCTATAGTAGTCACTCTTGCAATTTTTAAAATAGTATTTTCTGTTGAATCAAAACCTGTATATAAAGGCCACCTGTCTATAATAGTCAATTTATCTACCTCTCGTAACTGGCTCTCATATGCAGGTTTCACTGTAGATAATTTCTTCTTGGTTGTACTGAAGAGTCGAAACAACTACGCCGTATTTGGATCAACTCATCCAAACACTTAGAATAGGCCTACTGGTAGGCATTCTTGGAAAGCCTAACAACATTCGCCTTGAGGGCATCTATTAATATTTTCTGATTTTAATTTTTTTTTCTCCTATAATCAGTCAGAATCTTAAACTCAATATAATTTGGCCAAATCAGAACCAAATCGTGAAATGTTTCAGTTTTATAGTAAACTTCTCAATTTAAAATCCCCTGAATTGTGCAAATCAAATGGCTTTCAGCACTCTTGTCACATTAATTTACTGTTTTTATTTGATATAATGTGGTGTAAGCTGTCTTACTGACTGAACATATAGGGCTCAATGCTATACATCAGAACTTTAAATAATATATAACATATAAAGTCAGAAGTCAGACAATCTGTTAATATTTTATATAATTAATGGCATTCATGCCTATACAATCGAACATGAGGTAAATTAAATATGTTTGGAATAAATGTCAACACTGGAGGTATTTATACTATTGCTCCGGACTGCTGTCGGACTGCTTTTGCAAGGAGGAATGGTGTGAGGTATTAACTGTTACCTAAATGTTCAACTATAGCGTAATTGAAATATATCTTGTCAATTTTCGTTTGTTGAAATTATTTTGTTTTGATAACTTTCATTCTGCAAAATAACTTCAATTTCCCGCGTTTTGATTGGTGGTAATCGTTAGCCAATTTGGTCGCTAGCCAATCAAATTGCTAGGCCAAGATTAAAAATTTCATAATCTAAGGAATAACTATTGTTGATGTCCAACGTTCAAGAGTTATGGTACGAAGACTCAACAAGAAATATGTAATATATTTAGCACTGCAGAGCACTGTAGATCAATTAAAGTGATCGAATGAAGATTTTACAATAAATGTCAACGCTAATGAATATATTTGGACAACGTTTCGAAATTTCCCGCATTTTGATTGGTGGTAATCGTTAGCCAATTTGGTCGCTAGCCAATCAAATTGCTAGGCCAAGATTCGAAATTTCATAATCTAAGGAATAACTATTGTTGATGTCCAACGTTCAAGAGTTATGGTACGAAGACTCAACAAGAAATATGTAATACATTTAGCACTGCAGAGCACTGTAGATCAATTAAAGTGATCGAATGAAGATTTTACAATAAATGCCAACGCTAATGAATATATTTGGACAACGTTTCGACATTCACAAAAAGCCATTATCAAGTCTAAAATTTATGGGAGCAGATCAACTATTTATACTAAAAAGATAGAGTTATACAATTTTCATATCTTACCAGATGAGGATAATAATTATTTTATTTATTTTTATTTTCAAGTCTATTAGGACCATAACAATGATTTTATTGGATCTGATTGCGTATTCAAAGAAGGCTTCCTTCTCTGATTCAAGCGTTGGCATTTATTGTAAAATCTGTTGATTTGAAGAATCTTATCGAATGAAGATTTAATAGCAAATAACATATTGAAAAACACGTATCTTCAGGTGATCTATCATCTAACCCTACGTAGAGGCCAGGTTTGGGCAGGCTGCCATAAGAGGCCTTAATGTATTCTGCGCATCCCATGTTAACACTGACGTCAAATTACGCCTGTTCAGGCATGGATTATACGAGCAAACTGAGCCTAATACATTTCAATTATTTCATTCATTCGTATTAAGTTCGCTGTTAGCGCGCTCCGTATAACGCAGTTGAGCTCGCCAATGTATTAAGTTCGCATAGTCCAAGCGCGCTAACAGCGAACCTAATGCATTAAGCACGCCTCCGCATTGCAGTTGGTAAATGCCTATATAATAAAAAGGCATATGCTACGTAAATTTGAAGCTTTTTCAGATATAATCACTAGAACAGGTGTTTTTTTATGTTGATGTCATATTCACAAATAACAACCCATGTATTACATCATAGTGAGTGTAAACTCAGATTCATATTTCTCATATCCACCTTTCATATTCATATGTATAGCCAATGTATAGATTCATAAGTTAATTGTTATATAAACTTGTTATTATTAGAGAAATTATCCTTGTGGGATAAACTTGTAATTATATATTATCCTTAAATATGCAGTTTGAGTAAATTTATATCCAAAACATAAAACGCCGTAATAATTGCCTTACACGTGGATTATATCTTGCATAAATTAACGGACTGACGGCGCTATTTGTAAGAACAATGGTGATAGCAACACAGTTCAAAGATTCTTGTAACGCTAATGATGTTATAGTATTGAAATTCAGACTAAAGCGGATGATGATTCGAGGAATGAACATCGCTAATACTACTATAACTGCTGAAAAACATGAACGATTAATTCGTCGTTGATGAAATAATCGATTACATACTATATTGTTTCCATTTTTTCGGATGCTTCGATTCTTTGTATATCTGTATATATGGTAATATGAAACAGCAGGAATAAAAATCGAAGTAGCGACTGTTATTAAAATTACCAAAGAATATAATTTTCTTTGCCATATATACATATGTACAACTGCAGCTGCATAAATTATGATAAATATATACCCAGTAATCCAAAAACAGTTCCCGTCGTTATATCTGTAAGAAAATGGTTTGTTCACGGCGTCTAACCGACTAATGCTGATTAGAATAATGGTTAGAAGAGACAGTGCTGCTAGAAATATTCCACATTCAACGGCAAGAAATCGAATTATACAATTTATTTCGTACTTAAAAATTGCACCTAATAATTCAATCAAATGTGCGGGTGCTACAATCATTCCGGTTAACGCATCAGAAATGGCTAGTGCTAGAAAAGACTTGCCGGCTGCTCTAGATGTTCGCTTTTTTTCAGATAATATCGAATAAATAATAGTTATATTTTCTATTGTTATTAACGGTACCAATCCCAATAAGTAGATTATTAAACACCAGGAAACTGTAGGTGGCAAATTGTGAATCTGCATTTGCGTACAATTAGTCAAGATTCCCATCATTTGCACTGAACATAGAAATAAATGCTTTAATCTACAAAATAGTTCCAGCCATGAGTCAATGTTTAAAAGTATCTCATCCCCAGTTATATGTTATTCATCAACTGTAGTATGAAAGACTTGAAATGCTGCCAAGTGGGAAAGACTTGCATATCCTCTCATTGCCAACATTTTTTAATAAATCTTTATATAGTATGGCTGACTGATAATAAAATATCTCTTTCGATATTCTTTCTGGTATATCAAAAATATAATGAGCAAGAAAATATGAATCCTAACAATCTTGCCTCCTGGTTTCAATTTTCTGGATTCAATACTGAACAATTCTGAAGCGAAAAGATTACTTTCAAATTTATAAAGCAGTACAAAGTTTGAGTTTCTATGATAAAACTATAAACTGATGGAAACTGTTTTTTGAGTCATGGGAAAAGTAATTTACGAAATCAGAATACTAAATTACATAATGTCGTACAAAGGAATTTCCTTTGACCATATGTTCTTCAAAATATGGTTGAATAATTAATTATTGCTATCATTGACGTACTCAATTTCACATGATATATTATTGATTGTTTTTAATTTTTTTTCAGAATATTATTAATCAAGTCTCAATTGATTGTGCAAACAACAACATTCGGATGTTGTGTTTAATCGATTATAAATAATTATCCAATAGAAAGTGCATACAGGATAACGAATAATTTTGTTTGTTGAATATGATTCCAGACTCTATCCATCATTCAAATACTGCAATTTATGTTGGCCTCTGTTTGATAATATCAATATAAATAACTGGCCGTTTATTCATGTTAGTGGCCAGTCGTCCATTACAGTTAGTCCCATCCCACGAAGCAAGCAGGAAGATCTGGAGGACGTCCTCCTACTAACCAGGGGTATACAAGATATATGTGTGCCTGCGACCAAGTTTTCCCTTACAAAGTGCCTGCAAGCTGTTTTGGTTACTTACTCATGAAAGAACATTATGTTAGTGAGAATAACATTGATTGAAGCATGCATAGAATTTGTAACAGTTACTTATTCAGAAAAGTCTGCAATAGTCACTCCAAATTTTAGAAATTTGTGTAGTCCATATAGCTGTGCCTGCAGTTATTCTATTGTTCAGAAAATGTGCCTGCGACCGGCGGTCCCAGCGGTCCCCATTTTATTGAGCCCTGCTACTAACTGCCTCATATTCTCGTTCTTGCTCTCGTCTTTCAAATGCATCATCTGAATCCAGCAAATCCAACGGAGTAGTAAAAAAAAAAATACTAGAAATGGATTAATCGATTTTAAATTACCAAAAATGATTAAGTTCATCTTGGCACTGTGTTGCTTATATACCTTCTTGCCTTATTGGATGTAGATATAGTAAAAAATCTTACAAAATTATTAACAGGGATTTGACTAATATTAAGCAAGTTATGAGCAAGAAAAAAGTATTAGATAGAATTCGCTCCATTTCACTGCAATTAATAAAATGTGTACCATCAATAGTAGCCATTAGCATTTTTTTTGAATGGTGGCGGTCTCCACGAGAGTCATCAATAAAATACGAACTGAAATTATAGAGGTTAATACAAAGATGACGTAATATTCGCATTTTTCGTGTAGAGAAACTTTACGTTTCGTGCTTTGTTCCATGGCTGCTGTGAAACGTGTATATTTAACAGCCAGTTACCCATACCACACTCCTAGATGATTGGCTCTTTCGCTAACTACAATGAGGTTAAATGCTCTTTATGAACTCAGTGGCGATACTAACTTCGCATGTATAACGCGGCGGGCGAATCTAATTCGACTAGGAGCGAGCTCAATTGCGATTAGGTTCGGTTTGCTTGTATAACCCATGCCTCAGACACACAATATAAACTATTCTGTATTATGTGCATCCGAAACGTGGGTTCTCTCAACCACACTATTGACTTGACTTGACTCAGCTTATGACGCAATGCTTCGACATGCTTTAGGAATACATTGGCCTGACTTACTGTCTACTGCTAAAGTTAGGAAACTTCTCCCTTTTGCCTCTGCTTTTGCTTACAAACGTCAGATAACTTTTTCTAACATCTAATATCTCTATTTATCAGAATCCTCTTGGTGATAATTTTGGTACAAAATAACAACACAACTAAGTTTGCACAACGTTTCAACTGATTAACAAGGCGATTCCATCCGAGCCAAAGTTTTCAAATAAATACATGCATTTCATGATAAATACAGCATTTCCTCTAAGGATAAGAAATATATCTAGGCGAGTTACCATAGTTACTGTTGTCACTGATATCGATATCATATTGTAAATATTCTTCATGATGTAACTTTACACTCAAAGGGCAAACAATTTTTATGTATATATATATAGCTTAATTATTAATAAAAAAAACATTCATTTGAGAATGGCTGAAGTTAATCAGTCGAAACGTTGTGCAAACTTAGTTGTGTTGTTATTTTGTACCAAAATCTAATATCTCATTCCTATAATGTGACTGTCTAATACTACAGTAATCACATATCACATACCTGTAATAGCGCCAGTTTGTGATGCAAATGTAATAAACGTTGAACCGGCATTATTAGTACCACTGATGGTATTAGCATTATTAGCAAGGTATGCTTGGAGTGCAGCAATGATGTTAGAATTATCATATGAACTCTTGGCTGTGACAACGAATATGACATAAATACTTCCGGAACTAAATAAAAAGATACACATCAGAAAATAGAAGCAAGCTAAAAATGTTTGTTTATTGATGTTGTTGTAACAGCTTTGAAGATGCCCCTATGGCAACATCGAATTAACAGATTAGAATCCTTTAGGCCCTGGGCAAACGACGGCAACATTTGCGCGACAAATCTGTTTTTTGTCTGACGTGTGTTGTTCGTGTTTTGAAGCAGTCTTTTCAGGAGAGGCTAAACGACAAAGATTTTCTCAAGACTTTTCTAGAAAAAGTCAGATTGAGCTATAATAATAATAATAATAATAATAATAATAATAATAATAATAATAATAATAATAATAATAATAATAATAATAATAATAATAATAATAATAATAATAATAATAATAATAATAATAATAATAATAATAATAATAATAATAATAATAATAATAATAATAATAATAATAATAATAATAATAATAATAATAATAATAATAATAATAATAATAATAATAATAATAATAATAATAATAATAATAATAATAATAATAATAATAATAATAATAATAATAATAATAATAATAATAATAATAATAATAATAATAATAATAATAATAATAATAATAATAATAATAATAATAATAATAATAATAATAATAATAATAATAATAATAATAATAATAATAATAATAATAATAATAATAATAATAATAATAATAATAATAATAATAATAATAATAATAGCAATAATAGCAATAATAATAATAATAATAATAATAATAATAATAATAATAATAATAATAATAATAATAATAATAATAATAATAATAGTTTATTTATTTATATAGCGCTTTTTTCAAAATTGCTCAAAAGCGCTTAACAAAGTCGATACAATCAAAAAACGTATCAATTTAATTAATATTAACTTAGCTTAAGGATTAACTTAGTCATTATTTATGAAAAATCTTTTAAAAATGGCTGTCTTCATCACTTGTTTGAATTGTTCAATCGATTTTATTGCTTTGATGTATTGGATAGCATAACTATTCCACAGATATGGGCCACAGTATCGAAAAGCTCTAGGGCCATATCGGTCTAATCTATAGCGTGGAATACAGAGTTGATTGCTAGTAATGGATCTCAGAGTTCTTTTTGGTTTGTATATGGTGATAATTGACGATAGGTAGTTGGGTGCAAGATTGTTTAGTGATTTGCATGTGAGAAGAAGTATTTTGAAAATGATGCGTTGCTATATAGATATAGATATATAGATATATAGATGTACTTATACCTCTATGATCAAACACGATGCGACATATAAAATACACGCGACATATAAAATACACGATGCAACACGTCAGACAAAATCGAAAGAGTGGTCAAACGACAAGGACTTTCGAAGGATTTAAAAGTCGCGCAAATGTTGCCGTCGTTGCAAATGTTGCTATTTAAGATTTAATTTGGATCGATCGACACAGCCATGTTTACTATATACTATACACTACATACGCATGCGCAAAGGACGCACGGAACATTATCTTTCGAGAACAGCTTTCCGGCAGCCGGAACAATATCCACCGCGTATTTCTTATGCTCCGAATCATCACCATAGCAAGAGAAATAGATTGACCTAGATTCGCTGCTCCACTCGCAAAAACTTCTACTTTGCAACATTATTCACTTTGCCAATTATCAAGTCTTTGAAATAATTTTAATTTTAAATTTCACATCAACATTCCATTCAAACGTTTCTGCAAATTAAGTCTACATGTAATGCAAATAATTCATGTAGTCTCTCTTACCTGTATCTATTTGCAATTGAATCTAAATAATCACCGCCAATAATACTTTGAAAGATTGCGTCGAACTAGAACATAATTCATGATAGCGATTCAAATACATTTCCGATATACAATAAAATAAGTGTTACGCTCCGCAATTTAGCCTCGTTATGGTGAAACCTCGTTTGTATATAAATTATTGCAATAGCCACATAAGATAATATAAACATTTATTCACACATTGACAGTCGTCAGAGAGTATCGATTAAAAAGTTGTAAGTAAAGAATTATTTTACTATTACGCCTTATTAACTAATGATAGCTTTCATGTATACATGTTTTAATACTTAATACATTTAATTATATATTCATATTAATTTAGCTTAATTACTTTACTGTAATATATTCTCATGTATCCTTTACTTTAGTTTCATCACTTTATCAAGAGATTGTTTATATCAACAAAGTTTAGTTTATTGATATATGGTTGACACACGTGCGCGTCAGGCTGTCGTTTGAACACACATAAGCAGCGCACGACAATACGTATTAGCTTTTATAATGTTTTTATGCATCTTTGTACTATCATATATCTGAGAAACTACGTCCATGGGCGTTGAATGAACAGTTCGTTAAAAACATGACATACGTTGTTCATGAAATTTTCATGAATTTTAACATATTCAAATAAATACAACTCAAATTGTGCGAGCTATTACAAATATGAACAAATTATGAAAGTTCACAAAATTCTTCATGAAAGACACATCATGAACGTGTTTATGCAACAGTTCACAAACAAATCTGTGTAAATTGTTGTTCATGAACTATTTTGTTATAATTCATGAACGCCTTGGAAAAAATTTCATGAAAATTGGGCTATTTAACGTTCATAAACTGTTTTCACAGGGTATCAATCTGTAAAATGCAGTTAATGAGCACCAAAATGTTTTTGAAAATAAGCAGCTCACGACGCCAGGCTAATCAACATTCGTAAACTTTTATTGAACTATTTATGAAGTTTTCATGAACGTACATACATGAATATATGTGTTTTCGTAGATTAGAGATCAAATTTAAATCGATACATTGAAAATTACTCCAGCTCTTTAAATAAGCAACTTCATTTTTTTCACATTTTTCAAGAAAGAGTTATTGCACGTCAGCCGTGTTTGGGTTCCCTGATTCCAACACGCGGGGTGTTGGGAGACAAGAGAACTCATAAAAAAACATGATCACGTATACCCAAAATTGGAAATTGTCGGATACTTTTGTCGGAAATTGTCGGAAATTGTCGGAAATTGTCGGATACAGACTTGCATTCGAAATGTTATTTTGACGAAGGTGAAGAACTTTATCATGAATTTGAAAAACTTTTTGTTCAAAAACAAAACCTCTAGCTGTGATAACTTGGGCAATTCTGTCACGTCTTTTCATCTCATTGTCGCCAGTCTTTCGTCATAATTTCAACATCTTCCTATCAAAACCTCGGGGCTGGTACGCAGGCTATGTGCTACACAGCTTTTAGCCCCATCACATAGTATAGGAAAACTCCCCCCTTGCACATTTTATAAAGTCGAGTGTCGATGATTATTTGTGTGGAGGGATTGAAATGAAATAATTATAGATAACTACAAATTATGACCCAAAACAGTTTTGCTATTGATTTTAAACGGTTAGGAGTGAAGTTTTGTCAATTTTCACTTGTATTATATATTTCAATAGAAATATCCATATAAAAAGCATTTATATGGGGTAAATCACAATTTTGAAAAAGCGGATATTTTACTTCTTTCAATGTGTATTTCATTTCAAACTTTGATGTCATCAAATATCATTCGCAGACATGTAGCCTACCAAATACAATCTGAGAAATTAGATCGAAAGAGAACACCTAGGAGGCAACTGTTTAGCGTTAAAAAGTTTATTATTAGGAAATTGTGAGTGTTTTTGTCTCTAAACATGCATTTACTAATCAAGTTGTTTAGTTGTTTAGTTGCTTTTGCATGATCTAAACGCAGGGTTAACCAATCGAGTCACTAGAACATCATTTGGAAAGTTTGTGAGTTTTATTATACAATTTCTTACCATTTGCTCCAGTTGGTTTGTAATAGCTATAACTACAGGATCATTTGGAGCTCCGCTGGCTAACAATATTCTTTGTAAGTCCGCCTCCGAGTACTGTGTAGTGCCCAAGTCTACAGAAGAAAGCTGGACAGACACTTCAAACGTTTGGGATGCTGCAAGAATATCAATGAATAAAATGTATTTTTATCTATCTATCTATAACGGAATAACAATATTACACAATATAAAATCTTTGAATGTAATACTGAGTGATTTGTTGTTGTTGATGTTTGTGTCAGCTCCTGCGAAAACTTATTGTTCATGAACTGTTCATGAACTCCTGAACTGTTTTTCGCTGGGGAGGCTACAAATAATCGTAAAATTTGGTGCTCAGAGAAAGCAAAACCTTTGGTTTGATATTGAACTTGAAAAATTATTCTTCCAATTCATATTAACAACAAAAAAGTCACAAGAAATATTACTATTAGTCAAAATGGAACATATTCTACAAAACTCCCTTATTCCATGTTTCTGTCCGTAAGTTCAATAAACAATTTGATTTATTGACAAAGAGTTCATACGAATAGTTGAATAATATTCTATTTTTTCCAGTTGCTTACAGCCTATTTTCGTCAACTGTTGTGACTTGTGATTTTCGTCCACTGGTGTACAAAATCTGATTTAACATCTACATACCAGTGCCACAAATGTGCTGAGTTCATGAACTATTCAAGGACAGCTAGTAAACCGTCCATGTATGTTACATGGCCTGTTTTTCGTGGTCATTTTTATGGAAAGCTCATGTGAATCGGACCATTTAACGCTCATGAACAGTTCATAGACTGTTTATGAGGTGTTCATTAAACAGTTCATGCGAATCGGACTATTTAACGCTCATGAACTGTTTATAAACTGTCTGTAAGGTGTTTGTATTTTCAGTTGCATTTCTACTCACCGTACTGGCATCTTGATCCGTAGAATCCTTGATTACATTTGCATGTTGGTTCAGATTGAGATGCATCAGGATTACAAATACCATTGCCGCTACATGCATTTGCAGGAGTACACGATAGAGCTAGGATTAAGAAACAATTTATAGACGTTTGTCATATAGCATAAGTTTGTAATATAGTGAATTATGAAGTCAATAAAATACATTTGAAAATATTTAATTTCTCATCATATACTGTTCTGATTACACCTGCAAGTTCATCAATGTTAAATGGAAGAGCCTATTTGCCATAACTCTGAACTATTCATGAACTGTTTATAAGGTGAACAGTTCCTAAAGTTTGTAATTTTTCACAGGAGATATGCTGTCTACTTGCACATATTAAAGTTGTTACCTTGTACTGCCAATAAGATGTCTGTCTCTTCTGTACCAACAGAGTTCTTTGTAACACACGTATATGTACCAGTGTGAGATTTAAGTACAGATATAATGGTTATTTGGTAATTTGTCAAACCAAGTTGAACGAAACCATCTTTTTTCCATGAGAAGGTTGGCGCTGGATATGCTCTGACACTGCATGACAACACTGCCTGATTGCCTTCAGTAGCAATTAGTGAAGGCGATATTATTACTGCAGGAGGTAGAATATCTATAAACATAGCATGAAAATTGATAATTGCCTTCAGTAGCAATTAGTGAAGGTGATATTATTACTGCAGGAGGTAGAATATCTATAAAGATAGCATGAAAATTGATAAGTTTGAAAAAGAAAACTGCGTTATATACTGATTATAAAATTTCAAAATAAATCTTTCAAGTCTCCTTGATTCTGGTTGATAAATCGTCTTCCGTATACTAGGATATTACTTGATAACTATCCTACTTATTGCTTATTTACCTTATTTTGAAAAGAGATAAGAAATTTCATTTCGTAGCAAAACATATCAAATTTGTTCTGATAATAATAATAATAATAATAATAATAATAATAATAATAATAATAATAATAATAATAATAATAATAATAATAATAATAATAATAATAATAATAATAATAATAATAATAATAATAATAATAATAATAATAATAATAATAATAATAATAATAATAATAATAATAATAATAATAATAATAATAATAATAATAATAATAATAATAATAATAATAATAATAATAATAATAATAATAATAATAATAATAATAATAATAATAATAATAATAATAATAATAATAATAATAATAATAATAATAATAATAATAATAATAATAATAATAATAATAATAATAATAATAATAATAATAATAATAATAATAATAATAATAATAATAATAATAATAATAATAATAATAATAATAATAATAATAATAATAATAATAATAATAATAATAATAATAATAATAATAATAATAATAATAATAATAATAATAATAATAATAATAATAATAATAATAATAATAATAATAATAATAATAATAATAATAATAATAATAATAATAATAATAATAATAATAATAATAATAATAATAATAATAATAATAATAATAATAATAATAATAATAATAATAATAATAATAATAATAATAATAATAATAATAATAATAATAATAATAATAATAATAATAATAATAATAATAATAATAATAATAATAATAATAATAATAATAATAATAATAATAATAATAATAATAATAATAATAATAATAATAATAATAATAATAATAATAATAATAATAATAATAATAATAATAATAATAATAATAATAATAATAATAATAATAATAATAATAATAATAATAATAATAATAATAATAATAATAATAATAATAATAATAATAATAATAATAATAATAATAATAATAATAATAATATTTTATTTTTATAGCGCTATTTCTATTAAAAAATATTCAATAGCGCTTCACAAATTTATTTATTTAATTTATACATAGTTAAAAGGTTAAGAAAATAAAACGAATAAAAACAAAATAAAATTATGGTTATATATTTACAACTTTAATTATTTACACTTCAAATTAAGATAGTGAATATGCTTTCTTAAATAAATAGGTTTTTAGATTTGATGTAAAAGTTTCCAAGGTGGTGCAGTATCTTAGCTCAATTGTGATGGAATTCCATAACTTAGGTGCTACACATGCGAAGGATCGTCTGCCATATGATTTCAGTTGACGGTTGTGCTCTTGCAGTAGTTTTTTGTCTGTCGATCGTAATGTTCTATTTGGTTTATATTCAATTAACAATTGTTTCAAATACAAAGGACCAGTGTCATTCAATGCTTTAAAAGTTGTAATTAAAATTTTAAAATCGATTGTGTTTCAATCTTACAGGCTGCAAATACAAATATCTCTTCAAATCAATGTTAACCAAGAATTAAGGATAAATCATTAAAATATAAATATTTATAGTCGAACTCGGTTAATCCCCTTTTTAATTTCCCACCTTGCTTTATATCCCCACATAAAACTGATTTCTATTTTCCATTCTCCATACCAACTATCATAATGTCTAATGTCACGCTTTCCATCCGTACCAGAGGGGGGATGTTGAGCAAGTTCAACTGT
The DNA here is from genome assembly GCA_916610825.1 of Haliclystus octoradiatus. NCBI lineage: Eukaryota > Metazoa > Cnidaria > Staurozoa > Stauromedusae > Haliclystidae > Haliclystus > Haliclystus octoradiatus. The sequence goes on from OU744447.1 coordinate 3,209,864, forward strand.
ATACTAGCCTGCGTTACAGACCGCGATTCATTCACGAAAGAATAGGGTCTGTGTGAATTGTTCGGGTTCTCTGTCCAGGCCTCATACCAGAATAAGATTGATGTCACATAATTATGCAAGATTAAGGTGATTCTCACCGGGATTCTCTCATTACTTTGTTTACTTGACATGATTGCAATCGGATTGCCATAGGTTCTACTTTAGGCTTCGCAGCTATGACAATTAATTGATCGAACAGAGGTGATGAATTTATTATCTAAGAACAATAGATTTACCATGCATCATTCAGAAACTTCTGCTCTATGTTTTCGTAAAGTGGCTGGACAAAGAACTATGCAAATCACACAGACCCTATTCTTTCGCGAATGAATCGCAGTTTGTAACACAGACTAACTGTATACATACAATTTAAAATAACAGTGAACTGAAATGAGATTTTCAAAGTTTTGATTTTCATGGTCCTTTTATAGCACTCTTAGAATCTTAACGAATTTAAAATCATTTCAGAATCTTTTTCATAAAGTATCCATTTTCTAATTCATGGAGTAATTTGACTTACGTTTGACCCATAATACAATATCTTCTGATGCTGCCTGAGGTGATTTTTGACCAGCAGAATTCGTTACGACACATCTGTACGTTCCAGGATGATTATGGTCAGCAATAAAACTATATGTTGAGGTCTGTGAGACACTATCACCGCCATCTTTTATCCACTCATAACTTGGTGGTGGACGGCCAGAACTTGTACATTGTAATGAAACAGATGTTCCTATGGCAACGATAGTACCTGGCTGAGAATCACTATCAGCTGGAATGATTTGCATTGTTGGAATACTCAAATCTGAAACAATTATAAAAATTTCAAAAAAATTTCAAGTATCAAAGAAACATGTACAGTGAAACCTGTATATAACAGCCAGCTACAAGAGGTATACAGATTGACCACTATATGCAGGTGACCGCTATAACAGGTTTGACTATCCTGTCAAATCGAATATAACTGTCATCTCACAATAGCATGTTTACAGTGGCAAATCAAGTAACATCAAGTAGAAATATTCTATTGATCCAAACCGGAATATATGGCCTCTAATGGCCGGTTGCAATATTCAGATCAATCGTTCATTGACAACCTTTTACATAAACAGTTTTGATTTAATGCTCCAGAGATGCAATGAGATAAGTGAAATTATTCACCACGGCTTTTGAGTTTCGAATGCTTTCTCTCTGGTCATTATGCATTTTTCGCGTATATTGAAACCTGTGTATAACAGCCAGCTACGAGAGGTAGTTAAATTGAACATTATAGACAGGTGACCTTTACCGGTATATACAGGTTTGATTCAATAGAAAATACTATTTTAGACATGTGACCACTATAAACAGGTATGGAGGCGACCATTATTGCAGGTTCGACTGTACAAAATTACTAATAAGAACAGTAAACATTTGAGAATTAACATAATATTATCCGTGATACTTACAGTTGACCGTCAATGTCAATGATTGAGTTGGATTTGGGCTTCTAGCAGTATCAACACATGTGTACGTTCCTTGATCATCTCTTGAAATCCTTGGGAAAGATAAACTTCCTCCCGTTACTACTGGAGATGTACTCCACTGTAGATTAGGTGGAGGATGACCTTCTGCTTGGCATGCTACTGTAACACTGGTACCTTCTATTACAGTCTGCGATGGGCTGATGGAAACAAACGAAAAGTCTGAAAGAAAGGAGAAAACATAAGTAGAGAGCTAGTATAGATAATCTAAAGACTAAATAAAGTAGAAACTATCCCCTTTTATAACAGATTACTGTTTATATTGTACTGAATTTAATTAATTTTCCTGATGAAATTTGGTATCTTAATTTCTTCTTATAAATAATTGGTTATAGCTGCACATTGCTCACAGCGTACTTTTTTAAATTTCCAGAACGGTGTTGTTATACACAGTTTCTACTGTAACCATCACACTCAGAATGAGAACTGCTTGAATTGGCAAACAAGGAAATATGGAAATCAAACGAAACCAAGACATTTGATTGGTTAAATGGCCAATTCCAAACTGTATCGACCGCTCCATCTTTCTTAAACCACTATTTTATGATTATATTTTTCAAAATTAACCTATTGACCATTGACTAAAACAGTTACAGTGAAACCTGTATATAACAGCCAGCTACTAGAGGTAGATAAATTGACCACTATAGACAGGTTGCCTTTATATACGGGCTTGATTCAATAGAAAATAATATTTTAGACATTGCAAGAGTGACCACTATAGACAGGTGGTCGCTGTACAGGTGGCTGTTATAACATGTTGACTGTATAACCTTGGCGGACCTTGGTCAATATCAGTCGATATTCATTGAAGGCATTGAAGTTATTTTCATGAATTGTTTGTGCACTGCTATTAAAATAAATAAACAGTTCCCGACAGGATTGTATACTAGCTAGAATGCCAAACAAATATTGAGTAGTTTATGAACATGTCATAAAAAAGTTCATGGAAAAAGACCATTTAGAGTCCTTGAACTGTTCATGAACAGTCCAGGAACTCAACACGCATTGGTTACATTTGAATACAATGCTAGATTTGATGTACTTACATGCAGTACCAAGTTCAAATGGTACAGCTTGTACGACACTACCGGCTGAATTTGTTGCTTTGCATTTATAAAATCTAGTATAAGGCGCCTCTGACGCTGTTGTTATAGTATATACTGCAGAAGAAGCCAGTACTTTATTTGTTTCATCAAGCCATTGATATGAAGGTAAAGGCACGCCACTAACGGAACAAAAGAAAACAACTTGCGTGCCAACTTGAGCAAAGTTATTCGGTGGAGACATTTGTGATTGAATAGAATCAATATCTAGAAATAAATAAAAACAGTGAATAAATTATTCAATTGTTAAACGGAATATATACTACGGACACCAAAACCACTGAAAAATCTGTGATGTTTTTTCGTGGCGTTTTCATGGAATTTCATGGAATTTTCACATCATGAATATGAATGTTTTCATGGTTTCATGGTTATAATTCTTTCATGACTTAAAATTGTGTGGTTTTCACCTTTTTGCATTTTCATGCTGTTTTCATGGAATTTTCACATCGTGAATATGGATGTGTTTTCATGGTTTCATAGTTCCATGGTTCAAACTCTTTCATGACTTAAACAATGTGTGGTTTTCACATTTTTACATTTTCATGGAATTTTCATGGTTTTGGGTGTTGCTAGTGATATATAGAGTAGCCTAGTAGTACACACTGATTCAACAGAAAATGTTCATGAACTCATGGATTATTCAAAGAGTAAGAATAAAATGTCCAATAAAATATTATGCCGTAAATCTATAAAGATTTGGGACTCTTTTCTGTTACTACAGTCGAGCTTGCTTAATATCCCCCCTCTGGTACAGATGAAAAGTGGGACATTAAGCAAGGTGGGATACTAAGAGAGGTAGGCTTATGAGAGTTTTTATGGAAAATGGAAAATAGAAATCAGTTTTATGTGGGGATATTAAGCAAGGTGTGCTATTAAAAGAGGGGATATTAACCGAGTTTGACTGTAATACAAAACACCCTAAAAATGGAATTGTTCAAGAGTTCTGATGTCTGCGAGATTTCATGAACTCTTCATGAACATTGGGGCCATTTAACGTTCATGAACTGTTCAGGAACTCTTCATGAACATTGGGGCCATTTAACGTCCATGAACTGTTCAGGAACTCTTCATGAACATTGGGGCCATTTAACGTTCATGAACTGTTCAGGAACTCCTGAACTGCTTTTTGCAGGTGTAAACTTGATATCCTGTAATACGCTAAACATCGATAAAGAGTACAAAGACCAAACATTATTTGTAATTTCACAATGTCACTTACAGTTGACAATTACTTGAACTCTTCCAATTTCTCTGTTTCTGACTCTATCTTTACAGACATACGTTGTTCTATCTTGTTGTCTTTTTATTGAAGGGATCGTTAATTTTGTATTCTCAACATCTGTGTCTAAATCCCAGTAAATAGCAGGAGATGGTATACCACTGGCACGACATTCAATACTTAAAGTATCTCCTTCATTCAGAGTTTGTGTCTGAGATACAAAATCAACTTGAAAATCTGTAGAAAAAAAGAAAGGAATAGCAATAAACTCATCAAAAGTTTATAAATATACATTATAATCCATGCTGAAAAATTTTATTGAAAAATTAAATGAAATCGGTTTTCTCAAATAGATGTTTAATTAAAACAAACAGCTAGTGTTATGCTATTGATTCTGAATGAAGAACAATGTTTCGTTGTTGTTACCAACACAGCAAGCGTAAAATTTTATATCAAGATAATAATAGCAAATTTATACAAAGTAGTGTAATGGTTTTGGTTAGGGAGTTGGAAATGTCCCCTGCGAAAAAAGTTCAGGAGTTCATGAACAGTTCATGAACGTTAAATGATCCCAAATTGGAGCCATTTAACTTTTGTGAACTGTTCCTGAAATGTTTTTCGCAGGACAGCCCGCATGGTCTTGGGTTCAATCATCTAATGATTACAATCAGGAAGGGAATCCGGCCTTCCCTTGCAAAAAACAGTTCAAGAGTTCATGAACGTTAAATTGCTCCAAATTTTTATGAACTGTCCGTGAAGGTTCATGAACTGTTCATGAACAGTTCATGAAAATTTGTAGCCATTTAACGTTCATGAACTCCTGGACTGTTACCAACTGAAAACTACCCTGTTTGTGTTAAAATTTACGTAGCTTCCTAATAATGTGCAGAATACCAAAATAACCTTTTTGATACACAAGAAATCTTATTTTGATATATAACATGTTGTTCCAAATTGGTAAGAAAACTGAATTAGAGTTCATTATATACTCACAGTTGACGACAAGAACAAGAGCATTGGCCAGAACTGTAGTCCCTGCATCATTTGTTGTTTTGCATACATAGCTACCTGCATCCGACCGACTAGTTTGAAAACTATGCAATGCTGATGTTGAAAGAGATGTATCGCTATCAGTTTTAAGCCATTGATATGAAGGTGATGGAGAAGCACTTCCAACGCAACTCAATTGGACTGTCGCACCTTCATTTACAGTCAAAACAGACGGAGTGGAAGTGGCCGTTGGAACGTCAATATCTAAACAAGAATATAAATGTAGGATGTATAATCAAGTTAAAAATATTTGATGTATCTGTTTTCAATGAACATAAACAGTATTTACTCAATACCCCTGCGAAAACAGTTCAGGAGTTCATGAACGTTAAATTGCCCCAAATTTTCATGAACTGTCTGTGAGGGTTCATGAACAGTTCAGGAAAATTGGAGCCATTTCACGTCCATGAGCTGTTCATGAACTCCTGAACTGTTTTTCGCAGGGGTAGAATTTGGCCTATTGTCTAAATCGACATACACAAAACGTAATTAGTGAGACAAGAGAAAAGAGTATTAAAACACAATCCCTTAGTGTTATCTTCCATAACCCTTGCAAAAACAGTTCAGGAGTTCATGAATCTTTCATGAACTGTTCATGAACAGTCTGTGAAGGTTTATGAACTGTTCATGAACTCCTGGACTGTTTTTGCAAAGGAAAGATATAGTACCTGTGAAATATTTGATTAAAAATTAATCAATACAATTCATGAACAAAACATAATACATAATACGGTGTAACATATAAGTCAAATAAGGATAAGTCAAATTCCCGCTTATCTGCAACCTGGCTTTGAAACCTGTTTTCTGGTCAAGTCCTTGCTTAACAATTTCGGATAACTGCAAATTCGAATAAACACAATTTTGACTTGCTCTTAAGAGGGTTACACTGAACATGATATAAACGCAAAAACAGACATTATATTTTCTACTAAGAGCTTTACGCCTTTGGCGATAATCAAGCAATTTAATCTATGAAAAATAAATGTGCTACCTCCTTTATGGTGTATATATACAAGAAGATAATTTTATTAAGCTTTATATTAGGTAACTACATTGTTCTTATAGCGAATAGCTCATGTTTATTGTTAAGTTTTGAAGTTTGATAAATAGAATTTGTTTTCATAACGGCATTTGCTGATTATCTGTTTTATATTTAATCTCAAAAAATAATATGGTAGTTCTCAGAGAGGCAATGGTCACGCTCTTTCATTTGTTGTTAGCTATATTGCTGTGGCAGAGGCTTGTATATATACCATTGAAGGTATCACACCTATTTTTAAAGATTAAATTGCCCGATGATCGCCAAAGACCTGAACCTAATAGTAGCAAATACAAAACTTTTTGTCTGATTTTTGCCTTTATATACTGTTAAATATCTCTGCATTTATGGCATTGAGTACTATTAAAACAGCAAAGACTACACAAGTACATTTATAATATTAATCAATATATAAAGTTTTCTATCCATAAAAGATATTTTTCTTCACAATAATATTTTGCTTGATTAGTGTTGACGTTCGAAAAACTATTTGGTAACCATAGTAATAATCGATTGGTCAAACTTACAGTTTACAATTATAGAACCTGTTCCAATAACTTGATTTTTTCTTGCTGCATCAGTACATGTGTAGCTCCCAGCTTTATTTCTTGTAATCGAAGAAAATGTTAGTTGTTGAGTAGATTGTATAGGATCTGTATTCCATTGTACATTTGGTGTTGGAATACCTTCAATTTCACATCTAAGAACTGCTTGGTCACCTTCCTTAACCGTTACAACAGTATCAACAGCAATAACTTTCAAATCTATAGAAAAAATCCAGATAAATTACATATGAAATCACGTCACTACTCTGACATAGAAACCATGAAAAAAAGTGTCTTCAAATCTAAATATCATGTTGTTTTCATGGCATTTCACATTTTAATATCGAGAATATGGATGTTTTCATGGTTTCCAAACATTACATGGCCTAAAATTGTTTTCGTTTTCGCTTTTTTACATTACGTTTATGGTATTGGTATTGGTAGTGTAATTCTGTCATCAATGTTGTAAGTTTCAAATGTGTCTATCAATAAACAAGCACATTTTGCCTATGTTATGACACAAACCATTTGCACATAGCATATTGAAAATATCAAATGTTTTATTCATATGTGGTTGAAATTAAATAATATTTTAATAACATATGAGTGGTGATTGAATGACAACAACTATGTATGAACTTTAATTACAACAAAGTTACGCATACATTAATTACCCTAATAAAATGCTGAACTAAACTTACATTGTACAATAAGACATATTTCAGTATCTCCGCCAGAATTAGGTGTTTTGATTTCAAATGTATTTGTTGCTTCGCACGAGAAACATCTTGGAGGTGATGTAGGTAAAGTAGGTCGATTAGTTTGAAATGTCAAAGTATCACCAAATGATTTGCTATCATAAGCACCACTTGGTCCTGATAATATTTCAAAAGTTGGTTCAGGATAGCCTTTTGTTTCACATGTAAATGTCACTGAAACTCCTTCATTAACAGTTGAACTTGGACTCATTGAAATTGTTGGGACATCCAAATCTAAATTACAAAATCAAATTCGGTTAATAATCACGAATTTGCAATGGCTTAGCCCCTGTGAAAAACAGTTCATGAACTCCTGAACTGTTTTTCGCGGGGGGTGATACCAGTTATTAAATCACATTACAAATTTTGAAAACTGAAATCATACTTTATTACGAAGACGGATAATGATTACTTACAATTGACAATCAATTGAACTGTTCCTAATTGTTGACCACCTCTTGCGTTATCAGTGACAGTGTATACGGCAGCATCAGATGGTGTCGCAGAAGCAAAAGTAAGTGTAGGTCCTAATGTTGATTGTGAATCAGACCATTTCAGTTGCGGTGTTGGATTGCCTGTTGCTGTGAATTGTAAAACCGCTGATTGACCACTATTCACTGTTACAACTGGTGTATTTGAGCCAATCGTTATGTCTGAAACAAAACATTCAAACATTACAATTTATGTTGTTTATATTAGCAAGTCGTAGTAGTATGTAGTGTATCCGCTTAAATGAAAGTCACAATACAAACGGTTTTCAATGCATTTCTGCAAATTTTCACTTACTTAAAATTTTTTAACAGGGACTTGACGTTGACCACAACATAGTTTACATTATAGTTCCCCTGATAAGCATATATTTTGTTGGAAATATCATTCATCCACAAACTGAGTAAGCTAATAGCTTTTTTTCACTGAGGTGCCCTTGCGAAAAACATTTCATGAGTTCATGAACAGTTCAAGAACAGTTCATGAACATTTCATAGAAATTGGGGCCATTTAACGTTCATGCACTGTTCATGAACTCCTGAACTGTTTTTCGAAGGGTGGTTGGTTAGTTTGTTAGTGTTTTTTATGTGCATATGAATTTTAATGACCAGATGCCGTTGCTGATACCAACCAATATTGCTATTGCCAAGGATTGAACCCAAGACCTTGTGGGCTGAAGGCGAATTCCCTAACCACTACACAGAGGCTGCACACTTGTCTGGATTAAACTTAAGCAGGTACACTGTATAATATTATATATATAGCTCATTACAATTTATGCCATTAAACTAAAATATAACCATCAATAATTAACCAAGATACGAACATTATGTTAAATTGTGCAAAACCTCCCAAAGATACTCCAAGAACAGTCTATAAAGACTTCATGAAAAGTCCATGAAAATTAATGTCTCAACATAATGAACTCAACATTTATTATTTACAGGCAGAGCAGCTGTTAATAGAAATATAGAACAATTTTACATCAATAAGCATGTGAATTGTTCAGACTAAAGAGTATAGAGTTGTCTATTTACAGCTAAGATCTTAGCATCGGAGCAAGAATTTCAATGCTAATCGGGGCCCTTCTGGGCCATTTACGTTTTCAACTAAATCCAGCCGCAGTACAGGAGAAAAGTAACAAAAACGGTGCTTGCAGTTGCACTATTATATGATTTGAAATATAACTTTGCAGCACAAATGATAAACTTTGTGGTTGATGCACAATACCCTATGTAAGATATACTTGAGTTCATGAGCTATCATGAATGTCAACTTTCATGAACATTTTTCACAAACCGTTTATCAACTGTTCACTTAGATTTAAAAAAAAAATCAGGTCATTTAACGTTCATGAACTGATTTCACTGGGGCTTTTCATAAACTCGTAATCATTTTTTACATGGAATAGCACAACAATAAATGCTGCTAAAGATTCTTTGAATAGAGTTAACCTGTTTTATGAAAACTAAACAAAGATAAAATATCATCTTACAAAGTATTTCAAGTCTTTGCGTATCAGCAGTCTCCACACCAGCTTCACCTGACGCTGTACATGAGTATTGACCGTCATTTTCTGCAGCAACTGAATTTAGCTCCAGAATAGTACCAGATTCATTTGGTATAGGATTGCCATTGAATTTCCATATAAATGTTGGCTCAGGATTTGCAGCAGTGACGCAGGCAATCGTTACATCTTCATCTTCACTAGCAGGGTTGTTGTCAAAGCTTAAAACAGGTTTTGTCAAGACTGCGAAATAAAATAAACACAAATGCTGAGTATCGCATTCTCTGGGAAGAGCCACAGGCCTTATATTCTGCCCCACGAGAGTCACGGCATACCTGCTAGAGAAAGTTTGAAAAAATCGTTATCCTGTATTTGAGAAATGCCAATCAGATGCAACCTTGAGCAATCAACATTTCACTTATTGTTCATTTAAATTTTCCTTTTATTTTGCGTTTCAAAAGAAATGTCATTTCACACACTGATTGTGTTTTGACTTTTGGAAGCCACCATGCTACGACATGCCTCGCTGCTTCGTGTTTCTATTTTTTGATATCAAATTGAGATGTTCTCCAATTTTATATAGAAAATAATTTTCCACATTAAAGTAATTATTTGTTTGTCACCAGATACCAGACAATATCAGAGGTAGCTTTTAATTCTGTCAAAATTAACCCAGCAACGCAGGTAAAACATTGCTACGCCTGCTAAAGACAGTTCCGGAGTTCATGAGCAGTTCATGAACGTTAAATGGCCCAAGTTTTTATTAACTGTTCATGAACTCCTGAACTGTTTTTTGCAGGGGTAGTAGTACAATAATTAGCAACACATTATTATACAAGATTTTTCCAGATTTGAGCTGTCAATGGGGAGATGGGATGAAAATGTTTATTCTCAGCGCATGTAAACCCCTTCAAAAAAATGTGTTATGTTCATGAACTGTCCATGAACTTAGTCAACAATGCATGAACAGTTCATGAACATTGGCTATTAACATTCATGAACTGTTTTCACAAGGGTTGTCATGTTCTGCCCCTGCAAAAAACCTTTCAGGAGTTCATGAACTCCTGAGCTGTTTTTCGCAGGAGTTAAGTTTAGATTAAGTCAATTAAATTTTGTTTAACTGAACAACACTTGAACTTTGTAAGCTTTTTGCTATCTGAGTGGTGTATATTTTTATTTCAGGTCATATTTCTTATATCGTTCCGATCCGGCCAAATCCATATCCGAATATTCAACTTAGCAAATAATTTCCACAAATAATTTGATTAATGGAAAACTTGTTTTTCTTATGCCAAGCGCTTTCTTCTGCCAAATTTCACATGACATCTGTGCACAAAATACTATCCAGTTTAGTTTGACCGCAGCAGACTCCAGGAAGAGCCATATTTTTCTCTTTGCCAAATATCTTCCGCTTAACATACATGTTTTCCAGACAGGATAATATGCACACAAACTTTTGAATCTGAAAACTGTAATTTCTTAACATATATGGCATACCGTAGTAAAATAATGCTGAAAAATATTTTATTCGATCAATTAACTAAAAAAGAGTAATTGTCAAATAAATTATTAACATTTTCAAGGAAATCTGAAAACTGATCCAACGATAAAAAATTCAATCCGACAAAAATCCCATTGGATCATATCAGATGCAGATTTCAAGTCATTACTCAGACCTTACACTCTTTTTTTTTTTTTTTTTTTGGATTTATCATTTATCCACAAACCGGGTAAGCTTGCAGCTTTTTTTCACTGGGGTGGTTGGTTAAATTGGTTAGTATTTTGAAGCTTGTGTGAGTTTATAGCCGGATGCCCTTCCTGACGCCAACCTATAGTGCTCTGGCCAGGGATTGAACCTGAGACCCTGCGGGCCGTGGTCCAACGCTCTAACCACTACACCAAGGCCGCACACTTCAAATCTATCATATCTATCATATCATATCTTTGCTAGTACTTACAATATGCCTCTAATTTAACAAGCAATGAAATGAGTGTCCCTTGAGAATTTGATGCTTCACAATGATACATGCCATCGTGAGATGTTTGAGTTGATGAAATCGTAAACGTATCATCTGTACCACCATTGATTGGTATATTATTTCTGTACCATTGAAAACTTGCTACTGGTCGAGAGTTGACTGTACATGAGAATGTTACTGCTTTATTTTGTATAACATATTGCGTTGTAGATGGTGAGATGATTGGTGATTCAATATCTTGAATAGAAATGCAAAAATAAAATACACATTACATCTTTCAACTTGAAACGTAGCAAGTATGCCGTTACCCCGTAATAAGGAGTATTAGCTCAGAATAATTCCCCTGTAAAATAATCCATGAGTTCATGAACAGTTCATGAAAATTTTCTTGTGAATTCATGAACAAGTTGATGAACGTTGAATCGCATTTTGGCAATTTCACATTCATGAAATCATAAACTTTTTTTACAGGGGAATAGACAGAGCAATCAGACTTCAGATCTGATCATATCTATTTGACTGTTGTTCATACCCCCCCCCCCCCAAAGGTCAGCTCAGTCAACTCCGATTACCATATTCTGATGGCGGATGGAATGGTTCAAAGGGAATGAATTATAAGTAGCTTGACAAGTGATGCCATTCTGCCATGAAATCTGTTGAAATTAATCTGCAGTGTCATGGCATAGATCAATAAAGAACATTTACAATCATTGCTCTTATCGAAAAGACCCACTCCTCTATAAATAGAAGAAAGGTACAGGGACCTTCGGTAGGGTACCGTCTCACTTACTCAATATCCTTTAATCCTTTTACTTCAGAGCAATTATTCTTAGCTACAATTTTTGCAACCTTAAAGACACCCTGATAAAATAATTATAACAAATTGCATTTCACGTAGTTTAGTTAACCCAATTGTGAGATTTTTTGACCAGCCCAAATGTTGAATCATATCATTCACATAAATCATTACCATTGAATAATGTTGAAAACAAGATCTGTACCCCATATTTTCTCTGTATCCAAACGAGAAAGTTTAAAAATATAGAAAACCCTTTATTGTCAATAATTTTTCTCAAAAATTATATAAATACAATAGAATTACATTCTTGTGACTATTTTGAAATTAGGTCAACAATGACAGAATTTTGAGAATGTCATTACCATCGGCCGAAGAAGCTACTTTCAGATTTGAATTGTTCAATGTTTGAAGATGTTAATTACAGTTTAGGTTGAATTATTTACCCAAAAGTTAAGATAATATTATGACCTCTTTCAAACTCTTGAAAACACAAAATTTGAGCTGTTTTGTATCTTAGTTCTCCCCCTGCGAAAACAGTTCAGGAGTTCATGAGCAGTTCATGAACGTTAAATAGCCCCAAATTTTCATGAACTGTTATTGAACTGTTCATGAACTATCTGTGAGGGTTCATGAACAGTCAGGAAAATTGGAGCCATTTAACGTTCATGAACTGTTCATGAATTCTGTTCATGAACTCCTGAACTGTTTTTCGTTGGGTTCATTAAAATAATTTGGTTCATTTGATTGTCTTTTTTCAAACTGATGTTCAGCTAAGGCCTTAAAAACTAGACTCTTAATTATACACTATAAGATTTCAAAGTACAGATAATACATTGGAAATATTCTGAAAAAGTACTGAAATATCAGTAAATATTCAGCCCTTTTTCAGTACTTCTTCAAAAAAGTACTGAAAAAATCTGTATTATTTCTGTACATTTTCAGTAGCCTTGTCTTCTTTAGTACTTTTTCAGTATATTTTCAGTATATTTCCAGTACTTTAAAATCCCATAGTGATACTAGATACTTACATAGTATGTTGAGGCTAATTGGATCAGATAACTTTGATTCATACGATGTGACAACAGTACACTTATATACGCCATGATGATTCTTTGTTAAAGTAGATATTGTAAATGTTTTCGATGTTTCTGTTGAAAGTTCCACAGCGTCTTTATGCCATTTGTAAGATGTAATTCCAGGTGCAGTGACAGCATTACATGTGAAAATAATGAAGCGTCCGACTGGTTGTGATAATTGAACTGGATTCGATGTGATTGGTTGCATAGTTATATCTATAAAGAAGAAGAACGACATAAGTCATATTATTGAATGCCTGTATAAAGTTGATTGGCCTAATCATAGACTGTTCATGAACGCAAAGATTTCTTTCGCAGGAGTTATGCTCTATGTATTTTTTAGCGGTTTAGAGCTAGTTGGAAGAAGAACGACTGGTTGGTTTTGCGATTCTGAATGGGAGTTGTACTTTGTGTCGGTTTAGCAATTTTGATTTGCACTTAATTAAGGGATTACACTAATTGCAATAATAACAATACTAATTGGATAAACAGTTTTGGAGGATTTTGCTAAGAAATTTTCTTATCAGATTCAGACTGAATTTAAATTATGAAATTTTGATTGGGTTTGGGTTTGGATTCTAAATATTTCATAATGTTGACTGATCGTTATTCAACAAATCTAATTCGACGCACAAAGTTAGAATTATCCCTCAGCCGTAATTCAATAAGATACTCACAATAGACATTAATGGTCATTGGCGCTGCGGCAGGGAGATTTGTAGAAACAACATTTGTTGCACGGCATTCATAACTACCAGTATCACTTGGTTTAAGACCAGCTTTGATGTAAGATACGCTTGTTACTTTCTGACCATCTACAGGCGCAGTTGATGCCACAACATTACCTCCATAATACCATTCAATTAACGCAGGTGGATTTGCTGTCACAAAACATCCCAGGGATAATTGCGTATTTTCTGATAGCCATTGTGTAGATATATACGGGGCAATAATTGGTGTATCCAAGTCTGAGTAAAAATTGAAATTGAATTAAAATTGGCAGTCGTTGATTAGTGGCTTAAAAAAAATAACCAATGCATTTATAAGGGTGGGTGATTATTTCAAGGGTATTAGTATATTTGAAGGGCTTTCCGGAAATTTCTATTTGATAATTAGCCTATTATCTGGTGAAACGTGTTTATAGAATAAGGAAAAGCGATATCATTCAATTAACAAAAGAATATTAAAGAATAATATTTTACCAGATGTTGCTGTAACTCAGTGAAGAAATCAAAATTTGTATAGTTTAACGGTTTGGTGCAATCAAAAAGTCTAGCAACCATAGACTTTTGTTCACATCCTTCAAATGTATGCTACAAATTTGAATCATTTGAAATCTTACTGGAAACACTGAATCGGAAAGAATTGGGCATTTAAATTTTCAGTAGATTTCCACTAGATTTCCAGTAGATTTCCAGTAGGCCTTCAGTTCTTTTGAAATTTCTAGGTATTGTGAAAACTGTTCATGAAAGTTAAATGGCCGAATTTCAAAAACTGTTCATGAATTGTTTATGAAAAAGTTATTAATTGTTCATGAAAATTTGGCATTTTAATATCTATATTCCATTTATGAACTGTTCATGAACAATATCATGGACAGTTCATGAACTCAACACATTTTCTTAGCAGGAATAGCTTACATTGTACATCAACAACAACAGCATCAGATGTCTTCTCTCCTAGAATATTTGAAGCTGTACATGTATAGCTTCCAGCTGTATTTTTAGTTGTGGATTTGATCATCAGCGTATTTCCAGTTATACCAATTGGATTGCCATTGAAATTCCATTTGAATGATCCTTCTGGAAAGCTAGATACTGAACATGTAATTATTAACGTGTTGCCTTCGTGGACAATAGTTGCATCAGCCGGAACAATTTCTGGTACATCGAGATCTGTTAACAAAGAAATAATGAACTAAATATATTGAAACATCAACAGTTTCAATACAGCAGAGGGATTAACTAACTTGCCCCTGTGAAGACAGTTCATAATTTTTTTGGCAGAGGGAGGGATAAATTAACTTGCCCCTGTGAAAACAGTCCATTAATGTTTTGGCAGGTGGAGGGATTAACTAACTTGCCCTTGTCAAAACACTTCATGAAGTTTTTTGCAGGGGGAGGGATTAACTAACTTGTCCCTGTGAAAACACTTCACCGATCTAAGTCGTTTAGAGCTGCCGAAGAGGATGATAAATAGTCTCTATCTAAAATTATTCTTGCTGCTTTATTTTGTAAAGTTTGTAATTGACCCATCAGACAGGAATTCCCTTTATCGCCCCACACAATGCTGGCATAGTCAAAATGGGGCTTTCCATTGTGTTATAATAAAAGATTATTGAAAATGTAGGTAAGTAGGTCTTGATGTGTTTTAACATAGCTAATCTGTTTTATTTTAGACAGAATGTGAGCAATGTGTTCTTTCCGTGTCAAATGTTTGTTTAGTATTCCTCCAAAGTATTTGGAATGTTCAACATTATCAATAGATTTATCGTAAACTGTAAGCGTGACAAGTTTGTGAGGAATTTCAATACACATGAGTTTTGAATTGTGATAGACTGTGGTTTAAATATTCAGGAAGTCAATTCAGCCTTAAGTTTATTTAAATATGATTAAAATTTGACACTGAGTTTGGTGAAACCAGAATAGGACTCTACTGCATACAATATGTCCTTAAAGGGTTAAAGATTTCAAAAAATGTATAGCTTTGAAATACATTCATACATACATACATACAAACATACGTACATACATACCCATGCGAAAAACAGTTCAGGAGTTCATGAACAATTCATGAACATTTGGGGCCATTTAACTTTCAGGGACTGTTCATGAACTCCTGAACTGTTTTCGCAGGGGTACATACATACATACATACATACATACATACATAAATGTAAACAGTATTTATAGGTATAGATAGATCTATAATTCCGTAATAACACTTACATTGAATGAGGAGGGTCACCCGGTTGGATATTAATTCAGATACTTCGTTTTCACTGCGACATTCAAATACACCACTATGCTCTCGATTTAGTATTTGCAGACTATAAGTGTTGGCTGTTGCACCAGATAACTCTTTACTGTCTTTATACCATTTGAATGTGTTAGGGATTGGATTACCACTTGGAGTGCATGTAAAAGTGAAACTATTTCCTTCAAGACGTTGTTGGATACCAGCAGGGGTGACATTTGGGGGGTCTTGCCCTGTTAACAAAAAGTTACAGCCAAACCTGTTATAACAATCACCACTATACAGTGACCACCCTTGCAATGTCTAAAATAGCATTTTCTATTGAATCACCCTGTATACAAAGGTCACCTGCATATAGTGGTCAACTTATCTATCTCTAATAAGCGGGCTGTTATATACAGGTTTCATTGTATATTGCAATATGAATTTCTAAACCCTTAAATCTTACTGAAACATTACTGAGTAGGGTATTAAAATGGGCATAATACTGGGGTTTCTTATGAAATTCGCCTTCAAGTAAATGATTAATTGTGATTTGAAATACCTGAAAAATTGATTGGTTAAAGTTTGAAGCTGACAGAGATACCAATATCTTAAAACGTTTATTCTATCGCACATTCATTTTTGTGAAATCACCATTCAAAAATTTTTCAAACTACGTAAACAAAATATATTGAGTAGTGAATTTTAGTAGTACAATTTCAGTATCCAATATCATTCCAGTATGCTTTAATGATTCAGTCTATCCGAGATTCCCCTTATGAAAATATATGCGAATAGTTCATGAACATTTCCTAATTGGTTCATGAACACGTTGATCCTTTTCATGGACGTTGAATTGTCCAAAATCTTCATGAACATTTAAAGTGTATATCCCGGATATTGGGAGATTGCTTCTTTAGAAAGAGAAATATTTTCTATCAGTACATGTTCTTCTTGTATTTTTACTTTACGCAAGCATTTCCCCCTCAAAAATGCAATCAAAGTTACGCTTTTGTGTCTCACTCTTTCTCCTCGAACAGGGACCCACTTATTTTCCACAAGAGAGCTTACACCGGAAAAGACACTAAACATTTTACTTATTTGTCTCTAAATAAAAAAGCGCTAAACCAAATGACAATCTGCTTTCGGAATAAAATTTTCAACGTTCAGCTGATGATTTAGAGCTATATTTGATCAATATTCAAGATTCAGGTAAAGAGATATAAGCCTCTAAAGTCAAAAGTTTTTAGTTTTGGATTTTTCTCACTTAAGTGCTCACGCGATTAGCACCTCTTTGCGACTTCGTCTAAGCAGGTTATCGCTGCTGGTTATTGAAGGTGTGTGACTATTTTTAATACGCATCAACTATGCCGACTATGCTTAGACGAAGCCGCAAAGAGGTGTTAATCGTGTGAGCATTTGAGTGAGAAAAATCCAAAACTAAAAACTTTTGACTTTAGAGGCTTATATCTTTTTACCTGGATCTTGACTAATGAGATCAAATAAGCTTCAAATCTTCAGCTGAACGTTAAAAATTTCATACCGAAAGCAGATTGTCCTTTGGTTAAGCTGTTTTTCATTTAGAGACAAATAAGTAAAAAGTTTAGTGATTTTTCCGGTGTAAACTCTCTTGTTGAAAATAAACGGGTTCCTGTTCGAGGAAAAAGAGTGAGACACAAAATTAACCCAAAATCGTCACTTTGACTGCATTTTTGAAGGAGAAATGATCGCGCAAAGTAAAAACACAAGAAGATCATGTACGAATAGAAAATTTTTCTCTATCTAAAGAAGCAATCTCCCAATATCCGGGATATACACTTTAATATAAATTTCATGAACTGTTCATCGACATCCCTTATTGATTCATGGACAGTTCATCAACAGTTCGATCCGTTTCATGGACGCGAAGTTGCCAAAAAGTTTCATGAACATTTGATGTACATTTCATGAATAATGTTCATGAACATTTGGACAGTAATTTCCCATTAATGAACTAATTCACTTTCTTCGCACGTTTCCCAGTGTTGTATAACACTATCTATTTCTAAATCGTTATTTAAGACATCAAATGAGTACCATCTAAGGAAAGAAGATGGAATGGTCCAGGGGGAATCGCATTGTAGGCTAAATAGCTGAGGCGCATCGTTGCGCATTGAGAATCGAGGCCTTAAATCTGCCATGAATTCTGTTGAAATTGATTAGCAGTGTCGCGGCTGAGATCAATAAAGAGCAATTAACATGATTGCTCTTAGCAAAAAAAGTCACTCATCTAGAAATAGAGGAATGGTGCGGGTGCATTCAGTAGGACGATACCGTCTCAATTACTATATTTTTAATCAAAGCATACAAATACTTACATAAAACTGTAAGATGATATTTTGATCCGGTGCTTGAGATGTATTCATTTTCTGCTTTACAAGAGTAATCATCATCATTGGTTGTTAAAACATTAGCAATTGTGTAAGATTTTGTTGATACCGCATCGATTTCTACATTATTTTTATACCATGTATATTTTGTAATGTCTGGTTTAGCATTTGTTTCACATATCATTGTTACTGAGGCACCACGATGAATGCGGTGATTAGGATTAAACAATATAGAATTAACATCGATATCTGAGAAGAAATATAATATTATTATTAATGGCAAGTTTTTTCGAGCTGTTCCATGCTTCCTATTTGGTTAATCGTGTTATCTGCCTTGGCCTGATAATTCTCAGTGTCACACTCAATCTTGTTTAATAATTATTAAATGGTTATTCAATTTGATTTGGTAAAGAACCTCCAGATAGCATGTACTTTCAATCTCATTTTTATCTTATCATTTTACATGTACATGTAACAAGCTATTACATGTTTTCATCGGAGTTGTTGGTTAATTTGTTAATTTTTTTAAGCATGTATGATGGCCGGATGCCTTTTCTGACGTCAAGCAATAGTGCACCTGTGGGCTGAGGTCCAAATCCCTAGCCACTACACTAAAGCCTCATGTTGTTGCAGCATGTTGAGAGTTGAATAATAAATATTAAAACAAAAATATGTAAATATGTTTTTTACATTTTTTATTTCATGTGCATCTGATTGGATGCATTTTTCATCAATTTAACCCCTTGGCTGCACCTTGCGTATTTCAATAAAGTTAAATGTAAAATAAAAATCTTTCAATCATAATATGATTTGAAAATATTGGGATATTGTATTTAATTATTGAATAATTACGTTTTCACACCTTGGTAATCATTCAGTTTTTCTTTCTCAATGAAGAAGATCTGTTTGCATGTCAAATATATAACAACCTTATGTTGAATATTTCTAGCAACATCATCTTTTGTTTTGTAAAAATGTTAATATTTGATAAGTTGTTTTTTGAATATAAATTGTTTACCCAATGCGATATTGCACGTGAAGATTATCTTTATTATGTGAATATTAAAGGATGTGACACTGTTTTTATATTGTATTGCAGCTTAGTGTTAATGACTTAAAGGAATTTTAAATGTAGTTTAAATGTAATAGTTATATGTTGATCAGTGAATCACTTGCAGACTGCAATACGAAGCACACAGAATATATTGTAGTACTAGAAGAAGTGCTTCGTTTTCTGTCTCTCTCACGACGACCCAAAGTCTTACAGCTTGATTCAGAGAAAGGACACAACATGAACATTTACTTACAATACACAAATATTTTAATTGAGCTTGCAGCAGGTATGTTAGAAGCAGCATCATTTGTTGCTTTGCATGTAAAATCACCAGCATCGTTAGCAGCAACAGGATTTAAAGCTAAAATAGTACCACTTGAATAAAATAAAGTATCTCGATACCATGAAATTGATGCCGGTGGGTTCGATACACTCGTACATGTGATGATCAATGTTGATCCTCTCGCAATCCATTTCGGTGTTTCTGGTTGGTCAACTACAGGTATGGCAATGTCTACAATAACAACAAATGTTGAAAAAATTTTAAAACTGTGATATGCTGTAACACTATCCCTATGAAAACAATTCATGAATATTAAATGGCCTAACTTACATGAACTGTTCATGAACATTGGGCCATTTAAATTTCATAAACTGTTCATGAACTGGTTATAAGGTGTTCATGAACAGTTTATGAAGTTTGTAAAGTTTCCATAATGTTCATGAACTGTTTATAAGGTGTTCATGGACACTTCATGAAGTTTGTAAAGTTCACGTAATGTGAACAGTTCATGAACTCAGCTAAATTTTTCACAGGTGCGTGATTTTCAAAAGGACTGAAATCCTACTAAAAATACTTTGAGTTATATCACAAAACTTTTCCCAAATATTGATTAATCCACTGTTATGTTCTCATTAAGAACAATAATAATTAGTGATCAAATATATAAGTTGGTAAACGTAATGATATATTGATGACAATTGACAAACAACACGAAGGTGTTAAAACAATATTTATATACATTATATTATAAGATCTAGAGATTAGTGTCTAGATCCCAACAATCACTGAATATCATTTGAAAACACATTTAAATTTTCAATCGTAAGTAACCTATTTAGTAAGTTTGTAATAAGTTTTTAATAATATTTCAGTGTTTCAAAATTTCAAGTCTACACAATAAGTCAACATCGCCTGTAGGTAATTTACACAGTATCAAGTGCCATGTATACTTATCTGATTCAATCAAAACCATACACTTATTCTTTTAGACAAAAATTATTTTTAGTAAATTTTATTCGGGACTCTACTTTGTCCGACCCTCCTAAAAGTATGTGTATTCTCTTATAATCTATGTTTCAAAGCGAAAAACCACAATACATTTATAATAGACAGTCTTCACAGAAAATAGCAAGTCGTAAAACAGAAAGTCGTAAAAACATTACGTCTGGCATCAATAGGTAACTTACGGTATACACTAATCAATGTTGACGGCGAAGGAGAGATGCCTGCTGCATTCTTTGCTCTGCAAACATAATTTCCTTGTTGTGATTTAGCAGCGGATGCAATTGTATAAGTAGATGTTGTTTCACTAAGGGGAGCACCAGCAAATTCCCATTCAAAAGTAGGAGATGGATTGCCGCTAGCTTGACATGTTAAAACTATTGATTGACCTTCAATGACATAAGGTTGGGTTGGATACGTTAAACTACACCCACCAATCCCTATAAGAAAACGATCATAAAATAACATATGGAATATGACAAACAAGAATTAGAGAGAAATTGTTATTAAATTGTGTACAGTTGAACTTACTTAATATCCCATTCTGATACGGATGAAAGGTGGGACAATGAACAATATTAATTAATAATTAATAATTAATTAATATTAAACAGTTATTGGTCAAAGGCGAGGTGAATATTGGCTGATAGTGACCGATATCTGCCAAGGTCATTATGGCAATATCTATAGATCAATGACTGTTTTAGTCAAGGATTAACAGGTCAATTTGTAAGATAAATTGCTTCGTTTTGTATCAACCTGTTAGTCAATGTTAGCAATATTTAACAATCTGTCCATTCGTATCTAAGCAATTATAAAATGAAAACCCCAATGTGATAGGAGTGAGCCTCTACCTCTAGTATGCAATATTTTCTTCTATTAATGGTTCAAGTCAGACTTTTGAGCTTTAATTTATTTTGCATTATCAATTCAATGAAATACACAATCATATGACAATAATATATAATATAAGTTCTGCCTATTTGCTGTGAAATTTTGTTTGTTGATGTTCAGAACTTCAAAATGCAAAACACTCTATTTTCTAGTTGCAAAAGTGCCACAAATACAAAAGTATTATTTTTATCGACATAGTGAGAATTAAATACTAATTAAGCATAAAAAACTGTGGATTGATGCAAAATTAAATTATCGATAAGCTATACATTAGGTGTTGCTTTGCATCATTTTTGCGAACAATCAAAAATTTGTCTTGCAGTGCCAAAAATAACAGCTTTTCAACATTATATCAGATATTGAATTAGGAGGATTAGATCAGATAGCAGGGCATTCAAACTTCAAATTGATCATATATGTTTGACTGTGGCTCAAATCCCCCGAAGGTCAACTCAGCCTTGACTTTATCTAAAACATCAAATAAGACCATCTAAGGATGGCGGATGGAATGGTGCAGAGAAATTGCATTGTGATTAGCTGCGGCACATTGTTGCCCATTGACTATCAAGGCCTATATTCGCAGATGAGATTAATAAAGAGCATTTAATATTATTGCTCTCAGCAAAAGGCGCCACTCTTCTAGAAATAGAGGAGTGGTACGGGTATCTTCGGTAGGGTGTTACTGTCTCAATTTTTTATTTTACTAATCAGATATTCGCATTATTAGAATACTTATACTTACAATGTACCTCTAACTCTAATTCTTCAGACACGCTCCTTTGGACTGTATTTGTCGCAGCACAAACATAAAGTCCAGCATTTGCCTTGGTCACACCACTGATTGTCAATACAAATTCTGTATTATCCAACGTGTCATCATCAAAAAACCATTCATATTTAAAAGGAAGAGGAAACGCATTGATTGTACATGTTATTATGACATCATCGCCACTGGTTATTGGATTTGTATTGATCATAAGGAAAGGTTTATCAATATCTGTAAAAAGAGACATACAAAACCTCATATGTCCAAGGATTAACAAAAAAAGGGTAACTCCACATTTGCCATGTTTATATTCATATAGCTTTATGTCGCAGGAAAGGGAATGTAAGGAAACGACGGGAAGGCACCAGAAAATCATGAGCAGCAACGGCGAGTGATGTTCGTCTTCAAATTTTCTACAGAAATGACTCGAGTGCGCCAAATATCAATAGCTCATGGGAAATAGTGTGCCAATTGCTTTGTATTATAACTAGCACATTTTTTACAAGCACTTGCATGACTTAAATCTTGTTCATGAAATGTTTTTATGATGTTGTGTTCATCATTGTGATGTCAAGTTTGAATTGTCAAGATCAATAGTATTTTCAAACCTAGTTTTGCTATGGTGAATTGGCGTCAAAATTCTAAACCAATCAATTGATCGAATCATTTTCGTTGTAATACAAAGACAAATGGTTGTTATATAAACATGACTGAGGACAGTGTCTAAAAACGTAATTAGAATTTATAAAAAAATAAAACTTACATTCAACTATGATGGAGATAAAATCTGATACTTCTGCTCCTGCAGTATTCTTTACATGACAAGTATAATCTCCAGTATCTATTGACTGTGCGCTCGTAATGGTATGACTATCTCCGGTTGATGAAAGTAGAGTACCATCTATGTACCATTCGTAAGTGGCAGCTGGAAAAGCATCTGTTTCACATGTTAACGTGTGATCTGTAGATTGTTGGATAGTTGTTGGTCCAGCAGGAGTAACAACTGGTTTATCTAACCCTAAAAAAAAATAAGAAAAATAGATACAGTGATTAATTTCCCCTAATAGAAACAGTTGAGTTCATGAACTGTTTGTGAACCTCCTGAATTATCCATGAACAGTTCATAAACAGCTCATGAACTTTACAAACTTTTAAGTACTGTTCATTAACACCTCATAAAACATCATAAACAGTTCATGAACATTAAATGACCTCCTGGACTATTTATTTAACATTCATGTACTTATTTCATAGAGGTTATGGAGAACTTTTAACAATAAACAAGTTGTAAAGAAGAAATGGTATTTTTAATGTGATGCATAGGAATAGAGTTAAAGATAAGACGTTGTTTCCGATAATCAGAGTTTTGTGCGATTGATAATGTGATATTATTATTAATATCTACGCTTATCTATTTAATAGCATTGAGCATTAGAACATATCAAGGATCTGCTACGATTTATTCTTGCAATTTGATTGGTTAACGCCAATAACGCCATTTCATCATAGCCGAGCTTGACCCCATCGATTTCAAGAAATTTATGAAAATACCAAACAACCGATAATTATTTAAATAGGGCATTATAAACAGCAAGTAATTAAATGTAAAAAGCAAATACAGTGAATATTTGTAGAGTCATATACAATTTCATTTTCTAAGTTGTTCAAAATAAATGAAATGGCTTGCAGGAGAAATATCTGAGCCAGTAAACAAACATGCTTAAAGTGTATAGAAATATTTTGCACAAATTAACAATTCAAAAACAATTTGCATAACTTTACTTTATTGACAATTGTGAAAACATAGCATAACATAACTTCATTTCATTAATACATCCCCTTATATTTTAATGGTCAAATTTCTGCAAGTTCCAATCACTAAAATTTCAAATAATTGAACATTGCTCGATATCAAATTTTCCTAGCAGCTTTTAGCTGATTTAAAAAAGCCAAATATTATTATTTTTAAATATTATTATTGTACACATTATATTTGTATAATAAACGAAAACTTCAGACGTTCATATTAGCTGTTATTTAAGTTTCGAGCCAAGGAAATCATCAGGCAATATAATCTGTAATATTTAATTTATAATTTAATAATTAATCTGCAATCTTTATTAAATTAATTATATCCATACTCACATGTCACAATAACTGTTACAGTTGGTGAAACTTTCTTGAATTCAAAAACAGTATTTGAGACATCACAATGATATTGACCAGCATGTGTTTCATCAACAGGATCATATGCTAGAACACCTGAGTTGATACCAAGGTCTTCGTTTGGTTCGCCTTCTTTGATCCATGTAACACGTAATGTTGGCGAGGCAGCGGAATTACAAACAAGAACTAATTCTTGTCCTCTTATAATTGTTAATGATGGCGTGGCAACAATCCTTGCATCATCCAAATCTAATTACAAACAAATAAAAAGCCTTTTTTAAAACAATTTTAACAAATGTCATTGACAATATTGCATTTTAATTTGAACAATGTTTCAATTTCGGTTGCGTTTGTTAGCCATTTTCATGTTATGATTTGCAACAATCCTTGCATCATCCAAATCTAGTTACAAACAAACATTCTGACACTACGGAAACCAAAACCATGAAAAAAGCTAGAAATTTCAATGAATTTTGATGACATTTTTAGGGCATATTAACATTTCAATATTAATATTTTTGGTTTTCACTTTTTTACATTTTCAAGGTGCTTTTACAACACTTTCATGACATTTTCATGGTTTTAGTGTTGTTAGTGTGAAAGCTTTTTCGTAAAACACATAAAGTGTCACAAACGTCAGTGGCAATATTGAATTTTTTATTTGAACAATGTTTCGGTTGTATTCGTTAGCCATTTCCACGTTATGAGTTACACAACAGAATATCTATTATACATTAACATGGGTGAAATTGAAAAGGGTTAAATGTTAAAAAAGATACTTAAAATACCTCTGCTTTGTGTAGCTGGATTGCCTGTTTAGGGACGGCTTGATTTCTTTGATAAACAGAATTTTGTAAACATTGTTATTATCTCAAAATACTTGAGGTTCCTTTCTGATTGATCAAAATCAGATCAGTTTTTAAGTTTGTTCTGAATTTCAAGTGTTGCTTATTTCAAAGAGTGTTCAAATTAATATCATTCTCACAGAAATAGTGTCTCGAGTCAACAACTTGATAGCTTGCGCGCAGACCCAAATCTTTTTTTTATGATTAGTAGGGTCTGCGTAATATGGACAGAAAGCTTGCGTTGGGCGAAAGTTGGAGGGAGTGGCGGAACGTCATTATATTTTAACTCCTGCTGTTCAGCGTTGTTCAACTACAGATGGCGTAACAAACAGCATTTCTGCAAGTTCGATTTTCGTAAATAACAAAACTTTTCACAATCAAAATTGACACTTATTATTTACGAAATAAGATGAGTTGATTCATAACCACAATCAAATGATTAATACTAACTTAATACAACGTACTATTTCTGTTCAATATGAAATGATCTAAGTTGTCCAATGTTTTTAATGCATTTGTTTTTGACAAAGAAACTCGAAAATTGACATCAGTGATGAGAATTAGTCATTTGTAAAGAAATATTTTTGTAATCCATTGCCATGGCGCAGCGAAAAAAAATCTAGAGATTAAATCGTTCTATATCTAATAAAATGATTTGTTTTTTCGATATTACCCATGATAAATTGGCTTTTACGACGAGCACAAACACAAACCAAATGAATTTCAGTATCTTGAAATCAAGTCTTTGTTGGCCGATGCTGCATGTAAAATAGCATGTCATGTAAAATACTTGAAAAGGAATGCGTCAAAAACTTATATTTATCAACCAATCATGTTCTGGTTCTAGTTTTGGAGAACTCGCTAGCGATTGGCTGATGAACAATAGACAAACAATAGATTTCACACATTTCTGCCACTCCCCCTAATTCAGTCCAGCGCAAGCTTTCTGTCGATATTACGCAGACCCTACTAATCATAAAAAAAAGATTTGGGTCTGCGCGCAGGCTAACAACTTGAATAATTCACAGAAAATAGAATATTTGTTCGCAAAATCAATAAATTTTACAGAACCCTAGAAATAGAGATGAATATCGATTGGATGTGGCAATATTTAAAGCTTCAATGCTTACAGTAAACAGATAAAGTCAATGCAGTAGATGATGTGGTTTCATCAACGTCAGTCGTAGCTTTACAAGTGTATCTTCCATGTCTTCCGCGTTGAACAGAAGTATCATCAATTGAGCCTCCATCAGGAACTTCTTCGCCATCCATATAAAGTTGAACGGTTGGGGTTGGCGATCCACTTACTGTACATACCAATGTAAAGGGATCACCTTCGTTAACTATTAATTCTCCTGTGGGATTTAAAACGGGTTCTTGTAAATCTAAAATATAAAGAAATTGTTAACTTTATTCAATAATTGATGTAAATCAGTTTGTTGATCACAGTGAATATTTAAATTTGTATCACAAACAGATAAAATTAATACATAAGAGAAATTGGAAACACTGAATTGCCACTTGCTAGTACCCTGCTGTAAACATACAGTAATGGTATTGACAAGACAATATAACGAGAACTAAGATATCCCCCAACCAACAGTTCAGGAATTCATGAAAAGTCCATGGACATAAAATGGTCCAATTTTCATGAACTCTTCATGAACTCCTGAACTGTTTCTCGCAGGAGAGTACAACACCACAAATTAACGTTTTCCAGAGTTTATAAAGGTCATAATAGTATCTTACGTTTTCGTAAATAATCCAATTAAACTGTGATTAATCTCTTCAAACATAAATAATTCAAATCTAAAAACAACTTCAATCGGCCAATGTCAATCACATACTAAATATGTTTTGTTGATCTCAGTTACGGAATTTTTACTATTTTTTGCGCAGAATTATTCACAAGGAGGGGTTTTCTGTATTGCTAGACTAGATTTCTAATTGGATACAAAAAAAGTATAGAGAACAGATTTTGTTTTCAATATTGTTCAACGGTAATGAAATGATTTACGTGAATTAAATGCTTTGACATGTCAAAACCAGGTAAACTAAGCCGAGCGAAATGCAATTTGTTTGAATAGTTTATAAGGATATTCTTAAAAGTTGCAAAAAGTCTAGACTAAATGAAGAATAATTGTCCTCCGTATTTTTTTGCATCCAAACGAAAAAATCTGAAAATACCGAAAGTCCCTCATTATGAATAATTCTGTGTGAAAATAGTGATATGTTTTTGTGAAAATGCTGTAAAAAATTGAGCTCAACAAAACATATTAATGAGGATGTTATTGATATTGGCTGATTGAAGCTGTTTTTAGATTTGAATTACTCAATGCTTGAAGATGTTGATTACATTTTAGTTGGATTATTTACACAGAAGGTAAGATGATAACCTTTTCGAAACTTGTGAATATGCAAATTTGAATTGTACTATCTTGAGTTCTTATTACACTATCTTGGTATTGGGTATGAAATGGTGCTGAAATTTTGCAACATGGATGAATAAAATTTTACTGAAATTGCTTCACTTAAACTGAACTTAGGGCATTGATCTTTGACCTGCAGGGTCTTCAGTTCAATCCCTGGCAGAAGCACTATTGGTTGGGGTCATGAAGGGTATACTAATCAATTGACCAACCACCCCGGAGAAAGAAAGCTACTGTAGCTTACCCGGTTTGTGTTAAAATGAAGAATCCAAAGGGATAAAATTGTTTTCACAGGGGATAGTATGAAATTTCATGAACAACGTGCAATTTCATGTCCATGAACATATTTTGCAGTACCAGTAGTACTTCAACACATTTAAAAATAATAATTACCTCTGAAAATGATTGTTATATGTGTTGAGCATTTTTCATCTGTGTTATCTGTTTCAGTACAACACCGATAATCACCACCAGTAACTGATGTAGAAGTTAATATATACGTAGCACTATTTGCTCCCTGTATGTCATCATAATTAACTTCACCCTCGTGCTTTACTTTCCATGTAATAGTTGGTATTGTATCGCTTGTTGTTGCAGAGCAAGTAAAAGTGACAGCAGCATTTAACGGTGCATAAATTGTTGCATTAGTTTTAATGCTGTTGATATCTTCTGTTGCAGTTATACTGGGGGTGTCCACAACTATGAAAAACAGCAATAAATAATAATTTTAAATGGAATATTATGAAATTTCACAGAGGTTAAACCCTTGTCCCTGAATCCCGCTGTACAAGCTGTTGCTCCTGTTCATTGCCACACAATCTACTTATAGACAGCCTTATAATTACATTACCAACACTAAAACCATGAAAATGCCATGAAAGTGTTGTGAAAACACCGTGGAAATGTAAAAAAGTGAAAATCACACATTTTGTAGGTCATGAAAAGTTTGAAAACATCCATATTTACGATATTAAAATGTGAATATGCCATGAAAATGTTATGAAAATGTCATGAAATCTCACACTTTCTTCGTGGTTTTAGTGTCAGTAGTGTGCCTTGGTGCTGAATTGAGTTCATGTCATAACATGACTTTGGTAAATCTACTTCTAAGGATCCTATACTCAGCTAGTAATCAATTCAGGGCTATTCTGTCTTTGTGTCAACGCGCCACTGAATGGTTTATGATAATTCAACATTAACTGTAAGGATGATATACTTTAATTAAACGGTATGTTTTGTCTGTGAGAGTATGGATGCCGAACACCTGTAAATCATCAAGCCGATCATTTCAGTAAGTGATGTCAAGTTTGTACTTGATCACAAATCTGGTTGGTGGTGTCAAGCATAATATTGTTCAAAGAGTTCCTTTTACTGTCAATCTCCCATCAGCCAAACACCCAGGTCAAATTATTATGATGCTGACCCCTGCGAAAAACAGTTCAGGAGTTCATGAACAATTCATGAACAGTTCATGAATGTTAAATGGCCCAATTTTTTATGAACACTCGCAGAAAGTTCATAAACACTTCATGAACACTTCATGACCTGTTCATGAACTCCTGAACTGTTTTTGGCAAGGGAAATATGTAATAAGGAAAATGAAAACAATTTATCGATGTCACAACAGCTTTATAAATGTTCAACTGATCAGCATATACAGTGTAAGCCGTCACCGTCGTTTAAGTGCAATTTGGAAAAGAGGATTATATCCGCTCATCTGCAACCTTGGTATGAAATCCTATAAATTATTATGGATTACGTCCTTATTGAATAATTACGAATAAATGCAAATGCGGTTAAATGCAACGAAAAGTGTTTGCAATTTTGATGTGCACTTAATTAAGCCGGTTTTACTGTAGCACCAGTACTATTCGCTCTATACCTGCTGTTATTCGGACATAGAATCATGTTTAAAATTTTACAAAATTTTACAGTCTGTTACATAACTTTTCCACTCACATTCGATAGTAATTGTAAGCGTGCTAGATGTTTCAAGATCAGGGACATCTGTGCATGTTATTTTACGAGTACATCCATATACTCCCGAATTTTCTCTTGAAATTGGTAAAGTAAAATAACTTCCAGTTTGATCTGAAACAATAGAGTCTTTTGTCCATATATATGATGATATAGCACTATCTTGATCTTGACTTTGACTTTGCTGTTGACAATCCAATATAAAGGATTGACCATGATCTTCTGTTAACTCAGATAAAATTGGACTTCGTAGGATAACTTCTGTAATATCAAGCCCTATCAAAAATCAAAGATGTAAATACATTTGGTATCTTTATTTAAACTAGTAACTCCTGCGAGTTCAGGAGTTTATGAACGTTAAATGGCCCTGAATCTTTATGAACTATGTGTGAACTGTGGGTGAAGGTTAATAAACTGTTTGTGATGTTTCATGAACTGTTTATGAACAGTTCATGAGCAGTTCATGAAAAATTGTGCTATTTAACATTCAAGAACTGTTCATGAACTCCTTAACTGTTTTTAGCAAGAGAAGTCAATCATTGTTCTTCCCTGGTGCCCTTGAAATTTAACAAAATATTTACAATGTGAATTAATATATGAATTAATAAATATGAACTATAATGTACATGAATAAATATTAAAAGGGTAACATATATTACAGGATACGATTAAAACAAAATAATATTTGAAATGTGGTAATAAAGTAATAAATAAAAATGCTGGTTGATATACATTATTTTAAAATTGTCATTATCCAATGAGCTACTGTTTCTTAGCTTGGGGTTAGGTAGGGTTAGGGTTAGGGTTAGGGTCCGATCATGTGATAACCACTCTGTTGAGTTTTTAATAGTTTCTGTTTCATAATCTTTTGTCGGCATAGCTCATTTGATAGTGCACATCATGCTGGTTCAAGTCCAGCTTGTTCCAAATTTTTAATTTATATTTTCATTATTATGTGTTCTAAAGTGTTTATAAGTTATTGCTTGTTCATGATACGCATGCGTTGCTATTCATAATGGCTGCGACTGCTGGTCAAATACTGACAGCGATTAAAATACTTACATAATATATCAATAGTAAGACTTGCATCTAACTTCGTTGTATATCCTTCTGTTAATACTTCACATTTGTGAGTTCCAGCATTTTCTTTATCCCGTGGTATTAAATAGGTGGCTGTAGTATCAAAAGATGTTGTTGCAAATGTCCAATCAAATACTGGTGGAGAAGGGAAAGATACAGAAGCACATGTCAATTCTATACTCAAACCATTTGCCGCACAATATTCGTCTGTTAATGGCGTGATTGTCGGTGACTCCAAATCTGACAATGAATCAAAATAAATACATACATGTTAATTGTAAGGAGCGATACATTCAAAGATATTATAACGGTCATCCCTATATAGCAGTCACCTGTCTATAGTGGTCACCCTTGCAATGTCTAAAACATATTTTCTATTGAATCAACCTTGTATATAAAGGCCACCTGCATAAAGTGGTCAAAAAGGTCACCTGCAATAGTGGTCAATTTATATACCTTTCATAGGTGGCTGTTATGTATAGGTTTCCCGCCAAGTTGAGCTTTGATAATTGACTATGGGCAATTATGTATCGGTACTGATATTTTCATTTCAGAAAGCAATTCCGAATTGATATAGTTTGAATTGGTTTTAAAATTTTGATGACTGCATTCACTGATGTTATAATAAATAATATTACTTACAATGAACAACCAATGGCATAGAGTCTGTAATAGATCCAACATCATTTGTAACTTCACATAATATATTCACACCATTATCTGCTTTGGTAATTGGAAATGATGATGTATCTAATACCAATTGTCCAGTCTTTGAACCAGTCGAGATACTGACACCAGGATCACCATTTGTTAATTCTGTCGTCCCTTTGAACCATTTTATGTCTTCATTGCCGTCATCATCGTTGGCTAAATAGCTACATTCTATTGTAGTTGTGAGGGATTGGCCAACGGCTAGAAATGGTGAACCTGCTATGTTGGAAATTGCAAGCGTATGAAGGTCTATGGAATAGAGATATAAGATAATCGTATAAAAACCCTTTGATGTGAAGAAAAAAAAGGATGTCCAGGAACTAGTTCATGGAATCCCCATAGTAGTAGTATAGACAGTCACAATATAGGAATGTGCCGTCCATCTTACACCTTACGTATTTGCTACACAAAGAACGCCACAAATCACGGTCAGACCTAGCTGACAAAGAAACATGATCCCCATAAACAATTAATGAACGTTGAA
Organism: Haliclystus octoradiatus; assembly: GCA_916610825.1. Taxonomy (NCBI): domain Eukaryota; kingdom Metazoa; phylum Cnidaria; class Staurozoa; order Stauromedusae; family Haliclystidae; genus Haliclystus; species Haliclystus octoradiatus. The sequence continues at coordinate 3,242,014 of OU744447.1, forward strand.
TGGCCAAAAATTTTCATGAACTGTTCGTAAAGGTTCATGAACTGTTAACAATTCATGAACAGTTTATGAACAACTCCTGAATTGTTTTTCTCTGTGGATGTTCATGAACTGTTTAAAAGATGGTTCATGAACTGTTTAAAAGGTGCTCAATTTTCATGAACCATTCATGAAATTTTCGAATTTCATGAACTTGTCCATGGACTTTCATAAACTGTCTATAAAGTGTTCATGAACAGTTCATGAAAGTTCATGAACTAGTTAATGGAATATTCATAATTTGTTTATAAGGTGGTTCATGAACTGTTTATAAGGTGCTCAATGCTCATTAACAGTTTATGAAATTTGTGAAATTCAAGAACTAGTCCATCGACTGTTTATGAACTGTCTATTAGGTTTTCATGAACATTTCATGAAAGTTTGTAAAGTTCATGAACAGTTAACAAACATTTTACGAACTCAACAAATTTTTTTTACAAGTGTATTCTATAGAGTTTAAAAGGTTTATGTAAATAAATAATAAATATAAAAATACTGGAAACCAACATCTTATCTTGTACAAGCATCTTGTACCGCTCCAAGCATTACAAACGCAAAAACACATATAGAACCACAGGTTAGAGCTCATCAGTTGATGCGCTTAACACCATTAGTAGTAACTAATTTATCTCTCATTTTTCTCTAGATGTTTTAATTAAGCACTACGTCAATAACTTGATTGTACAGTTATTTCTATAAAATTTCGTTACAAACTTAAATTTGGAATTGATGTTATTAAAATCAAACTGAGCTACAAGCAATCATTTTTGATAATTCTTCAGACTTTTACTTTCAAGACTTTAGAGGTTTGCTTATTCTTCAAACCTGATTTTTCAAAACTAGCACTATGTCTTCGTACGTGGTACTCTGTCTGTGAAGATATACTCCACGCATTAATTTATGACTAATACAAACAAAATTATGCTAAGTGCTACGGTACTAAATACTAAATACCTACATGTAACGTGTTTAATGGTATACTGAAAACATTAAAAAAATATTTGAGGTTTCGAGTATCACAGAGCACACAGCAGGAACATCTTAATTTTGGCATTCAAACTGTGTTAATAAATTAACCAAGCTCCAGGCCCACAGTTCTTGAACGTTGAATTGCCCAAATCAAAAATTCCTGTTAACATGAACTGTTTATGAACTCTCTTTGTGAAAATTTTTATAAAAATTGGGCCATTTAACGTTCATGAAAGGTAAATGAACTATTTATATGGTGTTCAAAACAGTTCGTGAAAGTTTGTAAAGATTTGTTCATGAAAACGATTTTTGAAAGTTTGTAAATTTGTTTGTTTGCTAGTCTGTAAAGTTTTTTTGTATTTGTTTTTACTCAAGTCACTTGTTCATGAACTGCATGTGAAGTGTTCATGGGAACAGTTCAAGAATTTATGAACAGTTCATGAACTCAACACATTTTATCGCAGGAGAGACAATAAGCTTAAGTTTGAAATTAACTTACAGTATGTTACAAATACAAAGGTTTTAGTAATTGAATATGTGTTATCATTGCCGTGCGTTACAACACAGATATGTTGATCATCATAGACTTTCCCTGAGCCACCACCAAGACTGAGTTGAAAAGCAGAGGTACCAGATTGTCCGTCCCAAGTATATCCTGGCTGAGGACATCCACTTTCACATGTTGTTGTACATGATAATGTCTCAGAAGAGCTAGTTTGGCCAGCAGTTATAATAAAAGTTTCTTCAATAGTAATCGGTGCAATAATTTCCGAACGCTTTTTATTGTCAAGATCTGCAAAGGTATATTCAATTAACATGATTAACACAATAAATAAATAGTCCAACAATTATAATATCATGTATTGCGATAATTTTGATGAACTCATGTAATTACTCTATGAATTTTGAAAATCTGAAAACATACTGAAAAAGTATTGAAAACGTATTGGACAGGCTTCTGAAATGGACACTTTTCAGCAGGTTTCAAAGGTGTGCTTCAGTAGTTTTTCAGTAGAATGAGGAAAAATCTAGATTATATTTAATTGTTTGATGTGTTTCAGTATGATTTCAGCAGCAATTCAGTTTATCCAAGATTCATAGTGTATTATATATGATGAAAATAAAATTGAATCAAGTATATCCAGAGTAAACGATTGAACCAATATTAATATCGTAGTCATAACAAACAGTAAGAATGAAATATAAAAAATACGAATCACAAAGATCACCACCTTTTCCTTTGATAACTCCAAACAACTAACAATGAAGTGTTACAAAGCATATGACTTTGTGTCAACTTAACATATATGACTATGACGTAATAATTACAATTCCAATAATGTATACTTGATATTGCAGTATCATACTAGCATAGCCATAAATTCATCTTGAATTAGTTAAAAGAATCTACTCTAGATTTTGTTCTTCTATTATGCTCTTAGCCTGTGTGCAGACAGAACTTTTCTTCATATAGTCTGTTTGCGCATTAGCGCCCAATTTAGCGTACTGATTGTTCTTTCCACTGCCACTTTTTTGGCAGCAAATTGTGATTGGCTAATAAAATATATGAACAATTGGCCAGTATTTTAAAATAAAGGAAATTGAGTAATAACAGGAAATCACATTGGGTAAATATTTGATTTAATATGAATTCAGTACAAACACTTGGTATGCGATACTCAGTGCCAATACGCAAACGGACTATACGAAGGAAAAGAACAGTTCAGGAAGTTTATGAACAGTTCATGAGTTCATGAAGAGTTCATGAACTGTATAGGAAGTGCTCATTAACGTGTTCATGAACTGCACGTGAAGTGATTATGAAATGTTCTGCCAAATAAAGACACACATATATGTGAATTGGAGGTGGCGTCGAATCAGATTTTACGGAAATTGACCATGGGTACGAGCTATGTGAAATCTGAATCGGATGCGAATTTCAAGATTAAAAAATAATAAAATCCGCTCCAAATTTTATTATCCAAAACCCGAAAAGAATCCAAAATTTTTTGCTTTTTAAAAAAGATTTTCAATGTCACAATTTGACTGTTATCGACATTAATTATTACTCAAATTGCCACTACAGCTTCTTAATCATGAGACTGATCATGAACATTGTTTGATTAAATATTGTGACAAATGTTGTTGAACTGCTAAAACAATGTGAAAAAAATTCAAAATCCGAATTAATCCGACAGAAAAATGTTGATACTATTTGACCCAAAAGCTGTGTGTCAATGCGGATCTCTATGGTGTTTTCATAACATTTTAAATTAACACTTTATTATATTATATTTATACTGTACTTTAAAATGACTGTAAAGCGCCTGGATTCATGTTTAGAAGTGACACTATATAAATACCATTATCATTATTATTATTATTATTATTACTTTCATGCTGTTTTGGTGTTGGCAGTGCTGTATTGAATTTTGCATGAGATTATAAACTTACGGATAATTTGTAAGGAAAATGAAAATGTTGCATCTGGATTATTAAAATTGCTAGCGACAGATGATTCGCATAGATATTGTCCAGTGTTTGCTGATGTAGCTGGATTAACAATCATATTATTGGATGTTAGACCATCCCACTGCGATGGTGATTGAGGATTGGCTGTATCTCGACATTGATATGTTTCATCATCTCCAACGACTAGATACACTTGAGAAATAATTGGTGTGTTTGTAATGTCACTTGCCGCTGTAATCTTTATACTTCCAACTAATTAAAAGAAAAGAAAAGAAAGAGGAACCATCTCAAAGATAATGATCACAGATAATCTATTTTCATGAGTTCAGTGACATTTGTTCATGAAACTGACAAGACAAAATGTTTGTGAACTGTTCATGAACTTGTGAATTCAATTTGTGAGCTATTTGAAAATTACTTAATCACGACTTACCTGGTGATGTAATTTGAAGCATATTAATTTTGCTGGTAATATTACGCGGATCGGTAAACAAATGAAAATTTGCTGTAAAAAACAACAAGAAATTTAAAACTTTCAAATTATTGATTAGAGGTGTAATGTCTCCACATCATATAGATGAATCTTGGAAACGCTGTATCAGAATAATAAGTGGACTCAAGCTGACAGTTATATTTTAGTTATTAAATACAGTGAAACCTCAGTAGATACAGGCCAGCTATGAGAGGTAGGTAAATTGACCACTATATGCAGGTGGCCTTTATAATACAGGGTTGGTTAAATAGAAAATACTACCGTGAAACCTGTATATATAGAACCCAGCCTAAAAAGCTAGATAACTTGATCACTATATGCAAGCTAGCCTTTAGATTTTGGATTGAAATTTTTGAGTGTTTTCCCCATTGACTTTGTGTATTAATTTTGAGGGGCATTGAGTGCTCATTACCCAATATTCTTTTGAACTAAAATTTTGAACTTATGATTTTCTTATCGATTAGAACAATAAAATCGAGAATGAAATTCAACTTTCAAACTTTCATTTATTTTGGATCAATCGAATCTTTATATAGAGAGTTGACTCAATGGAAAGTACTGTTATAGATATACCAATAGTGACTACTATAAACAGCTGACCACTGTAGGTCTATAAAGGTGGTTATAAGATGTTTGACTGTATCCAGATGTTATTTACAACTTGACACCTTTCTTCACAGCCCTAAATACCAACTTCAGATTCTATTAAACTCGACCAAGCCCCCTGGTTAATTCCACCATTAGCTTATCATTAAGAGGTTTTGGTGCACCAGGCCAATGATAGGAAGGAAAATAAACTATAGGCCTACAAGCTCAATATAGAAGAAACTGTCTATAACGACACCTCTAGGGAGACTTTCAGAAAGAAGGCCTATATTATGGACGATGTGCCGTTATAACGAATATTTATAGCCTAAGGAGAAAGATCAAATTTAACCAGGAACATCAGTACGTTATTGACAGTAATCCATTAAAAAAGGTGAAGCTATAACCAGTTTCTAGTCTATTATAAAAAGCTCCAAGAGAAGAGTTCAGTGTAGAATTATTACATATCTATTAGTTAGACATATCTATTGTACAAAAAAATTATATTAAATTGCAAACTTTTGAAGAACGCATGTTTTTTTGAAGAGTTGATAAACAGTTCATGAGTTTTCAATTTCACATTCATGGATGCTGAAATAATTAGTAATCAAATGAAATGTTGAGCTCATTTGTAACTCCTGCACTTTGATAGGTTATTTCATATGTTTTGAAAGATTAGAATGCCTTCAACAATTCCTTCCTGTCTCCCAAAATATATTGTGTAGTGAAGATGAATAAATATGTAGCAAGTATATCGTCATTCTTTAATGTAACAATGATGAGATAACGTATTATTATGGTATCAACTTACGTCTGACTCCAATACCAGCCATGAGAAAAAGATTGTGAAGATCTTCAAACTCAAACATGTATGGACCAATGGATTGAATTCTCCTATTCCATCTGAAATGAAATAAAATGACAATTAATGATAGTTAATAGTTAATGATAGTTAATAGTTTGTTTACGATATTGATCATCTAGATCAATATTACAACGGATATCGTTATAAGTTATAAAACAGTTGAGATATTGTTTACATTAGATTTTGTATAGCTGAGTAACAAACAGTCGTGTTTTAGATAAATGTTCTTTAACTTCATAGTATATCATTTATTCGTTTACTTACTTTTATCTCACAACTACAACTATATATACATTGGTATAAGTCGCTTTGTGACAAAAATAAAATGAAATGTTGTTACGTCTAGTTAGTAATTGGGACTTTATCACCCTACCGAAGGCGCCTATCCCATACAACTCTTCTATTGCTAGATGAAAGGCTCTTCTCGCTAAGCACAATTATTGTCATTTATATTCCTAAGAAGTTACTCTTAATTGGAAAAGGCTTTTGCTTCATTTCTGTGTCTATTCTATATGGTAAATATTATAATTATCTATTATAAACATGCAACTTAGTTGAAGTTAGTTAAAGTTTAACAATTTAAAAAAATTATTAGAAGGGTTAGCTGTATATTATGTATTATTTATCTCGCTTCCCTTGGGAGGATTAGCTCAAATGGGAGAGCAACCGAACTTCAGATCGGATGATATCTGATCGACCGTGGTTCAAATCCCCCTAAGGTCAACTCAGCCTTGACTTTATCTGAAACATCAAATGAGTACCATCTGAGGATGGCGGATGGAATGGTCCAGAGGGAATTGCATTGTGAGTAGCTGCGGCGCATCGTTGCGCATTGACAATCAAGACTTATCTGCTATGAAATCTGTTGAAATTGATCTGCAGTGTCGCGGCTGAGATCAACAAAGAGCGTTTAAAATCATTGCTCTCAGCGAAAAAAGCCACTCATCTAGAAATAGAGGAGTGGTACGGGTGCCTTTGGTAGGGCGACACCGTCTACATTACTTTTACTTAAAGTTGTAAAGCGCCATTGGATTATTCAAGAAATCAGTCAATCATATCTGAATCATATAATAAGATCTGTCATCTAAGCTAATACTCCATATACTGTTACATGACCAAATAGTTGGTAGACCTGCCGATGAAACTGATAGATCGAAATTGAACGCTTTACATTGATTTATGGTGACTTCAGGTTTATAAATTACTATTGAGAAAAGAAGATTAGGACTTCCCAAATTATTTCTTTTGATGTAAATAGCAACTATGTAATTCTAGTTTTGCATTTTGTGTGAGATCTAAATTTACTTACTGAAAACATTTGATATGCTTACCTTACGTATCAAATTTGAGTACACAAACAAATGAATTATGATTGAAATATTAGTAGAAGAAAATAAATTTGAAACAAGAGAAACAATTAATCAGACGGTGTAAATTGTAGACTATTTTGAAGCATGTGATATGGATTTATATATGTCTTTGTTATGAATCGTATGTGTGATGTTTAAATTTGACTATGGTAGACACTGCAAACAAATTGTCGAGTTCATGAACTGTTCATGAGCTATTCATGAACTCTTGAACTGTTAATGAACTTTATAAATTTCCATGAACTGTTTATGTACAGTTCAATGACACCTTATTAACAGTTGAAGAACAGTTCTGTAGGATTTAGTTTTGATATTGTTTATGGTAACATGTCTTTCTGGTCTCAGTTATATATCTGTGTGAAGTGTTGTCTTTAGAATGAGTTGAATGTATGACGTCATGTGGTATTTTAGGTATTGTGCATGTTGCTCATGTGATTGTACTGTTTGAGTGCATGTGAATTGCCATGTGATAATTAGTGATGTATTGTGATTGGTGCTTCTTATTGTCATGTGTGATTAGTAACTGTTACGTGTATTTTGCATGAGTGCCGTTTCTCTCTCTTGCTTGTTGATCTCCATACAAAATTTATTGTTTTATATCATTGTTTCAGGATTTCTCACTCTGATTCCCTCTCTCAAGTTGAGATGCCTGTAACAATAACATTAGTATCTGAGGACTATTTGTAAACAGGGCCATATAAAGTTCATATAATAAAGTGCTTATGAACAGTCCGCAAATGTTTGTAAAGATCATGAACGCAGTGAATTTTTTGAACTGTTTTTACAGGGGAATTGTAGGATACTAGGTTCGTACTCATTAAAAGAAAGAAGATACTTTGTGAACAACAAGGATTTATCAAATTAGTGAAACATCTCCATTATATCATGATACCTAGCGAGAATAATTATCAAAAGTTTGTGACATACCGGCAAACCATGTATTCTGAATCAGCAGAAAACTCAGCTTCAATTTCACTAAGAGCAGACTAGAATGCAAAATTAACCAAATAGATAAACACTATTGATGTACAAGGTTACCATGAAAACATTTCTTTCAGATTCTATAGCAAAACAGTGTATCCCTCTTAAGTAATATCTATCATAATACCGCTAAATATGAAGTCTATATGAAGTTGATTTTACGGGTATAGACAGTCCATCTGATGTACAATGAACGTTATTTTTAATGATTGAACTCAAAGTTAATCTTAATTTATTGTTAGACTATCTTACCCCATCAAACGATGCTGTCATAAAACCATTATTGTACGTGAACGGGTATATAAGGGGATTACTTGCATCATCAACATCAATAAAGCACAATTCTCCTCCCATATTATCAAAGCTGAACTACAAACAAATAAAAAGAAATGAAATATAAACAATGAATTCATGGTCTATTAAGTTAGATGTTTCATTACAGGTCTGACGTAAAAAATTTCATGAATCACAAAATTCGGTTCAGTCGCTGTCAAATCAAACAGCTTCGTTCAAAACAAAATAAAAACTTCACTCTTAAACACGGAATAGAAAATTCAGGAAATTGTCAAATAAACAATTAATTATTATTAATAACAATAACATTAGTATTTGAGGACTATTTGTAAACAGGGCCATATAATTAATGTTCATATAAAAAGTGCTTATGAACAGTACGCAAATCTTTGTAAAGATCATGAACGCAGTGATTTTTTAACCAAATGTTTTCAGGAATTACAGGACTCAAGCACGGGTATCTATTCCGGGATTCTGGTTTTGTCATTTTCTGCTGTTGAGATGCCCTAATCTCCTGTGAAAAACAGTTCAGGAGTTCATGAATAGTTCTTGAAAATTGGAGCCATTTAAAGTTCATGAACTGTTCATGAACTCTTGAACTGTTTTTACGGGGGAGAACAATTTTAATTTTCAATTTAATACTTGCATGCCTTATCCAAAACAGTATAATGTTAAATTACTTATAGCAAAACATTAACAAAAGTAAACGTTAAGAAATTTAAGAAATCAAAATGTTGGTAGTGCTTTTCATAGTCTTTTTTTCAGCAAATAATTGAACTAATTTTATTTTATATTTTTTAAGTGAAGAAATGTTATAGATCATTTATGGCTGATTCTTAGTAATAAATTTGATGTGTTGCAAAATACCCTTGGAATGCTATATGGCATAAATTCATATGTAGTTATGAAATTAAGCTAATACTGGCTTCGAAAAGCACCTACATAAATCCTTTTTTAAAACATTTACAAAATTTGCTTAGATCTACCTCTTTTAAACGGCATTTAAATAGATTTAGAGACATTGAATTTACAACATTTTCTGGTAATACATTCCACATATTTACAACACGAAATGAAAAAAAATGACTTCTATAAGGGGGTCGGGCCATCAGGGGACAGTGTTTCCCTGGAAGAAGTAGTGGGGGCAGAACGCTGTTATCTGTGTTCCCCCATCGAAACTTGGCATGTCATGCAATATGCCTACATCCAATAGAAGAAAATTTCTTTGTTTCAGGTTTCAATGGAAACAAATTTCAATCGTTTGCACCCCCTGGCTGCATTCGGCAGTATTGTAGGACCTACCCAGTGCCCACAACCCATTTTTCCAGTTGTTTTCATTTATTATTATGTATATTATAGTGCTATATAGTATTTGGCTGATCAATTGGCTGTAGTTAATTATCCTGGATTTGGATAAATGATATCATGAAACCATCCCTGCTTCCATGAACCATACTTTAGACCAAATGTTTTGATAAAAATAATATCGATTTCATCCATAGTAGGCCTATCTATCCAATTCAAATTTTCAAAGTAGTCAATGATATGATAACTATTATACAGCATTCTGAAAATTAAATCTTTCTTGGATATTAAACTGATCATTTATATACAATATAATGCTGGTTGGATGGATGTAATCAACTTGACTTGGAAGTAAATAATAAAATAAATCATCGAAGAAATCTCAGCTATTATTACAGTTTGTCAGCCATGTTGGCAAGATGCCCGCGAAAAATTTGAGTGATGATTCAGGCCTGCGTATTAGCCTGCTTGCAGGCTCTTTATTGCCTGCTTGCTAGAGGCCAGATAATAGATTATAGAATCTTTCGTAACTTGCATACTATAATATCCTACGTTGCTCAATATTTTTTATTGTCGTGATCGAAAAATTAATCTACAAATACACTTATAACTAACAAATCAAAATCAAGCTTAAATGTTCACTAAAAAATAATTGCGCTTATTCTAAATGACAGGAATACAGTTTAAAGCTTGGCGGCCTTTATAGGTCTACGACAAGTAGCACAAAATACACTCAACAATTTTCATCACATAACAAATAATCCGTATAGTGTATGTATCACAGCAGAGGGAATGAATACATTACAAAAATTTAGCAAGCAATACACAGAATGAACAAGATATGGTGCAAATATCGATAACTGGTTTGGTAAATTGAAACACTTGTAAAAACATTCAGTGTCGATGAATTACATTTATAATTACGTTATGTTACACTCACATTTACAATGAATTTTATACAATATCAAATTATGGATGTTCACATTATTATTCAAATTAATGTTGAATTGCTGTTACTTTAAAGTTTGAATTTTCTTTTAATTTGTTTCTTAGCGATTTCTTTTTCAATTCCAGTTTCTCTAAGTTACAAGCAGTAAGCCCATGCCGTTCGTGTACGAAAATTATCACACTCCATATAATAAATTATATTACCTTGTAGACAAATAAAAAATAAAATCATCAGTATTGATTGTTATCTTCTAAACCAGAGTGTTGTGCTGCTACATCCCAGGTAGATTAAACTTTTGGGATTTGCAAAAAATTCAAGCGTGTTTGCTTCAAGAGTCCATCTGATCTCCTTATGGATAAATTACGAAATTCTTTTTCACAGTTCCACAACAATAATAAATAGACTTTCCGAAGGTGCTCATCCACGCAATGAATTTCAGATAGATGTTTTATCACTGCCGAGCAGATTTGTAGGGAGTAGATCAAAATTGTTGAATATATTTGACACATCTTTTGAGAAGAGTAGATTCATTTGGTCGTCAATAAATAAAGTTGATAAACTTTTATCTTCATCGATTCGATGGATAATTTTATATCAGTGTGTTTTGATCGTGTGTGAAGGGTTACTGGCACCGTTAATAAACCACCTTTAGTTTTCCAAATCCTTAAGCAATATTAACATTAGTGTAAACTTCTCTGTAGGCGCTCTTTTCTAAACTTTCACCGATAGAGTTCGCCATTTTCTTCATGGCCTTTCACGTTTAAGAAATTCGAGGTACTGAAAATCATTGCTATTTAGTTGACCATCCATTGCAAAATAATGAAATAATCAAGCGTACTTTTACTAGCCAGCTTGAAGATATGAACGATGATGATAAAATGAGTAGAACAGTCGACCGCGTTGTTGTAATGACCCTTGTGAAAATTTGTCACAAAATTCTGTGTCGGCTCAAGAACACGTGTTTCCGGTAAATCTCAAACAAAAACATAATTCGTGCCCAGGCCTTAGTTGCCAATCCCTGTATTCTATGGCCAGATTAATATTTTCAACGATCAATGTGAGTCATTGCTTCCCAAGCTCCCATGGCTTCAAACTGCAAGTTCGACTAGTTCGAGCATGGTTTCAGCCTTCAGACACAGAAACAATACGAGCGACAACTTCATCTAGACTAGATACGAAAGTAAATCTAAGCGCGCGTAGAGCCCAAGAGACATTTTTACTCCTTTTAATTATAAAATTGACCATTTCGCCTTGCGGGACTAAAGTTGAAAAATGAATATCATTTTTCAAGCTGCAAGTAGTGTTGTGAATTGATGCATAAGCGAAAAGGCCGCTGGTCAATTTTATGATCTTATATGAGCTACTGTACTCACTTGCTGATTAAATGCAAGATAGCTAAATATCGTTCCGTCTGTAGTTGAAACCTTTGTCCTTGTTGTAAATTTAACAACGGTTTCAATAAGAGAAGGTTCGTAATATATCTCAAATGCACAATCCGATCCACCAAAAGTGCATGACGTTGTTGCACCAATATCATCAAATTTGAGACAACCGATTGTGACACCACACTCAGCAACAAGGGGAATGTGTATAGTCTATGAGTAAAATAAAAAAAGTAAAATAGTGACGGTTTCGCCCTACCGAAGGAACACGTACTACTCCTATATTTCTAGATGAGTGGCTTTTTTTCGCTAAGAGCAATGATTTTAATAGACCGAGCGCCACAGAACTGAAACGGCAGGTTTCTCCTGGCAACTTGAAAATTCCATAAAAGTGGCATAAAAATATGCTAAACAATTCCCTATTTCTTGTTTTAATTGAATTTTATTGTAAACCGTTCAAAAATCCAATTTATATTTCATGATTCACGATCAAAGCAATCTTGTTATTTTGAGAAAATGCTGCATGCGAGCTTCATGGTCTTCGATTCATTGTTCCACAAGATTTTGCGAATCCATAGAAGCATGACGACAACACAAAATGTATGAATTAAGAGGGCTCTGACTGTGAAATGATTTATAAATTCATCTCTGGTGAGCTCCACAATAAAATTTGACTAAAACAAGGAACGGGAGAGAAATTCATAGTATTTTTGTATTTTTACATTTTATGTGAATTTTGAATTAAACCTGCCGTTTTATTTATGTGGCGCTCGGCCTATAAACATCATTGCATTGCTCTCAGTGAAAAGAGCCGCTCTTCTACAAATAGAGGATTGGTACGACGGGTGCCTTCGGTAGGGCGATACCGTCTAAATTACTAATTTTTACGAGAGGTATACAGATTGACCACTATGCAGGTGGTTTTATATACAGGGTTGGTTTCCAATAGAAAATATTACAGTGAAAACTGTATATAGCAACCAGCTACGAGAGGTAGATGGATTAACCATTATATGCAGGTGGCCTTTATATACAGGGTTGGTTTTCAATAGAAAATATTACAGTGAAACCTGTATATAACAACCATCTACGAGGGGTAGATAGATTAACCACTATATGTAGGTGTCCTTTATATACAGTGTCGGTTCAATAGAAAATATTACAGTGAAACCTGTATATAGCAACCAGCTACGAGAGGTAGATAGATTAACCACTATATGCAGGTGGCCTTTATATACAGGGTTGATTCACTAGAAAATACTACAGTGTGAAACCTTTATATAACAGCCAAGTATAAGATGTAGATAAATTGACGACTATATACAGATGATATTTATATACAGGGATGATTGAATAAAAAAAATACCAATTTAGACGTACTAAGAGTGATTACTATTGACAGGTGATCGCTGTATAGAGGTGACCGTTATATCAGGTATGACTATATTAATACTCAAATTTCATTAGGATAATATCATTCTTCATGAATAGAGCTGTAATTTTTACTTACTGGATGGAATGGGATCGGTGTGATTAAGCCTGGGATTAAGGCTAGTGCTTGCATCATTGATACCCACAAAGTTAGTATGACCTAAAATAGAAAGATCAAATAATATTACATAGCATTTGGTTTGAATTAAAAATCAAAATCGACAATTAAAATCTGGTTTCGTTTTTCAAATACAAGTAGAGTCAATAGACTACTTGAAATGCAATCATTTAAGTATTGTCTAGCTAAACAAATAATCGTGAAAAACAAACTACTTCAAAGGTGGAGTACTTTTTTAGACATTGATGAATCTCAGAAGTTTATTATTTTGTAATGAATTCAAAAATCAATTCATACAGTCCAACATAGCTGTGAAGCCCCTTCAGGGATGTTTGAAATATAAATTATTTGCCAAAAGGTTTTCATGACAAAATATGAAATATAAATAAACATAACAACGTGTTTTTATTCTTGAGTTGTTCTCAACAATTACAGATATGAAAATGGATAATTTCAAATTTAAATATTTGTCGATGATTTTCGGAATGTAATATGAAACTTTGTTCGAATTTGATGTTCCAATTTGATCAGGAGTTTTCAAAACATTTTATGAGCAAGAAAGTCATGTAGATGCTTGTAAAAGTTGGGCAAGTTATAATAAAAAGGAATTGGCCCACAGTTTTCTATGAGCTATTGATATTTGGCGCACGAGAGGCACGTAAGGAGAAAACAAAAAGGCATCAGAAATTACGAGCCGCTCTAACTTATTGTTGTGTAAGTGCATAGCAAGGAAAACGATATTGAATCAAAATCTATTTGTTGTTTCTAGCCAAACTTTCTCGTCAGTTACATCCAATTTGATGCTTTGACTTACATGCAAATGAACGATACTTCTAAGCTCAAACTAAGAATAAGAGAATAGACGCTGAATATAATTATATCTTTTGCAAGAAACACATTTTTCCTCGCAGTAGTGATGTATTCTGGTAATTATTTTCATCAATTATTTGCCCGAATCAGAAAACGAGAATTCATCAAACAATAACTTTTGCACCGTCAAGTCTAGCTATCACCACTGCATCTCCACTGCATAATATCTTTCCGTAACCCATGAAAAGCAGCCTTTAATATTTAGCAAAGCTAATTGATTCGCGTTGGAGACTGACTTCTATCAGTATGATGAACTCATTGAGCTCAATTGCTGATTTGTTATTCCTTGTATCTTCATATCACCGACTGATATATGTACTCTTCCTACTACTGACACCAAAACCATGGTGAAAAAATCGTAAAATTTTAATTGCGTTTTCATGGCATTTTCGTGAATATGGATGTTTTCATGGTTTTCTAACTTTTTCATGGCTTAAAAAATTTGTGATTTTCACTTTTTACATTTTCATGGTGTTTTCACAACACTTTCATGACTTTGATGTTCGTATTGTATATATAGTGCTTAGCATCATACTTGGTGATGTATCTTGTGATAACTTCATGATAAAAATGAGCAGCGAAAACAAGTCGAATGGCTTGACGTCTCAATGGATGGAATTGGAAAGCACAGGGTGGCATGTTAATGAAAGTATGACAAAACTTTCGCAAGAGTAGCGCTTCTAAATATATGGCCCAACATAAGCCGGCTGTAAATTATTTCTATAGTACGGTTTGCTACTGTATGAAAGTACGTCATAAGTTGAATATGCTATGTCAGTCTTGTGGAACAAATATAATTTTAACTTAAATAAGGGCAACATGCAACTGACTTAGTGGAATAGTAACTAATAACTTGGCAAAACTATGACACTATTTGCGTTCATCGTTCGCGGTAACAAGGAGGTTGATTTAGTTCCAGTGTGATGTTCGTTACATACTAGTTTTCTTAACAATTTATAAACTTAATTGACAAAACGGCTGGTCGGACACGTGTTTCGTCCCTGTCAAGAAGCTCATCAGGCATCGCGCCTAAAGTCCCGCTAACGAATTGTATAGATTGTGACAACCTCGATGCATAAATTCGTAAATTATAACTATATTATATCAATTCAGTGAGATCAAGTCTTCGTAAAGCTTATAAGATTTTCCTACTTTATGATTGATATGTTAATGATCTTAATCAAATAGTACGGTGATCAAATAGTATTTGGAATAGTATCATCGAATAAATTGTGACATTCCTTGAAAGTATTATATGACGGCCAAATGAAAGGAAAGAATCAAATTCCTCTACTGTGTTATTATTTTATTTTTTCATGTATCATATCTAATTCTATATCACTTTCCTCAATCGAATTATACAGTAAAGTTGAAAGTAATAGATTATAAATTAATAGAAATAAATTCTATTAGCTATTGTAGATATTTAATAATAATAGAATCTACTTACTCTGAAAGGTATTTTCCACATTTTGAAAATAGTTGAGAATACTTCTCTCCGATGATTTAAATTTTAAAAAACATATGAATTCTACAGACAATCTTGACGACCTACGTTTTTTCTTTAAATGCTAATCGTGGTTATAAATATTGAAAACAATAATTAATAAATATCCGAGTAAGCTTCAAAACGGGACTTGCAAAGATTTTTTAACAAAAATTTCGACAGGTATAGTTGATTATAAAAATCTAAAATAACAAGCATTTTTGAATTGATTGATTCATCGTAATTGATTGAATAAATTACGTAGGCTTGAATTAACTCCAAATAAACTTAGTTTATTATAGTTGTCATAGCAACCTTATGACAATATTGTCAAGGAGACATTACAGCGGTGCATATTTCCAAAAATGTTGAAAAACAAATAATATCGAGCAGCGGCCATTGCATGCGCTCTTTGAATACGTTATGTGATGCACTGATCGATTACTTGTCGCAATAATGGAGTATCTACTTTTGCAATATCACTACTTGTGATTGGGCCCAGGGGGAGACTTCCATACAGCAGCTATACGGGGACGTGCCATTTTTATGGGGTGCCTATTACAAATTCTTGTGAAATGTTAGGGTGCCAATTTAGAGATTTTCGAAATTTTTAGAACTTTTCCTTTGTTTTACTCGTAAAAACATGAAATTTTAAGGTCTCCGTCCTCACTTGCTGTGAAATTTTAGGGGTTTGGAAAATGGCACATCCCAGTCTAAGAAATATCGAAGTACCCCCCCCGCTCGGGGGTTGGGTGAAATTGCTAGTTGCAACTCCCGGTGCAACTTTTATTTCGCTCCAGATAGCTAACGCGCTGCATTCCCGAGCCTGAGTACTGGTCAAGAGGTTTTTCCGAAACTATGATTTTAGAAAAAAAAAACAATAGGGACTTGTAAGCTGGCTATGCTTTCCACTGTCTTTGACCCAATCAAGCTAATCCATGTAGTCAGATATATTTTGACTGAATTGTTTAGCCTATATTCAGATTTATCAAAACAAAAGTCATAAATGTACGTCCATACTTGTGTTGTAACTGCAACAAACGACCACCTCATCAATGCAATATGTTTTATTTGAATTCGTAGGTCAATGTGAGTAGTGATGCTCATTTACACTGGGACTAATAATTGGCATTATTAGTAATAATTAATAGTAACATTTTAACAGTGAAAAATAACAGTAAGATGCGCAAGTCAAGAGTGGATATCAAGTCTATAAAGAGTGCATGACGTTTTGTAGGGCTGTTTTAATACCATAAAAAACATATTTGTTTATAAGTTTGTGCTTGATTTTCTCTCTCATCTTTTAGGGTAATATATACGTCCTTTCTAAAAAACTTTTTGGGTATCTTATCCATGATTTGAAACTTTTTAAGGTCATTAAGGGTTTTTGATCAAGTTCTATTATAACAACCCCGTTGAAGTGCAATGGAAGTTACCCCAGGGAAAATTACTTAAAGCCAATGTACTGCTTCTAATGCTTTGCTCTGGCTTTGCTGACAGGAGATACAGCCTGCTATAGATGGCTATCTATAATCAAAATGCATACTCAGATAATCATATGATACACAGTATAATTGTTAATGCATTTGTACAGCTATAATTCTCAATTTCATAATCCAATATATATTGTATCTAACTATTTATAATTCAAATTATCCCCAATAAAATGCTTGGTTCGACATGTTATATCTATTCGTCATACTATAATAATGGTTTATCTACATTTTTTATTCCATTGAAATACTACTATGAATTTATTATACAATTTACAAGTTTAATAATGCGAATATACATCATATATTTCTATTTATTTTACATCAATGTACATAATTTCAAGCCATTTTGTCTAATGGTCATAATTCAGTGAGATATTTGTAAAAACGTAATTTTAACTATCTTACAGTGATATCTTATATTTATTAGAGTAGAATTTACAAGTTTAATAATGCGAATATACATTATATATATTTATCTATTTTACAACCATGTACATAATCTCAAGCCATTTTGTCTAATGGTCATAATTCAGTGAGATATTTGTAAAAACGTAATTTTAACTATCTTACAGTGATATTTTATATTTATTAGAGTAGAATTTACAAGTTTAATAATGCGAATATACATTATATATATTTATCTATTTTACAGCCATGTACATAATCTCAAGCCATGTTGTCTAATGGTCATTCAGTGAGATATTTGCGGTAAAGCAGCCAGCCATTCCAGCTATAATATTATACAGTTTAATCTGATATTTTATCTCATTAATTGGTGTCAGGAAGGCATCTTGTAAAAATAATAATAAATATTATAATAATAATAATTTTTCTTCGAGGGAAACAAAATTATTTGTAAAGACTATATGTTTATTGTAAAGTTATCTGTATAGATGATAAGAAGTTTGTAGTGGAAATCCTCCATGTCTAGTCCCAAATATTGTGATTATATCTCTCTTAAATTGTATTTCGTGTGCTGTGAGAAACAAAAGTGATATTATCTTTGATGTACAGATGGTCTAGCCCTGTAACCAGTAATTTGATCAGATGGCTTGGGAAGTTGACGTGAAAGCATATACAATCCATTGTTGTCCCATTCGTAATAATCAACCTTCTGGTGTTGATCTTTCTTCGCCTTTTTTCGTTTTCTAATCAAATAATCAAACACAAAATCAAACGTTACCGATAGAATAAATAAACCTGGGGAACATCGCCTGAGGAATCGAGAAAAAGGCAGTAGTCTTTGCAATTAGCGCTTAATTGTCTATAATTGAATAACTTTATATTACGGTCTGAGCTTCATAGAAGCTTAATGAGGGATTAATAATCATGTAATATAGCCTTTTTCTGGAACATCAATCATCTCTCATCAATTTCATTACAACAATGATTTGTTTTCTAATTTAATGGGTCATTGAGTTTTCATTAAATACAATTTTAATGAAATTGTTACGAATATCATTCCAAAATATGACGCGAAGATTTCAAAATAATTTTTTTCCAAACATGTTTGTAATGTTAAAAATAAGAGTTACATCTGAATATGGCAAGTCTCAAGTTGCGACTTTTTTCGAATTTCTCAAGTTGAATTTTCAATTACAGAGTATACACTTAGTTTGATATTATGAAAAAATATTCAATCTGTCGCAGCTCGTCGCCATTTTCAAAACACATGTTCTACTAGCTTTTCTTGGTTATTAAAACCGTGCAAGTATAGGTTTATAACCGCACACGTGCGGGTATAGACCTACACCTACACGCTTTTAGTGGTTACCATGGAGTCTCGTGGGTTGTCTTGACATAACTGCTACACACGTGGTACAATTCCACCAATCGTGAAGTTTTTTATAAGTGATCATTAAAAGTTTTCAAGAATCCTATGGATTCTGAAGAGTATTGATTTTGATTTCTTCCACTATCCACAAACCGGATAAGCTTGAAACTTTTTCATCTGGATGGCTAATTGATATATAAAAGATTAACAATGGGCTAATAGGCTGACTAGTTCAATCAAATCAAAGATACTCCATCTAAATGTTCTAGCAAGTCCAAAGCATGATTCCACAACTAAAAACATATCAGAATGTAAAACTGCTGTGTTTTTTGATCAAACATCGAGTTGTATAAATCCAAATATTGGATCTCAACACATTTAAAGAACCATTTATAATAAAAATAATAATGATAATAATAACGATATCAAGTATAATAAGTTCAACCTACCTTCTGCCAAGAAGGAATGGAATACAGCAGAGTAAACAAACAAGAAGAAAGAGACCAATTGAAACCAGAATAAGAATCAAGATATCTAATGTAGAAAACAGAATACCCCTATTTAGTGATTAATTTAATTAATCTAATCCAAGCACTTAATGAACTTTATGTACTAAAACGACATATATATAACCCAAAATTCGAACGAATAGAAACACCACCATTTTATAAAATCAAGTTTCCATTTCCAGCTGGTGTATTTTCGCAAAAAAAATGTTTTCTCTGTTCTCTTTGCAAAAAAGTTCCCACTTGCAGTCATTACCATCATCATGGAATACCTGCATCTCCTCTTTTACAATTCTCGTCACTCCGAAATCTATATGACATATCATTACCAACACCAAAACCATGAAAATGTGAAAAGTGAAAACCACAAAATTTTTAAGCCATGAAAACATCCATATTCATAAAATGTGAAAATGCCTTGAAAATGCCATGGAAACACAATGCAATTTCACGATTCTTTTCATGGCTATGGTGTCAGTATTGTATATTTCTGGAATGCAGAGTAATGCGTGTTGGCCAAAGAGAAATAATGACATATCATCATCATCGTCATCATTTCTAGGCACGAATCAAAATTTGAAATTAAATAAATATTTATGAAGTGAAAGCTTTCTTGTCATTACTCAGTTTCTTGTTAAAAATCCTTGTCAATTTGGCTTGTTCTACTGACAAGGTTCATTGTTTGCAAAACATTTCTGAAACACTTACGTGATGTACTTAATATATTCTCAACAATCAAAATTTTCTTCCCTGAACAGGGGGCTGTGTGTCCTTGACAGTGGAATGAAGCCCCTGCCCCCTCTAGTCTAAGATCAGAACAACACTTGGTAAGCGGTTCTCCTTGCTATTTCGCAGATAGACCATACAGAAGAAAAAGTCTGTCTCCGACACAAGCTACTGTACTGATACAATGAAAAATATCTCTGTCTGATATCTGTCTTAATAGTTTTATTTTATTCAATAAACCCTGTGTAGTAAGGCCACCTGTACATAGCGGTCTAAACAGGGTAGTATTATAGGAGCTCACTTATCTCTGTCTGATATCTGTCTGAATAGTTTTATTTTATTCAATAAACCCTGTGTAGTAAGGTCACCTATACATAGCGGTCTAAACAGGGTAGTATTATAGGAGCTCACTTACAATCAATACTTGATTTTTTGCATGTAAATCCATCACCAGAATTTCCATTTTGACAAACACAATCATAAGAATACTGATTATTTATACAAAGGGCAGATGACGCGCATTGATGTAAACCTCGTTTACACTCATCAATATCTACAATACAAATATATAAACAAAATACATCGTCATAAATAGAACGATGATTGGTCCAATTCAATGAATACGTATGAATAAATTGTAGATTTGCGTGTTACGTGGAGAATGATTTGCGTTACATAGTTTTTAAATAATGTGGTATAGGAATGGTTATATAAGTCAAGTTTTATATGGTAGAATTTATTTAAAAACTTAACTTTGAATGCATAGCAGGACAAATATTAACTACATGTAATAAGGTTGTTTTTCACAGTTGATTAAGCTTGTCAACTTCTCCAGTTGAATGAGAATGCTTATTGAGTTTTGCACACAGATTATATCCAAGTAGATTCATATCTTTCTGAATTCGGATTCAGGATTATATCTACAGCATACACGTGAATTTCTAGCAAATTTGAACTAAATTGTCTGGCAAACAGGAGTGAAACAGGGTTCCATATATCTGATAGCATTTTGTGTCACAGCAGCATTATTTTATGTTTGTGAATTATCTTATTTTACAAGTTTCTTTGTTAGCCATGTCTGACCGTGATCTGAGACTTTTTTTGTGTTGCAAATACAGGACAAGACAAAAGGTTCAGCTTTCTGGAGTACTAAAACATTTGAACATTTTTTTCTGACTTTTTTTTGGAGTTTGAACCCATAAATTATAAAATATCATTTTCTTCTTCTGAATTTGCTCTAGCCTTCCAAAATCCACGGTTCTAGGATATGAGCATTCTGGGATTCCTACTTTTGCCTGACCCTGAGAAAATATGACACACAAGAGGGATAACATATTCCTATAACGTGACAATCTACAAACTATGGGTAAAGATTAAAACGAGTAAAACATGTAAACAGTAAAGAGTTCATACCTGGAACGTGCCAAGTATACCTTGCCAAGTATAAGGATGTATAGAAAGTATTGCATGGCATCCTGCTACAGAAGGCTTACTAGACCTGTGCCACATGCCCCTGTACTTCATTTTACCTGAGGACACTTCGTATAGGATGAGCGCAGCGAAATAGTGGGCCTAGTGAAGCTAGGTTAAAGGCTTATATTCTACCATTTTATTTCTAGAGTGGCTTTTCTCGCTAATCAATGACAGCAAATGTTCATTACCAATCATCTATGTCAAATTGTCTTCTTTCTCATTAGAAATTTTTGTTGGCTTGATTTTTTTAGGGTAATATTGTCCTTTTTAAAATAATATTTGGGGCATCTTTTGATGACCTGAAACATGTATAATGGCCATCCTCCCGTTGAAGTGCAATTTGAAGCTACTCCTCTCCCGGGGTGACCCCAGGATACCAATAACAGCATGGACATTGAGATAAAACAGATTTCAGATAGCCTATGCTTTAGAAGGTACAATTTTAATTTGCACATGAACTTACCTCCAGCTTGTAAACTTCGTGGATACAAATAAATAGCAATTCCATCAGACGACTGATTAAGAATATTTCGGAAATGATCCAAAAGTGTAGTTAGCTCGCTGCCAAGATCATTAATTAAATAGGTTGATGTTGTTGAAACAAGGAAATCTGCATAAATACTTCCTTTCCTAAATAATAATTATAAATACAAAAGTATTATAATAAATTATAATAATAAATTCAAAAATTATTTATAGGCCTAGTGAATGTACACTCAGATACATATAAAATATAAAAGTAATGGATAAAAAAGTGCATTATTTAATAAGAGACTAAGATGAGGCAAAGCCTTTTTTAGTTACTCGGACTTTCACGCGTTTAATAGCAATCTTCAGACGGAAAGTATTACCGTTATTTCAGTACTACTGTCTGTATATCGCAATTAAATGCGTGAAGCTCTGAGTAACAGAAAAAGGCTGTTGCTTCAACTTTGTTCTATAATGCTCTGTTTTACCCAACATTGAGCACTTTCATATACATAAGTGTAATTGAGTTTACACTCACTGTAATTAACTTTTTTAATTTATTATAATAATTTTTTTTTAAAATAATAGTTTATTGTATACACACATGTACGACGTACGTGAAAGTGTTCAATTTTAATTAAAACAGAGCAAATATAGATTGGTCACAAGAATGAGGCAAAGCTTTTTCCATAACTTCTGTCTGTATGAGTAACAGTCTGACGATCGCTTAAAACGTGAAACTCTGAGTTACGGCAATGTTTTGCCTCATTCTTGTTTTCAACCTAAATTTTATATATATATATATATATATATATATGCTAAAGCAAAAACAAAACATCAATTGATTTCCTTTTTACACCGCATTTTTATCGCCAAATTAAACAAAATAGAAACGTGTAAACAGAACCGACATCATATCACCTGAGAAAAACAGTTCATAAGTTTATGAACAGTTCATGAACGTTAAATGGTTCCAAATTGTCATGAACTGTTCATGAAGTGTCTATGGAGGCTCATGAATGAAAATTGGGACCATTTAACGTTCATGAACTGTTCATGAACTCCTTAATTGGTTTTGCAGGAGACATGAAAAATATTCAAAGATCTATAGGAAATTAAAATACAACTGAAAGTACAGGATTAGCACTACCCCTTACGTGATAAACGTTTCAGATACCTAATAGCAACTTCCTATACCAATCGAACTGTTGTAATATACGCTCCTCAGTGGGGTCTTCTACTACCTCTACAGTGGCTATAGAATAAAATACATGCTATTATACATCATCAGTTTCAATTGTGCCTTAAGGGCATAAAATTGACCATTGCGCCTTGCAGGTTCAAAGTTGAATAGTGAATGCCACTTTTAAGACCAAGCGCATAGGATCGTCCGTCAATTTTATGCTTTTAAGTGTCCTATAACTCTCTTTAAACATGACTCATGGTATATATGATCGGTATTATACCTGTATCTTTGTAGAGTGACATTTACTGTATCCAATGGAACAGCCTCATTGACTGCATTGGTCATCTGCAAATAATAATAATAATAATAATATAATGTAATAATAATAATGATAATAATAATAATAATAATAATAATAATAATAATAATAATAATAATAATAATAATAATAATAATAATAATAACAATAATAATAATAATAATAATAATAATAATAATAATAATAATAATAATAATAATAATAATAATAATAATAATAATAATAATAATAATAATAATAATAATAATAATAATAATAATAATAATAATAATAATAATATAATAATAATAATAATAATAATAATAAGAAATAATAATAATAATAATAATAATAATAATAATAATAATAATAATAATAATAATAATAATAATAATAATAATAATAATAATAATAATAATAATAATAATAATAATAATAATAATAATAATAATAATAATAATAATAATAATAATAATAATAATAATAATAATAATAATAATAATAATAATAATAATAATAATAATAATAATAATAATAATAATAATATATGGCGAAAGAGTCAAAGAATACACATTCTTTACTGTTACTCAAGTTTCACGCTTTTCACAGCGATCTTCAGACAGATTTTTTACTCAAGATCTTTTGATTTAACTCAAGATTTTTTGAGTAAAAATCTGTCTGAAGATCGCTGTGAAAAGCGTGAAACTTGAGTAACAGTAAAGAATGTGTATTCTTTGACTCTTTCGCCATATATTATTATTATTTACCGCTCTGTCAAATGAAGACATAGAGCCCTATATTATCTGCTATTAGATAAACATAAATTTTATTAATAATAATAATAATAATAATAATAATAATAATAATAATAATAATAATAATAATAATAATAATAATAATAATAATAATAATAATAATAATGATAATAATAATAATAATAATAATAATAATAATAATAATAATAATAATAATAATAATAATAATAATAATAATAATAATAATAATAAATAATAATAATTGCGTTTTTGATGCAGTTAGATACATTAAAACCCATGTTATGATTATATATCACAAAATTGACCTGTTAGTGCTAAAAACGTTATTGATCTCAGGCTCGATGAATATCGGCATAATGATCTCAGAGGACCTCACTCATTCTCAGCCATTATTCATCTTGCCTTCGATCAATAACCGATCAAAATGATTTATTTTATAAATCAAATATAACACAGGCCAGAGATCTTCATGGAAAATATTGTACACAAAATGCACAGAAAACTGTAACAAAACACAAGTCAGTACGGCAATTGTTTTGTTACGCTTGTAGGGTCCACTATTATATCAGGTCTGTGCTATATTATACAAGTATTAAACGCTTTAATGCAATTTGGGTTATGTAAGTAAACATGAGTGTTTCATCACGAGGCACAATGAAGGCATAAGAAAGCGAAGACTACATTGATATTAGGGTTTTAATGATTCACTTTCACCATTGCATAATTGATAAGTGTCTCTCTCTTGCCTGACAATGTTACTGATAAGACAACTGATGGATGTCTCATGTGGATGACATTATTTCATATACAGTGAAACCTGTTTATAACAGCCAGCTAAGGGAGGTAGATTAATTGACCACTATAAACAGGTTGCCTTTATATAAAGGTCTGATTCAATAGAAAATATCATTTTAGACATTGCAAAAGTGACCACTATAGGCAGGTGGCCGCTTTATAGAGGTGACCGTTATATCAGGTTTGACTGTATAACATAATTAACATACCTCAGTAGTTAAATCATTTGTCACTATTTTACTAAGTGGACCATTTGGATCACCAATTAATCTATCTTGTAGTTCTTGTTCAGTCATATTATATGTACGCATATCAACAGTAAAGAGCCGGACAGATACTTCTGCACTGAGTGTCCCTTCAAAATAAAAATCATTACCATTATTATTTCATAAATGTATTGTTTGGTCAAATGTAATGTTTTCGAACGTATCCATGTTATATTGCCATTTATAAAAATACATTTGGTTCAATCAACCAATCATGATTCAATATATTCCAAAAATTTTATAATAGTTGTTATCATGTTATCATTAGTAATTACGAAGCATTTAAACTAACAGTGTTCAATTACATTTTCAAGTTGGATAGCATTAATGTAAACCTTCCTAGGATATTGTGTTTTTGTCTGAAGGCAACTGCAGGCATCAACACATTGATAGCATCTATTAGATCACATATCATTCTTATTGAGCTTCTAGGTATTTTACATGCCTTCAGCGGCAATCAGTTTCATAAGAATGAAGTTTAAACACACACCTAACCATAAACCAAATTGTTTTACTGAAGATTAAATGGATATATCACTACCAACACCAAAACCATGAAAATGTTGTGAAAGTGATGTGGAAACACCATGAAGATGTAAAAATGTGAAAACCACAAGTTTTATAAGCCATGATAAAGTTTGAAAACTATAAAAACATCCATATTCACAATATAAAAATGTGAAAATGCCATGAAAGTTCCATGAAAACACCATGAAAACGCCATGAAATCTTGCGTCTTTTTCATGGTTTTTGTGTCAGTAGTGTATACATCTTCTTTTCTACATATTAAAACATATACTGTAAATTATTAATATTACTAACTTTGATCACACTTAACACCATAAAATCCTTGAAAGCATTGACAATAAGAATTTACTGATTGACCAACACATTGACCATTGACACATATATCTGACGTGCATAGTACATCTGCAATGAAATGTATACAGAATGTTAATAAGGTGAGGATTTCACTATACCGGGTAGAAATAGTACTTAATGGTGGTTACAATTTTAATTTAATTACAATTTTAGGCTGAATTAGACTCAGACACTGTTGTTTGTCATTGCATGAAACCCCCCCTTTCTAGTGGGGCTAGCTTTCATTTCGTAGGCGGAGTTAGTTCACATCCGTTAGATTACGGACGTAAGTAACAAAGTTTAGATAACAGCGTGGGAAGCTATTTTATACCAAATAAGGTAAGCAGCACAGATGGAAGAGCCTGGGTAAGAAGGATGAAACAATGTGCCTTGTTTTGGGTTAGTCACTCCTTTAGAGGAAAGCTTTGTCAGCGGTAGCAAAAGTTTAATTGAGATTTTTGTGTGCAAGTTTTTTTGGCAGAGCAATTTTTACTATTATTATTATTCTAAAGTTTTTTATTATATATATTATTCACATAACTCGATTTCCCCCATCCTCCCTTTCCCTTGCAATGTTTTAGGTTTTCAGGTTGGTAAGTTCTTTTGTCCACATATGGGTAAGTGTTGGTGAGTTGATTAATGATAGTTATTCCACTGGCTATCAGTGTGACAGGTGCTTGGTTGGACAGGGATCCATATATGGAGTGTGACAGGTCCGCTAGTAGCAATAGCAGCATAAAAGCATATAGAAAGCATAAAAGCATATAGAAAGCATAGAGAGCACAAAAGCATATAGAGCATAAAAGCTTTTCCACCGGGGTGGTTGGTTAAATTGGTTAGTATTTCGAAGCTTATGTGCGTTTAATTGCCGGATGCCCTTCCTGACGCCAACCTGCCAGTGCTCCGGCCAGGGATTTAACCGGAGACCCTGAGGGCCGTGGTCCAACGCCCTAGCCACTACACCAAGGCCACAGTCATTGTGTCATCATCAGGCCACTAGTTATAATGGACAGATTGTTGGAATACATTAGCCCAACTCTGACAGATATACAGATTAAATCATCTTGTGTCAATAATTCGCTAACTGCTGATTGGCTTCCTAGTGGCAACAAAATCTGTGGTATGGCAATGTGATTAGCGTCACTTACATAATATTGGATTCAATCAATTACGACACTAGGCAAAGATGTACTGGATCAATTTTTTATAATTAATTTATCATTTTATAATTAATAATTACTTGATTGTGATGTAAAATAGCTAAAAAGTTAATTGGTCACAGAGGTCAATTAAAGAGGTATTGCATGCAGAAGATGATTCAATACGTCTAGTCTGCCGCATGTTTATTTCTGTGACGTCATTATTATTTAGATACAACTACTTTAAAATAAATTGAATAATAATGAACATAGATATCTCCATTACTTCTTATTCGATCGGCTTCAGATCTTTACCAATCAATTTGTTTCAGTCGACATACATCAGAAACAGTCATCCAACACATTTTAGCGTTCAGTGCGACTATTAGATATCAATATGAAGTTGACTGAAAAATGTATGATTAACATGGGGAGAACAGTTCATGAACAGTTCATGAAAAAGTTGACAAATCAAGCCATTTAGCATTTATGAACTGTTCATGGTCTGTTTATATAAGTAAAATTGAAAAGCAGCTCATGAACCAATTGAATTTATGCATTGTGGATGTAACAGAAAAATGCAATGAAAATCGTTTGCAATTTGAATTGCACTTAAGCAGGCTATAATGTAGAATACTACTGAATTCGTTTTTGGTGGAATTAGGATGTAGGCCTAAGCAACAGATGCTTTTGTCACCTAAACTGGCTTTAAACATGTCACAGGGAGAGTAGTTGGTGTGTAAAAGATAGTCCACATTAGTTTATAGCGCTACTGACACCAAAACCATAAAATTGTGAAATTTCGTTGTGTTTTAATAGCATTTTCATGGCATTTTTATATTTTTATATCGCGAATAATATGAATGTTTTCATGGTTTTCAAACTTTTTATGGCATAAAAATTTTGTGGTTTTCACCTCTTTACATTTTCATGGTATTTTCACAACACTTTCATGGCAATTTCATGGTTTTGGAGTTGATAGTGTAGTTAGCATTGATACTTTCTAACTCACACACTAGTTTGCTGGGACTGCAGTTCTATCATATGCTACTGGTGGAATGCTTCACTTGTTGCCTTGTCTTCTAGGAGACTAATAGGGTGAATCACATGCTACAGCACAATCGTTTTATGTAGTACTGTAATTTATAATCTCATTTGTCAACGACTGTGGAGCAGTCCTCAATCCTCAGTTCCAAATCCTCTTCAAATAATTATTAATTTAGGTTAATTTAAGTCTATCAACGATTGTTATACGCATACGTTCAAAAACAGCAATGTGATCGATGAAATACTAGAATAGGCGCTGATTGGATCAATCTTGATTATATTAAGGCTGACCGTAAAAGACTGGTAGATTATATGTTCAATACTTACTATTCACTGTCAGCTGCACAGAGTTTTGCTGGATACCATCAGTACTTGTAACTTCACAGAAATAGAATCCGCTGCTACTTGTTGCAGCAACAAATTGTAAAGTTTGTGAAGTTGAAACAACATTACCATCTTTTATCCATTTATATGTTATAGGAGAATTACTCTCAGCTAAACAATTCAGTGTGGTAAGTGTTCCTTCGTCAACAAATGGTGATGGAGAAACAGATAAGCTTGGTACTGTAATAACTGTCAACAAGAAAAACAAAAATTTATATACAGTTAAACCTGTTATAACTGTCACCTCTATACAGCGGTCATCTGTCTATAGTGGTCATTCTTGCTATGTCTAAAATAGTATTTTCTACGGAATAGAGCCTGTATAAAAAGGCCACCTGTCTATAGTCGTCAGTTTATCTACCTCTCGTAGCTGGCCGTTATATACAGTTTCACTGTAGTAATAAGCACTTGGTGCACAGTTTTATATGAGCTATAAATTTATGGCGCACAAGAGGGCATGTAACACTGTGGGTTCTGAAAATCTGAAAACCCATTGAAAACATATAGAAGCCTTACTGGATAGGCTGCTGAATTGAGCACTTTTCATGATCAGAAGCTTTCGAATTTTAAGGTGTTTTTCAATTGTCTTTCAGTAGAATGAGAAGAATCTAGATTTATAGCGTTTGGCGAATTTCAGTATGGTTTCAGAACCCAATCCTATTCCAGTATGTTTTCTGCATGTTTTTAGGAGCGATTGAGTATTTCCAAGATTCACAGGGTTAAAGACTTGCTCCTTGGCCTCGTGGATTATTCTTGTGATTATTATTATGATTATTATATCATTTCAAATGAAACTACAAATTTTGAAAATCTGAAAACCTACTGAATAGGCTAAAGAATTGGAATCTTTTAGTTTTCAAATTTTAAGGTGCTTTTCAGTAGTTTTTAAGTAGAATGAGAAGAGTAGAATTGTAAGAAGTTTCTAGATTGAAATGTCTAGTGAAGTTCAGTAGGTTTTAGTAAAGGGTCATCACACATTTGCTATGTTTGTATTCATATTTACTACACAAGGAATGTTGGAAGACACAAGTAAAGTGTTGAACGCGATTATCTTTATTTTTCTATTATTTTATCATTTATTAAATTCCTTGCCCTTTTAATACTTCCTGCGTATTATCATTGAAATGTTAACAAAAGATTGTCAACAAAAGATGCATCTATTTAAGACAGACTAACATTGTGAAGCTTCATTGTCTTCAAAATGAGTGAAAGTGTAAGCCAAACCAATGAAATTGAATTTTGAATAGTTAGTTCAAAATTCATGCAACCTTCTGTAAATGTGTAGCATCTCATTGCGTTTCCAACTAACTTACATGAAACCGCAACATTGAAAGACTCTTCTTTAGGTGGTAAACCAGCCACAGTTGCTATACATTTAATTATCTTTCCATTATCATTATTCGTTGGTGTATAGGGTGACCCAATAGATTGTCCATCAATCTCATATTGAATAACAGCAGCTGGATTGCTTGATGCAGAACAAGATAGGGAAACGGGTATACCAGCAGTTAATGTACCAGGATTAGCGAATGTTAACGAATCCAAATCTAAACACAAACAATAGGTATTACTTTATCATGGAACTCAGGGTCCAAAAAAAGGTTCAGCCTTCTGGAATCCTAATACATTTCAACATTTTCTCTCAAATGTTTTTGTTGAAGTTTGATAAATAAATTATTATAAATATCAATTCTCTTCCGAATTTGCTCTGACCCTCCGAAATCTAGGATTCCGACTTTTGTCCGACCTTGAATAGGCTACTGACATGGTAATTGCCTCTCATGCACGCCTCTCATTTCGATCAATAAGTATTTAGGGTATTTCTATGAACATTTTATGTGAACTTCAAGTTTCCCGGAAAAACATGCCATTTAGAGCTGTAGAACTCAAACTACTCTGTTTTAAACCATAATCAACCAAGGGAGTATAAGCTCAGATGGAAGAGCAGCAGAACTTCAGATCTGATCATACAAACCATAACATCTATTCAAATTGATCTGCAGTGTCATGGTTGAGATCAATAAAGAGCAGTTACAACTGGAAATAGAAAAGTGGTACGGGTGCCTTTGGTAGGATGATACCGTCTCAATTACATAACATTACTCAATCATTTTGAAAATTTCTCTCAATTCTCACAGTGCTACATACAGTGTCAGACAAAAGATTTAGCATTCCGGAATCTCAAAATATTTTCTGAATTTTCTTGTGAATTGTTTATTCAGGTTATGACCTATAAATCAGAGTATAAATTTTCTTCACAATTTTCTTTAGCCTGTCAGGATCTAGGATCTAAGGGTTCCCATTTTTGTTGCACCCTGGCATCATAATGGGTCCTGGAAACCTAGATTACAGAATGTTAGAGCGAATTCAGAGGAAATTTCAATGATTTAGTAGTCAAACATCAACAAAATAAATCCAGAAGAAAATGTTGAAATGCCTCTAGAG
The DNA here is from genome assembly GCA_916610825.1 of Haliclystus octoradiatus. NCBI lineage: Eukaryota > Metazoa > Cnidaria > Staurozoa > Stauromedusae > Haliclystidae > Haliclystus > Haliclystus octoradiatus. The sequence continues at coordinate 3,273,260 of OU744447.1, forward strand.
ATTGATTCCAGAAGGTTGGCCTTTTGTCAGACCCTGGCTACATTATTATAAAATACCGCTACTATACATCTCCTGCAAAAAAAATTCTTATTTGTTCATGAACCCTCACCGACAGTTAGTGAACAGTTTATGAATGATTAACGGCCCAAAATGTTCATGAACTGTTCATGAACTCCTGAATAATTTTTCGCAGGGAATAAGATAATTACTATTTCTTACATGAAACTGAGATTGTTGTTGATTGCATAACATCTTGAAAACCATTTAACAATGCTTTACAAACAGCTTGTCTGCCTTCATCAGCCTTTGTAGGGTAATATGGTAATGCTACTATAACTCCATCAATACTGAATTCAATATTTGAAGGAGGATTACTATCTGCTGTACACGGCATAGAAAGTGGCGTATTAACTGGCCAAACAAGAGGGTTATTAAACGAGATTGATTCAAGATCTGTAATATACAAAAGAAGAATAACTTAGGAGATGAATTAATGATTAAATTATAAAAACAGCTAGCAATAAGTCATGGTCAACTCACAACATCAAATGAGTACTATCTAAGGATGGTGGATGGTTGCTACAAAGGGAATTGAATTGAGAGTAGCAGTTATGCATCAGCTCAGATGGCAGAGCAACTGAACTTCAGATCTGATTATAACTGGTCGACCGTGGCTCAAATCCCCTGAAGGTCAACTCAGTCTTGACTTTCTCTAAAACAGCAAATGAGTACCATCTAAAGATGGTGGATGGAATGGTTCAGAGTGAATTGCATTGTGAGTTTAGGCTTCTATAATCTTAAAGCATTTGAATTTTTTTTCTTCAATACTTTTGTTAACATATTAATTTTTGTCTGAACTTTTTCCAGATTCCAAGGATTCCCATTTTTGTTGGATCCTGTTGAACTTTACCCTGTACTTTCACAACGACGATTCAAAATCTATAGATATTACCGCATGATAGCATATACTATATTCGTATTCAAATCATAATGATGTATCCACTACTGACACCAAATCTATGAAACACGTGAGATTTCATTGTGTCTCATTTTGATTTCATTGTGTCATTTTTACAAATTAATATTGTGAATATGAATGTTTTTAAAATTTTCAAAAATTCATTGTATTTTTTTCACATTTGTATGTATGGTATTTTTATGACACTTTCATAGCATTTTCATGGTTTTGGAGCTGGCAGTCAGTGAAGTGCTGAGTATGTTGGAGCTGGCAGTCAGTGAAGTGCTGAGTATGTTGGAGCTGGCAGTCAGTGAAGTGCTGAGTATGTTGGAGCTGGCAGTCAGTGAGGTGCTGAGTATGTTGGAGCTGGCAGTCAGTGAAGTGCTGAGTATGTTTCTGCTTATAAGCAGAAGTACAGAGTGGGGCCATTTTGCAGTTGTTAGGGCGTTTGACCTAGCCAGACTTAGCCAGCAGGGTCTTGGGTTCAATTCCTGGCAGAAGCACTATTGGTTGGTGTCAGGAAAGGGAATCCGATCATGAAATATGGACACATACCCCAAAATATACTAATCCCTTAACTCACCGGCCAGCTTGGGGCTATATGATTAATGCAAAAAACAAAACAAACAAAAATGATCCATATTTGCACCAAAGCTAAAATTAGAATACTGGCTGTTGATAGCAGGATGATGCAGAAAGCCATTTTAAATATAACAAGAATTATAATTCAACTCACATGTTACATCAAGGGTGTTAGTAGCTGTTTGTGTAGGAAAGCCATCAAGAGCAGCCTTACAAGTTAGCAGTTTTCCATTGTCATCTTTAGTTGGATTGTATGGAAAAGATATAACCGTTCCATCGATTTCATAGGAAATAGAAGCTACTGGATTGCTGTCCACTGTACATAGAGAGCTGAAAGGATTTCCTGCCTTCAATGTTACAATAGGATCAACAAATGTCAACGACGAATCCAAGTCTAGAAAAACAACATGGTTGAAAACAGTTAAATTGGCTTGGATTTAAGCAATTTTCTTTGAACAAAAAAAAATAGACCAAAAACATGTTATACTGACATGCTATATTAAGAATATTAGTAGCTGTTTGTGTAGGAAAGCCAGCAACAATAGCTGTACAAGTCAGCAGCTTTCCGTTATCATCTTTAGTTGGGCGGTACGGAAACATAATAGTGGTGCCATCAATGTCATACGAGATAGTAGCAAGCGGATTACTGTCAGCAATACAGGGAACATTCAACGATGTTCCAACCATATGTAGTCCAGGATCGATGAAGGTTAAAGATGAATCAAAGTCTGTAAAAAAAACTTAAAATCAGGAAAAGAATACAAATTTGTGCATTGCACCTTGGAGAGAGATGATTTGGAGAGCGACAGGTTTGCCATAGCAAGAGCAGCATACAACAAGCATGTAGAAGTTAAACACATAAAGCCAGTTAAGAGATGTTATTAACGCAGAGAGCAAGCATTGAACATCAAGCATATAGATGCTTTTAATGCAGAGAGCAAGCATTGAACATCAAGCATATAGATGTTATTGAAGCTTATTAGTTGTGCATATAAATATCTAAATAGAGGCATGTAAATAGATATCCCACAAACCAAGCACCTAACCCAAAGCTCATCATCAGATGAGTTTAATTAACAAGTGATTAGATATTTTTACATAATTAAGAAATTAGATAGATTATCCTTTGAAAGGTAGATTTTAAATTTACAAGCATTACCAGACATTAAAACCATGAAAATTCCATAAAGGTGTTGTGAAAACATCATGAAAAGTGCAAACCAAAAATTTTGTAAGCCATGAAAACATCCATATTCACGATATTAAAATGTGAAAATGCCATAAAAACGCAATGAAATTTCGATGGTTTTTTCATGGTTTTGGTGTCAATAGTGAAACATTGGGTGCTGACGCGATTTCAGACTTGAAGAATTATATGCAGTTATACATTATATAAAAAAGGTTCGACGGGGGCAATTTGAATAAATATGACTTTCTGAAATTAAACTAAAGTAAACAGTAACATCAAATTATTCTACTTACATGATACATCAAGTATGTTAGTAGCTGTTTTTGAAGGGAAGCCAGCAACAGTGGCCGTACAAGTCAGCACTTTTCCATTGTCAGTATTTGATGGAGTGTAGGGAAACACTACCGCTGATCCATCTAAGACGTATGAGATAGTAGCTGGTGGATTACTATCAGCTGTACATGGAGCATTGAAAGACGTTCCTGCTAATTGTGTTCCAGGATTGACAAATGTTAGAGTTTGATCGAGATCTAAAAGGCAAAAATTGTTGTAATACGGTCAAACAATTTATAACCCAAACAAAATTTTCTTACGTTCTTCAGCTAACAAGTCAAACATCAATACTTGCTCAAACTATTCTACTTACATGATACATCAAGTATGTTAGTAGATGTTTTTGAAGGGAAGCCAGCAACAGTGGCCGTACAAGTCAGCACTTTTCCATTATCAGCCTTAGATGGAATGTATGGAAACACTACCGCTGATCCATCTAAGTCATATGAGATAGTAGCTGGTGGATTACTATCAGCTGTACATGGAGCATTGAAAGACGTTCCTGCTAATTGTGTTCCAGGATTGACAAATGTTAGAGTTTGATCGAGATCTAAAAGGCAAAAATTGTTGTAATACGGTCAAACAATTTATAGCCCAAACAAAATTTTCTTACGTTCTTCAGCTAACAAGTCAAACATCAATACTTGCTCAAACTATTCTACTTACATGATACATCAAGTATGTTAGTAGATGTTTTTGAAGGGAAGCCAGCAACAGTGGCCGTACAAGTCAGCACTTTTCCATTATCAGCCTTAGATGGAATGTATGGAAACACTACCGCTGATCCATCTAAGTCGTATGAGATAGTAGCTGGTGGATTACTATCAGCTGTACATGGAGCATTGAAAGACGTTCCTGCTAATTGTGTTCCAGGATTGACAAATGTTAGAGTTTGATCGAGATCTAAAAGGCAAAAATTGTTGTAATACGGTCAAACAATTTATAACCCAAACAAAATTTTCTTACGTTCTTCAGCTAACAAGTCAAACATCAATACTTGCTCAAACTATTCCACTTACATGATACATCAAGTATGTTAGTAGCTGTTTTTGAAGGGAAGCCAGCAACAGTGGCCGTACAAGTCAGCACTTTTCCATTATCAGCCTTAGATGGAATGTATGGAAACACTACCGCTGATCCATCTAAGACGTATGAGATAGTAGCTGGTGGATTACTATCAGCTGTACATGGAGCATTGAAAGACGTTCCTGCTAATTGTGTTCCAGGATTGACAAATGTTAGAGTTTGATCGAGATCTAAAAGGCAAAAATTGTTGTAATACGGTCAAACAATTTATAACCCAAACAAAACTTTCTTACGTTCTTCAGCTAACAAGTCAAACATCAATACTTGCTCAAACTATTCTACTTACATGATACATCAAGTATGTTAGTAGCTGTTTTCGAAGGGAAGCCAGCAACAGCGGCCGTACAAGTCAGCACTTTTCCATTATCAGCCTTAGATGGAATGTAGGGAAACACTACCGCTGATCCATCTAAGTCGTATGAGATAGTAGCTGGTGGATTACTATCAGCTGTACATGGAGCATTGAAAGACGTTCCTGCTAATTGTGTTCCAGGATTGACAAATGTTAGAGTTTGATCGAGATCTAAAAGGTAAAATTTGTTGTAATACGGTCAAACAATTTATAGCCCAAACAAAATTTTCTTACGTCCTTCAGCTAACAAGTCAAACATCAATACTTGCTCAAACTATTCTACTTACATGATACATCAAGTATGTTAGTAGCTGTTTTTGAAGGGAAGCCAACAACAGTGGCCGTACAAGTCAGCACTTTTCCATTGTCAGTATTTGATGGAGAGTAGGGAAACACTACCGCTGATCCATCTATGTCATATGAGATAGTAGCTGGTGGATTACTATCAGCTGTACATGGAGCATTGAAAGACGTTCCTGCTAATTGTGTTCCAGGATTGACAAATGTTACAATTGGATCCAAATCTGAAAGAGAATAATTGTCATAAAACAGGCACACCCTTGTGGGATAAGGCAGAATAACGCTAATAATCATAGCAAATGACATATTGAACAAAGGATGTGTTGTGAAAAATTTCAGTAAAAAGGTCAACTAATTGTTTTTCTATTAATTCGAAACAGGGTTTCGACAGTCTAATACATCTGCCCAGTTAACAAATTATAAAGTTACAAATTTGTTAATGAAATAATAATATTATGATATTATTATATTATTATTTCATTCTGATACTGTATTAATTTATTATTTTAGAAAATTTTATTAAGCTTCATAATCCAAGAGGACTCTGTTTCAAAAATTTTACTCCTTTTAAAGATCAACCTTCTTCTGATAATCTACTCAAAGATATGTCCCGCCTTTGCCAAAAAATAAACCTGGAAATTAGAATAGTTTTTAGTGTAAACCCAATCTTCATTTCATCTGATTTTTGTATTAGAAATTATGTCGGTTTCACCCGCCGACCCTTCCACCAACTGATAGATGACCACCGGCGTGGAGATATTGGGCGTCACACAAAAACCCACAATCTTGAAATAAACAGCATTTATGCCAAATTTTCAATTTATTCGAAAACATTGCCAAATGCAGGGTGACACAAAAGTTTTGATCTTCCGGGAACTGTGTTGTCCGATTGTAAACCTTTTTGTATTGAACTTATAATGCTTCATAATTTTGAACAATTGATTTTAAAATTTCAGAAATTTGACTTACTTTGAAGCAAGATGCATGGATTTCAAAACATAAAAATATGAAATCCAAAAATAATAAATTTTTTAAATAGGAAAAATAATCATGATAAGATTGGAAACCTTTTGATTTTGTGCTGGCCTTCCGGGAACCAGCTTCACAGGATCCTGCACTTAGTGACAGCCTGGCCAAATGAAATCAGATTGTCTCATTTATGAAATGCTGTTCATCAGGAAATTGATACCTAATCTGAATAAATAATCTGACTTCATAAAGGCACAACTTTTTTAATGATATTTCGTATAAATAGCTTATATGTAACTTGATAATTTCTTATCTTGAGAATAACTTGTCTCCACAAGAATCATATGATGGAATGATAAAACTTTATTATAGCTCTTAATTTTTATTTTGTAAATACTAAAATTTACCTCTTGTATTTTGTTAATGTTTTATTTCGTATTTATATATATATGTATGTTGTAATGTATAGCCTAATCAGTCCTTTAAAAAAAAAAGTTTGATGTAAACTTAAAGGTATTCTGAAAAAATGATGATGATGGTAGATGTATTCGACTGTCTAAACGTTGTTCGAATTAATAAAGACAATTAGTGTTGACCCTTGACCTTTTAACTGAAATGACATCTTGATAAAATAAAATATTCAATTAAAATAAAATGACGGGAATTTAGACATACAATGAACGAATAAGGAGTCTTTAAATTAATAGAAAGTAGAATACAGGTAATAACTAAACTTCAGTGATAAACAAATTGAAAAAGTAATGAAATAAAGATTCACCTAGTTTTGACCAATTATTTTAAGGCAAAACTATCTTAAGTCTATATCCTTAGTTACAGTCTATTATATAATGTATTGATATGTATAAAACAAACAAACAAACACATAAAACAAACAAACTAACAAACACATAAGCAAAACAAACAAACAAACTCATAAACAAAACAAACAAACAAACACATGAAAAAAAAAAAAACATAAAACGAAAGAAACAAGCACATAAACAAAACAAACAAACAAACAAACAAACAATTAAACAAAACAAACAAACACATAAACAAAACAAACAAACAAACACATAAACAAACAAACAAACAAACACATAAAACAAACAAACTAACAAACACATAAAAAAAAACACATAAAACGAAAGAAACAAACACATAAACAAAACAAACAAACAAACAAACAAAGACATAAACAAAACAAACAAACAAACACAAACAAAACAAACAAACAAACAAACACATAAAAAAACAAACAAACACATAAAACGAAAGAAACAAACACATAAACAAAACAAACAAACAAACAAACAAACACATAAACAAAACAAACAAACATATAAACAAACACATAAACAAAAGAAAGAAACAAACACATAAAACGAAAGAAACAAACACATAAACAAAACAAACAAACAAACACATAAACAAAACAAACAAACACATAAACAAAACAAACAAACAAAACAAACAAACAAACACATAAAAAAACACATAAAACGAAAAAAACAAACACATAAACACATAAACAAAACAAACAAACAAACAAACAGAAATTATGAGTTTCACACAAGTCTGGAAATATACTGAAACTAAGGATTTAAATTAAAAATAAATGGAAATTAGGGATGGAAACGTAAACTAGACTGGACGGTTTACCATTGATAAAATGATAATAAACAAAAATAATAAACAAAAAAAAGAAACAAAATTAGATTAGATTACATTACATTCTAGAATTTAGACTTTTGTTTTAAACAGCACATTTGATACTATTTTACAATTTTTTTAACCCTGTAATGTGCTTTTGAGCAATTTGAAAAAATTGGTGCTTTTTATTATTATTATTATTATTATTATTATTATTATTATTATTATTATTATTATTATTATTACTATTATTATTATTATTATTATTATTATTATTATTATTATTATTATTATTATTATTATTATTATTATTATTATTATTATTATTATTATTATTATTATTATTATTATTATTATTATTATTATTATTATTATTATTATTATTATTATTATTATTATTATTATTATTATTATTATTATTATTATTATTATTATTATTATTATTATTATTATTATTATTATTATTATTATTATTATTATTATTATTATTATTATTATTATTATTATTATTATTATTATTATTATTATTATTATTATTATTATTATTATTTTTTTTATTATTATTATTATTATTATTATTGACAGGACTACACAAATAATGTCATATTGGCATCACAAGCGTTCAGATAAAGGGGGAATTTCACTTTATGGAATTTCACATGAGTGGATTTTATATTAAATAAATAATAGAAATAAATGATAAGACATAAAAGCCCTCATCAAATCATTGAACTCACATGTTATGTCAAGCGTGTGTTGGGTTGTCTGAGTCGGAACACCAGCAACAGTAGCAGTACAAGTTAGCACTTTTGTATTATCATCTTTGGTTGGTATGTATGGAAATGCAATAGTAGTACCATCAATGTCAAATGTGATAGTGGCTGGAGGATTGCTGTCAGCACTGCAATGAGCAGTGAAAGCAGTTCCAGCTACTAGCGTACCAGGATCAACAAAGACTAAAGAAGGATTCAAGTCTGTAATGAAAGGCAAACCAATCGATTTCAGTGAATGTAATTATATACAGGTACATTTCCATTTGAATATAATGGGGACACAAGCAGTAGTTCAACTCACATGTTATGTCAAGCGTGTGTGCGGCTGTTTGAGTGGTAACACCGGTTACAACAGCAGTACAAGTTAACACTTTTGTATTATCATCTTTGGTTGGTGTGTATGGAAATGTTACAGCAGTACCATCAATGTCAAATGTGATAGTAGCTGGTGGATTGCTGTTAGCTGTACAGGGTGCGTTGAAAGAAGTTCCTGCTATTTGTGTTCCAGGATTACTAAATGTTAAAGCTATATTCACATCTAAAATAAACACAAATCCAAACAATCAAACAATCAAACAAACTTTCTACATTCTTTGAATAAAAATTCTGATTTAAAAATCAATACCAGGTTGGAGAAATGTTGGTAAATGATGATTTTATAGAAAGGAAACATTTATATTATATAATCAGTCATATATTCATAGTGTAGTCATTCAGCACAAGTTGGGTCTCATTTACAAGTGGGTATGGTAGTGATTAGGGCATTGAGCCTCGGCCTGCATGTTCTTGGGATCAGTCCCTGGCAGAAGTAGTTAGTTGGTGACAGGAAGACCATTCAATCATTGAACTCACACACACTCAAAACAACACTAACCAACTAACAAACCACCTACTAGCATACCTGGTTCGTTGCTTAATGATAAAAGTAATCAAATCAAAGTTGACATTTACAGAAGATCCAACGGTCTGTGTAATAGTAACCTGTGTGCATGTTGAGTTATTCAGGATAAAATTGAAACTGATGCAATGGCACCATTCAAAACAGCAATCGATCAATCATTCCAAAATTAATCAAATCAAAACAGGAGCCGTAGACGTATGACGGTCAACAAAAGTTAGACAATTAAATTTCTTGACAATTAGTTACCCCTGCGAAAACAGTTCAGGAGGTAGTGCTTCTTATTGATTGTCTCACGTTTCTTCCCTAGGTCAAAGTCTCCCCGGATTTTCCCCTATCTGTATTGGTATTCTTGTAGAAAGAAACAGAGAACAAGTATTAATCTTACCTGTTATGTCGAGAATGTATGTAGCTGTTTGTGTAAGAACACCACCTACTACGGCAGTACAAGTCAATACTTTTCCATTATCATTACTAGTTGGAACGTATGGAAACACAACCGGTGTGCCATCAATGTCATAAGAAATAGTAGCTGGTGGATTGCTGTCAGCTGTGCAAGGAGCATTAAAGGAAGTTCCTGCTATTTGTGTGCCAGGATTGACGAACCCTAAAGTTGGATCCAAGTCTGTAAAGAAAATAAAGCATTTTAAAATCATTGATCTCAATCAGAAAATAAACATTCACAGTGCATTAACCCAGCATAGGTATATATTTATCTAGTAGGGTCTCTGTGCATTAAGGCATTGAACCTCGGCCCTTAGGGTATTGTGTGTTCAGTCCCAGGCAGGAGCACTATTGGTTGGCAACAGGAAGACCATCAGGCAATTAAGCTCACACACACACACTCCAAACAAGACTTGTCTAACTGACGAACCAACCCGGTGGTACAGCGAATAAATAGTAAGCATATATAAGAATAAAAATGAATAGTATGAATAGTAAGTACACTCACATGTTATGTCAAGTGTGTGTACGGCAGTTTGTGTAGGTACACCAGCAACAACAGCAGTACAAGTCAACACTTTTCCATTGTCATCCTTGGATGGGATGTACGGAAATACAACTGTTGTTCCATCGATGTCATATGAGATAGTGGCTGGTGGATTACTATCAGCAGAACATGGAGCAGTAAAAGATGTTCCTGCTATTTGTGTGCCAGGGTATGCAAAGGTTAAAGTTGAATCCAAATCTGGAATAATAGTACAGTGAAACCTGTATATAACGGCCAGGTATGAGAGGTAGATAAATTGACCACTATAGACAGGTTGCCTTTATATACAGCTTTGATTCAATAGAAAATAATATTTTAGACATTGTAAGAGTGACCACTATACACAGGTGGCCGCTGTATAGAGGTGACCGCCATAACAGGTTTGACTGTAGTCGTAGTAGTATAGACAGTCAAGTTAATGAGGTGTCTGTAACTTGTTTGCGTGCGTGCCGCATGCATTTACAGGAAATACGTCATAATTTATCACCTACTCGACTACGACCTTTGCTTACGAATTTTAGCGTCTCGATGTTATGAAAAAAGTTCTGGCTTGGCTAAATTTGGCGATTGCTGTCATGTCGTAATTGTTGGTTACTTTACTCCTGACTTGATTAATTTATAAATATTCTGATTCATTAAACATTCGATCATTCGACCGCTAAATAATGATATTGATGCCTGCTATAACGTTTTATGATATTACCGTTTTATATACAGTATTAAACATATATACCAATTTCAAATTAAAAAATTAAAACTTATTTTTAGTAATTTCAAGGCAATGTATGTATCCCATTGATGATATTGATACAGACTTCGATAAGCATATCAGAGTTTTCTAACCCCTACAAATAATTGCGTTTTCGTGTTGTTACGACCTACTGGGTATCATAACACAATAAAGACACACTAGTTTCCTCGACTCGAAACTATATATAATTGACTTGTTCTCATGTGAGTACACCGTTCGTTGACTAAGTTCTACGTATAACATTAACACGCCTTTTATAGGCTCTTATCTAATTAGTTATTCATAGATGCTACACGCAGACAAGGCTATCTTCATTGTGCTATGATAACCAGCAGATCGTAACAACACGAAAACGCAATTATTGAATATAAAATGTTTATATCATAAAACGTTATAGCTGTCATTAATATCATTATTTAGCGGTCAAATAATGAATGTTTAATAAATCAGAATATTAATAAATTAATCAAGTCTGGAGCAAAGTCCCCGACAATTACAACATGAGAGCAACCGCAAAATTTAGCAAGGTCAGAACTTTTTACATAAGATCGAGACGCTAACATTCCTAAGCAAAGGTCGTAGTCAAAAAGGTGATAAATTATGACGTATTTCCTGTAAACGCAAACAAGTTACAGACACCGCAAGTTATGGTAAGACTACTGACACAAGAACCGTGAAAAAATTGTGAAATTTCATTACATTTTCATTGCATTTTTAAGACATTTTCTCATTTTGATATCGTGAACATGAATGTTATCATGGTTTTTAAACTTTTTCATGACTTAAAATTTGTGGTTTTCACCTTATTACATTTTCAAAATTCACACAAAAATAAATGCATTATTGCAATGATAGAGTGATGGTTTTAAAGTTTCTTTTGAAGTAACGGTAAAGAAAATAATAAAAATTGCAAAGAACAGTATTATTTACTTCATCAAAACCATTTTATTTTGCTGATTTTATAACTTTTCAAATAATGAAAAATTATTTGAATAGGTGGCTTTTGAAAACTATTTAAATATTATTCAAATAGTTCCGATTTGAATAAGATCCCTAAGAATGTTCATAAAAAAAGTAATGTAGACAGTGTCGCCCTACGAAAGGCACTCGTACCACTCCTTTATTTCTACATGAGTTGCCTTTTTCGCTGAGAGCAATGATTTTAAACGCTCTTTGTTGATCTCAGCCGCGACACTGCAGATCAATTTCAACAAATTTCATGGCAGATAGGTCTTGATTGTCAATGCGCAACGATGCGCCGCAGCTAATCACAATTCAATTCCCTCTGGACTATTCCATCCACCATCCTCAGATGGTACTCATTTGATGTTTCAGATAAAGTCAAGGCTGATTTGAACCACAGTCGATCAGATATGATCCGATCTGAAGTTCGGTTGCTCTGCCATCAAAGCTTCGAAAGTCTGTGGACAGTTTAAGAACATAGGAATCATTTATTCTTCAATCCCGTGAACTGATAAGTAAGTGAAACAACATCATCCACAGTGAAATGTTGAGAAAATCTGGGATTCCAGAAGGCTAAACCACCATGACAGTGAGAGATTAAAAAAAAATCTTCACTTACATATCACTGTGATATCATATTCCTTTTCTTTAATTTCAATTGCACCATTTATCAGTTGAGCAGCTATACATTTGACTTTTCCATTTGCATCAGAACGCAACGGTGTGAATGTACTTCCATCAGCCTCATTCAAAGTCCTTGGAGTGCCTGTACCGTCTGTAACTAGATAGGTAATCACAGCAGCAGGATTGCTCAATGCTGAACATGCCAAATTTGTAATGCTGCCTTCTGCAATTGCTCCAGGATTAGCAAAGTTGATTGCATCAAAATCTAGGAAACGAAAAAAATAAAAACATAAATTGATATACTTTTTCTTTAAGCAAACAACGGCAACATTTGCGCCACTTTTAAATCCTTCAGCAATGTTTGCTGTTTATCAATTCTTTTGATTTTGTCTGACGTGTTGGATCATGTGTTTTGTTTGTCGCATTGTGTTTGATGACCATTAAAATGTTTTTGAGGATTTTTGTTATCGAAGGTCTTCTTCATTTTTTCGAATCCAATGTTGTGGCTTCTACAAGCCTTCCTCTTGAGCTCAGTCAAGACCCTCTGAGTTTTTGTAGAAAAATATTGAGAAAGTCGGGTTTGTTTAGCTGCTCTTGATACGACTGCTTCGAAACATGAAAACCACACGTCAGATGAAAATAGGTTTGTTGCGTAAAAGATGCAGTTGTTTCCCAGTTTACAAGTAGAGCAGCAGTACCCCTGCGAAAACAGTTCAGGAGTTCATGAACAGTTCATGAACAGTTCATGAACGTTAAATGGCCCCAAATTTTCATGAACTGTTCATGATCAGTTCATGAACAGTTCAGGAAAATTGGAGCCATTTAACGTTCATGAACTGTTCATGAACTCCTGAACTGAATTTCGCTGGGGTATCCGCACAAAATGAAAGCACAAATTGAATAATTATAAATTGATTTGACTTATAAATGTGTAACAGCATTATAGTAATAATAATGAGAAGGTCGAGAAAGACACATTATTTGGTTGTAACTCAAAGTTTCGATTGTGCGCTATAACGTTGAAAAGTTTTTTTCGACGTAAATCCCAAAATGTACGTTTTTCCATGTGCATCTTCGAGATTTTGCCGCACGGCAAAAATTGTTGCCGCAGTTTTGCACGAAATGACGTAGATAAGAGAAGGAGCCGGCAAGATTTGCCGCGGAAGTAGAATAGTTACCGCAATTTTACACGAAACGAAAACTTAAAATATCGCTAGGGTGCACCTAAAACAGAGGCGTGGGTGTAAAATTTTAAAATGTTAAGAGCGTGCACCTATATCATCGCCGTGCACTAAATTTTTTTTTAAATATGAAGAATATTACCGGCGTGTACCTATCGTATCCATACATTAATTTGCATTGTAAAGCTGAATTCGCTTGTGCAATAAATGCCATTGATAAATAAGTCATGAATAAATTAAGCCTGTGTTGTAGAGCTGGTATTGTGCTCGCACAGTAAGTTTTATTAATTTGTATTTCTTGCTTGCCTCGACAGATTTGATATCGTTTTTGGTCTGGTTTGGACACAACGAGATCATGGCGAGCAGTAGCAATGAATCGGTGAGGAGAATAAATAAGTTTTTTTTATTATCTGAGGAATTTGATTTGTTGGTCAAGGATGTTGTAATAGGCAAAGCAAATATGATAGAGGATTTTAAAATTACTCAGATGATTAGTCAGCTATTAAAACTCATGCCTACATTACGTAAGAAATCGATTAAAATATCCATGTCTCGATATGCACAGCATGAAGACTTTAGAGTACAAGTTAGATTAAGAGAAGAGATCTTGTCGTCATTGACAAAGATTTTTTACCCAAGAGTAAACGTTAGCCCATCTCAAACTACAAATGAAAGGTTTGGTTTGACCCATTTGTCTGGTAGAGGGCACACATTTTCCAGAGATATGGCAATGGCAGCTTCTCAAGGGGATTTAGAAAGGTCGGTCAATGTGAATGATTTTCTTGTTGAAGCATATGAATTTGACACATTAGCTCAGTTTGTAGCCAAATCAATAGCAATATTTGATTGCGCTAACTGTAGAAAGTTGAGTAGTCAGTTGAATAATTTATTGACTGGTTTATCGAAAACTGTATATCATCTAACTCAAAATTGTCGACATGAAACTGCTGATGAAATTCGCCATTGTTTTGCCGAACGCCGTGAAATAGAGTTAAGAGTTAGTAAGTTATTGTGCAAACGATATCTTGATTTGCAACATAAACAAGAAACTGATGAGTATGTCACATTTGATTTACACAATAACACCAATAAGAAAGCAGATACAGAAATACATTCCCTCGAAGTAAATGTTGTGGAAATTGTTGCCTCGGTTTCAAAAGAAACACCTTTGTTTTTTGAAATGATTACTCCAATTGTACATAAAGCAATGGTGTACGATAGCACATGTTGTGTAATTGAGGTAGTCGAGGTTGCTATTGCGAAAGAGACACCTTTGTTTTCTGAAGTTTATGCATCGGTTGATAAAAAGGTAGAAAGTTATTATGATAACAATGATATTTTAGTTTTAAAGCCCTCTAATGGGACCTGTCCTGTCGAAAAAAGTAGTAACAATTTAGTAGGCCTATATACAGCATATACCACATTTGCTTGTAATCTTACCTTTGTAATTGATTTTGAAAAACTTAGAACTCCTTTATTGTATACTATTGAAGCTCTTCTAGCTAGTACCAATTTCACTGAAAAACATTTCCATAATGATAACCTACATGAAAAGTTGTTGTTTGTTGTGAAGAAATCTCAAGGTCTGATGTTGATACATTGTTTTCTAGTATTGTATACATTTTCTTTCAAAGTTAGTAAAGATATGGAAGGATGAATAATATAGCTAGCTAGATCCTCGCTGGAAGGATTATTTGGTTGAAATCCTGACGTTTGAATGCTTTAAAATTTTGTTTTTTGTATATATTTATGATTTGTTTTAATAGTTTTTGATAGTCATTTTTGTCATTTGTTGTTTTTACAAAGTATTTTTCAGGCTACTGCTCAAAAAGATCTCGTTGTGAATCCACTCTAGACCACCGCTGTATGAAGTCTGTAGGTGTGAGCTTTAGCCATTCTTTTTAATATAATAGAGTAAGTGAAAAAAAAAAAAAAAAAATAAAATAAAAAAAATAAGTTTACAAATAAAGATTTAAATACATACAAAAGTCTTACATTGAATAGCATAAAAATATCGATTACAGCTAGATAAAACCGATTGAAATTTAATTAAACCAACGTAGACTAGATAAAGTCAATTGAAAGTAAAAATTAGAGGAATAAAAGTAACATAAAATTATGGTATGAAAAATTAACATTGAAACTTGTGTAGTATATAATGCTTATAGTTTCATCTCAGACAGGGTCAGCTATATTTTGCTCGTTCTAGTGGTGTCCATCGAATGCCTTCCCATGAAGTATCTGACGCTGTTCTTTCAGTTCTTGGATCAATGAAGAAAATCTTGTTATGATGTCGTCCTTCTGGTATTGTGAAGAGCAACAACAACAATTTGCATGTATAGTTATTAAAGTGACGAACAATATCAATCTTAATTATTTAGTACTCATCATGGAAAATTTTTCACCAATATTAATGTCGTATCGTCTGAGTCAAGGTCTAGGTCTGGTTCTCTTAAAGTTGCAAATGGTGAACTAAGAAGACCTATAGTGAAGTTGGCACTACTAGAAACATATAGCTGTAAATAAACATTTAATTTACGTAAATTTGGTAAATAGAATGCCACATTCTTATTGGATAAAGTCATGTATATATATAGTTTTAGTTAAAGGCTTCCTAGACGCCACTTGTTGTTAAATTTAATTAAGGCTTATTTTAAATTTTTTCTTCTTGCAACCTTTTGTAATGAGATAGATATCTCATAGGGGGAGGAATGTTGACGCGTTTTCTGTTGCCATTAGATGTCACCTTTATGTTTAGCCACAATCATTGTCATCGTTCATTAGTTTCTATTTGTGTTTGTAATGTTTCATTGTGATTGATTGCATTCATCGTATTGTTTAGTATTTCAATAGTTATTTTATGCTTTGTATTATATGGAACTTCTTCATGTCTGTATTGTGGTGGAGTTCTGTGTTAAACGTGTTTAAGTTATTTCTCGCCCAGCCATCGTCACATCAACATGTCGCTTGAGCTCAACATTCTTGCTTTAGATATAAGTATTCTATTTAGTCTTGATGTTGTTATACTTATCTTTATACTTAGTTATTTCACATTGTTTTATGCATTAATACAGTCTTGCTGTTAGCACTCATGTACGCTGTCCATTGATTTGTGGTTTCTTTGAACCTTAGCGTCTTTTGGTCTCTTTCATACAGTCCTCTATATTGTCAAAGTTTTAGCCTTGTCTGACCTTAAGATAACTTCTTGAAACATTAGGCAAATCATAAGCACCGTCACAACGTTGGTAATATTCTTCATTTTTAAATTTAAGTATTAAGTGCACGCCGATAATATTCATATTCAAAAAAACTTTTTTAAATATGAATATTATCGGCGTGCACTTAATACTTAACTTTGAATATGAAGAATATTACCGGCGTGTACATATAGCAAGGGCGTTCACTAAAAACTTTTTAAACATGAATATTATCGACGTGCATTTAATACTTAAATTTAAATATGCAGAATATTACCGGCGTGCACTTTAAACTTGAACTTAAATATGAAGATTATTACCGGTGTGTACCTTAGCTAGCAGGGGCGTGAACTCAAAACTTAAACTTCAATATGAAGAATATTATATTACCAGCGTGCACCTATAGCAGGGCGTGCATCTAAAAAACTTTTTTAAAAATGAATATTATCAGCGTGCACTTAATACTTGAATTTAAATATGAAGAATATTACCGGCGTGCACCTATAGCAGGGCGTGCACTTAAAAAACTTTTTTAAATATGAATATTATCGGCATGCACTTAATACTTAAATTTAAATATGAAAAATATTACCGGCGTGCACCTATAGCAGGGCGTGCACTCAAAAAACATTTTTAAATATGTATATTATCGGCGTGCACTTAATACTTAAATTTAAATATGAAGAATATTACCGGCGTGCACCTATAGCAGTGTGTGCACTTAAAAAACTTTTTTAAATATGAATATTATCGGCGTGCACTAAATACTTAAATTTAAATATGAAAAATATTACTGGCGTGCACCTATAGCAGGGCGTGCAGAGTGACAGATGTGACAGAGTCAAAGTCTATATTGATAAAAAAGTAAATTCAATAAACAAAATTAGTTTTGTATATGAGAACGTTTTCATTCAAATCATATTGACATCAACAATAATTACACTCACATGTCGTGTCAAGTGTATGTGTGGCTGTTTGATCAGGGAAGCCAACAACAGTAGCAGTACAAGTTAGCACCTTTCCATTATCATCTTTGGTTGGAGTATGAGGAAATGTTACAGCATTGCTATCGATTTGAAATGAGACTACGGCTGCTGGATTGCTGTCAGCAGTGCAAATTGCAGTGAAATCAGTGCCAGCCACTTGCGTACCAGGATCAGTCAGGGTGACAGAGTCAAAGTCTATATAGATAAAGAACAAAATTCAATAAAGAAAATTAGTTTGGGATATGAGAACTTTTCCTTTCAAATCATATGGACATCAACAACAATTACACTCACAGGTCGTGTCAAGTGTATGTGTGGCTGTTTGATCAGTGAAGCCAACAACAGTAGCAGTACAAGTTAGCACCTTTCCATTATCATCTTTGGTTGGAGTATGAGGAAATGTTACAGTATTGCTATCGATTTGAAATGAGATTACGGCTGCTGGATTGCTGTCAGCAGTGCAAATAGCAGTGAAATCAGTGCCAGCCACTTGCGTACCAGGATCAGTCAGGGTGACAGAGTCAAAGTCTATATAGATAAAGAACAAAATTCAATAAAGAAAATTAGTTTGGGATATGAGAACTTTTCCTTTCAAATCATATGGACATCAACAATAATTACACTCACAGGTCGTGTCAAGTGTATGTGTGGCTGTTTGATCAGGGAAGCCAACAACAGTAGCAGTACAAGTTAGCACCTTTCCATTATCATCTTTGGTTGGAGTATGAGGAAATGTTACAGTATTGCTATCGATTTGAAATGAGATTACGGCTGCTGGATTGCTGTCAGCAGTGCAAATTGCAGTGAAATCAGTGCCAGCCACTTGCGTACCAGGATCAGTCAGGGTGACAGAGTCAAAGTCTATATAGATAAAGAACAAAATTCAATAAAGAAAATTAGTTTGGGATATGAGAACTTTTCCTTTCAAATCATATGGACATCAACAATAATTACACTCACAGGTCGTGTCAAGTGTATGTGTGGCTGTTTGATCAGTGAAGCCAACAACAGTAGCAGTACAAGTTAGCACCTTTCCATTATCATCTTTGGTTGGAGTATGAGGAAATGTTACAGCATTGCTATCGATTTGAAATGAGATTACAGCTGCTGGATTGCTGTCAGCAGTGCAAATAGCAGTGAAATCAGTGCCAGCCACTTGCGTACCAGGATCAGTAAGGGTGACAGAGTCAAAGTCTATATAGATAAAGAACAAAATTCAACAAAGAAAATTAGTTTGGGATATGAGAACATTTCCTTTCAAATCATATGGACATCAACAATAATTACACTCACAGGTCGTGTCAAGTGTATGTGTGGCTGTTTGATCAGGGAAGCCAACAACAGTAGCAGTACAAGTTAGCACCTTTCCATTATCATCTTTGGTTGGAGTATGAGGAAATGTTACAGTATTGCTATCGATTTGAAATGAGATTACGGCTGCTGGATTGCTGTCAGCAGTGCAAATTGCAGTGAAATCAGTGCCAGCCACTTGCGTACCAGGATCAGTAAGGGTGACAGAGTCAAAGTCTATATTGATAAAGAAGCAAATTCAATAAAGAAAATTAGTTTGGGATATGAGAACTTTTCCTTTCAAATCATATGGACATCAACAATAATTACACTCACAGGTCGTGTCAAGTGTATGTGTTTCTGTTTGATCAAGGAAGCCAACAACAGTAGCAGTACAAGTTAGCACCTTTCCATTATCATCTTTGGTTGGAGTATGAGGAAATGTTACAGGATTGTTATCGATTTGAAATGATATTACGGCTGCTGGATTGCTGTCAGCAGTGCAAATAGCAGTGAAATCAGTGCCAGCCACTTGCGTACCAGGATCAGTCAGGGTGACAGAGTCAAAGTCTATATAGATAAAGAACAAAATTCAATAAAGAAAATTAGTTTGGGATATGAGTACTTTTCCTTTCAAATCATATGGACATCAAAAATAATAACACTCACAGGTCGTGTCAAGTGTATGTGTGGCTGTTTGATCAGTGAAGCCAACAACAGTAGCAGTACAAGTTAGCACCTTTCCATTATCATCTTTGGTTGGAGTATGGGGAAATGTTACAGTATTGCTATTGATTTGAAATGAGATTACGGCTGCTGGATTGCTGTCAGCAGTGCAAATTGCAGTGAAATCAGTGCCAGCCATTTGCGTACCAGGATCAGTAAGGGTGACAGAGTCAAAGTCTATATTGATAAAGAAGCAAATTCAATAAAGAAAATTAGTTTGGGATATGAGAACTTTTCCTTTCAAATCATATGGACATCAACAATAATTACACTCACAGGTCGTGTCAAGTGTATGTGTGGCTGTTTGATCAGTGAAGCCAACAACAGTAGCAGTACAAGTTAGCACCTTTCCATTATCATCTTTGGTTGGAGTATGAGGAAATGTTACAGTATTGCTATCGATTTGAAATGAGATTACGGCTGCTGGATTGCTGTCAGCAGTGCAAATTGCAGTGAAATCAGTGCCAGCCACTTGCGTACCAGGATCAGTAAGGGTGACAGAGTCAAAGTCTATATTGATAAAGAAGCAAATTCAATAAAGAAAATTAGTTTGGGATATGAGAATTTTTCCTTTCAAATCATATGGACATCAACAATGATTACACTCACAGGTCGTGTCAAGTGTATGTGTGGCTGTTTGATCAGTGAAGCCAACAACAGTAGCAGTACAAGTTAGCACCTTTCCATTATCATCTTTGGTTGGAGTATGAGGAAATGTTACAGTATTGCTATCGATTTGAAATGAGATTACGGCTGCTGGATTGCTGTCAGCAGTGCAAATTGCAGTGAAATCAGTGCCAGCCACTTGCGTACCAGGATCAGTAAGGGTGACAGAGTCAAAGTCTATATTGATAAAGAAGCAAATTCAATAAAGAAAATTAGTTTGGGATATGAGAACTTTTCCTTTCAAATCATATGGACATCAACAATAATTACACTCACAGGTCGTATCAAGTGTATGTGTGGCTGTTTGATCAAGGAAGCCAACAACAGTAGCAGTACAAGTTAGCACCTTTCCATTATCATCTTTGGTTGGAGTATGAGGAAATGTTACAGGATTGTTATCGATTTGAAATGATATTACGGCTGCTGGATTGCTGTCAGCAGTGCAAATAGCAGTGAAATCAGTGCCAGCCACTTGCGTACCAGGATCAGTCAGGGTGACAGAGTCAAAGTCTATATAGATAAAGAACAAAATTCAATAAAGAAAATTAGTTTGGGATATGAGAACTTTTCCTTTCAAATCATATGGACATCAACAATAATTACACTCACAGGTCGTGTCAAGTGTATGTGTGGCTGTTTGATCAGTGAAGCCAACAACAGTAGCAGTACAAGTTAGCACCTTTCCATTATCATCTTTGGTTGGAGTATGAGGAAATGTTACAGTAGTGCTATCGATTTGAAATGAGATTACGGCTGCTGGATTGCTGTCAGCAGTGCAAATTGCAGTGAAATCAGTGCCAGCCACTTGCGTACCAGGATCAGTAAGGGTGACAGAGTCAAAGTCTATATTGATAAAGAAGCAAATTCAATAAAGAAAATTAGTTTGGGATATGAGAACTTTTCCTTTCAAATCATATGGACATCAACAATAATTACACTCACAGGTCGTGTCAAGTGTATGTGTGGCTGTTTGATCAGTGAAGCCAACAACAGTAGCAGTACAAGTTAGCACCTTTCCATTATCATCTTTGGTTGGAGTGTGAGGAAATGTTACAGCATTGCTATCGATTTGAAATGAGATTACGGCTGCTGGATTGCTGTCAGCAGTGCAAATTGCAGTGAAATCAGTGCCAGCCACTTGCGTACCAGGATCAGTAAGGGTGACAGAGTCAAAGTCTATATTGATAAAGAAGCAAATTCAATAAAGAAAATTAGTTTGGGATATGAGAACTTTTCCTTTCAAATCATATGGACATCAACAATAACTACACTCACAGGTCGTGTCAAGTGTATGTGTGGCTGTTTGATCAGGGAAGCCAACAACAGTAGCAGTACAAGTTAGCACCTTTCCATTATCATCTTTGGTTGGAGTATGAGGAAATGTTACAGTATTGCTATCGATTTGAAATGAGATTACGGCTGCTGGATTGCTGTCAGCAGTGCAAATTGCAGTGAAATCAGTGCCAGCCACTTGCGTACCAGGATCAGTAAGGGTGACAGAGTCAAAGTCTATATTGATAAAGAAGCAAATTCAATAAAGAAAATTAGTTTGGGATATGAGAACTTTTCCTTTCAAATCATATGGACATCAACAATAATTACACTCACAGGTCGTGTCAAGTGTATGTGTGGCTGTTTGATCAAGGAAGCCAACAACAGTAGCAGTACAAGTTAGCACCTTTCCATTATCATCTTTGGTTGGAGTATGAGGAAATGTTACAGGATTGTTATCGATTTGAAATGATATTACGGCTGCTGGATTGCTGTCAGCAGTGCAAATAGCAGTGAAATCAGTGCCAGCCACTTGCGTACCAGGATCAGTCAGGGTGACAGAGTCAAAGTCTATATAGATAAAGAACAAAATTCAATAAAGAAAATTAGTTTGGGATATGAGAACTTTTCCTTTCAAATCATATGGACATCAACAATAATTACACTCACAGGTCGTGTCAAGTGTATGTGTGGCTGTTTGATCAGTGAAGCCAACAACAGTAGCAGTACAAGTTAGCACCTTTCCATTATCATCTTTGGTTGGAGTATGAGGAAATGTTACAGTAGTGCTATCGATTTGAAATGATATTACGGCTGCTGGATTGCTGTCAGCAGTGCAAATAGCAGTGAAATCAGTGCCAGCCACTTGCGTACCAGGATCAGTCAGGGTGACAGAGTCAAAGTCTATATAGATAAAGAACAAAATTCAATAAAGAAAATTAGTTTGGGATATGAGAACTTTTCCTTTCAAATCATATGGACATCAACAATAATTACACTCACAGGTCGTGTCAAGTGTATGTGTGGCTGTTTGATCAGTGAAGCCAACAACAGTAGCAGTACAAGTTAGCACCTTTCCATTATCATCTTTGGTTGGAGTATGAGGAAATGTTACAGTAGTGCTATCGATTTGAAATGAGATTACGGCTGCTGGATTGCTGTCAGCAGTGCAAATTGCAGTGAAATCAGTGCCAGCCACTTGCGTACCAGGATCAGTAAGGGTGACAGAGTCAAAGTCTATATTGATAAAGAAGCAAATTCAATAAAGAAAATTAGTTTGGGATATGAGAACTTTTCCTTTCAAATCATATGGACATCAACAATAATTACACTCACAGGTCGTGTCAAGTGTATGTGTGGCTGTTTGATCAGTGAAGCCAACAACAGTAGCAGTACAAGTTAGCACCTTTCCATTATCATCTTTGGTTGGAGTGTGAGGAAATGTTACAGCATTGCTATCGATTTGAAATGAGATTACGGCTGCTGGATTGCTGTCAGCAGTGCAAATTGCAGTGAAATCAGTGCCAGCCACTTGCGTACCAGGATCAGTAAGGGTGACAGAGTCAAAGTCTATATTGATAAAGAAGCAAATTCAATAAAGAAAATTAGTTTGGGATATGAGAACTTTTCCTTTCAAATCATATGGACATCAACAATAACTACACTCACAGGTCGTGTCAAGTGTATGTGTGGCTGTTTGATCAGGGAAGCCAACAACAGTAGCAGTACAAGTTAGCACCTTTCCATTATCATCTTTGGTTGGAGTATGAGGAAATGTTACAGTATTGCTATCGATTTGAAATGAGATTACGGCTGCTGGATTGCTGTCAGCAGTGCAAATTGCAGTGAAATCAGTGCCAGCCACTTGCGTACCAGGATCAGTAAGGGTGACAGAGTCAAAGTCTATATTGATAAAGAAGCAAATTCAATAAAGAAAATTAGTTTGGGATATGAGAACTTTTCCTTTCAAATCATATGGACATCAACAATAATTACACTCACAGGTCGTGTCAAGTGTATGTGTGGCTGTTTGATCAAGGAAGCCAACAACAGTAGCAGTACAAGTTAGCACCTTTCCATTATCATCTTTGGTTGGAGTATGAGGAAATGTTACAGGATTGTTATCGATTTGAAATGATATTACGGCTGCTGGATTGCTGTCAGCAGTGCAAATAGCAGTGAAATCAGTGCCAGCCACTTGCGTACCAGGATCAGTCAGGGTGACAGAGTCAAAGTCTATATAGATAAAGAACAAAATTCAATAAAGAAAATTAGTTTGGGATATGAGAACTTTTCCTTTCAAATCATATGGACATCAACAATAATTACACTCACAGGTCGTGTCAAGTGTATGTGTGGCTGTTTGATCAGTGAAGCCAACAACAGTAGCAGTACAAGTTAGCACCTTTCCATTATCATCTTTGGTTGGAGTATGAGGAAATGTTACAGTAGTGCTATCGATTTGAAATGAGATTACGGCTGCTGGATTGCTGTCAGCAGTGCAAATTGCAGTGAAATCAGTGCCAGCCACTTGTGTACCAGGATCAGTAAGGGTGACAGAGTCAAAGTCTATATTGATAAAGAAGCAAATTCAATAAAGAAAATTAGTTTGGGATATGAGAACTTTTCCTTTCAAATCATATGGACATCAACAATAATTACACTCACAGGTCGTGTCAAGTGTATGTGTGGCTGTTTGATCAGTGAAGCCAACAACAGTAGCAGTACAAGTTAGCACCTTTCCATTATCATCTTTGGTTGGAGTGTGAGGAAATGTTACAGCATTGCTATCGATTTGAAATGAGATTACGGCTGCTGGATTGCTGTCAGCAGTGCAAATTGCAGTGAAATCAGTGCCAGCCACTTGCGTACCAGGATCAGTCAGGATGACAGAGTCAAAGTCTATATAGATAAAGAACAAAATTCAATAAAGAAAATTAGTTTGGGATATGAGAACTTTTCCTTTCAAATCAAATGGACATCAACAATAATTACACTCACAGGTCGTGTCAAGTGTATGTGTGGCTGTTTGATCAGTGAAGCCAACAACAGTAGCAGTACAAGTTAGCACCTTTCCATTATCATCTTTGGTTGGAGTATGAGGAAATGTTACAGGATTGTTATCGATTTGAAATGATATTACGGCTGCTGGATTGCTGTCAGCAGTGCAAATAGCAGTGAAATCAGTGCCAGCCACTTGCGTACCAGGATCAGTCAGGGTGACAGAGTCAAAGTCTATATAGATAAAGAACAAAATTCAATAAAGAAAATTAGTTTGGGATATGAGAACTTTTCCTTTCAAATCATATGGACATCAACAATAATTACACTCACAGGTCGTGTCAAGTGTATGTGTGGCTGTTTGATCAAGGAAGCCAACAACAGTAGCAGTACAAGTTAGCACCTTTCCATTATCATCTTTGGTTGGAGTATGAGGAAATGTTACAGGATTGTTATCGATTTGAAATGATATTACGGCTGTTGGATTGCTGTCAGCAGTGCAAATAGCAGTGAAATCAGTGCCAGCCACTTGCGTACCAGGATCAGTCAGGGTGACAGAGTCAAAGTCTATATAGATAAAGAACAAAATTCAATAAAGAAAATTAGTTTGGGATATGAGAACTTTTCCTTTCAAATCATATGGACATCAACAATAATTACACTCACAGGTCGTGTCAAGTGTATGTGTGGCTGTTTGATCAGTGAAGCCAACAACAGTAGCAGTACAAGTTAGCACCTTTCCATTATCATCTTTGGTTGGAGTATGAGGAAATGTTACAGTATTGCTATCGATTTGAAATGAGATTACGGCTGCTGGATTGCTGTCAGCAGTGCAAATTGCAGTGAAATCAGTGCCAGCCACTTGCGTACCAGGATCAGTAAGGGTGACAGAGTCAAAGTCTATATTGAAAAAGAAGCAAATTCAATAAAGAAAATTAGTTTGGGATATGAGAACTTTTCCTTTCAAATCATATGGACATCAACAATAATTACACTCACAGGTCGTGTCAAGTGCATGTGTGGCTGTTTGATCAAGGAAGCCAACAACAGTAGCAGTACAAGTTAGCACCTTTCCATTATCATCTTTGGTTGGAGTATGAGGAAATGTTACAGGATTGTTATCGATTTGAAATGATATTACGGCTGCTGGATTGCTGTCAGCAGTGCAAATAGCAGTGAAATCAGTGCCAGCCACTTGCGTACCAGGATCAGTCAGGGTGACAGAGTCAAAGTCTATATAGATAAAGAACAAAATTCAATAAAGAAAATTAGTTTGGGATATGAGAACTTTTCCTTTCAAATCAAATGGACATCAACAATAATTACACTCACAGGTCGTGTCAAGTGTATGTGTGGCTGTTTGATCAGTGAAGCCAACAACAGTAGCAGTACAAGTTAGCACCTTTCCATTATCATCTTTGGTTGGAGTATGAGGAAATGTTACAGGATTGTTATCGATTTGAAATGATATTACGGCTGCTGGATTGCTGTCAGCAGTGCAAATAGCAGTGAAATCAGTGCCAGCCACTTGCGTACCAGGATCAGTCAGGGTGACAGAGTCAAAGTCTATATAGATAAAGAACAAAATTCAATAAAGAAAATTAGTTTGGGATATGAGAACTTTTCCTTTCAAATCATATGGACATCAACAATAATTACACTCACAGGTCGTGTCAAGTGTATGTGTGGCTGTTTGATCAAGGAAGCCAACAACAGTAGCAGTACAAGTTAGCACCTTTCCATTATCATCTTTGGTTGGAGTATGAGGAAATGTTACAGGATTGTTATCGATTTGAAATGATATTACGGCTGCTGGATTGCTGTCAGCAGTGCAAATAGCAGTGAAATCAGTGCCAGCCACTTGCGTACCAGGATCAGTCAGGGTGACAGAGTCAAAGTCTATATAGATAAAGAACAAAATTCAATAAAGAAAATTAGTTTGGGATATGAGAACTTTTCCTTTCAAATCATATGGACATCAACAATAATTACACTCACAGGTCGTGTCAAGTGTATGTGTGGCTGTTTGATCAAGGAAGCCAACAACAGTAGCAGTACAAGTTAGCACCTTTCCATTATCATCTTTGGTTGGAGTATGAGGAAATGTTACAGGATTGTTATCGATTTGAAATGATATTACGGCTGTTGGATTGCTGTCAGCAGTGCAAATAGCAGTGAAATCAGTGCCAGCCACTTGCGTACCAGGATCAGTCAGGGTGACAGAGTCAAAGTCTATATAGATAAAGAACAAAATTCAATAAAGAAAATTAGTTTGGGATATGAGAACTTTTCCTTTCAAATCATATGGACATCAACAATAATTACACTCACAGGTCGTGTCAAGTGTATGTGTGGCTGTTTGATCAGTGAAGCCAACAACAGTAGCAGTACAAGTTAGCACCTTTCCATTATCATCTTTGGTTGGAGTATGAGGAAATGTTACAGTATTGCTATCGATTTGAAATGAGATTACGGCTGCTGGATTGCTGTCAGCAGTGCAAATTGCAGTGAAATCAGTGCCAGCCACTTGCGTACCAGGATCAGTAAGGGTGACAGAGTCAAAGTCTATATTGAAAAAGAAGCAAATTCAATAAAGAAAATTAGTTTGGGATATGAGAACTTTTCCTTTCAAATCATATGGACATCAACAATAATTACACTCACAGGTCGTGTCAAGTGCATGTGTGGCTGTTTGATCAAGGAAGCCAACAACAGTAGCAGTACAAGTTAGCACCTTTCCATTATCATCTTTGGTTGGAGTATGAGGAAATGTTACAGGATTGTTATCGATTTGAAATGATATTACGGCTGCTGGATTGCTGTCAGCAGTGCAAATAGCAGTGAAATCAGTGCCAGCCACTTGCGTACCAGGATCAGTCAGGGTGACAGAGTCAAAGTCTATATAGATAAAGAACAAAATTCAATAAAGAAAATTAGTTTGGGATATGAGAACTTTTCCTTTCAAATCAAATGGACATCAACAATAATTACACTCACAGGTCGTGTCAAGTGTATGTGTGGCTGTTTGATCAGTGAAGCCAACAACAGTAGCAGTACAAGTTAGCACCTTTCCATTATCATCTTTGGTTGGAGTATGAGGAAATGTTACAGGATTGTTATCGATTTGAAATGATATTACGGCTGCTGGATTGCTGTCAGCAGTGCAAATAGCAGTGAAATCAGTGCCAGCCACTTGCGTACCAGGATCAGTCAGGGTGACAGAGTCAAAGTCTATATAGATAAAGAACAAAATTCAATAAAGAAAATTAGTTTGGGATATGAGAACTTTTCCTTTCAAATCATATGGACATCAACAATAATTACACTCACAGGTCGTGTCAAGTGTATGTGTGGCTGTTTGATCAAGGAAGCCAACAACAGTAGCAGTACAAGTTAGCACCTTTCCATTATCATCTTTGGTTGGAGTATGAGGAAATGTTACAGGATTGTTATCGATTTGAAATGATATTACGGCTGCTGGATTGCTGTCAGCAGTGCAAATAGCAGTGAAATCAGTGCCAGCCACTTGCGTACCAGGATCAGTCAGGGTGACAGAGTCAAAGTCTATATAGATAAAGAACAAAATTCAATAAAGAAAAGTAGTTTGGGATATGAGAACTTTTCCTTTCAAATCAAATGGACATCAACAATAATTACACTCACAGGTCGTGTCAAGTGTATGTGTGGCTGTTTGATCAGTGAAGCCAACAACAGTAGCAGTACAAGTTAGCACCTTTCCATTATCATCTTTGGTTGGAGTGTGAGGAAATGTTACAGCATTGCTATCGATTTGAAATGAGATTACGGCTGCTGGATTGCTGTCAGCAGTGCAAATTGCAGTGAAATCAGTGCCAGCCACTTGCGTACCAGGATCAGTCAGGATGACAGAGTCAAAGTCTATATAGATAAAGAACAAAATTCAATAAAGAAAATTAGTTTGGGATATGAGAACTTTTCCTTTTAAATCAAATGGACATCAACAATAATTACACTCACAGGTCGTGTCAAGTGTATGTGTGGCTGTTTGATCAGTGAAGCCAACAACAGTAGCAGTACAAGTTAGCACCTTTCCATTATCATCTTTGGTTGGAGTATGAGGAAATGTTACAGGATTGTTATCGATTTGAAATGATATTACGGCTGCTGGATTGCTGTCAGCAGTGCAAATAGCAGTGAAATCAGTGCCAGCCACTTGCGTACCCGGATCAGTCAGGGTGACAGAGTCAAAGTCTATATAGATAAAGAACAAAATTCAATAAAGAAAATTAGTTTGGGATATGAGAACTTTTCCTTTCAAATCATATGGACATCAACAATAATTACACTCACAGGTCGTGTCAAGTGTATGTGTGGCTGTTTGATCAAGGAAGCCAACAACAGTAGCAGTACAAGTTAGCACCTTTCCATTATCATCTTTGGTTGGAGTATGAGGAAATGTTACAGGATTGTTATCGATTTGAAATGATATTACGGCTGTTGGATTGCTGTCAGCAGTGCAAATAGCAGTGAAATCAGTGCCAGCCACTTGCGTACCAGGATCAGTCAGGGTGACAGAGTCAAAGTCTATATAGATAAAGAACAAAATTCAATAAAGAAAATTAGTTTGGGATATGAGAACTTTTCCTTTCAAATCATATGGACATCAACAATAATTACACTCACAGGTCGTGTCAAGTGTATGTGTGGCTGTTTGATCAGTGAAGCCAACAACAGTAGCAGTACAAGTTAGCACCTTTCCATTATCATCTTTGGTTGGAGTATGAGGAAATGTTACAGTATTGCTATCGATTTGAAATGAGATTACGGCTGCTGGATTGCTGTCAGCAGTGCAAATTGCAGTGAAATCAGTGCCAGCCACTTGCGTACCAGGATCAGTAAGGGTGACAGAGTCAAAGTCTATATTGAAAAAGAAGCAAATTCAATAAAGAAAATTAGTTTGGGATATGAGAACTTTTCCTTTCAAATCATATGGACATCAACAATAATTACACTCACAGGTCGTGTCAAGTGTATGTGTGGCTGTTTGATCAAGGAAGCCAACAACAGTAGCAGTACAAGTTAGCACCTTTCCATTATCATCTTTCGTTGGAGTATGAGGAAATGTTACAGGATTGTTATCGATTTGAAATGATATTACGGCTGCTGGATTGCTGTCAGCAGTGCAAATAGCAGTGAAATCAGTGCCAGCCACTTGCGTACCAGGATCAGTCAGGGTGACAGAGTCAAAGTCTATATAGATAAAGAACAAAATTCAATAAAGAAAATTAGTTTGGGATATGAGAACTTTTCCTTTCAAATCAAATGGACATCAACAACAATTACACTCACAGGTCGTGTCAAGTGTATGTGTGGCTGTTTGATCAGTGAAGCCAACAACAGTAGCAGTACAAGTTAGCACCTTTCCATTATCATCTTTGGTTGGAGTATGAGGAAATGTTACAGGATTGTTATCGATTTGAAATGATATTACGGCTGCTGGATTGCTGTCAGCAGTGCAAATAGCAGTGAAATCAGTGCCAGCCACTTGCGTACCAGGATCAGTCAGGGTGACAGAGTCAAAGTCTATATAGATAAAGAACAAAATTCAATAAAGAAAATTAGTTTGGGATATGAGAACTTTTCCTTTCAAATCATATGGACATCAACAATAATTACACTCACAGGTCGTGTCAAGTGTATGTGTGGCTGTTTGATCAGTGAAGCCAACAACAGTAGCAGTACAAGTTAGCACCTTTCCATTATCATCTTTGGTTGGAGTGTGAGGAAATGTTACAGCATTGCTATCGATTTGAAATGAGATTAAGGCTGCTGGATTGCTGTCAGCAGTGCAAATTGCAGTGAAATCAGTGCCAGCCACTTGCGTACCAGGATCAGTAAGGGTGACAGAGTCAAAGTCTATATTGATAAAGAAGCAAATTCAATAAAGAAAATTAGTTTGGGATATGAGAACTTTTCCTTTCAAATCATATGGACATCAACAATAACTACACTCACAGGTCGTGTCAAGTGTATGTGTGGCTGTTTGATCAGGGAAGCCAACAACAGTAGCAGTACAAGTTAGCACCTTTCCATTATCATCTTTGGTTGGAGTATGAGGAAATGTTACAGTATTGCTATCGATTTGAAATGAGATTACGGCTGCTGGATTGCTGTCAGCAGTGCAAATTGCAGTGAAATCAGTGCCAGCCACTTGCGTACCAGGATCAGTAAGGGTGACAGAGTCAAAGTCTATATTGATAAAGAAGCAAATTCAATAAAGAAAATTAGTTTGGGATATGAGAACTTTTCCTTTCAAATCATATGGACATCAACAATAATTACACTCACAGGTCGTGTCAAGTGTATGTGTGGCTGTTTGATCAAGGAAGCCAACAACAGTAGCAGTACAAGTTAGCACCTTTCCATTATCATCTTTGGTTGGAGTATGAGGAAATGTTACAGGATTGTTATCGATTTGAAATGATATTACGGCTGCTGGATTGCTGTCAGCAGTGCAAATAGCAGTGAAATCAGTGCCAGCCACTTGCGTACCAGGATCAGTCAGGGTGACAGAGTCAAAGTCTATATAGATAAAGAACAAAATTCAATAAAGAAAATTAGTTTGGGATATGAGAACTTTTCCTTTCAAATCATATGGACATCAACAATAATTACACTCACAGGTCGTGTCAAGTGTATGTGTGGCTGTTTGATCAGTGAAGCCAACAACAGTAGCAGTACAAGTTAGCACCTTTCCATTATCATCTTTGGTTGGAGTATGAGGAAATGTTACAGTAGTGCTATCGATTTGAAATGAGATTACGGCTGCTGGATTGCTGTCAGCAGTGCAAATTGCAGTGAAATCAGTGCCAGCCACTTGCGTACCAGGATCAGTAAGGGTGACAGAGTCAAAGTCTATATTGATAAAGAAGCAAATTCAATAAAGAAAAAATTAGTTTGGGATATGAGAACTTTTCCTTTCAAATCATATGGACATCAACAATAATTACACTCACAGGTCGTGTCAAGTGTATGTGTGGCTGTTTGATCAGTGAAGCCAACAACAGTAGCAGTACAAGTTAGCACCTTTCCATTATCATCTTTGGTTGGAGTGTGAGGAAATGTTACAGCATTGCTATCGATTTGAAATGAGATTACGGCTGCTGGATTGCTGTCAGCAGTGCAAATTGCAGTGAAATCAGTGCCAGCCACTTGCGTACCAGGATCAGTCAGGATGACAGAGTCAAAGTCTATATAGATAAAGAACAAAATTCAATAAAGAAAATTAGTTTGGGATATGAGAACTTTTCCTTTCAAATCAAATGGACATCAACAATAATTACACTCACAGGTCGTGTCAAGTGTATGTGTGGCTGTTTGATCAGTGAAGCCAACAACAGTAGCAGTACAAGTTAGCACCTTTCCATTATCATCTTTGGTTGGAGTATGAGGAAATGTTACAGGATTGTTATCGATTTGAAATGATATTACGGCTGCTGGATTGCTGTCAGCAGTGCAAATAGCAGTGAAATCAGTGCCAGCCACTTGCGTACCAGGATCAGTCAGGGTGACAGAGTCAAAGTCTATATAGATAAAGAACAAAATTCAATAAAGAAAATTAGTTTGGGATATGAGAACTTTTCCTTTCAAATCATATGGACATCAACAATAATTACACTCACAGGTCGTGTCAAGTGTATGTGTGGCTGTTTGATCAAGGAAGCCAACAACAGTAGCAGTACAAGTTAGCACCTTTCCATTATCATCTTTGGTTGGAGTATGAGGAAATGTTACAGGATTGTTATCGATTTGAAATGATATTACGGCTGTTGGATTGCTGTCAGCAGTGCAAATAGCAGTGAAATCAGTGCCAGCCACTTGCGTACCAGGATCAGTCAGGGTGACAGAGTCAAAGTCTATATAGATAAAGAACAAAATTCAATAAAGAAAATTAGTTTGGGATATGAGAACTTTTCCTTTCAAATCATATGGACATCAACAATAATTACACTCACAGGTCGTGTCAAGTGTATGTGTGGCTGTTTGATCAGTGAAGCCAACAACAGTAGCAGTACAAGTTAGCACCTTTCCATTATCATCTTTGGTTGGAGTATGAGGAAATGTTACAGTATTGCTATCGATTTGAAATGAGATTACGGCTGCTGGATTGCTGTCAGCAGTGCAAATTGCAGTGAAATCAGTGCCAGCCACTTGCGTACCAGGATCAGTAAGGGTGACAGAGTCAAAGTCTATATTGAAAAAGAAGCAAATTCAATAAAGAAAATTAGTTTGGGATATGAGAACTTTTCCTTTCAAATCATATGGACATCAACAATAATTACACTCACAGGTCGTGTCAAGTGTATGTGTGGCTGTTTGATCAAGGAAGCCAACAACAGTAGCAGTACAAGTTAGCACCTTTCCATTATCATCTTTGGTTGGAGTATGAGGAAATGTTACAGGATTGTTATCGATTTGAAATGATATTACGGCTGCTGGATTGCTGTCAGCAGTGCAAATAGCAGTGAAATCAGTGCCAGCCACTTGCGTACCAGGATCAGTCAGGGTGACAGAGTCAAAGTCTATATAGATAAAGAACAAAATTCAATAAAGAAAATTAGTCTGGGATATGAGAACTTTTCCTTTCAAATCAAATGGACATCAACAATAATTACACTCACAGGTCGTGTCAAGTGTATGTGTGGCTGTTTGATCAAGGAAGCCAACAACAGTAGCAGTACAAGTTAGCACCTTTCCATTATCATCTTTGGTTGGAGTATGAGGAAATGTTACAGGATTGTTATCGATTTGAAATGATATTACGGCTGCTGGATTGCTGTCAGCAGTGCAAATAGCAGTGAAATCAGTGCCAGCCACTTGCGTACCAGGATCAGTCAGGGTGACAGAGTCAAAGTCTATATAGATAAAGAACAAAATTCAATAAAGAAAATTAGTTTGGGATATGAGAACTTTTCCTTTCAAATCAAATGGACATCAACAACAATTACACTCACAGGTCGTGTCAAGTGTATGTGTGGCTGTTTGATCAGTGAAGCCAACAACAGTAGCAGTACAAGTTAGCACCTTTCCATTATCATCTTTGGTTGGAGTATGAGGAAATGTTACAGGATTGTTATCGATTTGAAATGATATTACGGCTGCTGGATTGCTGTCAGCAGTGCAAATAGCAGTGAAATCAGTGCCAGCCACTTGCGTACCAGGATCAGTCAGGGTGACAGAGTCAAAGTCTATATAGATAAAGAACAAAATTCAATAAAGAAAATTAGTTTGGGATATGAGAACTTTTCCTTTCAAATCATATGGACATCAACAATAATTACACTCACAGGTCGTGTCAAGTGTATGTGTGGCTGTTTGATCAAGGAAGCCAACAACAGTAGCAGTACAAGTTAGCACCTTTCCATTATCATCTTTGGTTGGAGTATGAGGAAATGTTACAGGATTGTTATCGATTTGAAATGATATTACGGCTGTTGGATTGCTGTCAGCAGTGCAAATAGCAGTGAAATCAGTGCCAGCCACTTGCGTACCAGGATCAGTCAGGGTGACAGAGTCAAAGTCTATATAGATAAAGAACAAAATTCAATAAAGAAAATTAGTTTGGGATATGAGAACTTTTCCTTTCAAATCATATGGACATCAACAATAATTACACTCACAGGTCGTGTCAAGTGTATGTGTGGCTGTTTGATCAGTGAAGCCAACAACAGTAGCAGTACAAGTTAGCACCTTTCCATTATCATCTTTGGTTGGAGTATGAGGAAATGTTACAGGATTGTTATCGATTTGAAATGATATTACGGCTGCTGGATTGCTGTCAGCAGTGCAAATAGCAGTGAAATCAGTGCCAGCCACTTGCGTACCAGGATCAGTCAGGGTGACAGAGTCAAAGTCTATATAGATAAAGAACAAAATTCAATAAAGAAAATTAGTTTGGGATATGAGAACTTTTCCTTTCAAATCATATGGACATCAACAATAATTACACTCACAGGTCGTGTCAAGTGTATGTGTGGCTGTTTGATCAAGGAAGCCAACAACAGTAGCAGTACAAGTTAGCACCTTTCCATTATCATCTTTGGTTTGAGTATGAGGAAATGTTACAGGATTGTTATCGATTTGAAATGATATTACGGCTGTTGGATTGCTGTCAGCAGTGCAAATAGCAGTGAAATCAGTGCCAGCCACTTGCGTACCAGGATCAGTCAGGGTGACAGAGTCAAAGTCTATATAGATAAAGAACAAAATTCAATAAAGAAAATTAGTTTGGGATATGAGAACTTTTCCTTTCAAATCAAATGGACATCAACAATAATTACACTCACAGGTCGTGTCAAGTGTATGTGTGGCTGTTTGATCAGTGAAGCCAACAACAGTAGCAGTACAAGTTAGCACCTTTCCATTATCATCTTTGGTTGGAGTATGAGGAAATGTTACAGGATTGTTATCGATTTGAAATGATATTACGGCTGCTGGATTGCTGTCAGCAGTGCAAATAGCAGTGAAATCAGTGCCAGCCACTTGCGTACCAGGATCAGTCAGGGTGACAGAGTCAAAGTCTATATAGATAAAGAAGCAAATTCAATAAAGAAAATTAGTTTGGGATATGAGAACTTTTCCTTTCAAATCATATGGACATCAACAATAATTACACTCACAGGTCGTGTCAAGTGTATGTGTGGCTGTTTGATCAAGGAAGCCAACAACAGTAGCAGTACAAGTTAGCACCTTTCCATTATCATCTTTGGTTGGAGTATGAGGAAATGTTACAGGATTGTTATCGATTTGAAATGATATTACGGCTGCTGGATTGCTGTCAGCAGTGCAAATAGCAGTGAAATCAGTGCCAGCCACTTGCGTACCAGGATCAGTCAGGGTGACAGAGTCAAAGTCTATATAGATAAAGAACAAAATTCAATAAAGAAAATTAGTTTGGGATATGAGAACTTTTCCTTTCAAATCATATGGACATCAACAATAATTACACTCACAGGTCGTGTCAAGTGTATGTGTGGCTGTTTGATCAGTGAAGCCAACAACAGTAGCAGTACAAGTTAGCACCTTTCCATTATCATCTTTGGTTGGAGTATGAGGAAATGTTACAGGATTGTTATCGATTTGAAATGATATTACGGCTGCTGGATTGCTGTCAGCAGTGCAAATAGCAGTGAAATCAGTGCCAGCCACTTGCGTACCAGGATCAGTCAGGGTGACAGAGTCAAAGTCTATATAGATAAAGAACAAAATTCAATAAAGAAAATTAGTTTGGGATATGAGAACTTTTCCTTTCAAATCATATGGACATCAACAATAATTACACTCACAGGTCGTGTCAAGTGTATGTGTGGCTGTTTGATCAAGGAAGCCAACAACAGTAGCAGTACAAGTTAGCACCTTTCCATTATCATCTTTGGTTGGAGTATGAGGAAATGTTACAGGATTGTTATCGATTTGAAATGATATTACGGCTGTTGGATTGCTGTCAGCAGTGCAAATAGCAGTGAAATCAGTGCCAGCCACTTGCGTACCAGGATCAGTCAGGGTGACAGAGTCAAAGTCTATATAGATAAAGAACAAAATTCAATAAAGAAAATTAGTTTGGGATATGAGAACTTTTCCTTTCAAATCAAATGGACATCAACAATAATTACACTCACAGGTCGTGTCAAGTGTATATGTGGCTGTTTGATCAGTGAAGCCAACAACAGTAGCAGTACAAGTTAGCACCTTTCCATTATCATCTTTGGTTGGAGTATGAGGAAATGTTACAGGATTGTTATCGATTTGAAATGATATTACGGCTGCTGGATTGCTGTCAGCAGTGCAAATAGCAGTGAAATCAGTGCCAGCCACTTGCGTACCAGGATCAGTCAGGGTGACAGAGTCAAAGTCTATATAGATAAAGAACAAAATTCAATAAAGAAAATTAGTTTGGGATATGAGAACTTTTCCTTTCAAATCATATGGACATCAACAATAATTACACTCACAGGTCGTGTCAAGTGTATGTGTGGCTGTTTGATCAAGGAAGCCAACAACAGTAGCAGTACAAGTTAGCACCTTTCCATTATCATCTTTGGTTTGAGTATGAGGAAATGTTACAGGATTGTTATCGATTTGAAATGATATTACGGCTGTTGGATTGCTGTCAGCAGTGCAAATAGCAGTGAAATCAGTGCCAGCCACTTGCGTACCAGGATCAGTCAGGGTGACAGAGTCAAAGTCTATATAGATAAAGAACAAAATTCAATAAAGAAAATTAGTTTGGGATATGAGAACTTTTCCTTTCAAATCAAATGGACATCAACAATAATTACACTCACAGGTCGTGTCAAGTGTATGTGTGGCTGTTTGATCAGTGAAGCCAACAACAGTAGCAGTACAAGTTAGCACCTTTCCATTATCATCTTTGGTTGGAGTATGAGGAAATGTTACAGGATTGTTATCGATTTGAAATGATATTACGGCTGCTGGATTGCTGTCAGCAGTGCAAATAGCAGTGAAATCAGTGCCAGCCACTTGCGTACCAGGATCAGTCAGGGTGACAGAGTCAAAGTCTATATAGATAAAGAAGCAAATTCAATAAAGAAAATTAGTTTGGGATATGAGAACTTTTCCTTTCAAATCATATGGACATCAACAATAATTACACTCACAGGTCGTGTCAAGTGTATGTGTGGCTGTTTGATCAAGGAAGCCAACAACAGTAGCAGTACAAGTTAGCACCTTTCCATTATCATCTTTGGTTGGAGTATGAGGAAATGTTACAGGATTGTTATCGATTTGAAATGATATTACGGCTGCTGGATTGCTGTCAGCAGTGCAAATAGCAGTGAAATCAGTGCCAGCCACTTGCGTACCAGGATCAGTCAGGGTGACAGAGTCAAAGTCTATATAGATAAAGAACAAAATTCAATAAAGAAAATTAGTTTGGGATATGAGAACTTTTCCTTTCAAATCATATGGACATCAACAATAATTACACTCACAGGTCGTGTCAAGTGTATGTGTGGCTGTTTGATCAGTGAAGCCAACAACAGTAGCAGTACAAGTTAGCACCTTTCCATTATCATCTTTGGTTGGAGTATGAGGAAATGTTACAGGATTGTTATCGATTTGAAATGATATTACGGCTGCTGGATTGCTGTCAGCAGTGCAAATAGCAGTGAAATCAGTGCCAGCCACTTGCGTACCAGGATCAGTCAGGGTGACAGAGTCAAAGTCTATATAGATAAAGAACAAAATTCAATAAAGAAAATTAGTTTGGGATATGAGAACTTTTCCTTTCAAATCATATGGACATCAACAATAATTACACTCACAGGTCGTGTCAAGTGTATGTGTGGCTGTTTGATCAAGGAAGCCAACAACAGTAGCAGTACAAGTTAGCACCTTTCCATTATCATCTTTGGTTGGAGTATGAGGAAATGTTACAGGATTGTTATCGATTTGAAATGATATTACGGCTGTTGGATTGCTGTCAGCAGTGCAAATAGCAGTGAAATCAGTGCCAGCCACTTGCGTACCAGGATCAGTCAGGGTGACAGAGTCAAAGTCTATATAGATAAAGAACAAAATTCAATAAAGAAAATTAGTTTGGGATATGAGAACTTTTCCTTTCAAATCAAATGGACATCAACAATAATTACACTCACAGGTCGTGTCAAGTGTATATGTGGCTGTTTGATCAGTGAAGCCAACAACAGTAGCAGTACAAGTTAGCACCTTTCCATTATCATCTTTGGTTGGAGTATGAGGAAATGTTACAGGATTGTTATCGATTTGAAATGATATTACGGCTGCTGGATTGCTGTCAGCAGTGCAAATAGCAGTGAAATCAGTGCCAGCCACTTGCGTACCAGGATCAGTCAGGGTGACAGAGTCAAAGTCTATATAGATAAAGAACAAAATTCAATAAAGAAAATTAGTTTGGGATATGAGAACTTTTCCTTTCAAATCATATGGACATCAACAATAATTACACTCACAGGTCGTGTCAAGTGTATGTGTGGCTGTTTGATCAAGGAAGCCAACAACAGTAGCAGTACAAGTTAGCACCTTTCCATTATCATCTTTGGTTGGAGTATGAGGAAATGTTACAGGATTGTTATCGATTTGAAATGATATTACGGCTGCTGGATTGCTGTCAGCAGTGCAAATAGCAGTGAAATCAGTGCCAGCCACTTGCGTACCAGGATCAGTCAGGGTGACAGAGTCAAAGTCTATATAGATAAAGAACAAAATTCAATAAAGAAAATTAGTTTGGGATATGAGAACTTTTCCTTTCAAATCATATGGACATCAACAATAATTACACTCACAGGTCGTGTCAAGTGTATGTGTGGCTGTTTGATCAGGGAAGCCAACAACAGTAGCAGTACAAGTTAGCACCTTTCCATTATCATCTTTGGTTGGAGTATGAGGAAATGTTACAGGATTGTTATCGATTTGAAATGATATTACGGCTGCTGGATTGCTGTCAGCAGTGCAAATAGCAGTGAAATTAGTGCCAGCCACTTGCGTACCAGGATCAGTCAGGGTGACAGAGTCAAAGTCTATATAGATAAAGAACAAAATTCAATAAAGAAAATTAGTTTGGGATATGAGAACTTTTCCTTTCAAATCATATGGACATCAACAATAATTACACTCACAGGTCGTGTCAAGTGTATGTGTGGCTGTTTGATCAAGGAAGCCAACAACAGTAGCAGTACAAGTTAGCACCTTTCCATTATCATCTTTGGTTGGAGTATGAGGAAATGTTACAGGATTGTTATCGATTTGAAATGATATTACGGCTGCTGGATTGCTGTCAGCAGTGCAAATAGCAGTGAAATCAGTGCCAGCCACTTGCGTACCAGGATCAGTCAGGGTGACAGAGTCAAAGTCTATATAGATAAAGAACAAAATTCAATAAAGAAAATTAGTTTGGGATATGAGAACTTTTCCTTTCAAATCAAATGGACATCAACAATAATTACACTCACAGGTCGTGTCAAGTGTATGTGTGGCTGTTTGATCAGTGAAGCCAACAACAGTAGCAGTACAAGTTAGCACCTTTCCATTATCATCTTTGGTTGGAGTATGAGGAAATGTTACAGGATTGTTATCGATTTGAAATGATATTACGGCTGCTGGATTGCTGTCAGCAGTGCAAATAGCAGTGAAATCAGTGCCAGCCACTTGCGTACCAGGATCAGTCAGGGTGACAGAGTCAAAGTCTATATAGATAAAGAACAAAATTCAATAAAGAAAATTAGTTTGGGATATGAGAACTTTTCCTTTCAAATCATATGGACATCAACAATAATTACACTCACAGGTCGTGTCAAGTGTATGTGTGGCTGTTTGATCAAGGAAGCCAACAACAGTAGCAGTACAAGTTAGCACCTTTCCATTATCATCTTTGGTTGGAGTATGAGGAAATGTTACAGGATTGTTATCGATTTGAAATGATATTACGGCTGCTGGATTGCTGTCAGCAGTGCAAATAGCAGTGAAATCAGTGCCAGCCACTTGCGTACCAGGATCAGTCAGGGTGACAGAGTCAAAGTCTATATAGATAAAGAACAAAATTCAATAAAGAAAATTAGTTTGGGATATGAGAACTTTTCCTTTCAAATCATATGGACATCAACAATAATTACACTCACAGGTCGTGTCAAGTGTATGTGTGGCTGTTTGATCAGTGAAGCCAACAACAGTAGCAGTACAAGTTAGCACCTTTCCATTATCATCTTTGGTTGGAGTATGAGGAAATGTTACAGGATTGTTATCGATTTGAAATGAGATTACGGCTGCTGGATTGCTGTCAGCAGTGCAAATTGCAGTGAAATCAGTGCCAGCCACTTGCGTACCAGGATCAGTAAGGGTGACAGAGTCAAAGTCTATATTGATAAAGAAGCAAATTCAATAAAGAAAATTAGTTTGGGATATGAGAACTTTTCCTTTCAAATCATATGGACATCAACAATAATTACACTCACAGGTCGTGTCAAGTGTATGTGTGGCTGTTTGATCAGTGAAGCCAACAACAGTAGCAGTACAAGTTAGCACCTTTCCATTATCATCTTTGGTTGGAGTATGAGGAAATGTTACAGTATTGCTATCGATTTGAAATGAGATTACGGCTGCTGGATTGCTGTCAGCAGTGCAAATTGCAGTGAAATCAGTGCCAGCCACTTGCGTACCAGGATCAGTCAGGGTGACAGAGTCAAAGTCTATATAGATAAAGAACAAAATTCAATAAAGAAAATTAGTTTGGGATATGAGAACTTTTCCTTTCAAATCATATGGACATCAACAATAATTACACTCACAGGTCGTGTCAAGTGTATGTGTGGCTGTTTGATCAGTGAAGCCAACAACAGTAGCAGTACAAGTTAACACCTTTCCATTATCATCTTTGGTTGGAGTATGAGGAAATGTTACAATATTGCTATCGATTTGAAATGAGATTACGGCTGCTGGATTGCTGTCAGCAGTGCAAATTGCAGTGAAATCAGTGCCAGCCATTTGCGTACCAGGATCAGTAAGGGTGACAGAGTCAAAGTCTATATTGATAAAGAAGCAAATTCAATAAAGAAAATTAGTTTGGGATATGAGAACTTTTCCTTTCAAATCATATGGACATCAACAATAATTACACTCACAGGTCGTGTCAAGTGTATGTGTGGCTGTTTGATCAGTGAAGCCAACAACAGTAGCAGTACAAGTTAGCACCTTTCCATTATCATCTTTGGTTGGAGTATGAGGAAATGTTACAGTATTGCTATCGATTTGAAATGAGATTACGGCTGCTGGATTGCTGTCAGCAGTGCAAATAGCAGTGAAATCAGTGCCAGACACTTGCGTACCAGGATCAGTCAGGGTGACAGAGTCAAAGTCTATATAGATAAAGAACAAAATTCAATAAAGAAAATTAGTTTGGGATATGAGAACTTTTCCTTTCAAATCATATGGACATCAACAATAATTACACTCACAGGTCGTGTCAAGTGTATGTGTGGCTGTTTGATCAGTGAAGCCAACAACAGTAGCAGTACAAGTTAGCACCTTTCCATTATCATCTTTGGTTGGAGTATGAGGAAATGTTACAGTATTGCTATCGATTTGAAATGAGATTACGGCTGCTGGATTGCTGTCAGCAGTGCAAATTGCAGTGAAATCAGTGCCAGCCACTTGCGTACCAGGATCAGTCAGGGTGACAGAGTCAAAGTCTATATAGATAAAGAACAAAATTCAATAAAGAAAATTAGTTTGGGATATGAGAACTTTTCCTTTCAAATCATATGGACATCAACAATAATTACACTCACAGGTCGTGTCAAGTGTATGTGTGGCTGTTTGATCAGTGAAGCCAACAACAGTAGCAGTACAAGTTAGCACCATTCCATTATCATCTTTGGTTGGAGTATGAGGAAATGTTACAGTATTGCTATCGATTTGAAATGAGATTACGGCTGCTGGATTGCTGTCAGCAGTGCAAATTGCAGTGAAATCAGTGCCAGCCACTTGCGTACCAGGATCAGTAAGGGTGACAGAGTCAAAGTCTATATTGATAAAGAAGCAAATTCAATAAAGAAAATTAGTTTGGGATATGAGAACTTTTCCTTTCAAATCATATGGACATCAACAATAATTACACTCACAGGTCGTGTCAAGTGTATGTGTGGCTGTTTGATCAGTGAAGCCAACAACAGTAGCAGTACAAGTTAGCACCTTTCCATTATCATCTTTGGTTGGAGTATGAGGAAATGTTACAGTATTGCTATCGATTTGAAATGAGATTACGGCTGCTGGATTGCTGTCAGCAGTGCAAATAGCAGTGAAATCAGTGCCAGCCACTTGCGTACCAGGATCAGTCAGGGTGACAGAGTCAAAGTCTATATAGATAAAGAACAAAATTCAATAAAGAAAATTAGTTTGGGATATGAGAACTTTTCCTTTCAAATCATATGGACATCAACAATAATTACACTCACAAGTCGTGTCAAGTGTATGTGTGGCTGTTTGATCAGTGAAGCCAACAACAGTAGCAGTACAAGTTAGCAACTTTCCATTATCATCTTTGGTTGGAGTATGAGGAAATGTTACAGTATTGCTATCGATTTGAAATGAGATTACGGCAGCTGGATTGCTGTCAGCAGTGCAAATTGCAGTGAAATCAGTGCCAGCCACTTGCGTACCAGGATCAGTAAGGGTGACAGAGTCAAAGTCTATATTGATAAAGAAGCAAATTCAATAAAGAA
Organism: Haliclystus octoradiatus; assembly: GCA_916610825.1. Taxonomy (NCBI): domain Eukaryota; kingdom Metazoa; phylum Cnidaria; class Staurozoa; order Stauromedusae; family Haliclystidae; genus Haliclystus; species Haliclystus octoradiatus. Next base: position 3,316,251 of record OU744447.1, read on the forward strand.
AATTAGTTTGGGATATGAGAACTTTTCCTTTCAAATCATATGGACATCAACAATAATTACACTCACAGGTCGTGTCAAGTGTATGTGTGGCTGTTTGATCAGTGAAGCCAACAACAGTAGCAGTACAAGTTAGCACCTTTCCATTATCATCTTTGGTTGGAGTATGAGGAAATGTTACAGGATTGTTATCGATTTGAAATGATATTACGGCTGCTGGATTGCTGTCAGCAGTGCAAATAGCAGTGAAATCAGTGCCAGCCACTTGCGTACCAGGATCAGTCAGGGTGACAGAGTCAAAGTCTATATAGATAAAGAACAAAATTCAATAAAGAAAATTAGTTTGGGATATGAGAACTTTTCCTTTCAAATCATATGGACATCAACAATAATTACACTCACAGGTCGTGTCAAGTGTATGTGTGGCTGTTTGATCAGTGAAGCCAACAACAGTAGCAGTACAAGTTAGCACCTTTCCATTATCATCTTTGGTTGGAGTATGAGGAAATATTACAGTATTGCTATCGATTTGAAATGAGATTACGGCTGCTGGATTGCTGTCAGCAGTGCAAATTGCAGTGAAATCAGTGCCAGCCACTTGCGTACCAGGATCAGTAAGGGTGACAGAGTCAAAGTCTATATTGATAAAGAAGCAAATTCAATAAAGAAAATTAGTTTGGGATATGAGAACTTTTCCATTCAAATCATATGGACATCAACAATAATTACACTCACAGGTCGTGTCAAGTGTATGTGTGGCTGTTTGATCAGTGAAGCCAACAACAGTAGCAGTACAAGTTAGCACCTTTCCATTATTATCTTTGGTTGGAGTATGAGGAAATGTTACAGTATTGCTATCGATTTGAAATGAGATTACGGCTGCTGGATTGCTGTCAGCAGTGCAAATTGCAGTGAAATCAGTGCCAGCCACTTGCGTACCAGGATCAGTAAGGGTGACAGAGTCAAAGTCTATATTGATAAAGAAGCAAATTCAATAAAGAAAATTAGTTTGGGATATGAGAACTTTTTCTTTCAAATCATATGGACATCAACAATAATTACACTCACAGGTCGTGTCAAGTGTATGTGTGGCTGTTTGATCAGGGAAGCCAACAACAGTAGCAGTACAAGTGAGCACCTTTCCATTATCATCTTTGGTTGGAGTATGAGGAAATGTTACAGTATTGGAATCGATTTGAAATGAGATTACGGCTGCTGGATTGCTGTCAGCAGTGCAAATAGCAGTGAAATCAGTGCCAGCCACTTGTGTACCAGGATCAGTAAGGGTGACAGAGTCAAAGTCTATATAGATAAAAAAGCAAATTCAATAAAGAAAATTAGTTTGGGATATGAAAACTTTTACTTTCAAATCATATGGACATCAACAATAATTACACTCACAGGTCGTGTCAAGTGTATGTGTGGCTGTTTGATCAGGGAAACCAACAACAGTAGCAGTACAAATTAGCACCTTTCCATTATCATCTTTGGTTGGAGTATGAGGAAATGTTACAGTATTGCTATCTATTTGAAATGAGATTACGGCAGCTGGATTGCTGTCAGCAGTGCAAACAGCAGTGAAATCAGTGCCAGCCACTTGCGTACCAGGATCAGTAAGGGTGACAGAGTCAAAGTCTATATAGATAAAAAAGCAAATTCAATAAAGAAAATTAGTTTGGGATATGAGAACTTTTCCTTTCAAATCATATGGACATCAACAATAATTACACTCACAGGTCGTGTCAAGTGTATGTGTGGCTGTTTGATCAGGGAAACCAACAACAGTAGCAGTACAAGTTAGCACCTTTCCATTATCATCTTTGGTTGGAGTATGAGGAAATGTTACAGTATTGCTATCGATTTGAAATGAGATTACGGCTGCTGGATTGCTGTCAGCAGTGCAAGTTGCAGTGAAATCAGTGCCAGCCACTTGCGTACCAGGATCAGTAAGGGTGACAGAGTCAAAGTCTATATAGATAAAAGAGCAAATTCAATAAAGAAAATTAGTTTGGGATATGAGAACTTTTCCTTTCAAATCATATGGACATCAACAATAATTACACTCACAGGTCGTGTCAAGTGTATGTGTGGCTGTTTGATCAGGGAAGCCAGAAACAGTAGCAGTACAAGTTAGCACCTTTCCATTATCATCTTTGGTTGGAGTATGAGGAAATGTTACAGTATTGCTATCGATTTGAAATGAGATTACGGCTGCTGGATTGCTGTCAGCAGTGCAAGTTGCAGTGAAATCAGTGCCAGCCACTTGCGTACCAGGATCAGTAAGGGTGACAGAGTCAAAGTCTATATAGATAAAAAAGCAAATTCAATAAAGAAAATTAGTTTGGGATATGAGAACTTTTCCTTTCAAATCATATGGACATCAACAATAATTACACTCACAGGTCGTGTCAAGTGTATGTGTGGCTGTTTGATCAGGGAAGCCAGAAACAGTAGCAGTACAAGTTAGCACCTTTCCATTATCATCTTTGGTTGGAGTATGAGGAAATGTTACAGTATTGCTATCGATTTGAAATGAGATTACGGCTGACGGATTGCTGTCAGCAGTGCAAGTTGCAGTGAAATCAGTGCCAGCCACTTGCGTACCAGGATCAGTAAGGGTGACAGAGTCAAAGTCTATATAGATAAAAAAGCAAATTCAATAAAGAAAATTAGTTTGGGATATGAGAACTTTTCCTTTCAAATCATATGGACATCAACAATAATTACACTCACAGGTCGTGTCAAGTGTATGTGTGGCTGTTTGATCAGGGAAGCCAGAAACAGTAGCAGTACAAGTTAGCACCTTTCCATTATCATCTTTGGTTGGAGTATGAGGAAATGTTACAGTATTGCTATCGATTTGAAATGAGATTACGGCTGCTGGATTGCTGTCAGCAGTGCAAGTTGCAGTGAAATCAGTGCCAGCCACTTGCGTACCAGGATCAGTAAGGGTGACAGAGTCAAAGTCTATATAGATAAAAAAGCAAATTCAATAAAGAAAATTAGTTTGGGATATGAGAACTTTTCCTTTCAAATCATATGGACATCAACAATAATTACACTCACAGGTCGTGTCAAGTGTATGTGTGGCTGTTTGATCAGGGAAGCCAGAAACAGTAGCAGTACAAGTTAGCACCTTTCCATTATCATCTTTGGTTGGAGTATGAGGAAATGTTACAGCATTGCTATCGATTTGAAATGAGATTACGGCTGCTGGATTGCTGTCAGCAGTGCAAATAGCAGTGAAATCAGTGCCAGCCACTTGCGTACCAGGATCAGTAAGGGTGACAGAGTCAAAGTCTATATAGATAAAAGAGCAAATTCAATAAAGAAAATTAGTTTGGGATATGAGAACTTTTCCTTTCAAATCATATGGACATCAACAATAATTACACTCACAGGTCGTGTCAAGTGTATGTGTGGCTGTTTGATCAGGGAAGCCAGAAACAGTAGCAGTACAAGTTAGCACCTTTCCATTATCATCTTTGGTTGGAGTATGAGGAAATGTTACAGTATTGCTATCGATTTGAAATGAGATTACGGCTGCTGGATTGCTGTCAGCAGTGCAAGTTGCAGTGAAATCAGTGCCAGCCACTTGCGTACCAGGATCAGTAAGGGTGACAGAGTCAAAGTCTATATAGATAAAAAAGCAAATTCAATAAAGAAAATTAGTTTGGGATATGAGAACTTTTCCTTTCAAATCATATGGACATCAACAATAATTACACTCACAGGTCGTGTCAAGTGTATGTGTGGCTGTTTGATCAGGGAAGCCAGAAACAGTAGCAGTACAAGTTAGCACCTTTCCATTATCATCTTTGGTTGGAGTATGAGGAAATGTTACAGCATTGCTATCGATTTGAAATGAGATTACGGCAGCTGGATTGCTGTCAGCAGTGCAAACAGCAGTGAAATCAGTGCCAGCCACTTGCGTACCAGGATCAGTAAGGGTGACAGAGTCAAAGTCTATATAGATAAAAAAGCAAATTCAATAAAGAAAATTAGTTTGGGATATGAGAACTTTTCCTTTCAAATCATATGGACATCAACAATAATTACACTCACAGGTTGTGTCAAGTGTATGTGTGGCTGTTTGATCAGGGAAGCCAGAAACAGTAGCAGTACAAGTTAGCACCTTTCCATTATCATCTTTGGTTGGAGTATGAGGAAATGTTACAGTATTGCTATCGATTTCAAATGAGATTACGGCAGCTGGATTGCTGTCAGCAGTGCAAGTTGCAGTGAAATCAGTGCCAGCCACTTGTGTACCAGGATCAGTAAGGGTGACAGAGTCAAAATCTATATTGATAAAAAGCAAATTCAATAAAGAAAATTAGTTATTGCTGTTCACTCACTGTTAGCTGCAAACCTGCAACTGCAATGCCAATTCAAGGACCAACGAGGTCGAGATGGTGGCAAAAGCCAAATGCAGATGGGTTACATTACATTGCCTATATTTATTTCGTTGTCTTTCTAATAAGCTTCTTTTAAAATGTTCTATTCCATATAATTCATAACAAAAGTTTGCAAAGATATAGCTCTAAGCTTTTTAGTTTTGATATCAGCCATTACGATGCAAACTAACGGCCTTCTTTCTGCCATTTACTACTATTTATAGTTGAAAATGAGGTCAATTTTCCCGCCAAAATGTTTTTTTGCCTACTCGCAGAATGGCCTGCGCGCAGACCGAAGTAGTTTATAAATTTTTCTTAAAAACACATGCTGGAGGAATTATTTACTCAACCAAACAAAGCGTCAAGATATCCTGATGGATATCCAGCTATTATCATCATCATCATTTATTGAGTAAATCTTATTTATAAGCCATTTCAGACTTTTTAACAAAGGGCTCACATCATAGTACATACAGAATAATTCATTTAATTTAAAAATGAAACATTAATATACATATTCAAAGCTATCTAATTAAAAAAACATTGATATAATTCTTATTTAGATAGATATAAATATATGATTTGCATTGTTCAGAGGATGGCAGACTGTCCCACAAAGAAGCGCCCGCTGATTGGAAAGAGTTACGTTAGACACTGAGTCAGTCAAAGTAGGCTAAGCATATTTGAGACAGGGGTCGCGTATAGTGACATTGGTACAGTCCTCATGCCTCTATTTTGTTGTTTTTGGAGGCGATCGAGGAGTTTCTTTATACAGCTCCATAAGTCAATAGCAAAGTAGTAGAAATCTGGCATTGAACAAGATTTTTTTCGTTTCAAGAGGTAATTTAATGCCAAACATTTACAGCTGTATTTTAGAACTCCTGGACCCCTGTTGAGTATTTGGAACTAATTATTATGCAGTTAGTTTTATTTATAATAATGCATGATTAAAGCTAGGTTGGTTGATTTGAGCACAGCCTAGTGTAAATTGTTCGAATTTCAGAAGAAGTTTTTCTTTAGAAAGATCTAATTTTCTTTGAACGTTGACAGTGGTGTACTTCAGCTCAGAGTATTAAACTGGCGGGCCTGCTATTATTTCCATTAGTTATCGCTATGACATTTTAACTAGCCTTGAAAGTTGAATGTAACATTAAACCGTTTGCAGAATGATGACACCAAGAGCTATTCAGCACGAGCTGACTCAAACTTAAATTTGCAACATACAACTACGTCAAAAAACTTGTACTTTTTTTCACTGCATGTACACATGCATGTTTTTTTAAAGAATAAAACTCTATTTTTATATAGCAACCTATATAATTACAAAAGGAATTACCCATATTTTTATTAAAACAGCAAAGCGAGCTAGGAAACGAGAATATCTATTATTTAAGTTAGACAACCCATACATTATGCAATGGAAAGCACAAGTCATAAATTATGACAGAAATTGACAAAAGTACTGCTCACGAAATCTTAGTTCAAAGTAAGTTTAAGATAATTAATTACATCATTTTTGCTTTTGGGTACTTCAGTTTATCTCCAGGGTTAGCTTCAATAATTGCGCACTGACGAGGTTGTTTAAATAGAACTTTGGTTGAATGACCATATGTGAGTTTTAAAAAATGTTCCCGTAATATTTTAAAAACCTAGGTCATTTTTATATCAAAAGTATGGAAGTTAAATCTATATTATTGTTGCGGTGCCTATAAGAAGACACACTTTTTGAAGTTATACATGCATCTGGTCGATCGTTTTACCCGATGGTAAAATTGATTTTTTACAACTACTTTTTTTTCTTCTCATTTTGAGATTGTTAATGGTTTTAATTCAATGAAGTGTTGTCACGCATATTATATTTACTACAAGGAGCAATCATTGCTGTGTTTTAACTACACCTATTCTACACTTCCCATTCACTGTTCGTCTTGGGGCCATTGCATAAGGTCTCATGAATAGATTGTTAAAGTTACTATACTCCTAGTTTCTTCTGACTTATTCTTTTCATGGTCTCAAGCGAACAATCACACTTCTTCGAATTTACAATATTTTTGTGTATAAACTCCAGTTCTTAATTACCCACAGTCACCCGAGTTAATAGATTAATCTTTCATTATTATGCTAATAAAAGGTATATTTTATATATTATACTCACATAGTACATCAAGGTTGAATGGTTTCTCTGCATTTCCCAGAAAGTTGGTTGATTTACATTTCAGTACTTTCGCAGTATCTGTTCTAGTGTAAGTCTGACTAATTGGTGATCCAGTAGAGCCTAGCGTTGTTCCATCAAAATCCCATTCAATATCAGAGGGTAATGGATTTCCATCGGCAACACAATCAATTGATGTCGAGACACTTTCTACAGGCTGTAGAGGATCACTCAATGATGAAGTCAACGTAACTAAGGAAGAGAAACAGTAATATATGTGATACATCGTATATGGGCTAATTATGTAAAGCGTATTGTATAATTACAAAGTCAGGAAGGTTTTACCGATTCTAGTCGCGGAATAGAAATCCACTTTTGTCGCTGTATTTTTTAATTTCGATGGTAATCCGACTTTGTCACCTAGAAATACAAAAACAAGTAGATTGTGATGTAATAGAAATTAATACGCAGCCATTTTGGAATCCTGCTCCAAACATGGACTGAAATCTAGATTTTATTTTTATAATTTTACAATATTATTTAATTAGTCTGTTCTATAATGTTAAATAGTCAATTTCTACGAAAACAATTCAATAGGCAGTTGTTTAATTGCAATGCAGACACAGAGACTTGTCATTGCACTGTCGTCATCAATACCGATATATCAGTTATAGTTGCCTTATTTTTATGTAGGTAATCAACATTTTAGTCAATAGATTTCTTGTATTGACACTAATTGAGGTACTCACTAAGATCTCCTTTGGCCACTTGCAAATGGTATTGATACGCTGAAGAAATTTCCCTCATGTCTGTAGTAGAAGGTGTTAGTAAACAAGTCCACCTGTAAACATTTTTGCAATATATTATTATTAGCAGCAGCATTTTTAATAATACTAGAATCAAAGACTACGAATTCGTTTTGTATGTATGTATGTATATATATTTGTAACACATGGTTTACAGGCAAATGAAACAAAGGAGGATATCTTTAAATGTATCCTCACTTACATGTTGCCTTAAAAATTCTAAAAATAAAACATTGCTTATCATAAGGTACAGAGAAATATCAATTCAGTTTGTGTATAAAGAGTTAAAAGATATGGTAAATATATAACTAAGCAACTGATTTAACTAGAATAACTACAATATCTAGCTAAATTAACTTTGTTAAGTTGTGTTTGGAATATTTCCAAAGATTTTGAAAAAATCACATCTTCAGAAAAGCTATTCCATGGACTGATGACTCTGTTTGCGAAGGCATATTTGCAACAATCATATTTGCTGTTCATTTTTGAACGAAGTCTCAAACAGTGTCAACGGATAGGTTACTTTGACTGAGCAATTGTAAAAATTTCGTCTGGATCTAATTCTACTAAATTATATAAAATTCTGAATGTCATATGGAGGTTGAATTTTAAACGGTGCAATTCTATGGTTTTTAATCCAAGATAGCTTAGACGATCGGTGATAGGATTTGTGAAGCTGTGTTTTCTGTAGTACTATTTCTGTAATTTTCACATTATTATTAGATTAGGTTAGAACTATTATTATTATCATTGCATGACTTTCTTATTCATACGTTAATGCTTTTGAAAATTTCTGATCAAATTGGAAGTTCTCAATCGTGATGCTAAACTCGAACTGAAAAATCGATTGCGCTTTGGAACCTGGTTTTGTTTTTTGTCGATATTTTGATTTGTTGTCATAATTTTAACCAATCAGATTGATCGAATTAATTTCGTTATAATACAATAGATATTATTATACATCATTATTACCCTATTTGTAATCATATAGTTTAATAATGCAAATAATGCATTCTTACTGGCAATGGAAATAATCTCCTTCAACTATCATTGTTATTGAATGAGAATCAGATATCTAAAAATAAAAAATTAAAATGATATAAGCTATAGACCATCAGTATATATTCCTAACAGTTAATCATTTCACCAAGACCTGATTCTATGTGGGCCCATGTGACAATTATCATGGAGTTCCTAGCATTAAAAAATAACATTCATTAAAGATAAGAATACTAGAATTTTCAAAGGTGAACATCGAAGAATAAACTTATATATGTCCACATAATAAATAGATATTGTGAGTAGCTGCGGCGCATTGTTGTGCATTGGCAATCGAGGCCCATCCGCAATGACATCTGTTGAAATCGATCTACATTGTCACGGCTGAGATCTCAAAAAGAGCAATTAAACATCATTGCTCTCATCGAAAAGAGTCACTCTTCTAGAAATAGCGTACGGCTGCCTTGGGTAAGGCAATTCTGTCTCAACTACCCAGTAACTGTACTCAGCACTTACATAATCATGCAGATATGTCCGATAATAATTTGATTGAAATGTATTATTCGTTTTTATACTGCGAAGCTTTACAAGTTCTCAATCCATTGTTGACCCAAGCAAAATTATAAAATTGATGTCAAAAGCGTGTTAATATTAAAGTGACATTTTCAAGAGTGAATGTCACAGGCTCTTTCGGCATGCTTTCGGTTAGGGCGATACCGTAGCAATTACTTTTTATGATTACATAAAATTTTTAAGTTTAGAAAATTCTTAAGAAAATGTTGAAATGCCTCTATAGGATTCAAAAAGGCTAAACATTTTGTCGAACCCTAGATATTGGTGGGTTCATGTATGCAGTACGTATATTCTGATTAACTTACCGATGGATCTGAAAATACTTCGCTTGTTGTAGGATTTTTCTCGTGTACCATCGTTTTAAAAACAGCTGTACCACCACTTTCATGGTAACAACCTTGACCAGCAAGTGAATACGTTGCACCAATTGTGTTCTAAATTAAATGAATATATATACAATCTATATCAAGTGTCAGTAATACGTTATATACAGGGGGTAAAGGCATATGTTAAAAATTCAATCATAATCAAACATATAAATTTCTTTTCTGATAACGTAAAACCAGTAAGATACAAGAATAACCCAAAACCGTCACTTTGGCTGCATTTTTAGAAGGAAGGGGGGCTAGAATGTTTGGTATACATGGATGCTCAAACATTAAAAGGTATTGTAAACTTTTTCATGAACATATTTTGAGGTATACTTTTTAACTTTTGCCCAATTTTTTACATTTTACTCAATTTTTTTTTTCATCTTTCTTTTGGTGATCTTTTGTAAATATATTTGGGGTATCTTTTTCATGATCTGAAAAATTTTCGGTCATCGAGCGAAAGTTATGTTTAAACGACCCCATCGAAGCGCAATGGAAGTTGACCCCGGGATTGGGGGATTGGAGCGGTAATGCTCGACAAAGTAAAAATACATCATGATTTCATTGTATTGACTTACAGTTGTTTCTAAACCCATATACGCATACGATGTGGTCAATTCACTCGCCATTTTCACATACAAATTAAATGTGATTTCAGTCTGTCCTTGGGCTAACGAATATCGAACCATTGATTCGCAATCACCAGTACTAAATGTCTGTGAGCATGTTGATGGGAAATACAGGCAGCCGTGAGTAGTACCGCATCCTGTAACTGTTTGCTGTGAAATGAAAGAAAATAAAATGCGATTAAGAAAATTGAAGATGTAATATAGTTAACCGGTAACCACATCAATTGTATCTCATCATCAATGGTACTACATCATTGAAGAATCTCCTGTCCTTAGTGGTCTATTCGAAGGTGAAGTGCAACGGATTAAAAATCTCTTGTCCTTAGTGGTCTATTCGAAGGTGAACTGCAACGGACTAAAAATCTCTTCACGTTAGTGGTATATTTGGAAGAGAACTACAACGGACTAAAAATCTCTTATCCCGATTGGTCTATTCGGACGAGAATTGCAATAGACTAAAAATCTCTTATCCCGATTGGTCTATTCGGAGGAGAATTGCAATAGACTAAAAATCTCTTATCCCGATTGGTCTATTCGGAGGAGAATTGCAATAGACTAGAAATCTCTTGTCCTAATTGGTCTTTTCGGATAAGAACTGCACTAGACTAAAAATCTCTTATCCCGATTGGTCTATTCGGACGAGAATTGCAATAGACTAAAAATCTCTTGTCCCGATTGGTCTATTCGGACAAGAATTGCAATAGACTAAAAATCTCTTATCCCGATTGGTCTATTCGGAGGAGAATTGCAATAGACTAAAAATCTCTTATCCCGATTGGTCTATTCGGAGGAGAATTGCAATAGACTAGAAATCTCTTGTCCTAATTGGTCTTTTCGGATAAGAACTGCACTAGACTAAAAATCTCTTATCCCGATTGGTCTATTCGGAGGAGAATTGCAATAGACTAAAAATCTCTTGTTCTGGTTGGTCTATTCGGGAACTACGATGGACTGGACTGGAATCATTGGAAGTCAAGTTTTTGTTATTGTTGGATATCTCATTTTGCATTATATAAACTTTACCAAACAATTTCTTGTATTATGTGTGTGTAACCAATTTTCTATATGGACTTATTATATGCTGTACAGTGAAACCTGTATATAACTGCTAGCTAAGAGAGGTTGATAAATTGACCACTATAGACAGGTGGTCTTTATATACAGGTTTGATTCAATAGAAAATACCATTTTAGACATTGAAAGAGTGACTACTATATACAGGTGGTCGCTGTATAGAGGTGACCGTTATAACAGTTTTGACTGTATACCTTTTAAAGCAAAACGTGGTGACAATGATATGATATGATATGATCTTTTGTCATTTTGACCGGCAAATAAAAGACAGTTTACTATATAGAAAGTGTCACTTACATACAGCCTTAATATTAAGAACTAGGCTAAATAAAGGTTAGTTATTAAAACATGAATATGACCCTGTTGCTATATTCATGATTACATATGAGATACAGTATCAGGTTAACAACTGTTAATGTAAAGATATGTATCTATATATTAGCTATATGTAAAACTGTAAGACTGATCTTTTTTATATATATAAACACTTTACAAAATGCTGACAATTTAAATGATCGTAGTTTCTCCTGGGAATAAGCAATAGTTTTTGATGTTACAATATCATCCGTCACATTGTTCTACCAGGGTATTATACGGTTACAAAATTGAGGACCAGCCAAGAGAGGTTCTTTAACGAAAATGTTTTGAATTTTAATGATTTACATATGTGAGCTTACATTTCAAAAGTTTTGAATTAGTAATGATTAAATGTATCAGCTGCCTATAGATATGCCACATAATTGAAATCATTCACAATCTCATTAGTAATAGATTTAAATCATACAACCGCAAACATTTTAATTAGGAAACGATATGATTACCAAACTATCCATAGTATAATAAATTACGTGTGTAATTATTTGATTAATAAATAAAATAAGTCAAAAAAGAGACATACTGTTCTCGTATCAAGATATCTAATATCAAGATACTTGCGTGATGATCGCGGTGTGACGTGAAATTTTGAGTAGCGAGTTGTTGTTGTTGTTGCATTTATTTGCCAGTATATCAAAAGTACAAGGTTTATAGCAAGTATTATACATTATATCATAGTCATTATTTTTATAATTATATCATTGTCATTATGATTATGATTATTATGTTTATATTATAATATAAACATAATTATATTTATAAATGTACAAGTAGTTCAGTAACACAATAACGTGTATACCTATAGTTTTTATTTTCTCATTAGAAAACTGTACCATAGCCTATCAAATATTAGTAATAGTCCAATCTCATGTAGTATAGGCTACCCTAATAGGCTAACGAATATAGACCACAACACATAAGAATTTGAATTTTAAACCTACTGTTTCAATGACATCGTAACTCATAGTAATGGACCAAACCTGAAAAAAAGTAATGATTAAAGATCGTCATCAATATCAAGTATGATAGACAATATATAAAAGAAAATATTTGTCAAAAATGATATGGTATAAAATTGACAGGCAAATAATGGGAAGTACAACTTTTACTTAAATATAGCCAACAAATGCTTTATGCATGATTAATAAAATGAATTAATCAAATATATTGATATATCTTGTTCAAAGATGAACAAAATTAAGATTTCCTGCAATATGGCGATAGGTCAATTATCTATTGCTAAAAATGATAGGATGTTAAGCTGTCATAAATCTAAATGCTATCAGGTAATGAGTTCCAAACATTGACAACACGATTACAAAAGGTAGAACCAATGGTCACACTTATCAATTTGGCTGATTCCAGCATTAGAGAATGACCTCTCTTCAACGTGTATTTTGTGTTTGGTCTCATTGAAAAAATATTATTTACATCATAATTGACAAAGTCATATGTAATATATCGAAAATCATTATAAGACCTGTTTTTAGTCGAAGCTGTTCCCGTGACTGCAACTGATGGGCAGTAGACGGTCAGAGTAATTTGTGAAGGCTATATTTGCCAAGTTGCAGAGTCGTTTGGTAAATCTCTTTTGCACTGTAGGGAGGATCTGTATTAGTTTAGATAAAGGATAATAAGATTTTTGTTTGGAACAGTAAAGACAAAATTTTATATGTGTTGAATTTTTCTCAATTTTTATAGAATAGAATTTAGCCATCCAGAACTTCATTTTTTCAGAATAAAATAAGGGTGCCCATATATTAATGTTGGGGCCATTTGGCTTTGAAGTCACACCATTTTTTACGTCTATAATAATACATGTTATAAAAGCAATAATCTTTCAGGGGAAAGACACGTAAACAGATTAATTGTCACATATTTCAATAAGAAACATGAATCAGAAAATTCGTTGAGGGCAAAAATTACCATACATTTACAAACTAATCAACATTTTTCAAACATTTCCTGTAGATATTCTGGCTTACCAAGATAGGGCTTTTTGGTGCCGGCATATTATTAAATATTGCCACGCCGACATGTGATAAAATTAGACCTCAATTTCCTTACCATCATGTATTTATGCGATATGGAACGGGTAAGAGGGCTGTATCACGTTATATTAGCAAGAACGGTACGTAGTGAGGCACAAGAAAAACGTTACAAAGTCACGAGCCGATAGGCGACTGAGTTTTAGCTTTACGCCTGTCTCACAGCACCTCGAGTGTTCGTATAACGCGATACAGCCCGTATTACTAACTTCCATATCGCATCTATGAAATACATTTTTAATTTTGAATAGAAAATAACCTTGAAATTGAATCGTTTATGCTATTTACAAAACCTGATTGATTTCGTTAAGTATTCGATTCTTTCGAGTCACGCTACCATGAGTATTCGATTCTTTCAAATTTACGTTGCCACATGTTAGTCCAAAATTAAACTGTATGCCCGACGTGATTAAACTATATAGCCCAAAGGTAATATGTATATCTTTTTTCGAAATAGGTCTTAGCCAATCATAGCTCAGAAAAACATTCCATGATTTCATAATATATATTAACATATATTATATTATCATGTATTAGAATAGACACAAAAATGAGGCAAAAGCCTTTTCCGTTACTCAGAGTTTTACGCGTTTACTTTGCGTTTGTCAGACGGTTGATGAAACCGTCATCAAACGTTCATCAAACCGTCTGATGAACGCAAAGTAAACGCGTGAAACTCCAACTAACGGAAAAGGCTTTTGCATCATCTCTGTGTCTATTCTATGTTGATGCTCTGTCTTAACAAACATTGAACACTCTCACATACATGTGTTCGATTGTATTATATTATTATATTATCATGTATTCACAATTAAGTTGCCGATATAGAGCGTGGCGTTGTTTCTATTTCAAAATTTTATGCATGCTGTTCCAACGGAGCGGATTGAATCCGTCTTGGAATTTAGATTAGATTTCAAGTCTCTTATGAGTATTTAAAAAAAAAAATGTTTAAATGGATATAGAAGAGACCCGAAACGTTGAGCATGAAAATAAAATTAAAAATATGTTGCCACTGACTAAAATGCTTTCAAATGGTTTAAGAAGAAACTTTTAATCAGATAATTAGATTTTGGCAAAAATAAAATCGTGCTCCGCATTTACATATTATATGTACTTGAAATATCCATCTAGTATGTTCTTCAATCTAATCAATATAAGATGCAAACATTTATATAATTTGTGTATTTCCTGAATGTATGTCTATATATATATAATAATTTCAAATGAGGCAAAACATCGACGACAGTGCTCAAATGCTGTTTAATTCAATATCTATTTATACTCGCTTTGCAATATAACAACGTATATCAAATTTAAGGATGCGTGAAGCAATAATGATATATAGCTTCTAACAAACCATACAATATCTGTCATCGTTGTATTTGGTAAAAAATCTATCGATTACAATGGATAACTGGTAACATTATTTATGCATAGACCTGCAGGAGATGACAGACCCATTTTAAGAAAGAAGAGGCAAGTTTGAGGATGAATATCAAGAATACACGAATTAATAATTTGTAATAAATATGGAATTGTGAAAGATGTTTATTTTTGCTATACAATTTTGACAATCGGTAGATAATATTCTTCAAAGTTAAGAGTCGTTATCATTAATTTCATTGATCGATAATTTGTTATTAGTTGTTCAGTGCAATACTTTGAAGCGAATACACCGAAAAAAGCCACTCAGGGAGTGAAATCCAACCTAACTTTTCAAATCTACGAAGCTTAACTTTTCAAAAAATCGAAAAACATATTGGGCAATGAAAACAAAAGTAATAAAACGGGGGAATTTATTAGCCTGCCATGTCTAATCGCACAAATCTCACTTAAGTACTGAGGTACTACTCCGCATATTCAACTTTGCAAATAATTTCGAGTACGCATTTTACACATTTTGAAGTCTGATAGGCCTACAGCATATCTAACATAATTGCAGAACTGCACTAGATTGGTAAGTCTAGATGAGGAGGGCAGCAGAACGATTGTGGTGAATTTTTGGTTTCATTTATGTTAATAAGCCCAAGGTCTAGACAAGAAGATCATCTCGGAATTTTGGGTTTGGTTGATAAGTTTGCCGAATTTGCAGGTTGGTATTTTACCCCTATTTCGAAAACCAACACGGCTCCCGCTTACCACCAATGAATTAGATTTAATTAGATTTACAAACAGTATACATCACCAGAAAACAATAGTCCTGGATAGTCCTCCATCTCTATTTAATTTATTTTTGAAATTTTGAAACTTTTTGCTAATGCAAACTTCCGCAGCTAAAGCTGAGAGTGCAAAATCTATAAAAATACGCTAAATTAGAACAGCTGTATAAAGTAATACCAGTTGCTGTAGAGACGATGGGACCATTTGTCCCAAGTGCAGCCAGTCTAGTATACTATTTGAAACTTTAATGTAGACTAGGTTGGTCAGGAAAAACCAAAGCACTATATCCGTGACCGTGACATTATCAGCATAGTAATGCAAATGATAGATGCGTTGTGTGTCCTGGGGACTTTCCCACAACAATTACAATGGACAAATTTAAATCAGGCATAGATATATATATATATATATATAAATATTTATAGATTTAAATTTAAAGCAAGTAGATATATCCTCTCTATTTAATTCCTTTTTGAATGTTTTAAATGTTTTGCTAATGCAACGTGAACATAAAACGTAAAACGTAAAACAGTCAAAATAGCTTTCAAATCAATTTTTGAATACAAACGCAGCCGATTTGAAAGGCCATTAAATTGAAACTTTGTTGACTTTGTTGTTTTGCTGGTGGTATTTAACTTTCGATGGTAGGCATCCTTCAAAATCATTACATTAATTACAAAACAAACTCTGTATTTAAACGATACAGCAGGTTTCTGCTTAAATATACTGTCCCTTATTCTAACATGCAAGTAATTTTTTTCTTCTTGAAAGACGAAATTGATTAACTTCAAGAAAAAAATTCTTGTTTGAAGTAACATTTGATTAATTTTAAGAAAATACATCTTATTTCAAGTAAAAATTGAATTAATTCAAGAAAAAATGTTTTTGTTTGAATTAAAAATGGATTGATTTTCAAAAATAATTCTTGTTTCAAGTAAAAATTGATTAACTTGAGAAAGATATGTCTTGTTTCTAGTAAAAATTGATTAACTTGAAAAAAACATTCAAGATAATATGTTCTTGTTTCAAGTGAAAGTTGATTGCACAGGGAATAGGATGTGTAGTCGAACAAATTGATTAAACAACAGAAAACAAGTCTTCATGATGATTTATATTAAAATGAGTTTGATTAAAGATGATATAAGCAAGATTATCTGATGGAAGCTAGAATGAAATAGTATTTAAAATATTGTAATGCCAAGGAATGGAAATCATGCGCATGAAATAACAACATAAGACTACGTTTTCAATAAATTGCTTTCAAGCAGTAATCGAGAATTACAAAACGGACAGCGGCATATACAATATGGTATTTTACTTACAAATAATATACACTTCCACATTCCAGAACATTAATTTTTCTCCTTTCTATTAAAACTGTTCAATGATAATTCTTCATCAAGACCAAATTGACTCTAATACTTTACACCATCAGATATGTTAAAAACATGGTTTTATAGCGGAATTTACATATTAACTTTTTTGAAACAGAAATGTTTTAGTTATATTATACGCACTGACTTAGCAGGTTGTTTGTTGACAATGACAATCTCTAATTCAAAACGAGAATAAAACAGAACTTAAAATTTCTCGTCAAAACTAAAAGTAGCTATTGTATTAAGTTGCTCATAGCAACACTAACACTGACAAACATTATTCATAAATTGAAGTGATTGTGATGATAATAATGATAATAATAAAGCAATTTGTTAGAGAGAATAGAGTAAATAACATATAATATTTAAACTTTGATTGGCACTATACTGCAAAGTTTTCTCACGATTCAAAATTCAGTCTATATTATAGCTAAATAAAATATAAAAAATAACAGAGTTTTCTACTTTTTGTCTGCTCGCCGATTATTTTTCAGTCAGCCTCCAAATACAATACCCGGACGAGGAGAACTTCTATGCTTTTGATATATGGGGACGTTAAAATATTAGAGGATACCTTCTTCAAAATAGCTTAAATTTTCTTTTCTAATTTTTATAAATTAATTATATGTCCATTTTAAAATATTATTTGGGGTATATATTTCATGATCTGAAGCATCCTTTCAAAGTTCTATTTGAAAATGCAATTACTTAATGAGAACCTCAGTGATATTCTAGATGTCCTACGGAAACGTATTAAATATGCAATAGCAGAAGGTTTGTGGCATGTTTTTTTTGCTTATATATATGTATGTTGTAATGTATAGCCTAATCAGTCCTTTCAAAAAAAGTTTGATGTAAACTTAAAGGTTTTCTGAATAAATGATTATGATGATGATGATTATGATGATGTCATAGCATATCTTTCTTACTTTTTTATTTTTTGCATTATCGCTTTATCCACAAACCGGTTAAGCTAGTGGCTTATTTTTCATCTTGGTGCAGGGTTGGTTAATGTTTTTGGAGCTTATTATGTGCGAGGTCCAACGCCCTAACCCCCTATGCCCAATATGCACAGACGGAAAAGGGCCAGAGAACCTACAATAAGTAATGGAAAATGGAATAGAAAACTGTAAGATAGAAAATTAAAAGTAATTGCTAAATAAACAAATAGACATATTGAACTTGATTATTATAGGCAGCTACAAAATAGCTATATATTTTTACAAATGTTAATTGTAGATTAAAAAGATTTTATTGGCTCAGCTATCGTGACCTTCTTCTGATAGAGAAGATTTTTATTTAAATCTCTTGGAAAAATTCATCTCCAGCTGAAACATATAATATTAATTTTGTAAAAAGATTTCCTCTCATATAGAACCAAAAATGGACAGATTATTTTCATCATCGGTCGAAATCGGGCGAGCATATGTATATTGTATATCCTTCATGATTATTACACATACTGACACAAAAACCAAGACTTGAATTTTCATGGTGTTTTCATGATATTTTCATGGCATGTTCACATTTTAACATCGTGAATATGAATGTTTTCATTGTTTTCAAACTCTTTCATGGCCTATACAAAATTTATGGTTTTCACTTTTTTACATTTTCATGGTGCTTTCACAACACTTTCATCCCCATTTTCATGGTTTTAGTGTTGATATTTATAGGAGCCATCAGCACGCCAGTGGTCCTTGATCGTCAACGTACATATAGATATCTTTCAAAGTAGTTCCCCCAAACGCATCGATCCCAATACTTTCCGAAAAAGATAAGATTAAGAATAGATAAACAGATACTTCGCAATCAAATCCTACTTCTAAAAATCAAAATCAACTGTTCAGTCGACAGGGTAGAAAATCTTTTGGATAATACAGTTTCAAATATTCTGCTATTCATGTACGGATGTACCGGCAGTAAATGTGAGTCAGGAAGTTAATTATATTACTACTTGCTTGTAAAGCACTACGTTTAAACTTCTTAAGGAAATAATAGATATTTTTTTAGAGTTTAAAACGATAAAACAGCCGCAATCGCACCCGAGACCCGAGACGTGGCTCACACACGAGTTTTCCACGCGACCTTCTCCTTAACTTTAAAATATTACCGGAACAATTTTGGAGTCGAAAAATTTTATAAGCGGCAAAGCTATTTCATGCAAAACGAGACTCTCTGTAATGGATTATTCATCTCTTGTTTTTTTTTCCATGAGCGCCATAGCGCACGAAAATACGACGTTGTTATAAATTCCGCGTAAAATTAGCATGGATAATTATGTTGGACAGAATGGCTGCAAAATCTGTGATATGATTGTATATTTTTATCTTCAACATCTGGTTCAATTTACGTTGACAACACCTATACATTTTATGTGTTTAGTTATAAATACTACGTCACTGCCATGTTCAAATTGAATGAAACGAAGTACTACAGGTACTTTATTACTAATTCTATTCTCAAGTAACACAGTTGCACGTTTAGTTAACACAGCAGTACCAGTTTGTTCACTTTGGACCAGATAACTCTGTCATGTTAATTTTTTTAGTAAAACTTACCATGACAACTGAATAAATTATGAACGAGGATATTGAGGATAACAGTTTATCGTAAAAAGACTCAATCCTAGACTCCCATAACCTCATTCCATAACGGTCCTCAAATCCACGCAGACGCTTGTATGAGGACCTCGCCGTAACGTCTGCGTGGAGTTGAGGGCCGTTATGGAATGAGGCTAAGACTTCCACAAGACGGACCTGCGCTAAAGCCATGGCTAAAGCAGTTCTTTAAACATGTGTTTCAATTTTCTGAATTGTGAATATAAGACCACATTTTAATGGGTTCATGTGAATATTCTTCAAAGTGGCAAACATCTGTTAATTATGTATAGGAAGATGCCAACGATTTGTTCTTTTAATCGTTGTACATAATTTGCACTACAGTGTAACCCGTTTAAGTGCAAGTAAGAATTACCAACGATTTCAGTTGCACTTATCCGAATTTACACTTATCCGAAATTGCTTAGCAAACATTTGACCAGTAAATAGTTTATAGGTTTTCAGATTCAGATTACAGGTAAGCCGGAATTTCACCTATCCGAATTGCACTTAAGCGGGTTGCACTGTATATCAATCGAGCCTTTGTTATAGTTGAAAAATGATCAATATCAACAAGCCTGAGTTGGCTACCGTCTAATAGTCACCGAGGTCTTCGCAAGGCTAAAGGTAACTATCGAAATTGGGGGCTGTAAAGCATTTTGCTCGACAAAAAAGGGCTATGACCAACATTCTTTCCTGGAATGCGTTTTGCACTACTTGATGGCTTGGTCCAGTGGCTAGGACGACCATTAATTGGGAAAAGCCTATAGCTTTCCCTTTTAGGAGGACACTTTTTGTAGATGATTTTAGCAGGCATTTTGATAGACAACAATATTTTGATTTTAGGAAATGAAAAGAAACTAAAATATTAATCAAAATGGGTTGTTTTTCTTGTCAAAATAGCAAACTAACAGGTTTTTAGATCCGTCTTTTTACCCCCAAACTACGTAGCTAGTACCTTTTTTCACCCGCCGGGGTGGTTTTTCAAGTGATTATAGTATTTTTGATAGGTATTATCCCAACAGCCTGCGGGCCAAGTCAAATGGCCTAACCACTCATTAATACCAGATTATTATAAAATGTCAATCAATTAATCATTCTCATTGCTGTGAAATTTTACGGTTTTTCTCTATGTGATGGCACATCCCCGTCAAAAAATTACCGAAGTACCCCGGGTACTAAGACTATTACTATTGCTACTTTATTACTATTATTACTATTTTAGATATACCATCATCGTTAGAATCATCGTTAGAATTAAGCCGTATAATATAATAGTAGATTTATCATGTTATGAAAAATTATTATTGGATAATTGGACATATTCAGCAGATACAGATGCGAAGCTCCGTGATAAATTACCGTTACAATAACCGCATCCCCGCGAAGAACTCGCCGATCTCTTTTGCAGCCATTTAGAAATTCTGGGAATGAGTTCAAAATGGACGCAAAAAGACGCAAAAGAAGAGGACATTAACCATTTCGTTATTATTAAGCGTAGTAAACAAGTTATTGTGTCTGCTGTCGAGTTTCCTTAATCCTAGAAAGTCAATTTGTTATTTGAAATGGTGTTATGGCTGATTCCAATTCAATTATTAACTTATTATGCAACAAAGAAATCGAAGGTTTGCATGGTAACCCATGGCACAAGAGGTTATTCAACGATGAATTTATTTTGCTATCTGAATTCTCGGAAATGGAAGGTCCTAAGCCAGTTATGACAATCCCCGAAAATGGCGGTGGATCATTTGATAAAAATGCCTTTGCTGTAAAAGTATTATCTGTGGATTGTAATTCATTAGGTTCTTTACCTGGCATTGGATTATGCGGATTTCAAATAGTGGGAGATACCCAAGTTGTAGCAACAGAAATATCAGATACAACTGTATCATATGTTTATCATTTTACATTATATGATATACAAGCACGTGGTTTTGTACGTCCATTCTGTATGGCATATATTAAACATTCAAAAGATGGTATAATCAATGAATTATCAGATTTAAATTCATCATTTTACAAAACATCATTAGCATTAAGATTAGGCAATGCCATTATATTTTTACAAAGATTAGAAGAAAGAAAATTATTTCTTAATGCCTTAATTGAAAAAATGATACATTTAAATACTAATATTATACATACAAATGAATTAAAGAATATATCAAAACAAATGATTGATGAATATAATCAAGATACTAATGATTTAATTATAGTTTTTAATCGATATGTTGATGATGTTTTTCATTGTCCTGATTCAAGAAATGTTGACGAACAGTTTTTGAAGAGTCTTCATGCTTTAATCGTTGAAAAACAAACCCAAATTTCATCAGATATTAAAACCGATTTGACATATGATATGATTCTCGAAACGACATCTCCACGATCACTTGGAATTACATCTGGACGTAAATTTGATACAACATTACATAATTTAATAGAACTATGTGGGAATGGTTATGAAATTGGTATGACAACGTTAAGGCATGTTATTGAAAAATCACAATTTACTAACAAAAGATTACAGTTATTGGAGATATCTACAGGAATATTTGGACCTTCACATGGTTTGTTTGGGTTGAATTCGTTATATCAACATCTCAGTAAAGGATCTGGTAGTCCCTGTACTATTCCACAGACATTATTCAGAGTGTCCAGTTTCTGTGGTAGTGAAAATAGTAGAAGAGATTCGTTTATCAGAGCATCATCTGTAGATTGCAGGGAATCTTTAAGTTCAACTGCAGCAGGATCACCGAATTCTTCTTCTGGAGCTGTTATCACAACACATAGTCCTTCTCCTATTACTGACTTTGAGTTTTTACAATTCGAAGGAGCAATCACAATACAAGAACAAAAAAGTCTTTATCCACCATTACCATATTCATTTCAGAGTAGCAATTCAATTAATTTACCATCAACTACACACGATCCGGTTACATGGTTGGATTCAAGTTTATTTTTAACTGAAACAAAATTAACTCAACATGTCGTAGAGCAGAAATTACAAAGGGTGGATTCTATGTCATCAAACTGTAGTGATTATCCCAAAACACCTATGTCGTCATCTTCTTTTAGTAGTTTACCAAATGGTAGCCCTGTTGATTTCTATCTTGGTAATTTATCAAATGAAACAATAGAAAGGCCTTGTCAGCCAATTCCTTATAAGATTGATGCAAAAATGGCTCAATTAACTATTAAATTAACACGGCGATATACATTTATGCCACATTTAATATTCTCATTGCTAGTTGGTCGACCAGTTGTGTTGCTTGCTGATTTAAGTAACGAGGAAAAAGTACAACATATTATAAAGGTGTTAACGTATTTCTTGCCTGACCATGTTGGTAATATGAAACAGTCTGTTATTTCTTGGATATCTGGTCCGTTACATATATCGCTATTAGCTAAAGCAAAACTTGTTGGACTTGCAAAAGGAGCTGGCCCAATGCCCAATATTCCTATTGCAGTACGCGGTTATGTAACAATATTTGATGTTGATAATTCGACATTATTAGCGCCATCTTATAATGGTATTATTCTTCATGATTTATTTGATTCCAAAAAAGATTGGCCAACCATTGTTACGTTTGTTGATTATTTACATTTTGTTGGTTTGAAATTATCTGCTTTAACATTTGCTAAATTTTCTTCATTATATGGTCTATATGAACTTGGTAATGTTGGTAATCTTGGCGTACAATCGTCTTATTCTGTTATTAATAATTATAATATGCTAAATATTAATTCAGGATCAGCTATACAATATGATTTACATCCACATGATAATCAAATTATTAAAAATTTAGTCAATATTTTAGAACGTTTATTAATTCATAATCATTGTGATATGAATTATGGTCTGGTTACAAGTGATGAATATCTATCGCAAGAATATTGTCAAGATTCTTTTGAAGTAAAACTTCATTATGAAAAATGTCAACTGTTTAAAGGAAATAATAATAGAAAAAGATAAGTTTTTTTTAATTTTAAATAGTGATTCTGATGCTACAGTTTTATCAAATAAAAATTTATCTAATATGTATATATTTGATGTAGTATAATAAATTCTATTTTTAGAAAATTAATTTGAATAGAAATTGAGAATTTTGAATGATAAATTAACTTCACTTTTTTCTATTGATTTAAATAAGAATAATGGTGTGTTCGAATATTATCACTTCATTTATTAGCATAATTATCATCATTTATACAGAAACCTTAAATTAAGTTACAGGACAAACTTTTTTCAAAGGACTGATTAAAACCCTATAACATCATATAAGCTGAAATGGACAGCAGGGACTTTATAAATGGAGGCCTGCTCTGGACTTCCTCCATTGTAGGCAGTAGATTAACTTATTTTGAGTCCAGTTTCGGGCAATTTTGAAACGAAAATGGGAAAATCATGCAATTTTGAAGGTACTCCAGTACTGAAGCTCCCTAATATGCAAATACCACGCCTTTTTTGGGGGTAAATACACATTTCGTCAGGCAAAATGGATACCTACCGCCTAAGTCTGAGGCATGCATCACTACGAACGTTGTCGCTGTATAGTGTACATAAATATTTGTTCATTTTTATTTAACGTGGTTGATCTGGAAAGCTTATGACAAGAATACAAAAGGGCACCTGCTGCCCCTTCTCTCCCCTGCCTCAAAGGTAGGAGGGTCATTTGCCCCTCCAGCGCCCCTGTCTACAATTGACGGAGAACCTGCTTCTGGACATAGATACATACAAATATACACAGACTTTGGCTTCTATAGGTATTGATTAGAGATTGATTAACTTACACTGTGAAAAACAGGTACAAATGTATTTACAATCAAGAATAGCATTTCATTCAGGATATCATTTAATACAACTGACCCGCATGTAAAGTTTAATAAGAAGTTGAATAAATAATGCAGTTAGATAATAGATATAAAAATGTTGGGTTCGATGTATACACCCAACTGAGTTATACGTCGTATGTTAAATCATTTTGATATATAAAATATGGAAGCTCTAAGATGTCGATATATATTCATACTTCAATTAGAAAATTTGAGATTGTGTTTTATCTTTCCTTCATGTATCACGGCATAAAGTTCACGAAGATAAACCGTCAAGGCAGGATATCAACAAATTTATGCACATACCATACTCAATTAATCAATTAGTTGTTTATTTGTTTACATTAATGAGAAATAAAGTACCAGTTATACAAACTCAATTCGTCAAACCCAAAAGCAAAGTACTCATTAATTAAATGAATATATTGACATTATACCTGCGTTTTTTGGCTATGATTAAATTAAATTGTGGATGAGAACCCCGTTATAGAATATAAAAGATAAAATCATGTTCAAATTGAGATTTAAATGCTGAATAGTTCATAGAATGCGGTATTATATCCTATCGGTAAGTTTATCTGATCACCACAGGGAATTCTGTGACCTAATATAGGATATTATCTTCTCTTAAGATGTTTTAGGGTCGAAATATCAAATATCTTCACCAAAAATAAGAAAATATGTTTTGTAGCTACATGTGCTATATATTATTGTTTCAAGAAGAAATGTGCAAGTTTTAAGAACGTTTTAAATATCGCCTTACTTAAAGAAAGTTATTTTAAGCACAAACATATTTTTTGCCGTTTTTCGTATGAACCAGTAAATTTTGTTTGCCAAGTACTCTCAGTGTTCTTAATATTATTATCACGACCAAGTCTCAAATAGTCTTTAATATGTTTTAACTCAGAATTTAATTTTCTCTAAATTTCTATTCGATTAAAACGTTAAGTTTCGGTGAGAATTTCAAATTAAATTCTAAAATTAATTCGAGTATCGAAATGCTCTTAATAATAATTTGTGCTTAAATTTTAGCGATTTGATGTTCAGTGCTCTTATAAAAATGTGTTTTTACGTAATTGCTTTTCATTTCTATACTAATAAACATAAATATAAATTTATATAAATATAAATTAATATATATATATATAGTAATAATATTAATAATAATAAATATTATCCAATAGCAGTAAAACAGTGCTCAATGTCTGTTGACAGAGCTGTAAATATAAATAGAGGAGTCAAAGACTACACATTTTGTTACTGTAACTTGAAGTTTCACGCTTTATTGCGATCATCAGACAGTTAAAACTAGATAATGTAAAGCGTGAAACTTCAAGTTACAGTAACAAAATGTGTAGTCTTTGACTCCTCTATTTATAGTAATAATATTAGAAATATTAAAACTTAATATTGGCAATTGGATAGTGCTCAATGCTAATGAATAGCAGAGCGTAAATAATAATAATAATAATGAGAAGGTCATGAAAGACACATTCTTTGGTCGTAACTACAAGTTTCAAAACCTTCTTGACCTTCTCATTTCTTGACCAAGTGTCTTTCTTGACCTTCTCATTTCTTGACCAAGTGTCTTTCTTGACCTTCTCATTTCTTGACCAAGTGTCTTTCTTATTATTATTATAGTAATAAATATCTACACTAGGTAAATGTGTGGCAAACACAAAAGTGAGCGTTTAAATTTTCTACACTGCTCCAAAGCCTAATAGAATAGAGCTCTATTCTACAAACTTTGACTGCTCCAATCATTTTGTCAAATGGATGTTCGTCATGTTAGAGAATGACAAGGTAGCGACAAGAAACTACAATTAGGTGTTGGTGAAAACGTTTCGATACCATTCATAATATCATAGTCAATAGGAAGAGAATTAGAAATTTCTCTTTCTATTGACTATGATACTATCATCGTCAGTTCAAAGGGAATAAAAACTCAAATTTCAAATTATTTATAGGTTACAGATCTAAATAAATGAATACATGCTATATTTTTGCAAATACCACTAATAATTAAACAAGTCAAAAGAAGGAAAATCTATTCAATTACAGAAAAACTATTTTTGTATATAACAAAAGAAGCCGCGAAATGATAGAGTCACTCTGAGGGTCGAGAGTGGGTTTTCTATCCAAGCTCAAATTTGTCGAGGAATTTTCTCGCAACTAAAAAAAGAAGTTCGAATTCATAAATGGTTTTATTGTGTGATATTAATTGATTTCCGACAGCCGAGCTCAGTCCACTGTGTTCACCATTGCGTTGATGAAGCCGCCAGCATGTAAATCCGACATAACTCGCATCACACGAGTCCCACTTAGATTCATATACAACGCATTGGAGAGACAGTAGAATTAGTCTCGGAGCACGGATTCTACGGTCATCAATTAATTTCCTACTCTTAAATATCGGTCTGAAACATTGACTGACCTCAATGCTCATAGTTCTTAATTGTCTCCGCAATGAATTCGCGGATACTTGGTTGAGATTAAATGTACAAATAAAGTAATCAATGAAATGTTTCAGGATGCTTTATTTTTTAAAAACTATACTTAATTAATTATTAGACATTCAGAATTAAATAAATTTTCGTCCGAAGATAGCAATCGTGCTCGATCTAACATAGTTACCGAAGATTTTCCGGAGAGAATAATTTACATAGAAACAGGGGACACATGTACAGGTTTTCTAGAGGTAAAGTTACAAAGACTACGCCACAAGCATTTGAAACAAAAATTATGAATGTCGGTTTAAACACTTTCTTTGCATGTCAGCTGTGCATAATTACTATGAGCTTTTGTATCTTTATATGTATAGGAGCAAAATGGGAAAAAGTGACGGTGGAATCTTGTACACTGTCTCCCGCTATATTGTTATGTAAGCCCCCTCTTACAGAGTTGTAGACATGCCTGGCGGGTTTATTAACGACTCGACTTGGTATATAATAATTGTTTTGATTGCTATTACATCATTCATCTCTAACAACAATTATAAGGTGTTTGTTATTTCTCCGATAGCAGATCATGTATATAATTCGAATCATAAATATTATCAAAGTCATTTATTAAGTTATGAATGAATACAAATTGTAATCAAATAACACACCTTACCGTCGAAACACGAGAATAGATGAGTTATGTTTAGAGGATTTCGATTTTTTTAAAAACTGAACTGTTAAGGAGTATAATATTTAAAATTAGTGACTCAACTCACAATTAATCGCTACTTAAGAACCTGATAAAATAGTATCCTCTATTTCGTAGTAAATCGTCCTGTTTCTCGCAATCACGTACTTTTTTTTAATATAAAACCACGCAAATCCTGTCAGTAGCAGCTAGCAGTTACTAAAAGTTTCTATGGCATTTTTGTAGAAAACGTTTCTTAAGATTTTTTCTATATTCAGAGGTGTAGAAAAATGTCAATTATGAAGATTTTGAATCAGTACTAATTAAAGCTCCTTAAATGTTTGAATGCTTAATATATGACTAATACACGACCGTATGCAATAATAGTAACGGCCTACAGTATATAGCAGCCCTATGTTAAGCAATTGCCGCCCAGTTTTCTATGACGCGGCTAATAATATTTCGTGCACGAGAAGGCACGTAAGGAGAAAAACGAGAAGGCATCAATTTTCGCCTTCTAGTTTTCTCCTGAAGTGACTCGAGTGCGCAAAATATCCCTAGCTTATAGGAAATTGTGCGCCAATTACTTTGGCATCATAATTCTAAACCAATCCGATTGATCGAATTATTTCCATTAAGTTATTTCAGTAAAATTTGAGATCATATTTACTACTAGGTAATCAAAACCCTACATTCACAGAATGACAATAGTTAATCAATATACTGTAGAGATCTACATATCACTATTAGGTGCCATTTTAGTGCATCATGCCATTTTCGAAAATTTATTAATATAATACTTTAGAAGAAGAAGGCATGATGATGGTGAATATCCCTATGAAAACTTAAAACTAGTTGGTAGAACATAATATATTTGCTTACGAACATATAGTATATTGATTATTTGTAAAACGTTGTCTTACTGATTGAACATATGGCTCAATGCAAAATATAGCAGGGCTTAGATAACAATTGAATAGATTGCGTTCATCTGACGGTCTGGATCAATCTATATTACAAGATTTGGGACACTCTCTCATGCCGCACTCAGCGGCTCCCATTGGACAGATGCCAGTCACATGATTTTATGGACGCCATTTCCGTTCCGTCAAATCCAGGGCTCGCGAAATTTGAACAAAGCGCGCGAATATAATACCATGAATAACTCTTGAGTGTCCTAACTTCCAACTCTTATAAATAGATGGCTTTGATTGCGCTGAGTAGCGGAGACAGCGTCTTACCTTTGACTTTAATTGTGTACTGCTTTTCGTACTAGTATTGAACATTCTATTTTTTCCTACCAATAGACGTTTGACTGTTTTATTATATTACATTGTCTATTTCTGTGAGCTCAATCAATGTGCACGGGACATTGATCACGGGCGAGCTGAAACTCACATGTGACGTCTGCTTTATTCATAGATTTGGATTTTAAGTTTAAGGATCAACGTGATCAATACGGTTTGTATTAGTTTAATTATGTTTAATCAAATCATATGTGTATCTTTGTTACCCTTTCACCCCCTTCCGGGATTTAAGCTACCCGATAATCACAAAATCAAACACATTACTTTTCTTATGGATTCATGCCTTACTTATTGAAAAATGATAGATAAAACATGCCTGGTGATCCTTTATGGCGTGGAACTCGGAGTAGGAAGAATTAGGATGTCTCTCTTTTACTCATTCTATTTATCATGTAACGCGTATGCCTGAGCCTTTCGGACAAATTAATAATGAACAAAGACCACTATAATAAACTATTGATGGAAGCATTGATTGATAAGCAGGATAAATTCAAGATTGTGAATCCAAATGTGAAACGTAAACCTATAGGGAGACCTGCAAAACATCCCCATCTGCTCTATTATAAATAGCGAATGGTTAAAAATATAAAAGTGAATGCTTAAAAAGAATTTTACTGGAGACTACAGCTACAAAACTCCAAAAGGCTCGAAACTACCACATTTATATCGTCTATTAATAACCTTATAGAGACTAAGGAAAGAAGAACAAAGTGTTTTCCGCAGTAGGATTCTAAAACCAGCCCATCGTGGTTCTCCGAATAGACCAATCAGGACTAGAGATTTTTAGTCGGTTGCAGTTCACCTTCGATAGACCATTAAGGACAAGAGATTTTTAGTCTGTTATAGTTCATCTCCGAATAGACCACTAAAGGACAAGAGATTTTTAGTCCGTTGTAGTTCTCCTCAGAATAGACCAATTCGGACTCGCGATTTTTAGTCCGTTATAACTTTCCTCCAAATAGACCACTAAGGACAAGAGATTTTTAGTCTGTTATAGTTCATCTCCGAATAGACCACCAAATTACAAGAGATTTTTAGTCCGTTGTAGTTCTCCTCAGAATAGACCAATTCGGACTCGCGATTTTTAGTCCGGTGAAGTTCTCCTCCGAATACACGAATTAGGATACGAGATTTTTAGTCCGTTGCAGTTCACATCCGAATAGACCATTCAAGACAAGAGATTTTTAGTCCGTTGCAGTTCATCTTCCAATAGACCACTAAGGTAAAGAGATTTTTAGTCCGTTGTAGTTCTCCTCCGAATAGACCAATTCGGACAAGAGATTTTTAGTCTATTGCAGTTCATCTTCCAATAGACCACTAAGGACAAGAGATTTTTAGTCCGGTGAAGTTCTCCTCCGAATACACGAATTAGGATACGAGATTTTTAGTCCGGTGAAGTTCACATCCGAATAGACCAATTAGGACAAGAGATTTTTAGTCCGTTGCAGTTCATCTTCAAATAGACCACTAAGGACAAGAGATTTTTAGTCCGGTGAAGTTCTCCTCCGAATACACGAATTAGGATACGAGATTTTTAGTCCGGTGAAGTTCACATCCGAATAGACCAATTAGGACAAGAGATTTTTAGTCCGTTGCAGTTCATCTTCCAATAGACCAATTAGGACAAGAGATTTTTAGTCCGTTGCAGTTCATCTTCCAATAGACCACTAAGGACAAGAGATTTTTAGTCCGGTGAAGTTCTCCTCCGAATACACGAATTAGGATACGAGATTTTTAGTCCGGTGAAGTTCACATCCGAATAGACCAATTAGGACAAGAGATTTTTAGTCTATTGCAGTTCATCTTCCAATAGACCACTAAGGACAAGAGATTTTTAGTCCGGTGAAGTTCTCCTCCGAATACACGAATTAGGATACGAGATTTTTAGTCCGGTGAAGTTCACATCCGAATAGACCAATTAGGACAAGAGATTTTTAGTCCGTTGCAGTTCATCTCCAAATAGACCACTAAGGACAAGAGATTTTTAGTCCGTTGCAGTTCATCTTCCAATAGACCACTAAGGACAAGAGATTTTTAGTCCGTTATAACTTTCCTCCGAATAGACCAATTAGGACAAGAGATTTTTAGTCTATTGCAGTTCATCTTCCAATAGACCACTAAGGACAAGAGATTTTTAGTCCAGTGAAGTTCTCCTCCGAATACACGAATTAGGATACGAGATTTTTAGTCCGGTGAAGTTCACATCCGAATAGACCAATTAGGATACGAGATTTTTAGTCCGTTGCAGTTCACATCCGAATAGACCATTCAAGACAAGAGATTTTTAGTCCGTTGCAGTTCATCTTCCAATAGACCACTAAGGTAAAGAGATTTTTAGTCCGTTGTAGTTCTCCTCCGAATAGACCAATTCGGACAAGAGATTTTTAGTCTATTGCAGTTCATCTTCCAATAGACCACTAAGGACAAGAGATTTTTAGTCCGGTGAAGTTCTCCTCCGAATACACGAATTAGGTTACGAGATTTTTAGTCCGGTGAAGTTCACATCCGAATAGACCAATTAGGACAAGAGATTTTTAGTCCGTTGCAGTTCATCTTCCAATAGACCACTAAGGACAAGAGATTTTTAGTCCGGTGAAGTTCTCCTCCGAATACACGAATTAGGATACGAGATTTTTAGTCCGGTGAAGTTCACATCCGAATAGACCAATTAGGACAAGAGATTTTTAGTCCGTTGCAGTTCATCTTCCAATAGACCAATTAGGACAAGAGATTTTTAGTCCGTTGCAGTTCATCTTCCAATAGACCACTAAGGACAAGAGATTTTTAGTCCAGTGAAGTTCTCCTCCGAATACACGAATTAGGATACGAGATTTTTAGTCCGGTGAAGTTCACATCCGAATAGACCAATTAGGACAAGAGATTTTTAGTCTATTGCAGTTCATCTTCCAATAGACCACTAAGGACAAGAGATTTTTAGTCCGGTGAAGTTCTCCTCCGAATACACGAATTAGGATACGAGATTTTTAGTCCGGTGAAGTTCACATCCGAATAGACCAATTAGGACAAGAGATTTTTAGTCCGTTGCAGTTCATCTCCAAATAGACCACTAAGGACAAGAGATTTTTAGTCCGTTGCAGTTCATCTTCCAATAGACCACTAAGGACAAGAGATATTTAGTCCGTTGCAGTTCATCTTCCAATAGACCACTAAGGACAAGAGATTTTTAGTCCGTTATAACTTTCCTCCGAATAGACCAATTAGGACAAGAGATTTTTAGTCTATTGCAGTTCATCTTCCAATAGACCACTAAGGACAAGAGATTTTTAGTCCGGTGAAGTTCTCCTCCGAATACACGAATTAGGATACGAGATTTTTAGTCCGGTGAAGTTCACATCCGAATAGACCAATTAGGACAAGAGATTTTTAGTCTATTGCAGTTCATCTTCCAATAGACCACTAAGGACAAGAGATTTTTAGTCCGGTGAAGTTCTCCTCCGAATACACGAATTAGGATACGAGATTTTTAGTCCGTTATAACTTTCCTCCGAATAGACCAATTAGGACAAGAAATTTTTAGTCCGTTGTAGTTCTCCTCAGAATAGACCAATTCGGACTCGCGATTTTTAGTCCGTTATAACTTTCCTCCCAATTATAGACCAATTAGGACAAGAGATTTTTAGTCCGTTGTAGTTCTCCTCAGAATAGACCAATTCGGACTCGCGATTTTTAGTCCGTTATAACTTTCCTCCCAATTATAGACCAATTAGGACAAGAGATTTTTAGTCCGTTGTAGTTCTCCTCAGAATAGACCAATTCGGACTCGCGATTTTAGTCCGTTATAACTTTCCTCCGAATAGACCAATTAGGACAAGAGATTTTTAGTCCGTTGTAGTTCACATCCGAATAGACCAATTCGGACTCGCGATTTTTAGTCCGTTATAACTTTCCTCCCAATTATAGACCAATTAGGACAAGCGATTTTTAGTCCGGTGAAGTTCTCCTCCGAATACACGAATTAGGATACGAGATTTTTAGTCCGTTGCAGTTCATATCCGAATAGACCAATTCGGACTCGCGATTTTTAGTCCGTTATAACTTTCCTCCCAATTATAGACCAATTAGGACAAGCGATTTTTAGTCCGGTGAAGTTCTCCTCCGAATACACGAATTAGGATACGAGATTTTTAGTCCGTTGCAGTTCACATCCGAATAGACCAATTCGGACTCGCGATTTTTAGTCCGTTATAACTTTCCTCCCAATTATAGACCAATTAGGACAAGCGATTTTTAGTCCGGTGAAGTTCTCCTCCGAATACACGAATTAGGATACGAGATTTTTAGTCCGTTATAACTTTCCTCCGAATAGACCAATCAGGACAAGAGATTTTTAGTCCGTTGTAGTTCAGTTCGAATAGACCACTAAGGACAAGAGATTCTTCAATGATGTAGTACCATTGATGATGAGATATAATTGATGTGGTTACCGGTTAACTATATTACATCTTCAATTTTCTTAATCGCATTTTATTTTCTTTCATTTCACAGCAAACAGTTACAGGATGCGGTACTACTCACGGCTGCCTGTATTTCCCATCAACATGCTCACAGACATTTAGTACTGGTGATTGTGAATCAATGGTTCGATATTCGTTAGCCCAAGGACAGACTGAAATCACATTTAATTTGTATGTGAAAATGGCGAGTGAATTGACCACATCGTATGCGTATATGGGTTTAGAAACAACTGTAAGTCAATACAATGAAATCATGAAAATGTAATAGAGTCACAACGTAATAATGAGATTTAAACGCATCTGTTGTAATTTTGCATCAGTAATGCATACGATTTAATGTCCATCGTTTATCCTACGGTGAAAATCTACCTCAACGAAATTGATGATGAGAGGATATCGTAGATAATGACGATAATAATGTTTAACCAGGCTTTATTATCCTTTGAGTCTATAACAGAATTCAGAATATAGTACAGTGAAACCTGTATAACAGCCGGCTACTAGAGGTTGATAAATTGACCACAATATGTGCAGGTGGCCTTTATATACAGGGTTGATTTAATAGAAATTATGTATTTAGACTTTTTCAGTGTGGCCACTATAGACAGGTGACCGCTGTATAGACGTGACCGTTATAACAGGTTTGACTGTAACTTCAATTAGTTCATGTAATAGCAATCGAGATAGAGTCGCCAACAGTTGCTACAGTTGATGGAAATTATTGTTGATTTCGGAGCAGATAATTTGATTATATCAAATGGGAGATGAAGCAATTATGAATTCAATTGTATAAACTGCATAATTTTATAAACTGTTCAACTGGGGGGTCGTTCAAATAAAACTTTGGCTGGATGACCATAAAACGTATTCAGATCATGAATAAGATATCCCAAATATGTTTTAAAAAGGACATGATACCCTAAAAAAATAATAATACATAAATTTTTGAAAAAAATGTAACAAATTGGCCTAAGGTCAAAACTTAAGTATTCCTCAAAATATGTTCCTAACAAAGTTAACAACATTACCTTTTACCTTTTAATGTTTGAGCGTTCACGTATACCAAAAGTAGAGATCTAACCCCCCTCCGGCCAAATATGCAGTCAAAGTGACGGTTTTGGATTAATTTTGTATGTCACTCATTTTCCGCCACCAGAAAAGAGATTAACATGTTTGGCTGTGATTAGATTTTCATTTACTGGGGTAATTTAACGATGTGCCTTTCCTCTTGTATAAAACGTATTATTGACAGTTGATTTATTTTTATATATATTGTATCATAATTAGAATTTTTTTCAAATAAATTGCCTAATCATCGCTTAGTCATTAAACTTTAAGTAGCAAAACAAATGTCTAAGTTTTGACTTTTTTCAGTTATATTATACGCTCTGTTGTATGGCATTGCGCACTCTCACATTCAATAAAGACAAATAATAAATATATTTATAAATCTATTCATTAATTTATATATATTGTATCTATTCAATTAATTTAGAACACAATTGGTACAACATATTCACTTGCTGGTCAAGGTTGTTACCATGAAAGTGGTGGTACAGCTGTTTTTAAAACGATGATACACGAGAAAAACCCTACAACAAGTGAAGTATTTTCAGATCCATCAGTAAGTTAATCAGAATGTACGTACTTCATACATAAACATACCTACAGCTAGGGTCAGACAAAAGGCCGTTTTGAATTCTAGAGGTATTTCAACATTTTCTTTTGACTTTTTTGTTGAGGTTTGACCAAAAAATCAAAAATTATCAATTTTCTTATAAATTTGCTCTTGCCTCCCGGGATATACGATTGCAGAAAGCTAGAATTCTTATAATTTTGTCAGACCCTGCAGTGAATAAGCCAATTTCAAACGATTTATATAATACGAAAAGAGTGCATCTTGTAAGTCCTTGTACGTCCACGTGT
This sequence comes from Haliclystus octoradiatus, assembly GCA_916610825.1. Taxonomy (NCBI): domain Eukaryota; kingdom Metazoa; phylum Cnidaria; class Staurozoa; order Stauromedusae; family Haliclystidae; genus Haliclystus; species Haliclystus octoradiatus. The sequence continues at coordinate 3,351,475 of OU744447.1, forward strand.
TGCAGCAGGCTTATTTGAATAAATAGGTGTGGCATTAAAATAACGAAGGAAAGCAAACCATGAATAATAATGGATGAATTAATAACTGTCACACATAGGCTCACATAAAGGCTCAGTTCTTGGTGAAATGATTTATTGTTAGGAATATATACTGATGGTAGTAATATCAAGGTACTTGTGTTCTCTTTGCTGTTTCAATAATGCTCGATGCCATAAATGCAGAGCTGTCAGTTAGTATTACATGGTATTACTGATGGTATATATCATTTTGATCTTTCATTTTCAGATATCTGATTCTCATTCAATAACAATGATAGTTGAAGGAGATTATTTCCATTGCCAGTAAGAATGTATTATATGCATTATTAAACCATATGATTGCAAATAGGGTAATGATGTATAATAATATCTATTGTATTATAACGAAATTAATTCGATCAATCTGATTGGTTATAGTTATGACAACAAATCAAAATATCGACAAAAAACAAAACCAGGTTCCAAAGCGCAATCGATTTTTCAGTTCGAGCTTAGCATCACGATTGAGAACTTCCAATTTGATCAGGAATTTTCAAAAACATTAACGAATGAATAAGAAAGTCATGCAATGATAATAATATAAGTTCTAACCTAATCTAATAATAATATGAAAATTACAGAAATAGTACTACAGAAAACACAGCTTCACAAATCCTACACCGATCGTCTAAGCTATCTTGGATTAAAAACCATAGAATTGCACCGTTTAAAATTCAACCTCCATATGACATTCAGAATTTTATATAATTTAGTAGAATTAGATCCAGACGACATTTTTACAATTGCTCAGTCAAAGTAACCTATCCGTTGACACTGTTTGAGACTTCGTTCAAAAATGAACTGCAAATATGATTGTTGCAAATATGCCTTCGCAAACAGAGTCATCAGTCCATGGAATAGCTTTTCTGAAGATGTGATTTTTTCAAAATCTTTGGAAATATTCCAAACACAACTTAACAAAGTTAATTTAGCTAGATATTGTAGTTATTCTAGTTAAATCAGTTGCTTAGTTATATATTTACCATATCTTTTAACTCTTTATACACAAACTGAATTGATATTTCTCTGTACCTATATGATAAGCATTGTTTTATTTTTAGAATTTTTAAGGCCACATGTAAGTGAGGATACATTTAAAGATATCCTCCTTTGTTTCATTTGCCTGTAAGCCATATGTTACAAATATATATACATACATACATACAAAACGAATTCGTAGTCTTTGATTCTAGTATTATTAAAAGTGCTGCTGCTAATAATAATATATTGCAAAAATGTTTACAGGTGGACTCGTTTACTAACACCTTCTACTACAGACATGAGGGAAATTTCTTCAGCGTATCAATACCATTTGCAAGTGGCCAAAGGAGATCTTAGTGAGTACCTCAATTAGTGTCAATACAAGAAATCTATTGACTAAAATGTTGATTACCTACATGAAAATAAGGCAACTATAACTGATATATCGGTATTGATGACGACAGTGCAATGACAAGTCTCTGTGTCTGCATTGCAATTAAACAACTGCCTATTGAATTGTTTTCGTAGAAATTGACTATTTAACATTATAGAACAGACTAATTAAATAATATTGTAAAATTATAAAAATAAAATATAGATTTCAGTCCATGTTTTGAGCATGAATCCAAAATGGCTGCGTATTAATTTCTATTACATCACAATCTACATGTTTTTGTATTTCTAGGTGACAAAGTCGGATTACCATCGAAATTACAAAATACAGCGACAAAAGTGGATTTCTATTCCGCGACTAGAATCGGTAAAACCTTCCTGACTTTGTAATTATACAATACGCTTTACATAATTAGCCCATATACGATGTATCACATATATTACTGTTTCTCTTCCTTAGTTACGTTGACTTCATCATTGAGTGATCCTCTACAGCCTGTAGAAAGTGTCTCGACATCAATTGATTGTGTTGCCGATGGAAATCCATTACCCTCTGATATTGAATGGGATTTTGATGGAACAACGCTAGGCTCTACTGGATCACCAATTAGTCAGACTTACACTAGAACAGATACTGCGAAAGTACTGAAATGTAAATCAACCAACTTTCTGGGAAATGCAGAGAAACCATTCAACCTTGATGTACTATGTGAGTAAAATATATAAAAAATACCTTCTATTAGTAAAATAATGAAAGATTGAATAACTCGCGTGCGTGGGTAATTAATTACTGGAGTTTATACACAAAAATATTGTAAATTCGAAGAAGTGTGATTGTTCGCTTGAGACCATGAAAAGAATAAGTCAGAAGAAACTAGGAGTATAGTAACTTTAACAATCTATTCATGAGACCTTATGCAATGGCCCCAAGACGAACAGTGGATGGGAAGTGTAGAATAGGTGTAGTTAAAACAGAGCAATGATTGCTCCTTGTAGTAAATATAATATGCGTGACAACACTTCATTGAATTAAAACAATTAACAATCTCAAAATGAGAAGAAAAAAAAGTAGTTGTAAAAAATCAATTTTACCATCGGGTAAAACGATCGACCAGATGCATGTATAACTTCAAAAAGTGTGTCTTCTTATAGGCACCGCAACAATAATATAGATTTAAAGGCCTTGGTGTACCATAAATACATAATATATAGCTTCCAAGGATAGCTTCCATACTTTTGATATAAAAATGACCTGGGTTTTTAAAATATTACGGGAACATTTTTTAAAACTCACATATGGTCATTCAACCAAAGTTCTATTTAAACGACCTCGTCAGTGCGCAATTATTGAAGCTAACCCTGGAGATAAACTGAAGTACCCAAAAGCAAAAATGATTTGATTAATTATCTTAAACTTACTTTGAACTAAGATTTCGTGAACAGTGCTTTTGTCAATTTCTGTCATAATTTATGACTTGTGCTTTCCATTGCATAATGTATGGGTTGTCTAACTTAAATAATAGATATTCTCGTTTCCTAGCTCGCTTTGCTATTTTAATAAAAATATGGATAATTCCTTTTGTAATTATATAGGTTGCTATATAAAAATAGAGTTTTATTCTTTAAAAAAACATGCATGTGTACATGCAGTGAAAAAAAGTACAAGTTTTTTGACGTAGTTGTATGTTGTAAATTTAAGTTTGAGTCAGCTCGTGCTGAATAGCTCTTGGTGTCATCATTCTGCAAACGGTTTAATGTTACATTCAACTTTCAAGGCTAGTTAAAATGTCATAATGATAACTAATGGAATAATAGCAGGCCCGCCAGTTTAATACTCTGAGCTGAAGTACACCACTGTCAACGTTCAAAGAAAATTAGATCTTTCTAAAGAAAAACTTCTTCTGAAATTTGATCAATTTACACTAGGCTGTGCTCAAATCAACCAACCTAGCTTTAATCATGCATTAATATAAATAAAACTAACTGCATAATAATTATTTCCAAATACTCAACAGGGGTCCAGGAGTTCTAAAATACAGCTGTAAATGTTTAAACATTAAATTACTTCTTGAAACGAAAAAAATCTTGTTCAATGCCAGATTTCTACTACTTTGCTATTGACTTATGGAGCTGTATAAAGAAACTCCTTGATCGCCTCCAAAAACAACAAAATAGAGGCATGAGGACTGTACCAATGTCACTATACGCGACCCCTGTCTCAAATATATGCTTAGCCTACTTTGACTGACTCAGTGTCTAACGTAACTCTTTCCAATCAGCGGGCGCTTCTTTGTGGGACAGTCTGCCATCCTCTGAACAATGCAAATCATATATTTATATCTATCTAAATAAGAATTATATCAATGTTTTTTTAATTAGATAGCTTTGAATATGTATATTAATGTTTCATTTTTAAATTAAATGAATTATTCTGTATGTACTATGATGTGAGCCCTTTGTTAAAACGTCTGAAATGGCTTATAAATAAGATTTACTCAATAAATGATGATGATGATAATAGCTGGATATCTATCAGGATATCTTGACGCTTTGTTTGGTTGAGTAAATAATTCCTCCAGCATGTGTTTTTAAGAAAAATATATAAACTACTTCGGTCTGCGAGTAGGCAAAAAATTATTTTGGCGGGAAAATTTACCTCATTTTCAACTTTAAATATTGGTAAATGGCAGAAAGAAGGCCGTTAGTTTGCATCGTAATGGCTGATATCAAACTAAAAAGCTTAGAGCTATATGTTTGCAAACTTTTGTTATGAATTATATGGAATAGAACATTTTAAAAGAAGCTTATTAGAAAGACAACGAAATAAATATAGGCAATGCAATGTAACCCATCTGCATTTTGGCTTTTGCCACCATCTCGACCTCGTTGGTCATTGAATTGGCATTGCAGTTGCAGGTTTGCAGCTAACAGTGAGCGAACAGCAATAACTAATTTTCTTTATTGAATTTGCTTCTTTATCAATATAGATTTTGACTCTGTCATCCTTACTGATCCTGGTACGCAAGTGGCTGGCACTGATTTCACTGCTATTTGCACTGCTGACAGCAATCCAGCAGCCGTAATCTCATTTCAAATCGATAGCAATCCTGTAACATTTCCTCATACTCCAACCAAAGATGATAATGGAAAGGTGCTAATTTGTACTGCTGCTGTTGATGGCTTCCCTGATCAAACAGCCACACATACACTTGACACGACCTGTGAGTGTAGTTGTTGTCGATGTCCATATGATTTGAAAGGAAAAATTCTCATATCCCAAACTAATTTTCTTTATTGAATTTGCTTCTTTATCAATATAGACTTTGACTCTGTCACCCTTACTGACCCTGGTACGCAAGTGGCTGGCACTTATTTCACTGCTATTTGCACTGCTGACAGCAATCCAGCAGCCGTAATCTCATTTCAAATCGATAGCAATCCTGTAACATTTCCTCATACTCCAACCAAAGATGATAATGGAAAGTTGCTAACTTGTACTGCTACTGTTGTTGGCTTCCTTGATCAAACAGCCACACATACACTTGACACAACCTGTGAGTGTAATTATTGTTGATGTCCATATGATTTTAAAGAAAAAGTTCTCATATCCCAAACTAATTTTCTTTATTGAATTTGATTTTTTATCAATATAGACTTTGACTCTGTCACCCTTACTGATCCTGGTATGCAAGTGGCTGGCACTGATTTCACTGCTATTTGCACTGCTGACAGCAATCCAGCAGCCGTAATCTCATTTCAAATCGATAGCAATCCTGTAACATTTCCTCATACTCCAACCAAAGATGATAATGGAAAGATGCTAACTTGTACTGCTACTGTTGTTGGCTTCCCTGATCAAACAGCCACACATACACTTGACACGACCTGTGAGTGTAATTGTTGTTGATGCCCATATGATTTGAAAGGAAAAGTTGTCATATCCCAAACTAATTTTCTATATTGAATTTGCTTTTTTATCAATATAGACTTTGACTCTGTCACCCTTACTGATCCTGGTACGCAAGTGGCTGGCATTGATTTCACTGCTATTTGCACTGCTGACAGCAATCCAGCAGCCGTAATCTCATTTCAAATCGATAGCAATCCTGTAACATTTCCTCATACTCCAACCAAAGATGATAATGGAAAGGTGCTAACTTGTACTGCTACTGTTGTTGGCTTCCCTGATCAAACAGCCACACATACACTTGACATAACCTGTGAGTGTAATTATTGTTGATGTCCATATGATTTGAAAGGAAAAGTTCTCATATCCAAAACTAATTTTCTTTATTAAATTTACTTTTTTATCAATATAGACTTTGACTCTGTCACCCTTACTGATCCTGGTACGCAAGTGGCTGGCACTGATTTCACTGCTATTTGCACTGCTGACAGCAATCCAGCAGCCGTAATCTCATTTCAAATCGATAGCAATCCTGTAACATTTCCTCATACTCCAACCAAAGATGATAATGGAAAGGTGCTAACTTGTACTGCTGCTGTTGTTGGCTTCCCTGATCAAACAGCCACACATACACTTGACACGACCTGTGAGTGTAATTGTTGTTGATGTCCATATGATTTGAAAGGAAAAGTTGTCATATCCCAAACTAATTTTCTTTATTGAATTTGCTTTTTTATCAATATAGACTTTGACTCTGTCACCCTTACTGATCCTGGTACGCAAGTGGCTGGCATTGATTTCACTGCTATTTGCACTGCTGACAGCAATCCAGCAGCCGTAATCTCATTTCAAATCGATAGCAATCCTGTAACATTTCCTCATACTCCAACCAAAGATGATAATGGAAAGGTGCTAACTTGTACTGCTGCTGTTGTTGGCTTCCCTGATCAAACAGCCACACATACACTTGACACGACCTGTGAGTGTAATTGTTGTTGATGTCCATATGATTTGAAAGGAAAAGTTCTCATATCCAAAACTAATTTTCTTTATTGAATTTGCTTTTTTATCAATATAGACTTTGACTCTGTCACCCTTACTGATCCTGGTACGCAAGTGGCTGGCACTGATTTCACTGCTATTTGCACTGCTGACAGCAATCCAGCAGCCGTAATCTCATTTCAAATCGATAGCAATACTATAACATTTCCTCATACTCCAACCAAAGATGATAATGGAAAGGTGCTAACTTGTACTGCTACTGTTGTTGGCTTCCCTGATCAAACAGCCACACATTTACTTGACACGACCTGTGAGTGTAATTGTTGTTGATGTCCATATGATTTGAAAGGAGAAGTTCTCATATCCCAAAGTAATTTTCTTTATTTAATTTGCTTCTTTATCAATATAGACTTTGACTCTGTCACCCTTACTGATCCTGGTACGCAAGTGGCTGGCACTGATTTCACTGCTATTTGCACTGCTGACAGCAATCCAGCAGCCGTAATCTCATTTCAAATTGATAGCAATCCTGTAACATTTCCTCATACTCCAACCAAAGATGATAATGGAAAGGTGCTAACTTGTACTGCTGCTGTTGTTGGCTTCCCTGATCAAACAGCCACACATACACTTGACACGACCTGTGAGTGTAATTGTTGTTGATGTCTATATGATTTGAAAGGAAAAGTTGTCATATCCCAAACTAATTTTCTTTATTGAATTTGCTTCTTTATCAATATAGACTTTGACTCTGTCACCCTTACTGATCCTGGTACGCAAGTGGCTGGCACTGATTTCACTGCTATTTGCACTGCTGACAGCAATCCAGCAGCCGTAATCTCATTTCAAATCGATAGCAATCCTGTAACATTTCCTCATACTCCAACCAAAGATGATAATGGAAAGGTGCTAACTTGTACTGCTGCTGTTGTTGGCTTCCCTGATCAAACAGCCACACATACACTTGACACGACCTGTGAGTGTAATTGTTGTTGATGTCCATATGATTTGAAAGGAAAAGTTGTCATATCCCAAATTAATTTTCTTTATTGAATTTGCTTCTTTATCAATATAGACTTTGACTCTGTCACCCTTACTGATCCTGGTACGCAAGTGGCTGGCACTGATTTCACTGCTATTTGCACTGCTGACAGCAATCCAGCAGCCGTAATCTCATTTCAAATCGATAGCAATCCTGTAACATTTCCTCATACTCCAACCAAAGATGATAATGGAAAGGTGCTAACTTGTACTGCTGCTGTTGTTGGCTTCCCTGATCAAACAGCCACACATACACTTGACACGACCTGTGAGTGTAATTGTTGTTGATGTCCATATGATTTGAAAGGAAAAGTTGTCATATCCCAAACTAATTTTCTTTATTGAATTTGCTTTTTTATCAATATAGACTTTGACTCTGTCACCCTTACTGATCCTGGTACGCAAGTGGCTGGCATTGATTTCACTGCTATTTGCACTGCTGACAGCAATCCAGCAGCCGTAATCTCATTTCAAATCGATAGCAACCCGGTAACATTTCCTCATACTCCAACCAAAGATGATAATGGAAAGGTGCTAACTTGTACTGCTGCTGTTGTTGGCTTCCCTGATCAAACAGCCACACATACACTTGACACAACCTGTGAGTGTAATTATTGTTGATGTCCATATGATTTGAAAGGAAAAGTTCTCATATCCAAAACTAATTTTCTTTATTGAATTTGCTTTTTTATCAATATAGACTTTGACTCTGTCACCCTTACTGATCCTGGTACGCAAGTGGCTGGCACTGATTTCACTGCTATTTGCACTGCTGATAGCAATCCAGCAGCCGTAATCTCATTTCAAATCGATAGCAATCCTGTAACATTTCCTCATACTCCAACCAAAGATGATAATGAAAAGGTGCTAACTTGTACTGCTGCTGTTGTTGGCTTCCCTGATCAAACAGCCACACATACACTTGACACGACCTGTGAGTGTAATTGTTGTTGATGTCCATATGATTTGAAAGGAAAAGTTCTCATATCCAAAACTAATTTTCTTTATTGAATTTGCTTTTTTATCAATATAGACTTTGACTCTGTCACCCTTACTGATCCTGGTACGCAAGTGGCTGGCACTGATTTCACTGCTATTTGCACTGCTGACAGCAATCCAGCAGCCGTAATCTCATTTCAAATCGATAGCAATCCTGTAACATTTCCTCATACTCCAACCAAAGATGATAATGGAAAGGTGCTAACTTGTACTGCTGCTGTTGTTGGCTTCCCTGATCAAACAGCCACACATACACTTGACACGACCTGTGAGTGTAATTGTTGTTGATGTCCATATGATTTGAAAGGAAAAGTTGTCATATCCCAAACTAATTTTCTTTATTGAATTTGCTTTTTTATCAATATAGACTTTGACTCTGTCACCCTTACTGATCCTGGTACGCAAGTGGCTGGCATTGATTTCACTGCTATTTGCACTGCTGACAGCAATCCAGCAGCCGTAATCTCATTTCAAATCGATAGCAATCCTGTAACATTTCCTCATACTCCAACCAAAGATGATAATGGAAAGGTGCTAACTTGTACTGCTGCTGTTGTTGGCTTCCCTGATCAAACAGCCACACATACACTTGACACGACCTGTGAGTGTAATTGTTGTTGATGTCCATATGATTTGAAAGGAAAAGTTCTCATATCCAAAACTAATTTTCTTTATTGAATTTGCTTTTTTATCAATATAGACTTTGACTCTGTCACCCTTACTGATCCTGGTACGCAAGTGGCTGGCACTGATTTCACTGCTATTTGCACTGCTGACAGCAATCCAGCAGCCGTAATCTCATTTCAAATCGATAGCAATACTATAACATTTCCTCATACTCCAACCAAAGATGATAATGGAAAGGTGCTAACTTGTACTGCTACTGTTGTTGGCTTCCCTGATCAAACAGCCACACATTTACTTGACACGACCTGTGAGTGTAATTGTTGTTGATGTCCATATGATTTGAAAGGAGAAGTTCTCATATCCCAAAGTAATTTTCTTTATTTAATTTGCTTCTTTATCAATATAGACTTTGACTCTGTCACCCTTACTGATCCTGGTACGCAAGTGGCTGGCACTGATTTCACTGCTATTTGCACTGCTGACAGCAATCCAGCAGCCGTAATCTCATTTCAAATTGATAGCAATCCTGTAACATTTCCTCATACTCCAACCAAAGATGATAATGGAAAGGTGCTAACTTGTACTGCTGCTGTTGTTGGCTTCCCTGATCAAACAGCCACACATACACTTGACACGACCTGTGAGTGTAATTGTTGTTGATGTCCATATGATTTGAAAGGAAAAGTTGTCATATCCCAAACTAATTTTCTTTATTGAATTTGCTTCTTTATCAATATAGACTTTGACTCTGTCACCCTTACTGATCCTGGTACGCAAGTGGCTGGCACTGATTTCACTGCTATTTGCACTGCTGACAGCAATCCAGCAGCCGTAATCTCATTTCAAATCGATAGCAATCCTGTAACATTTCCTCATACTCCAACCAAAGATGATAATGGAAAGGTGCTAACTTGTACTGCTGCTGTTGTTGGCTTCCCTGATCAAACAGCCACACATACACTTGACACGACCTGTGAGTGTAATTGTTGTTGATGTCCATATGATTTGAAAGGAAAAGTTGTCATATCCCAAATTAATTTTCTTTATTGAATTTGCTTCTTTATCAATATAGACTTTGACTCTGTCACCCTTACTGATCCTGGTACGCAAGTGGCTGGCACTGATTTCACTGCTATTTGCACTGCTGACAGCAATCCAGCAGCCGTAATCTCATTTCAAATCGATAGCAATCCTGTAACATTTCCTCATACTCCAACCAAAGATGATAATGGAAAGGTGCTAACTTGTACTGCTGCTGTTGTTGGCTTCCCTGATCAAACAGCCACACATACACTTGACACGACCTGTGAGTGTAATTGTTGTTGATGTCCATATGATTTGAAAGGAAAAGTTGTCATATCCCAAACTAATTTTCTTTATTGAATTTGCTTTTTTATCAATATAGACTTTGACTCTGTCACCCTTACTGATCCTGGTACGCAAGTGGCTGGCATTGATTTCACTGCTATTTGCACTGCTGACAGCAATCCAGCAGCCGTAATCTCATTTCAAATCGATAGCAACCCGGTAACATTTCCTCATACTCCAACCAAAGATGATAATGGAAAGGTGCTAACTTGTACTGCTGCTGTTGTTGGCTTCCCTGATCAAACAGCCACACATACACTTGACACAACCTGTGAGTGTAATTATTGTTGATGTCCATATGATTTGAAAGGAAAAGTTCTCATATCCAAAACTAATTTTCTTTATTGAATTTGCTTTTTTATCAATATAGACTTTGACTCTGTCACCCTTACTGATCCTGGTACGCAAGTGGCTGGCACTGATTTCACTGCTATTTGCACTGCTGATAGCAATCCAGCAGCCGTAATCTCATTTCAAATCGATAGCAATCCTGTAACATTTCCTCATACTCCAACCAAAGATGATAATGAAAAGGTGCTAACTTGTACTGCTGCTGTTGTTGGCTTCCCTGATCAAACAGCCACACATACACTTGACACGACCTGTGAGTGTAATTGTTGTTGATGTCCATATGATTTGAAAGGAAAAGTTCTCATATCCAAAACTAATTTTCTTTATTGAATTTGCTTTTTTATCAATATAGACTTTGACTCTGTCACCCTTACTGATCCTGGTACGCAAGTGGCTGGCACTGATTTCACTGCTATTTGCACTGCTGACAGCAATCCAGCAGCCGTAATCTCATTTCAAATCGATAGCAATCCTGTAACATTTCCTCATACTCCAACCAAAGATGATAATGGAAAGGTGCTAACTTGTACTGCTGCTGTTGTTGGCTTCCCTGATCAAACAGCCACACATACACTTGACACGACCTGTGAGTGTAATTGTTGTTGATGTCCATATGATTTGAAAGGAAAAGTTGTCATATCCCAAACTAATTTTCTTTATTGAATTTGCTTCTTTATCAATATAGACTTTGACTCTGTCACCCTTACTGATCCTGGTACGCAAGTGGCTGGCACTGATTTCACTGCTATTTGCACTGCTGACAGCAATCCAGCAGCCGTAATCTCATTTCAAATCGATAGCAATCCTGTAACATTTCCTCATACTCCAACCAAAGATGATAATGGAAAGGTGCTAACTTGTACTGCTGCTGTTGTTGGCTTCCCTGATCAAACAGCCACACATACACTTGACACGACCTGTGAGTGTAATTGTTGTTGATGTCTATATGATTTGAAAGGAAAAGTTGTCATATCCCAAACTAATTTTCTTTATTGAATTTGCTTTTTTATCAATATAGACTTTGACTCTGTCACCCTTACTGATCCTGGTACGCAAGTGGCTGGCATTGATTTCACTGCTATTTGCACTGCTGACAGCAATCCAGCAGCCGTAATCTCATTTCAAATCGATAGCAACCCGGTAACATTTCCTCATACTCCAACCAAAGATGATAATGGAAAGGTGCTAACTTGTACTGCTGCTGTTGTTGGCTTCCCTGATCAAACAGCCACACATACACTTGACACAACCTGTGAGTGTAATTATTGTTGATGTCCATATGATTTGAAAGGAAAAGTTCTCATATCCAAAACTAATTTTCTTTATTGAATTTGCTTTTTTATCAATATAGACTTTGACTCTGTCACCCTTACTGATCCTGGTATGCAAGTGGCTGGCACTGATTTCACTGCTATTTGCACTGCTGATAGCAATCCAGCAGCCGTAATCTCATTTCAAATCGATAGCAATCCTGTAACATTTCCTCATACTCCAACCAAAGATGATAATGAAAAGGTGCTAACTTGTACTGCTGCTGTTGTTGGCTTCCCTGATCAAACAGCCACACATACACTTGACACGACCTGTGAGTGTAATTGTTGTTGATGTCCATATGATTTGAAAGGAAAAGTTCTCATATCCAAAACTAATTTTCTTTATTGAATTTGCTTTTTTATCAATATAGACTTTGACTCTGTCACCCTTACTGATCCTGGTACGCAAGTGGCTGGCACTGATTTCACTGCTATTTGCACTGCTGACAGCAATCCAGCAGCCGTAATCTCATTTCAAATCGATAGCAATCCTGTAACATTTCCTCATACTCCAACCAAAGATGATAATGGAAAGGTGCTAACTTGTACTGCTGCTGTTGTTGGCTTCCCTGATCAAACAGCCACACATACACTTGACACGACCTGTGAGTGTAATTGTTGTTGATGTCCATATGATTTGAAAGGAAAAGTTGTCATATCCCAAACTAATTTTCTTTATTGAATTTGCTTCTTTATCAATATAGACTTTGACTCTGTCACCCTTACTGATCCTGGTACGCAAGTGGCTGGCACTGATTTCACTGCTATTTGCACTGCTGACAGCAATCCAGCAGCCGTAATCTCATTTCAAATCGATAGCAATCCTGTAACATTTCCTCATACTCCAACCAAAGATGATAATGGAAAGGTGCTAACTTGTACTGCTGCTGTTGTTGGCTTCCCTGATCAAACAGCCACACATACACTTGGCACGACCTGTGAGTGTAATTGTTGTTGATGTCCATATGATTTGAAAGGAAAAGTTGTCATATCCCAAAGTAATTTTCTTTATTGAATTTGCTTCTTTATCAATATAGACTTTGACTCTGTAACACTTACTGATCCTGGTACGCAAGTGGCTGGCACTGATTTCACTGCTATTTGCACTGCTGACAGCAATCCAGCAGCCGTAATCTCATTTCAAATCGATAGCAATCCTGTAACATTTCCTCATACTCCAACCAAAGATGATAATGGAAAGGTGCTAACTTGTACTGCTACTGTTGTTGGCTTCCCTGATCAAACAGCCACACATACACTTGACACAACCTGTGAGTGTAATTATTGTTGATGTTCATATGATTTGAAAGGAAAAGTTCTCATATCCTAAACTAATTTTCTTTATTGAATTTGCTTTTTTATCAATATAGACTTTGACTCTGTCACCCTTACTGATCCTGGTACGCAAGTGGCTGGCACTGATTTCACTGCTATTTGCACTGCTGACAGCAATCCAGCAGCCGTAATCTCATTTCAAATCGATAGCAATACTGTAACATTTCCTCATACTCCAACCAAAGATGATAATGGAAAGGTGCTAACTTGTACTGCTACTGTTGTTGGCTTCCCTGATCAAACAGCCACACATTTACTTGACACGACCTGTGAGTGTAATTGTTGTTGATGTCCATATGATTTGAAAGGAAAAGTTGTCATATCCCAAAGTAATTTTCTTTATTTAATTTGCTTCTTTATCAATATAGACTTTGACTCTGTCACCCTTACTGATCCTGGTACGCAAGTGGCTGGCACTGATTTCACTGCTATTTGCACTGCTGACAGCAATCCAGCAGCCGTAATCTCATTTCAAATCGATAGCAATCCTGTAACATTTCCTCATACTCCAACCAAAGATGATAATGGAAAGGTGCTAACTTGTACTGCTGCTGTTGTTGGCTTCCCTGATCAAACAGCCACACATACACTTGACACGACCTGTGAGTGTAATTGTTGTTGATGTCCATATGATTTGAAAGGAAAAGTTGTTATATCCCAAACTAATTTTCTATATTGAATTTGCTTTTTTATCAATATAGACTTTGACTCTGTCACCCTTACTGATCCTGGTACGCAAGTGGCTGGCACTGATTTCACTGCTATTTGCACTGCTGACAGCAATCCAGCAGCCGTAATCTCATTTCAAATCGATAGCAATACTGTAACATTTCCTCATACTCCAACCAAAGATGATAATGGAAAGGTGCTAACTTGTACTGCTACTGTTGTTGGCTTCCCTGATCAAACAGCCACACATTTACTTGACACGACCTGTGAGTGTAATTGTTGTTGATGTCCATATGATTTGAAAGGAAAAGTTCTCATATCCCAAAGTAATTTTCTTTATTTAATTTGCTTCTTTATCAATATAGACTTTGACTCTGTCACCCTTACTGATCCTGGTACGCAAGTGGCTGGCACTGATTTCACTGCTATTTGCACTGCTGACAGCAATCCAGCAGCCGTAATCTCATTTCAAATCGATAGCAATCCTGTAACATTTCCTCATACTCCAACCAAAGATGATAATGGAAAGGTGCTAACTTGTACTGCTGCTGTTGTTGGCTTCCCTGATCAAACAGCCACACATACACTTGACACGACCTGTGAGTGTAATTGTTGTTGATGTCCATATGATTTGAAAGTAAAAGTTGTCATATCCCAAACTAATTTTCTTTATTGAATTTGCTTCTTTATCAATATAGACTTTGACTCTGTCACCCTTACTGATCCTGGTACGCAAGTGGCTGGCATTGATTTCACTGCTATTTGCACTGCTGACAGCAATCCAGCAGCCGTAATCTCATTTCAAATCGATAGCAATCCTGTAACATTTCCTCATACTCCAACCAAAGATGATAATGGAAAGGTGCTAACTTGTACTGCTACTGTTGTTGGCTTCCCTGATCAAACAGCCACACATACACTTGACACAACCTGTGAGTGTAATTATTGTTGATGTCCATATGATTTGAAAGGAAAAGTTCTCATATCCTAAACTAATTTTCTTTATTGAATTTGCTTTTTTATCAATATAGACTTTGACTCTGTCACCCTTACTGATCCTGGTACGCAAGTGGCTGGCACTGATTTCACTGCTATTTGCACTGCTGACAGCGATCCAGCAGCCGTAATCTCATTTCAAATCGATAGCAATACTGTAACATTTCCTCATACTCCAACCAAAGATGATAATGGAAAGGTGCTAACTTGTACTGCTACTGTTGTTGGCTTCCCTGATCAAACAGCCACACATTTACTTGACACGACCTGTGAGTGTAATTGTTGTTGATGTCCATATGATTTGAAAGGAAAAGTTGTCATATCCCAAAGTAATTTTCTTTATTTAATTTGCTTCTTTATCAATATAGACTTTGACTCTGTCACCCTTACTGATCCTGGTACGCAAGTGGCTGGCACTGATTTCACTGCTATTTGCACTGCTGACAGCAATCCAGCAGCCGTAATCTCATTTCAAATCGATAGCAATCCTGTAACATTTCCTCATACTCCAACCAAAGATGATAATGGAAAGGTGCTAACTTGTACTGCTGCTGTTGTTGGCTTCCCTGATCAAACAGCCACACATACACTTGACACGACCTGTGAGTGTAATTGTTGTTGATGTCCATATGATTTGAAAGGAAAAGTTGTTATATCCCAAACTAATTTTCTATATTGAATTTGCATTTTTATCAATATAGACTTTGACTCTGTCACCCTTACTGATCCTGGTACGCAAGTGGCTGGCACTGATTTCACTGCTATTTGCACTGCTGACAGCAATCCAGCAGCCGTAATCTCATTTCAAATCGATAGCAATCCTGTAACATTTCCTCATACTCCAACCAAAGATGATAATGGAAAGGTGCTAACTTGTACTGCTGCTGTTGTTGGCTTCCCTGATCAAACAGCCACACATACACTTGACACGACCTGTGAGTGTAATTGTTGTTGATGTCCATATGATTTGAAAGGAAAAGTTGTCATATCCCAAACTAATTTTCTTTATTGAATTTGCTTCTTTATCAATATAGACTTTGACTCTGTCACCCTTACTGATCCTGGTACGCAAGTGGCTGGCACTGATTTCACTGCTATTTGCACTGCTGACAGCAATCCAGCAGCCGTAATCTCATTTCAAATCGATAGCAATCCTGTAACATTTCCTCATACTCCAACCAAAGATGATAATGGAAAGGTGCTAACTTGTACTGCTGCTGTTGTTGGCTTCCCTGATCAAACAGCCACACATACACTTGACACGACCTGTGAGTGTAATTGTTGTTGATGTCCATATGATTTGAAAGGAAAAGGTGTTCATATCCCAAACTAATTTTCTTTATTTAATTTGCTTTTTTATCAATATAGACTTTGACTCTGTCACCCTTACTGATCCTGGTACGCAAGTGGCTGGCATTGATTTCACTGCTATTTGCACTGCTGACAGCAATCCAGCAGCCGTAATCTCATTTCAAATCGATAGCAATCCTGTAACATTTCCTCATACTCCAACCAAAGATGATAATGGAAAGGTGCTAACTTGTACTGCTGCTGTTGTTGGCTTCCCTGATCAAACAGCCACACATACACTTGACACGACCTGTGAGTGTAATTGTTGTTGATGTCCATATGATTTGAAAGGAAAAGTTGTCATATCCCAAACTAATTTTCTTTATTGAATTTGCTTCTTTATCAATATAGACTTTGACTCTGTCACCCTTACTGATCCTGGTACGCAAGTGGCTGGCATTGATTTCACTGCTATTTGCACTGCTGACAGCAATCCAGCAGCCGTAATCTCATTTCAAATCGATAGCAATCCTGTAACATTTCCTCATACTCCAACCAAAGATGATAATGGAAAGGTGCTAACTTGTACTGCTGCTGTTGTTGGCTTCCCTGATCAAACAGCCACACATACACTTGACACGACCTGTGAGTGTAATTGTTGTTGATGTCCATATGATTTGAAAGGAAAAGTTCTCATATCCAAAACTAATTTTCTTTATTGAATTTGCTTTTTTATCAATATAGACTTTGACTCTGTCACCCTTACTGATCCTGGTATGCAAGTGGCTGGCACTGATTTCACTGCTATTTGCACTGCTGATAGCAATCCAGCAGCCGTAATCTCATTTCAAATCGATAGCAATCCTGTAACATTTCCTCATACTCCAACCAAAGATGATAATGAAAAGGTGCTAACTTGTACTGCTGCTGTTGTTGGCTTCCCTGATCAAACAGCCACACATACACTTGACACGACCTGTGAGTGTAATTGTTGTTGATGTCCATATGATTTGAAAGGAAAAGTTCTCATATCCAAAACTAATTTTCTTTATTGAATTTGCTTTTTTATCAATATAGACTTTGACTCTGTCACCCTTACTGATCCTGGTACGCAAGTGGCTGGCACTGATTTCACTGCTATTTGCACTGCTGACAGCAATCCAGCAGCCGTAATCTCATTTCAAATCGATAGCAATCCTGTAACATTTCCTCATACTCCAACCAAAGATGATAATGGAAAGGTGCTAACTTGTACTGCTGCTGTTGTTGGCTTCCCTGATCAAACAGCCACACATACACTTGACACGACCTGTGAGTGTAATTGTTGTTGATGTCCATATGATTTGAAAGGAAAAGTTGTCATATCCCAAACTAATTTTCTTTATTGAATTTGCTTCTTTATCAATATAGACTTTGACTCTGTCACCCTTACTGATCCTGGTACGCAAGTGGCTGGCACTGATTTCACTGCTATTTGCACTGCTGACAGCAATCCAGCAGCCGTAATCTCATTTCAAATTGATAGCAATCCTGTAACATTTCCTCATACTCCAACCAAAGATGATAATGGAAAGGTGCTAACTTGTACTGCTGCTGTTGTTGGCTTCCCTGATCAAACAGCCACACATACACTTGGCACGACCTGTGAGTGTAATTGTTGTTGATGTCCATATGATTTGAAAGGAAAAGTTGTCATATCCCAAAGTAATTTTCTTTATTGAATTTGCTTCTTTATCAATATAGACTTTGACTCTGTAACACTTACTGATCCTGGTACGCAAGTGGCTGGCACTGATTTCACTGCTATTTGCACTGCTGACAGCAATCCAGCAGCCGTAATCTCATTTCAAATTGATAGCAATCCTGTAACATTTCCTCATACTCCAACCAAAGATGATAATGGAAAGGTGCTAACTTGTACTGCTGCTGTTGTTGGCTTCCCTGATCAAACAGCCACACATACACTTGACACGACCTGTGAGTGTAATTGTTGTTGATGTCCATATGATTTGAAAGGAAAAGTTGTCATATCCCAAACTAATTTTCTTTATTGAATTTGCTTCTTTATCAATATAGACTTTGACTCTGTAACACTTACTGATCCTGGTACGCAAGTGGCTGGCACTGATTTCACTGCTATTTGCACTGCTGAGAGCAATCCAGCAGCCGTAATCTCATTTCAAATCGATAGCAATCCTGTAACATTTCCTCATACTCCAACCAAAGATGATAATGGAAAGGTGCTAACTTGTACTGCTGCTGTTGTTGGCTTCCCTGATCAAACAGCCACACATACACTTGACACGACCTGTGAGTGTAATTGTTGTTGATGTCCATATGATTTGAAAGGAAAAGTTGTCATATCCCAAACTAATTTTCTTTATTGAATTTGCTTTTTTATCAATATAGACTTTGACTCTGTCACCCTTACTGATCCTGGTACGCAAGTGGCTGGCATTGATTTCACTGCTATTTGCACTGCTGACAGCAATCCAGCAGCCGTAATCTCATTTCAAATCGATAGCAATCCTGTAACATTTCCTCATACTCCAACCAAAGATGATAATGGAAAGGTGCTAACTTGTACTGCTACTGTTGTTGGCTTCCCTGATCAAACAGCCACACATTTACTTGACACGACCTGTGAGTGTAATTGTTGTTGATGTCCATATGATTTGAAAGGAAAAGTTGTCATATCCCAAAGTAATTTTCTTTATTTAATTTGCTTCTTTATCAATATAGACTTTGACTCTGTCACCCTTACTGATCCTGGTACGCAAGTGGCTGGCACTGATTTCACTGCTATTTGCACTGCTGACAGCAATCCAGCAGCCGTAATCTCATTTCAAATCGATAGCAATCCTGTAACATTTCCTCATACTCCAACCAAAGATGATAATGGAAAGGTGCTAACTTGTACTGCTGCTGTTGTTGGCTTCCCTGATCAAACAGCCACACATACACTTGACACGACCTGTGAGTGTAATTGTTGTTGATGTCCATATGATTTGAAAGGAAAAGTTGTTATATCCCAAACTAATTTTCTATATTGAATTTGCATTTTTATCAATATAGACTTTGACTCTGTCACCCTTACTGATCCTGGTACGCAAGTGGCTGGCACTGATTTCACTGCTATTTGCACTGCTGACAGCAATCCAGCAGCCGTAATCTCATTTCAAATCGATAGCAATCCTGTAACATTTCCTCATACTCCAACCAAAGATGATAATGGAAAGGTGCTAACTTGTACTGCTGCTGTTGTTGGCTTCCCTGATCAAACAGCCACACATACACTTGACACGACCTGTGAGTGTAATTGTTGTTGATGTCCATATGATTTGAAAGGAAAAGTTGTCATATCCCAAACTAATTTTCTTTATTGAATTTGCTTCTTTATCAATATAGACTTTGACTCTGTCACCCTTACTGATCCTGGTACGCAAGTGGCTGGCACTGATTTCACTGCTATTTGCACTGCTGACAGCAATCCAGCAGCCGTAATCTCATTTCAAATCGATAGCAATCCTGTAACATTTCCTCATACTCCAACCAAAGATGATAATGGAAAGGTGCTAACTTGTACTGCTGCTGTTGTTGGCTTCCCTGATCAAACAGCCACACATACACTTGACACGACCTGTGAGTGTAATTGTTGTTGATGTCCATATGATTTGAAAGGAAAAGGTGTTCATATCCCAAACTAATTTTCTTTATTTAATTTGCTTTTTTATCAATATAGACTTTGACTCTGTCACCCTTACTGATCCTGGTACGCAAGTGGCTGGCATTGATTTCACTGCTATTTGCACTGCTGACAGCAATCCAGCAGCCGTAATCTCATTTCAAATCGATAGCAATCCTGTAACATTTCCTCATACTCCAACCAAAGATGATAATGGAAAGGTGCTAACTTGTACTGCTGCTGTTGTTGGCTTCCCTGATCAAACAGCCACACATACACTTGACACGACCTGTGAGTGTAATTGTTGTTGATGTCCATATGATTTGAAAGGAAAAGTTGTCATATCCCAAACTAATTTTCTTTATTGAATTTGCTTCTTTATCAATATAGACTTTGACTCTGTCACCCTTACTGATCCTGGTACGCAAGTGGCTGGCACTGATTTCACTGCTATTTGCACTGCTGACAGCAATCCAGCAGCCGTAATCTCATTTCAAATCGATAGCAATCCTGTAACATTTCCTCATACTCCAACCAAAGATGATAATGGAAAGGTGCTAACTTGTACTGCTGCTGTTGTTGGCTTCCCTGATCAAACAGCCACACATACACTTGACACGACCTGTGAGTGTAATTGTTGTTGATGTCCATATGATTTGAAAGGAAAAGTTGTCATATCCCAAACTAATTTTCTTTATTGAATTTGCTTTTTTATCAATATAGACATTGACTCTGTCACCCTTACTGATCCTGGTACGCAAGTGGCTGGCACTGATTTCACTGCTATTTGCACTGCTGACAGCAATCCAGCAGCCGTAATCTCATTTCAAATCGATAGCAATCCTGTAACATTTCCTCATACTCCAACCAAAGATGATAATGGAAAGGTGCTAACTTGTACTGCTGCTGTTGTTGGCTTCCCTGATCAAACAGCCACACATACACTTGACACGACCTGTGAGTGTAATTGTTGTTGATGTCCATATGATTTGAAAGGAAAAGTTGTCATATCCCAAAATAATTTTCTTTATTGAATTTGCTTTTTTATCAATATAGACTTTGACTCTGTCACCCTTACTGATCCTGGTACGCAAGTGGCTGGCATTGATTTCACTGCTATTTGCACTGCTGACAGCAATCCAGCAGCCGTAATCTCATTTCAAATCGATAGCAATCCTGTAACATTTCCTCATACTCCAACCAAAGATGATAATGGAAAGGTGCTAACTTGTACTGCTGCTGTTGTTGGCTTCCCTGATCAAACAGCCACACATACACTTGACACGACCTGTGAGTGTAATTGTTGTTGATGTCCATATGATTTGAAAGGAAAAGTTGTCATATCCCAAACTAATTTTCTTTATTGAATTTGCTTCTTTATCAATATAGACTTTGACTCTGTCACCCTTACTGATCCTGGTACGCAAGTGGCTGGCACTGATTTCACTGCTATTTGCACTGCTGACAGCAATCCAGCAGCCGTAATCTCATTTCAAATCGATAGCAATCCTGTAACATTTCCTCATACTCCAACCAAAGATGATAATGGAAAGGTGCTAACTTGTACTGCTGCTGTTGTTGGCTTCCCTGATCAAACAGCCACACATACACTTGACACGACCTGTGAGTGTAATTGTTGTTGATGTCCATATGATTTGAAAGGAAAAGTTGTCATATCCCAAACTAATTTTCTTTATTGAATTTGCTTTTTTATCAATATAGACTTTGACTCTGTCACCCTTACTGATCCTGGTACGCAAGTGGCTGGCATTGATTTCACTGCTATTTGCACTGCTGACAGCAATCCAGCAGCCGTAATCTCATTTCAAATCGATAGCAATCCTGTAACATTTCCTCATACTCCAACCAAAGATGATAATGGAAAGGTGCTAACTTGTACTGCTGCTGTTGTTGGCTTCCCTGATCAAACAGCCACACATACACTTGACACGACCTGTGAGTGTAATTGTTGTTGATGTCCATATGATTTGAAAGGAAAAGTTCTCATATCCAAAACTAATTTTCTTTATTGAATTTGCTTTTTTATCAATATAGACTTTGACTCTGTCACCCTTACTGATCCTGGTACGCAAGTGGCTGGCACTGATTTCACTGCTATTTGCACTGCTGACAGCAATCCAGCAGCCGTAATCTCATTTCAAATCGATAGCAATACTATAACATTTCCTCATACTCCAACCAAAGATGATAATGGAAAGGTGCTAACTTGTACTGCTACTGTTGTTGGCTTCCCTGATCAAACAGCCACACATTTACTTGACACGACCTGTGAGTGTAATTGTTGTTGATGTCCATATGATTTGAAAGGAGAAGTTCTCATATCCCAAAGTAATTTTCTTTATTTAATTTGCTTCTTTATCAATATAGACTTTGACTCTGTCACCCTTACTGATCCTGGTACGCAAGTGGCTGGCACTGATTTCACTGCTATTTGCACTGCTGACAGCAATCCAGCAGCCGTAATCTCATTTCAAATTGATAGCAATCCTGTAACATTTCCTCATACTCCAACCAAAGATGATAATGGAAAGGTGCTAACTTGTACTGCTGCTGTTGTTGGCTTCCCTGATCAAACAGCCACACATACACTTGACACGACCTGTGAGTGTAATTGTTGTTGATGTCCATATGATTTGAAAGGAAAAGTTGTCATATCCCAAACTAATTTTCTTTATTGAATTTGCTTCTTTATCAATATAGACTTTGACTCTGTCACCCTTACTGATCCTGGTACGCAAGTGGCTGGCACTGATTTCACTGCTATTTGCACTGCTGACAGCAATCCAGCAGCCGTAATCTCATTTCAAATCGATAGCAATCCTGTAACATTTCCTCATACTCCAACCAAAGATGATAATGGAAAGGTGCTAACTTGTACTGCTGCTGTTGTTGGCTTCCCTGATCAAACAGCCACACATACACTTGACACGACCTGTGAGTGTAATTGTTGTTGATGTCCATATGATTTGAAAGGAAAAGTTGTCATATCCCAAATTAATTTTCTTTATTGAATTTGCTTCTTTATCAATATAGACTTTGACTCTGTCACCCTTACTGATCCTGGTACGCAAGTGGCTGGCACTGATTTCACTGCTATTTGCACTGCTGACAGCAATCCAGCAGCCGTAATCTCATTTCAAATCGATAGCAATCCTGTAACATTTCCTCATACTCCAACCAAAGATGATAATGGAAAGGTGCTAACTTGTACTGCTGCTGTTGTTGGCTTCCCTGATCAAACAGCCACACATACACTTGACACGACCTGTGAGTGTAATTGTTGTTGATGTCCATATGATTTGAAAGGAAAAGTTGTCATATCCCAAACTAATTTTCTTTATTGAATTTGCTTTTTTATCAATATAGACTTTGACTCTGTCACCCTTACTGATCCTGGTACGCAAGTGGCTGGCATTGATTTCACTGCTATTTGCACTGCTGACAGCAATCCAGCAGCCGTAATCTCATTTCAAATCGATAGCAACCCGGTAACATTTCCTCATACTCCAACCAAAGATGATAATGGAAAGGTGCTAACTTGTACTGCTGCTGTTGTTGGCTTCCCTGATCAAACAGCCACACATACACTTGACACAACCTGTGAGTGTAATTATTGTTGATGTCCATATGATTTGAAAGGAAAAGTTCTCATATCCAAAACTAATTTTCTTTATTTAATTTGCTTCTTTATCAATATAGACTTTGACTCTGTCACCCTTACTGATCCTGGTACGCAAGTGGCTGGCACTGATTTCACTGCTATTTGCACTGCTGACAGCAATCCAGCAGCCGTAATCTCATTTCAAATTGATAGCAATCCTGTAACATTTCCTCATACTCCAACCAAAGATGATAATGGAAAGGTGCTAACTTGTACTGCTGCTGTTGTTGGCTTCCCTGATCAAACAGCCACACATACACTTGACACGACCTGTGAGTGTAATTGTTGTTGATGTCCATATGATCTGAAAGGAAAAGTTGTCATATCCCAAACTAATTTTCTTTATTGAATTTGCTTCTTTATCAATATAGACTTTGACTCTGTCACCCTTACTGATCCTGGTACGCAAGTGGCTGGCACTGATTTCACTGCTATTTGCACTGCTGACAGCAATCCAGCAGCCGTAATCTCATTTCAAATCGATAGCAATCCTGTAACATTTCCTCATACTCCAACCAAAGATGATAATGGAAAGGTGCTAACTTGTACTGCTGCTGTTGTTGGCTTCCCTGATCAAACAGCCACACATACACTTGACACGACCTGTGAGTGTAATTGTTGTTGATGTCCATATGATTTGAAAGGAAAAGTTGTCATATCCCAAATTAATTTTTCTTTATTGAATTTGCTTCTTTATCAATATAGACTTTGACTCTGTCACCCTTACTGATCCTGGTACGCAAGTGGCTGGCACTGATTTCACTGCTATTTGCACTGCTGACAGCAATCCAGCAGCCGTAATCTCATTTCAAATCGATAGCAATCCTGTAACATTTCCTCATACTCCAACCAAAGATGATAATGGAAAGGTGCTAACTTGTACTGCTGCTGTTGTTGGCTTCCCTGATCAAACAGCCACACATACACTTGACACGACCTGTGAGTGTAATTGTTGTTGATGTCCATATGATTTGAAAGGAAAAGTTGTCATATCCCAAACTAATTTTCTTTATTGAATTTGCTTTTTTATCAATATAGACTTTGACTCTGTCACCCTTACTGATCCTGGTACGCAAGTGGCTGGCATTGATTTCACTGCTATTTGCACTGCTGACAGCAATCCAGCAGCCGTAATCTCATTTCAAATCGATAGCAACCCGGTAACATTTCCTCATACTCCAACCAAAGATGATAATGGAAAGGTGCTAACTTGTACTGCTGCTGTTGTTGGCTTCCCTGATCAAACAGCCACACATACACTTGACACAACCTGTGAGTGTAATTATTGTTGATGTCCATATGATTTGAAAGGAAAAGTTCTCATATCCAAAACTAATTTTCTTTATTGAATTTGCTTTTTTATCAATATAGACTTTGACTCTGTCACCCTTACTGATCCTGGTACGCAAGTGGCTGGCACTGATTTCACTGCTATTTGCACTGCTGATAGCAATCCAGCAGCCGTAATCTCATTTCAAATCGATAGCAATCCTGTAACATTTCCTCATACTCCAACCAAAGATGATAATGGAAAGGTGCTAACTTGTACTGCTGCTGTTGTTGGCTTCCCTGATCAAACAGCCACACATACACTTGACACGACCTGTGAGTGTAATTGTTGTTGATGTCCATATGATTTGAAAGGAAAAGTTCTCATATCCAAAACTAATTTTCTTTATTGAATTTGCTTTTTTATCAATATAGACTTTGACTCTGTCACCCTTACTGATCCTGGTACGCAAGTGGCTGGCACTGATTTCACTGCTATTTGCACTGCTGACAGCAATCCAGCAGCCGTAATCTCATTTCAAATCGATAGCAATCCTGTAACATTTCCTCATACTCCAACCAAAGATGATAATGGAAAGGTGCTAACTTGTACTGCTGCTGTTGTTGGCTTCCCTGATCAAACAGCCACACATACACTTGACACGACCTGTGAGTGTAATTGTTGTTGATGTCCATATGATTTGAAAGGAAAAGTTGTCATATCCCAAACTAATTTTCTTTATTGAATTTGCTTCTTTATCAATATAGACTTTGACTCTGTCACCCTTACTGATCCTGGTACGCAAGTGGCTGGCACTGATTTCACTGCTATTTGCACTGCTGACAGCAATCCAGCAGCCGTAATCTCATTTCAAATCGATAGCAATCCTGTAACATTTCCTCATACTCCAACCAAAGATGATAATGGAAAGGTGCTAACTTGTACTGCTGCTGTTGTTGGCTTCCCTGATCAAACAGCCACACATACACTTGGCACGACCTGTGAGTGTAATTGTTGTTGATGTCCATATGATTTGAAAGGAAAAGTTGTCATATCCCAAAGTAATTTTCTTTATTGAATTTGCTTCTTTATCAATATAGACTTTGACTCTGTAACTCTTACTGATCCTGGTACGCAAGTGGCTGGCACTGATTTCACTGCTATTTGCACTGCTGACAGCAATCCAGCAGCCGTAATCTCATTTCAAATTGATAGCAATCCTGTAACATTTCCTCATACTCCAACCAAAGATGATAATGGAAAGGTGCTAACTTGTACTGCTGCTGTTGTTGGCTTCCCTGATCAAACAGCCACACATACACTTGACACGACCTGTGAGTGTAATTGTTGTTGATGTCCATATGATTTGAAAGGAAAAGTTGTCATATCCCAAACTAATTTTCTTTATTGAATTTGCTTCTTTATCAATATAGACTTTGACTCTGTAACACTTACTGATCCTGGTACGCAAGTGGCTGGCACTGATTTCACTGCTATTTGCACTGCTGACAGCAATCCAGCAGCCGTAATCTCATTTCAAATCGATAGCAATCCTGTAACATTTCCTCATACTCCAACCAAAGATGATAATGGAAAGGTGCTAACTTGTACTGCTGCTGTTGTTGGCTTCCCTGATCAAACAGCCACACATACACTTGACACGACCTGTGAGTGTAATTGTTGTTGATGTCCATATGATTTGAAAGGAAAAGTTGTCATATCCCAAACTAATTTTCTTTATTGAATTTGCTTTTTTATCAATATAGACTTTGACTCTGTCACCCTTACTGATCCTGGTACGCAAGTGGCTGGCATTGATTTCACTGCTATTTGCACTGCTGACAGCAATCCAGCAGCCGTAATCTCATTTCAAATCGATAGCAATCCTGTAACATTTCCTCATACTCCAACCAAAGATGATAATGGAAAGGTGCTAACTTGTACTGCTGCTGTTGTTGGCTTCCCTGATCAAACAGCCACACATACACTTGACACGACCTGTGAGTGTAATTGTTGTTGATGTCCATATGATTTGAAAGGAAAAGTTCTCACATCCAAAACTAATTTTCTTTATTGAATTTGCTTTTTTATCAATATAGACTTTGACTCTGTCACCCTTACTGATCCTGGTACGCAAGTGGCTGGCACTGATTTCACTGCTATTTGCACTGCTGACAGCAATCCAGCAGCCGTAATCTCATTTCAAATCGATAGCAATACTGTAACATTTCCTCATACTCCAACCAAAGATGATAATGGAAAGGTGCTAACTTGTACTGCTACTGTTGTTGGCTTCCCTGATCAAACAGCCACACATTTACTTGACACGACCTGTGAGTGTAATTGTTGTTGATGTCCATATGATTTGAAAGGAAAAGTTCTCATATCCCAAAGTAATTTTCTTTATTTAATTTGCTTCTTTATCAATATAGACTTTGACTCTGTCACCCTTACTGATCCTGGTACGCAAGTGGCTGGCACTGATTTCACTGCTATTTGCACTGCTGACAGCAATCCAGCAGCCGTAATCTCATTTCAAGTCGATAGCAATCCTGTAACATTTCCTCATACTCCAACCAAAGATGATAATGGAAAGGTGCTAACTTGTACTGCTGCTGTTGTTGGCTTCCCTGATCAAACAGCCACACATACACTTGACACGACCTGTGAGTGTAATTGTTGTTGATGTCCATATGATTTGAAAGGAAAAGTTGTCATATCCCAAACTAATTTTCTTTATTGAATTTGCTTCTTTATCAATATAGACTTTGACTCTTTCACCCTTACTGATCCTGGTACGCAAGTGGCTGGCACTGATTTCACTGCTATTTGCACTGCTGACAGCAATCCAGCAGCCGTAATCTCATTTCAAATCGATAGCAATCCTGTAACATTTCCTCATACTCCAACCAAAGATGATAATGGAAAGGTGCTAACTTGTACTGCTGCTGTTGTTGGCTTCCCTGATCAAACAGCCACACATACACTTGACACGACCTGTGAGTGTAATTGTTGTTGATGTCCATATGATTTGAAAGGAAAAGTTGTCATATCCCAAACTAATTTTCTTTATTGAATTTGCTTCTTTATCAATATAGACTTTGACTCTGTCACCCTTACTGATCCTGGTACGCAAGTGGCTGGCACTGATTTCACTGCTATTTGCACTGCTGACAGCAATCCAGCAGCCGTAATCTCATTTCAAATCGATAGCAATCCTGTAACATTTCCTCATACTCCAACCAAAGATGATAATGGAAAGGTGCTAACTTGTACTGCTACTGTTGTTGGCTTCCCTGATCAAACAGCCACACATACACTTGACACGACCTGTGAGTGTAATTGTTGTTGATGTCCATATGATTTGAAAGGAAAAGTTGTCATATCCCAAACTAATTTTCTTTATTGAATTTGCTTTTTTATCAATATAGACTTTGACTCTGTCACCCTTACTGATCCTGGTACGCAAGTGGCTGGCACTGATTTCACTGCTATTTGCACTGCTGACAGCAATCCAGCAGCCGTAATCTCATTTCAAATCGATAGCAATCCTGTAACATTTCCTCATACTCCAACCAAAGATGATAATGGAAAGGTGCTAACTTGTACTGCTGCTGTTGTTGGCTTCCCTGATCAAACAGCCACACATACACTTGGCACGACCTGTGAGTGTAATTGTTGTTGATGTCCATATGATTTGAAAGGAAAAGTTGTCATATCCCAAAGTAATTTTCTTTATTGAATTTGCTTCTTTATCAATATAGACTTTGACTCTGTAACACTTACTGATCCTGGTACGCAAGTGGCTGGCACTGCTTTCACTGCTATTTGCACTGCTGACAGCAATCCAGCAGCCGTAATCTCATTTCAAATTGATAGCAATCCTGTAACATTTCCTCATACTCCAACCAAAGATGATAATGGAAAGGTGCTAACTTGTACTGCTGCTGTTGTTGGCTTCCCTGATCAAACAGCCACACATACACTTGACACGACCTGTGAGTGTAATTGTTGTTGATGTCCATATGATTTGAAAGAAAAAGTTGTCATATCCCAAACTAATTTTCTTTATTGAATTTGCTTCTTTATCAATATAGACTTTGACTCTGTCACCCTTACTGATCCTGGTACGCAAGTGGCTGGCACTGATTTCACTGCTATTTGCACTGCTGACAGCAATCCAGCAGCCGTAATCTCATTTCAAATTGATAGCAATCCTGTAACATTTCCTCATACTCCAACCAAAGATGATAATGGAAAGGTGCTAACTTGTACTGCTGCTGTTGTTGGCTTCCCTGATCAAACAGCCACACATACACTTGACACGACCTGTGAGTGTAATTGTTGTTGATGTCCATATGATTTGAAAGGAAAAGTTGTCATATCCCAAACTAATTTTCTTTATTGAATTTGCTTCTTTATCAATATAGACTTTGACTCTGTAACACTTACTGATCCTGGTACGCAAGTGGCTGGCACTGATTTCACTGCTATTTGCACTGCTGACAGCAATCCAGCAGCCGTAATCTCATTTCAAATCGATAGCAATCCTGTAACATTTCCTCATACTCCAACCAAAGATGATAACGGAAAGGTGCTAACTTGTACTGCTGCTGTTGTTGGCTTCCCTGATCAAACAGCCACACATACACTTGACACGACCTGTGAGTGTAATTGTTGTTGATTTCCATATGATTTGAAAGGAAACGTTGTCATATCCCAAACTAATTTTCTTTATTGAATTTGCTTTTTTATCAATATAGACTTTGACTCTGTCACCCTTACTGATCCTGGTACGCAAGTGGCTGGCATTGATTTCACTGCTATTTGCACTGCTGACAGCAATCCAGCAGCCGTAATCTCATTTCAAATTGATAGCAATCCTGTAACATTTCCTCATACTCCAACCAAAGATGATAATGGAAAGGTGCTAACTTGTACTGCTGCTGTTGTTGGCTTCCCTGATCAAACAGCCACACATACACTTGACACGACCTGTGAGTGTAATTGTTGTTGATGTCCATATGATTTGAAAGGAAAAGTTCTCACATCCAAAACTAATTTTCTTTATTGAATTTGCTTTTTTATCAATATAGACTTTGACTCTGTCACCCTTACTGATCCTGGTACGCAAGTGGCTGGCACTGATTTCACTGCTATTTGCACTGCTGACAGCAATCCAGCAGCCGTAATCTCATTTCAAATCGATAGCAATACTGTAACATTTCCTCATACTCCAACCAAAGATGATAATGGAAAGGTGCTAACTTGTACTGCTACTGTTGTTGGCTTCCCTGATCAAACAGCCACACATTTACTTGACACGACCTGTGAGTGTAATTGTTGTTGATGTCCATATGATTTGAAAGGAAAAGTTCTCATATCCCAAAGTAATTTTCTTTATTTAATTTGCTTCTTTATCAATATAGACTTTGACTCTGTCACCCTTACTGATCCTGGTACGCAAGTGGCTGGCACTGATTTCACTGCTATTTGCACTGCTGACAGCAATCCAGCAGCTGTAATCTCATTTCAAATCGATAGCAATACTGTAACATTTCCTCATACTCCAACCAAAGATGATAATGGAAAGGTGCTAACTTGTACTGCTACTGTTGTTGGCTTCCCTGATCAAACAGCCACACATTTACTTGACACAACCTGTGAGTGTAATTGTTGTTGATGTCCATATGATTTGAAAGGAGAAGTTCTCATATCCCAAAGTAATTTTCTTTATTTAATTTGCTTCTTTATCAATATAGACTTTGACTCTGTCACCCTTACTGATCCTGGTACGCAAGTGGCTGGCACTGATTTCACTGCTATTTGCACTGCTGACAGCAATCCAGCAGCCGTAATCTCATTTCAAATCGATAGCAATCCTGTAACATTTCCTCATACTCCAACCAAAGATGATAATGGAAAGGTGCTAACTTGTACTGCTGCTGTTGTTGGCTTCCCTGATCAAACAGCCACACATACACTTGACACGACCTGTGAGTGTAATTGTTGTTGATGTCCATATGATTTGAAAGGAAAAGTTGTCATATCCCAAACTAATTTTCTTTATTGAATTTGCTTCTTTATCAATATAGACTTTGACTCTATCACCCTTACTGACCCTGGTACGCAAGTGGCTGGCACTGATTTCACTGCTATTTGCACTGCTGACAGCAATCCAGCAGCCGTAATCTCATTTCAAATTGATAGCAATCCTGTAACATTTCCTCATACTCCAACCAAAGATGATAATGGAAAGGTGCTAACTTGTACTGCTGCTGTTGTTGGCTTCCCTGATCAAACAGCCACACATACACTTGACACGACCTGTGAGTGTAATTGTTGTTGATGTCCATATGATTTGAAAGGAAAAGTTGTCATATCCCAAACTAATTTTCTTTATTGAATTTGCTTCTTTATCAATATAGACTTTGACTCTGTCACCCTTACTGATCCTGGTACGCAAGTGGCTGGCACTGATTTCACTGCTATTTGCACTGCTGACAGCAATCCAGCAGCCGTAATCTCATTTCAAATCGATAGCAATCCTGTAACATTTCCTCATACTCCAACCAAAGATGATAATGGAAAGGTGCTAACTTGTACTGCTGCTGTTGTTGGCTTCCCTGATCAAACAGCCACACATACACTTGACACGACCTGTGAGTGTAATTGTTGTTGATGTCCATATGATTTGAAAGGAAAAGTTGTCATATCCCAAACTAATTTTCTTTATTGAATTTGCTTCTTTATCAATATAGACTTTGACTCTGTCACCCTTACTGATCCTGGTACGCAAGTGGCTGGCACTGATTTCACTGCTATTTGCACTGCTGACAGCAATCCAGCAGCCGTAATCTCATTTCAAATCGATAGCAATACTGTAACATTTCCTCATACTCCAACCAAAGATGATAATGGAAAGGTGCTAACTTGTACTGCTACTGTTGTTGGCTTCCCTGATCAAACAGCCACACATTTACTTGACACGACCTGTGAGTGTAATTGTTGTTGATGTCCATATGATTTGAAAGGAAAAGTTCTCATATCTCAAAGTAATTTTCTTTATTTAATTTGCTTCTTTATCAATATAGACTTTGACTCTGTCACCCTTACTGATCCTGGTACGCAAGTGGCTGGCACTGATTTCACTGCTATTTGCACTGCTGACAGCAATCCAGCAGCTGTAATCTCATTTCAAATCGATAGCAATACTGTAACATTTCCTCATACTCCAACCAAAGATGATAATGGAAAGGTGCTAACTTGTACTGCTACTGTTGTTGGCTTCCCTGATCAAACAGCCACACATTTACTTGACACAACCTGTGAGTGTAATTGTTGTTGATGTCCATATGATTTGAAAGGAGAAGTTCTCATATCCCAAAGTAATTTTCTTTATTTAATTTGCTTCTTTATCAATATAGACTTTGACTCTGTCACCCTTACTGATCCTGGTACGCAAGTGGCTGGCACTGATTTCACTGCTATTTGCACTGCTGACAGCAATCCAGCAGCCGTAATCTCATTTCAAATCGATAGCAATCCTGTAACATTTCCTCATACTCCAACCAAAGATGATAATGGAAAGGTGCTAACTTGTACTGCTGCTGTTGTTGGCTTCCCTGATCAAACAGCCACACATACACTTGACACGACCTGTGAGTGTAATTGTTGTTGATGTCCATATGATTTGAAAGGAAAAGTTGTCATATCCCAAACTAATTTTCTTTATTGAATTTGCTTCTTTATCAATATAGACTTTGACTCTGTCACCCTTACTGACCCTGGTACGCAAGTGGCTGGCACTGATTTCACTGCTATTTGCACTGCTGACAGCAATCCAGCAGCCGTAATCTCATTTCAAATTGATAGCAATCCTGTAACATTTCCTCATACTCCAACCAAAGATGATAATGGAAAGGTGCTAACTTGTACTGCTGCTGTTGTTGGCTTCCCTGATCAAACAGCCACACATACACTTGACACGACCTGTGAGTGTAATTGTTGTTGATGTCCATATGATTTGAAAGGAAAAGTTGTCATATCCCAAACTAATTTTCTTTATTGAATTTGCTTCTTTATCAATATAGACTTTGACTCTGTCACCCTTACTGATCCTGGTACGCAAGTGGCTGGCACTGATTTCACTGTTATTTGCACTGCTGACAGCAATCCAGCAGCCGTAATCTCATTTCAAATCGATAGCAATCCTGTAACATTTCCTCATACTCCAACCAAAGATGATAATGGAAAGGTGCTAACTTGTACTGCTGCTGTTGTTGGCTTCCCTGATCAAACAGCCACACATACACTTGACACGACCTGTGAGTGTAATTGTTGTTGATGTCCATATGATTTGAAAGGAAAAGTTGTCATATCCCAAACTAATTTTCTTTATTGAATTTGCTTCTTTATCAATATAGACTTTGACTCTGTCACCCTTACTGATCCTGGTACGCAAGTGGCTGGCACTGATTTCACTGCTATTTGCACTGCTGACAGCAATCCAGCAGCCGTAATCTCATTTCAAATTGATAGCAATCCTGTAACATTTCCTCATACTCCAACCAAAGATGATAATGGAAAGGTGCTAACTTGTACTGCTGCTGTTGTTGGCTTCCCTGATCAAACAGCCACACATACACTTGACACGACCTGTGAGTGTAATTGTTGTTGATGTCCATATGATTTGAAAGAAAAAGTTGTCATATCCCAAACTAATTTTCTTTATTGAATTTGCTTCTTTGTCAATATAGACTTTGACTCTGTCACCCTTACTGATCCTGGTACGCAAGTGGCTGGCACTGATTTCACTGCTATTTGCACTGCTGACAGCAATCCAGCAGCCGTAATCTCATTTCAAATCGATAGCAATCCTGTAACATTTCCTCATACTCCAACCAAAGATGATAATGGAAAGGTGCTAACTTGTACTGCTGCTGTTGTTGGCTTCCCTGATCAAACAGCCACACATACACTTGACACGACCTGTGAGTGTAATTGTTGTTGATGTCCATATGATTTGAAAGGAAAAGTTGTCATATCCCAAACTAATTTTCTTTATTGAATTTGCTTTTTTATCAATATAGACTTTGACTCTGTCACCCTTACTGATCCTGGTACGCAAGTGGCTGGCATTGATTTCACTGCTATTTGCACTGCTGACAGCAATCCAGCAGCCGTAATCTCATTTCAAATCGATAGCAATCCTGTAACATTTCCTCATACTCCAACCAAAGATGATAATGGAAAGGTGCTAACTTGTACTGCTACTGTTGTTGGCTTCCCTGATCAAACAGCCACACATACACTTGACACAACCTGTGAGTGTAATTATTGTTGATGTCCATATGATTTGAAAGGAAAAGTTCTCATATCCAAAACTAATTTTCTTTATTGAATTTGCTTTTTTATCAATATAGACTTTGACTCTGTCACCCTTACTGATCCTGGTACGCAAGTGGCTGGCACTGATTTCACTGCTATTTGCACTGCTGACAGCAATCCAGCAGCCGTAATCTCATTTCAAATCGATAGCAATCCTGTAACATTTCCTCATACTCCAACCAAAGATGATAATGGAAAGGTGCTAACTTGTACTGCTGCTGTTGTTGGCTTCCCTGATCAAACAGCCACACATACACTTGACACGACCTGTGAGTGTAATTGTTGTTGATGTCCATATGATTTGAAAGGAAAAGTTCTCATATCCAAAACTAATTTTCTTTATTGAATTTGCTTTTTTATCAATATAGACTTTGACTCTGTCACCCTTACTGATTCTGGTACGCAAGTGGCTGGCACTGATTTCACTGCTATTTGCACTGCTGACAGCAATCCAGCAGCCGTAATCTCATTTCAAATCGATAGCAATCCTGTAACATTTCCTCATACTCCAACCAAAGATGATAATGGAAAGGTGCTAACTTGTACTGCTGCTGTTGTTGGCTTCCCTGATCAAACAGCCACACATACACTTGACACGACCTGTGAGTGTAATTGTTGTTGATGTCCATATGATTTGAAAGGAAAAGTTGTCATATCCCAAACTAATTTTCTTTATTGAATTTGCTTCTTTATCAATATAGACTTTGACTCTGTCACCCTTACTGATCCTGGTACGCAAGTGGCTGGCACTGATTTCACTGCTATTTGCACTGCTGATAGCAATCCAGCAGCCGTAATCTCATTTCAAATCGATAGCAATCCTGTAACATTTCCTCATACTCCAACCAAAGATGATAATGGAAAGGTGCTAACTTGTACTGCTGCTGTTGTTGGCTTCCCTGATCAAACAGCCACACATACACTTGACACGACCTGTGAGTGTAATTGTTGTTGATGTCCATATGATTTGAAAGGAAAAGTTGTCATATCCCAAACTAATTTTCTTTATTGAATTTGCTTCTTTATCAATATAGACTTTGACTCTGTAACACTTACTGATCCTGGTACGCAAGTGGCTGGCACTGATTTCACTGCTATTTGCACTGCTGACAGCAATCCAGCAGCCGTAATATCATTTCAAATCGATAGCAATCCTGTAACATTTCCTCATACTCCAACCAAAGATGATAATGGAAAGGTGCTAACTTGTACTGCTGCTGTTGTTGGCTTCCCTGATCAAACAGCCACACATACACTTGACACGACCTGTGAGTGTAATTGTTGTTGATGTCCATATGATTTGAAAGGAAAAGTTGTCATATCCCAAACTAATTTTCTTTATTGAATTTGCTTTTTTATCAATATAGACTTTGACTCTGTCACCCTTACTGATCCTGGTACGCAAGTGGCTGGCATTGATTTCACTGCTATTTGCACTGCTGACAGCAATCCAGCAGCCGTAATCTCATTTCAAATCGATAGCAATCCTGTAACATTTCCTCGTACTCCAACCAAAGATGATAATGGAAAGGTGCTAACTTGTACTGCTGCTGTTGTTGGCTTCCCTGTTCAAACAGCCACACATACACTTGTCACGACCTGTGAGTGTAATTGTTGTTGATGTCCATATGATTTGAAAGGAAAAGTTCTCACATCCAAAACTAATTTTCTTTATTGAATTTGCTTTTTTATCAATATAGACTTTGACTCTGTCACCCTTACTGATCCTGGTACGCAAGTGGCTGGCACTGATTTCACTGCTATTTGCACTGCTGACAGCAATCCAGCAGCCGTAATCTCATTTCAAATCGATAGCAATACTGTAACATTTCCTCATACTCCAACCAAAGATGATAATGGAAAGGTGCTAACTTGTACTGCTACTGTTGTTGGCTTCCCTGATCAAACAGCCACACATTTACTTGACACGACCTGTGAGTGTAATTGTTGTTGATGTCCATATGATTTGAAAGGAAAAGTTCTCATATCCCAAAGTAATTTTCTTTATTTAATTTGCTTCTTTATCAATATAGACTTTGACTCTGTCACCCTTACTGATCCTGGTACGCAAGTGGCTGGCACTGATTTCACTGCTATTTGCACTGCTGACAGCAATCCAGCAGCCGTAATCTCATTTCAAATCGATAGCAATCCTGTAACATTTCCTCATACTCCAACCAAAGATGATAATGGAAAGGTGCTAACTTGTACTGCTGCTGTTGTTGGCTTCCCTGATCAAACAGCCACACATACACTTGACACGACCTGTGAGTGTAATTGTTGTTGATGTCCATATGATTTGAAAGGAAAAGTTGTCATATCCCAAACTAATTTTCTTTATTGAATTTGCTTCTTTATCAATATAGACTTTGACTCTGTCACCCTTACTGATCCTGGTACGCAAGTGGCTGGCACTGATTTCACTGCTATTTGCACTGCTGACAGCAATCCAGCAGCCGTAATCTCATTTCAAATCGATAGCAATCCTGTAACATTTCCTCATACTCCAACCAAAGATGATAATGGAAAGGTGCTAACTTGTACTGCTGCTGTTGTTGGCTTCCCTGATCAAACAGCCACACATACACTTGACACGACCTGTGAGTGTAATTGTTGTTGATGTCCATATGATTTGAAAGGAAAAGTTGTCATATCCCAAACTAATTTTCTTTATTGAATTTGCTTCTTTATCAATATAGACTTTGACTCTGTCACCCTTACTGATCCTGGTACGCAAGTGGCTGGCACTGATTTCACTGCTATTTGCACTGCTGACAGCAATCCAGCAGCCGTAATCTCATTTCAAATCGATAGCAATCCTGTAACATTTCCTCATACTCCAACCAAAGATGATAATGGAAAGGTGCTAACTTGTACTGCTGCTGTTGTTGGCTTCCCTGATCAAACAGCCACACATACACTTGACACGACCTGTGAGTGTAATTGTTGTTGATGTCCATATGATTTGAAAGGAAAAGTTGTCATATCCCAAACTAATTTTCTTTATTGAATTTGCTTCTTTATCAATATAGACTTTGACTCTGTGACCCTTACTGATCCTGGTACGCAAGTGGCTGGCACTGATTTCACTGCTATTTGCACTGCTGACAGCAATCCAGCAGCCGTAATCTCATTTCAAATCGATAGCAATCCTGTAACATTTCCTCATACTCCAACCAAAGATGATAATGGAATGGTGCTAACTTGTACTGCTGCTGTTGTTGGCTTCCCTGATCAAACAGCCACACATACACTTGACACGACCTGTGAGTGTAATTGTTGTTGATGTCCATATGATTTGAAAGGAAAAGTTGTCATATCCCAAACTAATTTTCTTTATTGAATTTGCTTCTTTATCAATATAGACTTTGACTCTGTCACCCTTACTGATCCTGGTACGCAAGTGGCTGGCACTGATTTCACTGCTATTTGCACTGCTGACAGCAATCCAGCAGCCGTAATCTCATTTCAAATCGATAGCAATCCTGTAACATTTCCTCATACTCCAACCAAAGATGATAATGGAAAGGTGCTAACTTGTACTGCTACTGTTGTTGGCTTCCCTGATCAAACAGCCACACATACACTTGACACGACCTGTGAGTGTAATTGTTGTTGATGTCCATATGATTTGAAAGGAAAAGTTGTCATATCCCAAACTAATTTTGTTTATTGAATTTGCTTCTTTATCAATATAGACTTTGACTCTGTCACCCTTACTGATCCTGGGACGCAAGTGGCTGGCACTGATTTCACTGCTATTTGCACTGCTGACAGCAATCCAGCAGCTGTAATCTCATTTCAAATCGATAGCAATCCTGTAACATTTCCTCATACTCCAACCAAAGATGATAATGGAAAGGTGCTAACTTGTACTGCTACTGTTGTTGGCTTCCCTGATCAAACAGCCACACATACACTTGACACGACCTGTGAGTGTAATTGTTGTTGATGTCTATATGATTTGAAAGGAAAAGTTGTCATATCCCAAACTAATTTTCTTTATTGAATTTGCTTCTTTATCAATATAGACTTTGACTCTGTCACCCTTACTGATCCTGGTACGCAAGTTGCTGGCACTGATTTCACTGCTATTTGCACTGCTGACAGCAATCCAGCAGCCGTAATCTCATTTCAAATCGATAGCAATCCTGTAACATTTCCTCATACTCCAACCAAAGATGATAATGGAAAGGTGCTAACTTGTACTGCTACTGTTGTTGGCTTCCCTGATCAAACAGCCACACATACACTTGACACGACCTGTGAGTGTAATTGTTTTTGATGTCCATATGATTTGAAAGGAAAAGTTCTCATATCCAAAACTAATTTTCTTTATTGAATTTTCTTTTTTATCTATATAGACTTTGACTCTGTCACCCTTACTGATCCTGGTACGCAAATGGCTGGCACTGATTTCACTGCTATTTGCACTGCTGACAGCAATCCAGCAGCCGTAATCTCATTTCAAATCGATAGCAATCCTGTAACATTTCCTCATACTCCAACCAAAGATGATAATGGAAAGGTGCTAACTTGTACTGCTACTGTTGTTGGCTTCCCTGATCAAACATCCACACATACACTTGACACGACCTGTGAGTGTAATTGTTGTTGATGTCCATATGATTTGAAAGGAAAAGTTGTCATATCCCAAACTAATTTTCTTTATTGAATTTGCTTCTTTATCAATATAGACTTTGACTCTGTCACCCTTACTGATCCTGGTACGCAAGTGGCTGGCACTGATTTCACTGCTATTTGCACTGCTGACAGCAATCCAGCAGCCGTAATCTCATTTCAAATCGATAGCAATCCTGTAACATTTCCTCATACTCCAACCAAAGATGATAATGGAAAGGTGCTAACTTGTACTGCTACTGTTGTTGGCTTCCCTGATCAAACAGCCACACATACACTTGACACGACCTGTGAGTGTAATTGTTGTTGATGTCCATATGATTTGAAAGGAAAAGTTGTCATATCCCAAACTAATTTTGTTTATTGAATTTGCTTCTTTATCAATATAGACTTTGACTCTGTCACCCTTACTGATCCTGGGACGCAAGTGGCTGGCACTGATTTCACTGCTATTTGCACTGCTGACAGCAATCCAGCAGCTGTAATCTCATTTCAAATCGATAGCAATCCTGTAACATTTCCTCATACTCCAACCAAAGATGATAATGGAAAGGTGCTAACTTGTACTGCTACTGTTGTTGGCTTCCCTGATCAAACAGCCACACATACACTTGACACGACCTGTGAGTGTAATTGTTGTTGATGTCTATATGATTTGAAAGGAAAAGTTGTCATATCCCAAACTAATTTTCTTTATTGAATTTGCTTCTTTATCAATATAGACTTTGACTCTGTCACCCTTACTGATCCTGGTACGCAAGTTGCTGGCACTGATTTCACTGCTATTTGCACTGCTGACAGCAATCCAGCAGCCGTAATCTCATTTCAAATCGATAGCAATCCTGTAACATTTCCTCATACTCCAACCAAAGATGATAATGGAAAGGTGCTAACTTGTACTGCTACTGTTGTTGGCTTCCCTGATCAAACAGCCACACATACACTTGACACGACCTGTGAGTGTAATTGTTGTTGATGTCCATATGATTTGAAAGGAAAAGTTCTCATATCCAAAACTAATTTTCTTTATTGAATTTTCTTTTTTATCTATATAGACTTTGACTCTGTCACCCTTACTGATCCTGGTACGCAAGTGGCTGGCACTGATTTCACTGCTATTTGCACTGCTGACAGCAATCCAGCAGCCGTAATCTCATTTCAAATCGATAGCAATCCTGTAACATTTCCTCATACTCCAACCAAAGATGATAATGGAAAGGTGCTAACTTGTACTGCTACTGTTGTTGGCTTCCCTGATCAAACAGCCACACATACACTTGACACGACCTGTGAGTGTAATTGTTGTTGATGTCCATATGATTTGAAAGGAAAAGTTGTCATATCCCAAACTAATTTTCTTTATTGAATTTGCTTCTTTATCAATATAGACTTTGACTCTGTCACCCTTACTGATCCTGGGACGCAAGTGGCTGGCACTGATTTCACTGCTATTTGCACTGCTGACAGCAATCCAGCAGCCGTAATCTCATTTCAAATCGATAGCAATCCTGTAACATTTCCTCATACTCCAACCAAAGATGATAATGGAAGGGTGCTAACTTGTACTGCTACTGTTGTTGGCTTCCCTGATCAAACAGCCACACATACACTTGACACGACCTGTGAGTGTAATTGTTGTTGATGTCCATATGATTTGAAAGGAAAAGTTGTCATATCCCAAACTAATTTTGTTTATTGAATTTGCTTCTTTATCAATATAGACTTTGACTCTGTCACCCTTACTGATCCTGGGACGCAAGTGGCTGGCACTGATTTCACTGCTATTTGCACTGCTGACAGCAATCCAGCAGCTGTAATCTCATTTCAAATCGATAGCAATCCTGTAACATTTCCTCATACTCCAACCAAAGATGATAATGGAAAGGTGCTAACTTGTACTGCTACTGTTGTTGGCTTCCCTGATCAAACAGCCACACATACACTTGACACGACCTGTGAGTGTAATTGTTGTTGATGTCTATATGATTTGAAAGGAAAAGTTGTCATATCCCAAACTAATTTTCTTTATTGAATTTGCTTCTTTATCAATATAGACTTTGACTCTGTCACCCTTACTGATCCTGGTACGCAAGTTGCTGGCACTGATTTCACTGCTATTTGCACTGCTGACAGCAATCCAGCAGCCGTAATCTCATTTCAAATCGATAGCAATCCTGTAACATTTCCTCATACTCCAACCAAAGATGATAATGGAAAGGTGCTAACTTGTACTGCTACTGTTGTTGGCTTCCCTGATCAAACAGCCACACATACACTTGACACGACCTGTGAGTGTAATTGTTGTTGATGTCCATATGATTTGAAAGGAAAAGTTCTCATATCCAAAACTAATTTTCTTTATTGAATTTTCTTTTTTATCTATATAGACTTTGACTCTGTCACCCTTACTGATCCTGGTACGCAAGTGGCTGGCACTGATTTCACTGCTATTTGCACTGCTGACAGCAATCCAGCAGCCGTAATCTCATTTCAA
This sequence comes from Haliclystus octoradiatus, assembly GCA_916610825.1. Lineage (NCBI taxonomy): Eukaryota > Metazoa > Cnidaria > Staurozoa > Stauromedusae > Haliclystidae > Haliclystus > Haliclystus octoradiatus. The sequence continues at coordinate 3,392,987 of OU744447.1, forward strand.
ATCGATAGCAATCCTGTAACATTTCCTCATACTCCAACCAAAGATGATAATGGAAAGGTGCTAACTTGTACTGCTACTGTTGTTGGCTTCCCTGATCAAACAGCCACACATACACTTGACACGACCTGTGAGTGTAATTGTTGTTGATGTCCATATGATTTGAAAGGAAAAGTTGTCATATCCCAAACTAATTTTCTTTATTGAATTTGCTTCTTTATCAATATAGACTTTGACTCTGTCACCCTTACTGATCCTGGGACGCAAGTGGCTGGCACTGATTTCACTGCTATTTGCACTGCTGACAGCAATCCAGCAGCTGTAATCTCATTTCAAATCGATAGCAATCCTGTAACATTTCCTCATACTCCAACCAAAGATGATAATGGAAAGGTGCTAACTTGTACTGCTACTGTTGTTGGCTTCCCTGATCAAACAGCCACACATACACTTGACACGACCTGTGAGTGTAATTGTTGTTGATGTCCATATGATTTGAAAGGAAAAGTTCTCATATCCGAAACTAATTTTCTTTATTGAATTTGCTTCCTTATCAATATAGACTTTGACTCTGTCACCCTTACTGATCCTGGTACGCAAGTGGCTGGCACTGATTTCACTGCTATTTGCACTGCTGACAGCAATCCAGCAGCCGTAATCTCATTTCAAATCGATAGTAATCCTGTAACATTTCCTCATACTCCAACCAAAGATGATAATGGAAAGGTGCTAACTTGTACTGCTACTGTTGTTGGCTTCCCTGATCAAACAGCCACACATACACTTGACACGACCTGTGAGTGTAATTGTTGTTGATGTCCATATGATTTGAAAGGAAAAGTTGTCATATCCCAAACTAATTTTCTTTATTGAATTTGTTTCTTTATCAATATAGACTTTGACTCTGTCACCCTTACTGATCCTGGTACGCAAGTGGCTGGCACTGATTTCACTGCTATTTGCACTGCTGACAGCAATCCAGCAGCCGTAATCTCATTTCAAATCGATAGCAATCCTGTAACATTTCCTCATACTCCAACCAAAGATGATAATGGAAAGGTGCTAACTTGTACTGCTGCTGTTGTTGGCTTCCCTGATCAAACAGCCACACATACACTTGACACGACCTGTGAGTGTAATTGTTGTTGATGTCCATATGATTTGAAAGGAAAAGTTCTCATATCCCAAACTAATTTTCTTTATTGAATTTGCTTTTTTATCAATATAGACTTTGACTCTGTCACCCTTACTGATCCTGGTACGCAAGTGGCTGGCATTGATTTCACTGCTATTTGCACTGCTGACAGCAATCCAGCAGCCGTAATCTCATTTCAAATCGATAGCAATCCTGTAACATTTCCTCATACTCCAACCAAAGATGATAATGGAAAGGTGCTAACTTGTACTGCTACTGTTGTTGGCTTCCCTGATCAAACAGCCACACATACACTTGACACAACCTGTGAGTGTAATTATTGTTGATGTCCATATGATTTGAAAGGAAAAGTTCTCATATCCAAAACTAATTTGCTTTATTGAATTTGCTTCTTTATCAATATAGACTTTGACTCTGTCACCCTTACTGATCCTGGTACGCAAGTGGCTGGCACTGATTTCACTGCTATTTGCACTGCTGACAGCAATCCAGCAGCCGTAATCTCATTCCAAATCGATAGCAATACTGTAACATTTCCTCATACTCCAACCAAAGATGATAATGGAAAGGTGCTAACTTGTACTGCTACTGTTGTTGGCTTCCCTGATCAAACAGCCACACATTTACTTGACACGACCTGTGAGTGTAATTGTTGTTGATGTCCATATGATTTGAAAGGAAAAGTTCTCATATCCCAAAGTAATTTTCTTTATTTAATTTGCTTCTTTATCAATATAGACTTTGACTCTGTCACCCTTACTGATCCTGGTACGCAAGTGGCTGGCACTGATTTCACTGCTATTTGCACTGCTGACAGCAATCCAGCAGCCGTAATCTCATTTCAAATCGATAGCAATCCTGTAACATTTCCTCATACTCCAACCAAAGATGATAATGGAAAGGTGCTAACTTGTACTACTACTGTTGTTGGCTTCCCTGATCAAACAGCCACACATACACTTGACACAACCTGTGAGTGTAATTATTGTTGATGTCCATATGATTTGAAAGGAAAAGTTCTCATATCCCAAACTAATTTTCTTTATTGAATTTGCTTTTTTATCAATATAGACTTTGACTCTGTCACCCTTACTGATCCTGGTACGCAAGTGGCTGGCATTGATTTCACTGCTATTTGCACTGCTGACAGCAATCCAGCAGCCGTAATCTCATTTCAAATCGATAGCAATCCTGTAACATTTCCTCATACTCCAACCAAAGATGATAATGGAAAGGTGCTAACTTGTACTGCTACTGTTGTTGGCTTCCCTGATCAAACAGCCACACATACACTTGACACAACCTGTGAGTGTAATTATTGTTGATGTCCATATGATTTGAAAGGAAAAGTTCTCATATCCAAAACTAATTTGCTTTATTGAATTTGCTTCTTTATCAATATAGACTTTGACTCTGTCACCCTTACTGATCCTGGTACGCAAGTGGCTGGCACTGATTTCACTGCTATTTGCACTGCTGACAGCAATCCAGCAGCCGTAATCTCATTCCAAATCGATAGCAATACTGTAACATTTCCTCATACTCCAACCAAAGATGATAATGGAAAGGTGCTAACTTGTACTGCTACTGTTGTTGGCTTCCCTGATCAAACAGCCACACATTTACTTGACACGACCTGTGAGTGTAATTGTTGTTGATGTCCATATGATTTGAAAGGAAAAGTTCTCATATCCCAAAGTAATTTTCTTTATTTAATTTGCTTCTTTATCAATATAGACTTTGACTCTGTCACCCTTACTGATCCTGGTACGCAAGTGGCTGGCACTGATTTCACTGCTATTTGCACTGCTGACAGCAATCCAGCAGCCGTAATCTCATTTCAAATCGATAGCAATCCTGTAACATTTCCTCATACTCCAACCAAAGATGATAATGGAAAGGTGCTAACTTGTACTGCTATTGTTGTTGGCTTCCCTGATCAAACAGCCACACATACACTTGACACGACCTGTGAGTGTAATTGTTGTTGATGTCCATATGATTTGAAAGGAAAAGTTCTCATATTCCAAAGTAATTTTCTTTATTGAATTTGCTTCTTTATCAATATAGACTTTGACTCTGTCACCCTTACTGATCCTGGTACGCAAGTGGCTGGCACTGATTTCACTGCTATTTGCACTGCTGACAGCAATCCAGCAGCCGTAATCTCATTTCAAATCGATAGCAATCCTGTAACATTTCCTCATACTCCAACTAAAGATGATAATGGAAAGGTGCTAACTTGTACTGCTACTGTTGTTGGCTTCCCTGATCAAACAGCCACACATACACTTGACACGACCTGTGAGTGTAATTGTTGTTGATGTCCATATGATTTGAAAGGAAAAGTTGTCATATCCCAAACTAATTTTGTTTATTGAATTTGCTTCTTTATCAATATAGACTTTGACTCTGTCACCCTTACTGATCCTGGGACGCAAGTGGCTGGCACTGATTTCACTGCTATTTGCACTGCTGACAGCAATCCAGCAGCTGTAATCTCATTTCAAATCGATAGCAATCCTGTAACATTTCCTCATACTCCAACCAAAGATGATAATGGAAAGGTGCTAACTTGTACTGCTACTGTTGTTGGCTTCCCTGATCAAACAGCCACACATACACTTGACACGACCTGTGAGTGTAATTGTTGTTGATGTCTATATGATTTGAAAGGAAAAGTTGTCATATCCCAAACTAATTTTCTTTATTGAATTTGCTTCTTTATCAATATAGACTTTGACTCTGTCACCCTTACTGATCCTGGTACGCAAGTTGCTGGCACTGATTTCACTGCTATTTGCACTGCTGACAGCAATCCAGCAGCCGTAATCTCATTTCAAATCGATAGCAATCCTGTAACATTTCCTCATACTCCAACCAAAGATGATAATGGAAAGGTGCTAACTTGTACTGCTACTGTTGTTGGCTTCCCTGATCAAACAGCCACACATACACTTGACACGACCTGTGAGTGTAATTGTTGTTGATGTCCATATGATTTGAAAGGAAAAGTTCTCATATCCAAAACTAATTTTCTTTATTGAATTTTCTTTTTTATCTATATAGACTTTGACTCTGTCACCCTTACTGATCCTGGTACGCAAGTGGCTGGCACTGATTTCACTGCTATTTGCACTGCTGACAGCAATCCAGCAGCCGTAATCTCATTTCAAATCGATAGCAATCCTGTAACATTTCCTCATACTCCAACCAAAGATGATAATGGAAAGGTGCTAACTTGTACTGCTACTGTTGTTGGCTTCCCTGATCAAACAGCCACACATACACTTGACACGACCTGTGAGTGTAATTGTTGTTGATGTCCATATGATTTGAAAGGAAAAGTTGTCATATCCCAAACTAATTTTCTTTATTGAATTTGCTTCTTTATCAATATAGACTTTGACTCTGTCACCCTTACTGATCCTGGGACGCAAGTGGCTGGCACTGATTTCACTGCTATTTGCACTGCTGACAGCAATCCAGCAGCCGTAATCTCATTTCAAATCGATAGCAATCCTGTAACATTTCCTCATACTCCAACCAAAGATGATAATGGAAGGGTGCTAACTTGTACTGCTACTGTTGTTGGCTTCCCTGATCAAACAGCCACACATACACTTGACACGACCTGTGAGTGTAATTGTTGTTGATGTCCATATGATTTGAAAGGAAAAGTTGTCATATCCCAAACTAATTTTGTTTATTGAATTTGCTTCTTTATCAATATAGACTTTGACTCTGTCACCCTTACTGATCCTGGGACGCAAGTGGCTGGCACTGATTTCACTGCTATTTGCACTGCTGACAGCAATCCAGCAGCTGTAATCTCATTTCAAATCGATAGCAATCCTGTAACATTTCCTCATACTCCAACCAAAGATGATAATGGAAAGGTGCTAACTTGTACTGCTACTGTTGTTGGCTTCCCTGATCAAACAGCCACACATACACTTGACACGACCTGTGAGTGTAATTGTTGTTGATGTCTATATGATTTGAAAGGAAAAGTTGTCATATCCCAAACTAATTTTCTTTATTGAATTTGCTTCTTTATCAATATAGACTTTGACTCTGTCACCCTTACTGATCCTGGTACGCAAGTTGCTGGCACTGATTTCACTGCTATTTGCACTGCTGACAGCAATCCAGCAGCCGTAATCTCATTTCAAATCGATAGCAATCCTGTAACATTTCCTCATACTCCAACCAAAGATGATAATGGAAAGGTGCTAACTTGTACTGCTACTGTTGTTGGCTTCCCTGATCAAACAGCCACACATACACTTGACACGACCTGTGAGTGTAATTGTTGTTGATGTCCATATGATTTGAAAGGAAAAGTTCTCATATCCAAAACTAATTTTCTTTATTGAATTTTCTTTTTTATCTATATAGACTTTGACTCTGTCACCCTTACTGATCCTGGTACGCAAGTGGCTGGCACTGATTTCACTGCTATTTGCACTGCTGACAGCAATCCAGCAGCCGTAATCTCATTTCAAATCGATAGCAATCCTGTAACATTTCCTCATACTCCAACCAAAGATGATAATGGAAAGGTGCTAACTTGTACTGCTACTGTTGTTGGCTTCCCTGATCAAACAGCCACACATACACTTGACACGACCTGTGAGTGTAATTGTTGTTGATGTCCATATGATTTGAAAGGAAAAGTTGTCATATCCCAAACTAATTTTCTTTATTGAATTTGCTTCTTTATCAATATAGACTTTGACTCTGTCACCCTTACTGATCCTGGGACGCAAGTGGCTGGCACTGATTTCACTGCTATTTGCACTGCTGACAGCAATCCAGCAGCTGTAATCTCATTTCAAATCGATAGCAATCCTGTAACATTTCCTCATACTCCAACCAAAGATGATAATGGAAAGGTGCTAACTTGTACTGCTACTGTTGTTGGCTTCCCTGATCAAACAGCCACACATACACTTGACACGACCTGTGAGTGTAATTGTTGTTGATGTCCATATGATTTGAAAGGAAAAGTTCTCATATCCGAAACTAATTTTCTTTATTGAATTTGCTTCCTTATCAATATAGACTTTGACTCTGTCACCCTTACTGATCCTGGTACGCAAGTGGCTGGCACTGATTTCACTGCTATTTGCACTGCTGACAGCAATCCAGCAGCCGTAATCTCATTTCAAATCGATAGTAATCCTGTAACATTTCCTCATACTCCAACCAAAGATGATAATGGAAAGGTGCTAACTTGTACTGCTACTGTTGTTGGCTTCCCTGATCAAACAGCCACACATACACTTGACACGACCTGTGAGTGTAATTGTTGTTGATGTCCATATGATTTGAAAGGAAAAGTTGTCATATCCCAAACTAATTTTCTTTATTGAATTTGCTTCTTTATCAATATAGACTTTGACTCTGTCACCCTTACTGATCCTGGTACGCAAGTGGCTGGCACTGATTTCACTGCTATTTGCACTGCTGACAGCAATCCAGCAGCCGTAATCTCATTTCAAATCGATAGCAATCCTGTAACATTTCCTCATACTCCAACCAAAGATGATAATGGAAAGGTGCTAACTTGTACTGCTGCTGTTGTTGGCTTCCCTGATCAAACAGCCACACATACACTTGACACGACCTGTGAGTGTAATTGTTGTTGATGTCCATATGATTTGAAAGGAAAAGTTCTCATATCCCAAACTAATTTTCTTTATTGAATTTGCTTTTTTATCAATATAGACTTTGACTCTGTCACCCTTACTGATCCTGGTACGCAAGTGGCTGGCATTGATTTCACTGCTATTTGCACTGCTGACAGCAATCCAGCAGCCGTAATCTCATTTCAAATCGATAGCAATCCTGTAACATTTCCTCATACTCCAACCAAAGATGATAATGGAAAGGTGCTAACTTGTACTGCTACTGTTGTTGGCTTCCCTGATCAAACAGCCACACATACACTTGACACAACCTGTGAGTGTAATTATTGTTGATGTCCATATGATTTGAAAGGAAAAGTTCTCATATCCAAAACTAATTTGCTTTATTGAATTTGCTTCTTTATCAATATAGACTTTGACTCTGTCACCCTTACTGATCCTGGTACGCAAGTGGCTGGCACTGATTTCACTGCTATTTGCACTGCTGACAGCAATCCAGCAGCCGTAATCTCATTCCAAATCGATAGCAATACTGTAACATTTCCTCATACTCCAACCAAAGATGATAATGGAAAGGTGCTAACTTGTACTGCTACTGTTGTTGGCTTCCCTGATCAAACAGCCACACATTTACTTGACACGACCTGTGAGTGTAATTGTTGTTGATGTCCATATGATTTGAAAGGAAAAGTTCTCATATCCCAAAGTAATTTTCTTTATTTAATTTGCTTCTTTATCAATATAGACTTTGACTCTGTCACCCTTACTGATCCTGGTACGCAAGTGGCTGGCACTGATTTCACTGCTATTTGCACTGCTGACAGCAATCCAGCAGCCGTAATCTCATTTCAAATCGATAGCAATCCTGTAACATTTCCTCATACTCCAACCAAAGATGATAATGGAAAGGTGCTAACTTGTACTACTACTGTTGTTGGCTTCCCTGATCAAACAGCCACACATACACTTGACACAACCTGTGAGTGTAATTATTGTTGATGTCCATATGATTTGAAAGGAAAAGTTCTCATATCCCAAACTAATTTTCTTTATTGAATTTGCTTTTTTATCAATATAGACTTTGACTCTGTCACCCTTACTGATCCTGGTACGCAAGTGGCTGGCATTGATTTCACTGCTATTTGCACTGCTGACAGCAATCCAGCAGCCGTAATCTCATTTCAAATCGATAGCAATCCTGTAACATTTCCTCATACTCCAACCAAAGATGATAATGGAAAGGTGCTAACTTGTACTGCTACTGTTGTTGGCTTCCCTGATCAAACAGCCACACATACACTTGACACAACCTGTGAGTGTAATTATTGTTGATGTCCATATGATTTGAAAGGAAAAGTTCTCATATCCAAAACTAATTTGCTTTATTGAATTTGCTTCTTTATCAATATAGACTTTGACTCTGTCACCCTTACTGATCCTGGTACGCAAGTGGCTGGCACTGATTTCACTGCTATTTGCACTGCTGACAGCAATCCAGCAGCCGTAATCTCATTCCAAATCGATAGCAATACTGTAACATTTCCTCATACTCCAACCAAAGATGATAATGGAAAGGTGCTAACTTGTACTGCTACTGTTGTTGGCTTCCCTGATCAAACAGCCACACATTTACTTGACACGACCTGTGAGTGTAATTGTTGTTGATGTCCATATGATTTGAAAGGAAAAGTTCTCATATCCCAAAGTAATTTTCTTTATTTAATTTGCTTCTTTATCAATATAGACTTTGACTCTGTCACCCTTACTGATCCTGGTACGCAAGTGGCTGGCACTGATTTCACTGCTATTTGCACTGCTGACAGCAATCCAGCAGCCGTAATCTCATTTCAAATCGATAGCAATCCTGTAACATTTCCTCATACTCCAACCAAAGATGATAATGGAAAGGTGCTAACTTGTACTGCTATTGTTGTTGGCTTCCCTGATCAAACAGCCACACATACACTTGACACGACCTGTGAGTGTAATTGTTGTTGATGTCCATATGATTTGAAAGGAAAAGTTCTCATATTCCAAAGTAATTTTCTTTATTGAATTTGCTTCTTTATCAATATAGACTTTGACTCTGTCACCCTTACTGATCCTGGTACGCAAGTGGCTGGCACTGATTTCACTGCTATTTGCACTGCTGACAGCAATCCAGCAGCCGTAATCTCATTTCAAATCGATAGCAATCCTGTAACATTTCCTCATACTCCAACTAAAGATGATAATGGAAAGGTGCTAACTTGTACTGCTACTGTTGTTGGCTTCCCTGATCAAACAGCCACACATACACTTGACACGACCTGTGAGTGTAATTGTTGTTGATGTCCATATGATTTGAAAGGAAAAGTTGTCATATCCCAAACTAATTTTCTTTATTGAATTTGCTTCTTTATCAATATAGACTTTGACTCTGTCACCCTTACTGATCCTGGTACGCAAGTGGCTGGCACTGATTTCACTGCTATTTGCACTGCTGACAGCAATCCAGCAGCCGTAATCTCATTTCAAATCGATAGCAATCCTGTAACATTTCCTCATACTCCAACCAAAGATGATAATGGAAAGGTGCTAACTTGTACTGCTACTGTTGTTGGCTTCCCTGATCAAACAGCCACACATACACTTGACACGACCTGTGAGTGTAATTGTTGTTGATGTCCATATGATTTGAAAGGAAAAGTTCTCATATCCGAAACTAATTTTCTTTATTGAATTTGCTTCCTTATCAATATAGACTTTGACTCTGTCACCCTTACTGATCCTGGTACGCAAGTGGCTGGCACTGATTTCACTGCTATTTGCACTGCTGACAGCAATCCAGCAGCCGTAATCTCATTTCAAATCGATAGTAATCCTGTAACATTTCCTCATACTCCAACCAAAGATGATAATGGAAAGGTGCTAACTTGTACTGCTACTGTTGTTGGCTTTCCTGATCAAACAGCCATACATACACTTGACACGACCTGTGAGTGTAATTATTGTTGATGTCCATATGATTTGAAAGGAAAAGTTCTCATATCTCAAACTAATTTTCTTTATTGATTTTTATTTTTATCTATATAGACTTTGACTCTGTCACCCCTACTGATCCTGGTATGCAAGTGGCTGGCACTGATTTTACTGCTATTTGCACTGCTGACAGCAATCCAGCAGCCGTAATCTCATTTCAAATCGATAGCAATCCTGCAACATTTCCTCATACTCCAACCAAAGATGATAATGGAAAGGTGCTAACTTGTACTGCTACTGTTGTTGGCTTCCCTGATCAAACAGCCACACATACACTTGATATAACATGTAAGTCTAATGAATATTGTTTTTGAATTGATTTGTAATAGAAACCGTTTTTGTATGATATTTTTGTTTTTGAGTTAATTTGGTTTAATTTTCTCTACAGTTCTGGATTCTGTTTTGACGTTTCCTGATCCTGGTACGCAAGTAGCAGGGACAGCTTTTACTGCTACCTGTTCTGCTGACAGTAATCCAGCATCCACTATCACATTTGACATTGATGGTACGGATGTAACATTTCCATACACACCAACCAAAGATGATCATACAAAAGTTTTAACTTGTACTGCTGCTGTTGCTGGAGTCCCTGATCAAACAGCCACGCATACGCTTGACATAACATGTAAGTCTAATGAATATTGTTTTTGAATTGATTTGTAATAGAAACCGTTTTTGTATGATATTTATGTTTTTGAGTTCATTTGGTTTAATTTTTTCTACAGATCTGGATTCTGTTTTGACGTTTCCTGATCCTGGTACGCAAGTAGCAGGGACAGCTTTTACTGCTACCTGTTCTGCTGACAGTAATCCAGCAGCCACTATCACATTTGACATTGATGGTTTTGATGTAACATTTCCATACACACCAACCAAAGATGATCATACAAAAGTTTTAACTTGTACTTCTGCTGTGGCTGGAGTCCCTGATCAAACAGCCACGCATACGCTTGACATAACATGTAAGTCTAAGGAATATTGTTTTTGAATTGATTTGTAATAGAAACCGTTTTTGTATGATATTTATGTTTTTGAGTTCATTTGGTTTAATTTTTTCTACAGTTCTTGATTCTGTTTTGACGTTTCCTGATCCTGGTACGCAAGTAGCAGGGACAGCTTTTACTGCTACCTGTTCTGCTGACAGTAATCCAGCATCCACTATCACATTTGACATTGATGGTACGGATGTAACATTTCCATACACACCAACCAAAGATGATCATACAAAAGTTTTAACTTGTACTGCTGCTGTTGCTGGAGTCCCTGATCAAACAGCCACGCATACGCTTGACATAACATGTAAGTCTAATGAATATTGTTTTTGAATTGATTTGTAATAGAAACCGTTTTTGTATGATATTTTTGTTTTTGAGTTAATTTGGTTTAATTTTCTCTACAGTTCTGGATTCTGTTTTGACGTTTCCTGATCCTGGTACGCAAGTAGCAGGGACAGCTTTTACTGCTACCTGTTCTGCTGACAGTAATCCAGCATCCACTATCACATTTGACATTGATGGTACGGATGTAACATTTCCATACACACCAACCAAAGATGATCATACAAAAGTTTTAACTTGTACTGCTGCTGTTGCTGGAGTCCCTGATCAAACAGCCACGCATACGCTTGACATAACATGTAAGTCTAATGAATATTGTTTTTGAATTGATTTGTAATAGAAACCGTTTTTGTATGATATTTATGTTTTTGAGTTCATTTGGTTTAATTTTTTCTACAGATCTGGATTCTGTTTTGACGTTTCCTGATCCTGGTACGCAAGTAGCAGGGACAGCTTTTACTGCTACCTGTTCTGCTGACAGTAATCCAGCAGCCACTATCACATTTGACATTGATGGTTTTGATGTAACATTTCCATACACACCAACCAAAGATGATCATACAAAAGTTTTAACTTGTACTGCTGCTGTGGCTGGAGTCCCTGATCAAACAGCCACGCATACGCTTGACATAACATGTAAGTCTAAGGAATATTGTTTTTGAATTGATTTGTAATAGAAACCGTTTTTGTATGATATTTATGTTTTTGAGTTCATTTGGTTTAATTTTTTCTACAGTTCTTGATTCTGTTTTGACGTTTCCTGATCCTGGTACGCAAGTAGCAGGGACAGCTTTTACTGCTACCTGTTCTGCTGACAGTAATCCAGCATCCACTATCACATTTGACATTGATGGTACGGATGTAACATTTCCATACACACCAACCAAAGATGATCATACAAAAGTTTTAACTTGTACTGCTGCTGTTGCTGGAGTCCCTGATCAAACAGCCACGCATACGCTTGACATAACATGTAAGTCTAATGAATATTGTTTTTGAATTGATTTGTAATAGAAACCGTTTTTGTATGATATTTATGTTTTTGAGTTCATTTGGTTTAATTTTTTCTACAGATCTGGATTCTGTTTTGACGTTTCCTGATCCTGGTACGCAAGTAGCAGGGACAGCTTTTACTGCTACCTGTTCTGCTGACAGTAATCCAGCAGCCACTATCACATTTGACATTGATGGTTTTGATGTAACATTTCCATACACACCAACCAAAGATGATCATACAAAAGTTTTAACTTGTACTGCTGCTGTGGCTGGAGTCCCTGATCAAACAGCCACGCATACGCTTGACATAACATGTAAGTCTAAGGAATATTGTTTTTGAATTGATTTGTAATAGAAACCGTTTTTGTATGATATTTATGTTTTTGAGTTCATTTGGTTTAATTTTTTCTACAGATCTGGATTCTGTTTTGACGTTTCCTGATCCTGGTACGCAAGTAGCAGGGACAGCTTTTACTGCTACCTGTTCTGCTGACAGTAATCCAGCAGCCACTATCACATTTGACATTGATGGTACGGATGTAACATTTCCATACACACCAACCAAAGATGATCATACAAAAGTTATAACTTGTACTGCTGCTGTTGCTGGAGTCCCTGATCAAACAGCCACGCATACGCTTGACATAACATGTAAGTCTAAGGAATGTTGTTTTTGAATTGATTTGTAATAGAAACCGTTTTTGTATGATATTTATGTTTTTGAGTTCATTTGGTTTAATTTTTTCTACAGATCTGGATTCTGTTTTGACGTTTCCTGATCCTGGTACGCTAGTAGCAGGGACAGCTTTTACTGCTACCTGTTCTGCTGACAGTAATCCAGCAGCCACTATCACATTTGACATTGATGGTACGGATGTAACATTTCCATACACACCAACCAAAGATGATCATACAAAAGTTTTAACTTGTACTGCTGCTGTTGCTGGAGTCCCTGATCAAACAGCCACGCATACGCTTGACATAACATGTAAGTCTAATGAATATTGTTTTTGAATTGATTTGTAATAGAAACCGTTTTTGTATGATATTTATGTTTTTGAGTTCATTTGGTTTAATTTTCTCTACAGATCTAGATTCTGTTTTGACGTTTCCTGATCCTGGTACGCAGGTAGCAGGGACAGCTTTTACTGCTACCTGTTCTGCTGACAGTAATCCAGCAGCCACTATCACATTTGACATTGATGGTACGGATGTAACATTTCCATACACACCAAACAAAGATGATCATACAAAAGTTTTAACTTGTACTGCTGCTGTTGCTGGAGTCCCTGATCAAACAGCCACGCATACGCTTGACATAACATGTAAGTCTAAGGAATATTGTTTTTGAATTGATTTGTAATAGAAACCGTTTTTGTATGATATTTATGTTTTTGAGTTCATTTGGTTTAATTTTTTCTACAGATCTGGATTCTGTTTTGACGTTTCCTGATCCTGGTACGCAAGTAGCAGGGACAGCTTTTACTGCTAGCTGTTCTGCTGACAGTAATCCAGCAGCCACTATCACATTTGACATTGATGGTTCTGATGTAACATTTCCATACACACCAACCAAAGATGATCATACAAAAGATATAACTTGTACTGCTGCTGTGGCTGGTGTCCCTGATCAAACAGCAACGCATACGCTTTACATAACATGTAAGTGTAATGAATGTTGTTTTTGAATTGATTTGTAGTAGAAACCGTTTTTGTATGATATTTATGTTTTTGAGTTCATTTGGTTCAATTTTCTCTACAGTTCTGGATTCTGTTTTGACGTTTCCTGATCCTGGTACGCAAGTAGCAGGGACAGCTTTTACTGCTACCTGTTCTGCTGACAGTAATCCAGCAGCCACTATCACATTTGACATTGATGGTACGGATGTAACATTTCCATACACACCAACCAAAGATGATCATACAAAAGTTTTAACTTGTACTGCTGCTGTTGCTGGAGTCCCTGATCAAACAGCCACGCATACGCTTGACATAACATGTAAGTCTAATGAATATTGTTTTTGAATTGATTTGTAATAGAAACCGTTTTTGTATGATATTTATGTTTTTGAGTTCATTTGGTTGAATTTTCTCTACAGTTCTGGATTCTGTTTTGACGTTTCCTGATCCTGGTACGCAAGTAGCAGGGACAGCCTTTACTGCTACCTGTTCTGCTGACAGTAATCCAGCAGCCACTATCACATTTGACATTGATGGTACGGATGTAACATTTCCATACACACCAACCAAAGATGATCATACAAAAGTTTTAACTTGTACTGCTGCTGTTGCTGGAGTCCCTGATCAAACAGCCACGCATACGCTTGACATAACATGTAAGTCTAATGAATATTGTTTTTGAATTGATTTGTAATAGAAACCGTTTTTGTATGATATTTATGTTTTTGAGTTCATTTGGTTTAATTTTTTCTACAGATCTGGATTCTGTTTTGACGTTTCCTGATCCTGGTACGCAAGTAGCAGGGACAGCTTTTACAGCTACCTGTTCTGCTGACAGTAATCCAGCAGCCACTATCACATTTGACATTGATGGTTCTGATGTAACATTTCCATACACACCAACCAAAGATGATCATACAAAAGTTCTAACTTGTACTGCTGCTATTACTGGTGTCCCTGATCAAACATCCACGCATACGCTTGACATAACATGTGAGTTTAGTTACTATAGATCCGTCTTTTAGTGATATTTCACGAAATTGGTTTAATGTTGTATTTCATTAATATAAAGCAGATGGGTTGAAGAAGGTATCTGAAGATTATGGTATGATCTACTTCTTTTGTTTAAAATATTTCTATTACTTGTTTAGATTTGGATACTGTGACATTCGATGATCCTGGTGTACTGACGACTGATAACCCTGTTACCTTTACGTGTAGTGTGACAAGTAATCCTACAGCGGTAATTGTATATGAGATCAACGGACAACTTATTTCTTCCCCTTTCACTCCAACTAAGGATGATAATGGGGCAACAGCTACCTGTAAAGCAACTGTGTCAGGATTTCTTACAAAAGAACAATCATCTACCCTCAAAGTTTCATGTGAGTGTTTTTCTTTTTTTGTTGTTGCCTCTCTTATTAGTTGCATGTACAGACATCTTTGCGTTGATGAGGACTGCTTCCAGTTTATCAAAATGTAGTTTGTGAACTTAGATCAACTCTCAGTGGTCGTTCATGACCCATATTCCAAGTTCTTTCAGCTTGTTTTTATAAATTAACTATGTTTCAAGTTTATGAACTGTAACGAATAGTTTATCAAAATATAGAGTAGTTTCTGAAGATTAATCAAAATTCATGAATTTGCAGCCATCAATCATGCCATCATTTGAGTCTTTCGTAATCTTCGGAATTCCATCCGATATCAAGTTTTCAATTTTATTTGTTGTCAGATCATATCAAGTAGCTATTAGGCCATGTTGAGTTACTAAAATAATGTTTTTATGGATAATATTATTGGTTTAAAATTATCCATCGAAAAATGAATGACATTAAAACAATAGTGCATGACTTGGATCATACTACGTGACGAAACAATGATATGACGATGTGGTATCAATTAACTTATTATAAATCGAATAATTTAACTTATTAGGAAAAGTAAATAGATAGATAGAAATAGAATATCACTTATGTTGTCTTTGCTGTTTCAATAGTGCTCGATGCCATAAATGCAGGGCTGTTTCATAATAAATAAATGAAAAAATTAAACTTTCATGTGTCTGAATGTCTGATTTTTCGTTTATTTATTATTAGATAGATGAAAATTTATTTCAATCATTGAAACAAAGCAAATTAATTAGAATACAGGAAACTTCTACATAGCTATATGCGTAGCTACAATGATTGAGGCCACCCCTTAAGCAGTGCAGCTTTGTTTATCGAGGGACTCATTGTTTAAATTTATCATTTATTCACATAAATAAGGATAACAATAATTATTATTATATTATAATAATAATTAACAATAATTATTATTATATTATAATATTAATTAGCAATAACTATTATTATAATTATAATATGACAATACTATAAGAAAGAAATTGAAGGTAAAATCGAGATTTGAAGAAAGAAGTATACCGGTACACGTTTGGATTAGGTGAGTTGTTGTTGTTGACGAAAAATATTACGTTGTCATGGTGGAGTTTCATGAATTGTTGATAAGTTGCAAACATATCAGTCTGGAATTACACAAATAGTATTTTGACTATCAGTAAAGTGTATTTTTAAACGATGTTTGGAGTTTGTAGAGGAACCATCAATGTCTAAGAACTTTTTATTTCTATTCCAAAGAGATAACATTCTATAATTAGGCAGGTTCTGAGAATATGCTGGTTGTGACAAAGGGAATGTGAAAAACGTTATGCTTTCTTTTATCATTTTTGATAAATGTATAATTAGATTGTATTATTTCAAGGGTTTTATAGAGAATTATTTTATGTAATAAAGTACACGTTTTTAGTAAAAAGAGGTCTTCTAATTTTAAAATATTGGTAGATTTCAGGATTGGAGATGTGTGAGTTATTGGCTTAGCAATTACAATTATTCGAACGCATTTTTTCTAAGTTTGAATTATTCAAACGCTTTTTTTTTAAGTTTGAATAATATTTTGAAGTTTGGTAGATGTCCCCCAATGGGGATGCAGTATTTAATATGGGGTTCAATTTTTGCTGATTAAATTTGTGCTTTGTGTTTGGCTGTTAAAAAGTTTTTCAATTTATTAATGTGTAACAGAATCTGCAGAGTTTTTCACAAACAAATTCTACGTTTTGTTTGAAATTCAAATGATCATCTATTAACACGACAAGAAATTTGACATATTTTTGCTACAATTTATTCCAAAGCGTTCAATAATTCTGTTATTTATTTTTACATTTAGATCTAAATTATATTGATGTTTTGAACCTTTGAGCAATCCCCTGCGAAAACAGCTCAGGAGTTCATTAACTGTTCATGAACTGTCCATGAACTATCTGTGAGGGTTCATGAACTGTTCATGAACTCCTGAACTGTTTTTCGCAGGGAATTTGATGTTCATGAAAACATGAACTTGTTATCATTGATTCCAACATAACATGAATGCTGATGATAAGTAATCTGTATATTTAGCTTCTGTATTTTTATTATTTTATATTATTTTTATTTAACAGTTATCACTTCTCCGACAATATCAATTTCACCATCAACGCAAGTAGACGAAGGTTCATTTATCAGACTAAATTGTTCAGCTGAAAGCTTTGCATCAATGACTTACACATGGACAAAAGATAATATATTTATTTCAAACTTACAAGTTTTACAATTCTTCGCTGATACAAGTGACAGTGGAACTTATAAATGTGTAGTCTCAAGCACTGATGGAGAGAAGGAAAATTCTTTACAGTTCACTGTTAATG
The DNA here is from genome assembly GCA_916610825.1 of Haliclystus octoradiatus. Lineage (NCBI taxonomy): Eukaryota > Metazoa > Cnidaria > Staurozoa > Stauromedusae > Haliclystidae > Haliclystus > Haliclystus octoradiatus. Next base: position 3,410,567 of record OU744447.1, read on the forward strand.
GTAAGCTTGCAGTATTTATGCGTACGTAACCGCTAGCATAGTCACCAAATCTTTTACCTAAAAGTGACCTTTTACAGCTCATATATTATGGATTTGAAAATGATCTAGAATCAATCAATATCTAAGTTAAAGTCAATCCAATATCAGAAGCTTTGAAAAACTATACACCGCAACTTAGTAAATACTAAAGCCTGGTACTACCCCTGCGAAGAACAGTTCAGGAGTTCATGAACAGTTCATGAACAGTTCATGAACGTTAAATGGCTCCAATTTTTCTGAACTATTCATGAACCGTTCATGAACAACATGAACCCTCACAGGGAGTTCATGAACAGTTCATGAAAATTTGGAGCCGTTTAACGTTCAATACTGTTCATGAAATTCTGAACTGTTTTCGGAGGCGTAGTATACAAGACTGAAAATAAAGGGAAACCAATCGCAAATGGGATAATCTTGTGTACATGACAAAATACCAAACTCATCTCGATATACTGAATTCCAAGCAAAATAAACAATGATGATAGCTGTTAGCGTCATTGTATACTTGAGTAGAAATTAAAATTCATTTTATCAAAATAAACTTTTACGAAAAGGGTTGTTATGCACTTACTTCTCGTAAAAAATGAAATCAAGTGAAAAGAGAAATGAAAATTGAAATTACATGGAACTTATATATATGTATGTATGTATGTATGTATTTTATTTTGTCAACAATGGTGACAAGCAAATACAGGGAAACTTGTGGCTCCCACTTATGTAAAGCCGTTAAAAATGTTAAAATAGGTTATTAAGATAAAAGTTTTAAAAACAAAATTGCTACTAAAATATTTACAAGGCATCTAGATCTATGCTAGCTAATGAACGTTTGAATATAACTCATTTCTTTGGCAGAGAGTTCCACCAAGATGTGACACGATTATATATACTTATATCAAGATTTACCAGAGATCATCTTGAAACAAGAACGTGTAAATTCTGTTTCAATCGACTTTCAAAATACTTTTTTGATCTGATGCCCAAGTACATTAACCACATATCTACTAAAAGCTTATCCAGATAAGAAATGACACAGATATCAATGTGATATAGATTCCATTTCTGTCGCGGCTTTATTTTTCTGACATTAAATATTACATATGGTTTCAAACTAATTTAAAATAATATTAAATATTGAAAAGTTGACATTTACGTCAGGAAAATGAACGCGCGGCTGGAATAAAGTAAATAAGTAATGTGGACGGTGTCGCCCTATCGAGGGCACCCGTACCACTCCTCTATTTCTAGAAGAGTGGCTCTTTTTGCTAAGAGCAATGATGTTAAACGCTCCTTAGATCTCAGCCGCGACACTGCAGATCAATTTCAACAGATTTCATGGCAGATAGGCCTTGATTGTCAATGCGCAACGATGCGCCGCAGCTACTCACAATGCAATTCCTTCTGAACCATTCCATCCGCCATCCTTAGATGGTACTCATTTGATGTTTCAGATAAAGTCAAGGCTGAGTTGACCTGAGGGAGATTTGAACCACAGTCGATGAGATATGATACGATCTGAAGTTCGGTTTCTCTGCCAACTGAGCTAATCACCCCCTTTGGCTGGAATAAACTCTTTAAAACATCGATATCTATGTCATTTCTTATTGGATCTGCTTCAAACTTTTACTAATCAATTGTTTTAGTTGATATACATCAGAAACAATCATTACTTTGATAAATATTTTTTTACTAGAATCCCTTTTTGAAGATAATTATTTTTTTGTTTGACAGAGGTATTATGTACAGCAGCTGTTTGCCTCCATGGTACATGTGTTGGTCAATCATCCGAGTCTTTCTGTAATTGTTCAGCTGGGTTTTATGGTAGTAAATGTGATGAACGTAAGTGTTTGTATTTGCTTTCATCGGAGGAATTGTTAGATGTGAAGTGTTGAAAAAGAGGCGATTGCTGAAAACATGATCCTTCAACACATGCTTTAAACATTTCATGAGTGAAACAAATGTTCTCAGAGTGTAACAGTTGTTTAATTATTTTTCTATTTTGTAATCTGGAAGTTTTATTACCCAAGGTCCATTACTGGACTGACACTCATTGCTAGTATTATTATATTAATGTAGATCAGGTTAGGTATTTCATAAGATAGATCTCTATAGCAATATAGAAATATAGAAATAATTGATTTACAAACAGACAATACTATTAACATAGAGGTTAATTTAGATCAGGCTGCAATTAAGGAGGTATTTCATAAGATAGATTTCTATAGAAATATACAAATGTACAAATAATTTATTTACAAACAGACAATACTAATAATATAAAGTGTATCGGACTCTCCGATCTAGTTCAATTAATCTTTCGAACAGAGTATTTGACACAAAGAGAATTTCAGTTCAGCATAACAATAAACAATATATAATACTTGATTTCTTTCAAGACTATATCAAACACTAACTTTTAATTTTGTAAATGAATATTTATTTTAACGTTATCTAAAACAGTCTGTATCTCGCAACTTACATCTGACAAAGAAAATATATTGATGTACATAATTTTATACTGAAATATTTACAAATGGTTGTGCGCATGCGTTAAACTTTATATGACGCGTCTTAAACATGAAACTTACTTAACTAAACAATAAAATTCTAATTATGGATTATGACGTACGAAACATAAAGATTAATTTAGATCAGGCTGCAATCAAGGAGGTATTTCACTTACATCTGAATTACATCTAGGTGGGTTGCTCACTTTGTATTTACATTATATATTTTTCTTTTGCAGAAACTGCCAATGCAGATTTAGCAATTCAACTCTTCTCAGTTGCGAGTGATACATACAACTTAACTGAACAACAATTGCAAACGATACTTCTCACAAATCCGAATGGCAATATTAGTATCTCTATAACAAAGGCATTAACAACAGAGGTTTGTAGAAGTTTTATTTACGCTGTGACTACTTGACCGGCAGCTATTGTTTTATTGATTGCTTCGATGTTTTTATGAATAGTGACGCATGCGTATTATGTTTGTAGTGTTTGTAGTGTTGACATTATGCTAATTAAGCTTCCATACAGTAACGACAATGTAACTGTAAGAGTCAACAAGATCTAATTATGTAAATAATAGCCGCCATGTTGGTTAGGCACATTTAGTAACGAGAAGATAAAATAGAAGCATGGCCCAGCCTATTCTACATGAGAACTGGCTTCATTCAGTACAATCTATTATTATTATTATGTAGGAACACTACTTATACAACTATATAATAGTGTAATGTAAACAGACTGTATCTCAACGCGTAGAAGTTTTCTTTATCCATCTACATAAGACTTTCAAAATTTCAAATGTTTTGTTGATTCACGTTAAACAGATCCTTTTAATTAATGATATTGTCTTTTATTTAAAAAAATATTTATCTGTGGTCTGTCCACAACTTATGCACGTCACACTGATTGAAGATTACTTACAATCCGATATCGGGAATTTTGAAAATATTTGTGTCCTGATATTCTCTCAACACCTCCAACACTGAAACCATGAAAATGTAAAAAAATTAAAACCACAATTTTTTTTTGATGTTGGTAGTTAATTTATCTGAAGTTCTACTCTGGCATTTGCTTCTTTCTAGATCACCGATGCTGTTAATGAAGTCATTACAGGTGGTGCTCCCACTGTTACATTCACTGGATATAGGTAATGACAAAAAAAACTGCAGATGAATATACTCATCACATTTTGTTGCTGTTGTTAAAATAGTTACGGACATAATTAGAATATAGACAAAAAAAGTAGATTAGTGAATGATTAATCTTTACATGTTAGATTTGATTTACATAATTTTTAGAAAAGCCTAATTACAGGCATACTAATAGGCACTTTAAAACGGAGTTCCTCTATTTCTTAGGATCGATTAACCGATGTCCAACTGCTGTTCACATGGAACCTTTCTTCACTTCGGTATTCAAAGTTTCATTTGAATATTTGTTACTAACACCAAGATCTGCACCAGAGACCAAAGTGGAGAAAGGTTCCATGTGAACAGCAGTTGGGCATGGGATACAACTCCATCAGTATCCATGTTCTCATTAACACGGAGTAAGCTTTTCGTAACTGCTCAGTGATCGAAGTAGCAACTAATCTGATGTGAAGTTAGTCATATCCCTTCTCAGTCAATTTAGCCTTGATTATTTCATAGCAGCAAGAAGTCTTTTGTAAACAAATTTAAGATCATAAACCAGTCGATCAATCATGAACGCTAGCAACTACCAACTACCAAGCTACCAACCTTCAAATCAAGAGTAGATTCAATCGATTTATCAAAGCAGCATTGTAAATGCTAAGTTTTTGTTGCTTTTAAATTTAGTACTTATAACTATGTATTTTAAACTTAGTAACATGTATTTTACGGCTATATATAAGTGAATGCTAACACCTTCCTCTATCTGCCAGTTAGTATTGATCTTTATTGCCAAAAAATATCATATGATATCAACGTGATATTGCCCATAAATCATGATAACTTCAAAATTACAATCAAAATCATCAACTTGCAGCCTTAGTGTAATGCCTATCATCATCATCATAATCATCATCATCATTTTTAAAGTTTGTAAAGTTAAAAATCATTTGTATGGTAGATTAATGGTATTAAATCAAAACAAACAAACAAACAAACATCATCATCATCAAATTAAACATGGTTTTTATCCAGAATATTACCTAAATCTCCGTGATAGCTCTTCACGTAATGCAATCACGAAGTTTAGAACTAGTTCACATTCCCTTAGAATCCCAACTGGGCGATACAATCATGAACATCGAGATGATAGGCTATGCTTGTTCTGTGACAGAGGAGAGTTCGACGATGAAATTCATTACCTTTTCTTCTGCTCTTTAAAGACCAGCGTAATCAATTTTACGCTGACATTGAGACGTTGATCCATAATTTTAAGTATGTTCCTGTCACTACAAAACTGACCTTTCTCATCAATCATGAATGCATAAAACCGTTTAGATTTCTTGGTTATTTCCTAAAAATATCATTCTCGTTACAGCATAAATCAGAGTAAACTCATATGCTGGGCTTATAATAGCTTAAAACTCTATGTTATCTTAATTAATATAATTTAAATGTCTTTATGACGTCAAGTAGATCAATGTGTATAAGATATGCATGTACTTTTTTGTCAGTCAGCTTCATTTATTTGTAAATAATATTTCTTTATAAATTTATCTTAAGCATTTGACATGCACTTACCACATACCTGTATTGTAGGGTATATTGGTGATAATAATAAACAAACAAACATCATTTATTCAGAAATCTAATGAGTTTTTACAATAACTCTTTTTGTAGGAGTGATTTACGTTACAAACTATGCAATACACTTAGAAAATAAGTGATTACAATCATACATACACATATATATTTACAGATGCAGTTTCAAGGTTAATTAAATACGTACTTAACGCTCCGCTGGCTGGATAATCCTATTTGAACTATCTTTCTATGACAGTAAGAACATATTATTTAAAGTTTAGATTGCAAACGAGATGATTGGAAACATTAAATATTAAATTTTGAAAATGTCAATGAGAAGAGCGCTAAAATAATCCTTTGCGTCAGCCATCTTTTCCTATATGAACCGAAAGACAAGTTAAATCCTGTACAGAACCTTTAAAATTCAAGTATTTCAAAGGTTATTCACATATTCAAACTCAGTTAAAAAACTGTGAAATCTATTTGAGTTTCACAGGATATTCAAAGGTTTCATAGTGTCTTTTTTGTTTCCCATGTTATGTATTCTCATCAGCTGTATAGGTAAGTCTGTGATACTGCTGTACTGCAGAACCTAATAAGTAGATATCTTTTTAATCTTTGTTGTACATTATTTGATTATTTTTAGGGAAGGAAGTATATATGCTGACTTCCTTGTTTCAACACCACCTATCTTCCCACTGGATACACTTGGTGATCAAATGAACAACGTACTAACTCAATTACAAAACGTACTTCAACAACCGGGCAGTCCACTCGCTGTTGTTCTATACCCTAATAGTGCAACGGTATCAGGTACGTGTCACAGCCCCATGTATGTTACAGTAAAATAAGTTTTACTGTAATTTTATGTTCCATTTTAGCGTTTTCAAAAACAAAGGCGTCTTTTTATGAACAAATTAAATGCATTTTTTTTGTGTTGTTGTTGTGTTTATTATTTAACTGCAAACCGGGTAAGCTTGAAGCTTTTATTTCACCAGGGTGGTTGGTTAAGTGATTAGTATTTTTGAAACGTATGTGCATTTTTTGTCTGGAAGCCCTTCCAGACACCAAAAACCAATAGTGCTTCTGCCAGGGATTGAACCAAGACCCTGCGTACCGAGGCACTTTCCAAGAGAAACTAATTTATAAATACGACAGCTTTACATTCATTAAGCCGAGACGTTGTTGCAATTACTAAAAAAAAAAATTGTGACTGTGGTCAGGGATTGAACCCAAGACCCTGTGGGCCGAGGTACTTTTCAAGAGAAACTAATTTATGAATGCGACAGCTTTCCATTCATTACTAAAAAAAAAATGAGTGACTGTTGCCAATGATCTCTTTATTGAAATTTTGTTACAAGGAAGTTTTTGTTAGAATATTGATTTATATTGATCTTATTTCAGATCCGGATGAATGCGCTACTGGATTTCATGATTGTCATATTAATGCAGATTGTTTCAATGGACTATTTTCTTATGGTTGTAAATGTAAAGATGGGTACAAAGGTGATGGTTTCACATGCGTAGAATCAGGAACTGATTGTAAGTAATTTTATGTTTTTTTTTATGTCTACTGGTAGCTCAGTGACCATGCGCCACAAAACTAAAACGGTAGGTTTCTCCGGGCAATTTGAAAATCATATAAAAGTGTTCATAAAAATATGCTATACAATTTCTTGTTTAATTAAATTTTATTGTAAACCTTTCAAAAATCCAATTTATATTTCATGATTCACGGTCAACGGCTTCTTATAATTTTGAGAAAATGCTGCATTTGAGCTTCATGGTCTTTGATTCTTTTGTTCTCCCATGATTTTGCAAATCCATTAAAATACAAGGAACGCAAAATATATGAATTAAGTGGGCTCTGGCCGTAAAATGATTTATAAATTTATCGTTGGTGAGCTCCACAATAAAATTTGACTGAAACAAGAAACGAGCAAGTAATTATGATATTTCACATTTTATGTGAATTTCAAGTCGCTCAGAGAAACCTGCCGTTTTGGATATGTGGCCCTCGGTCTATCAGTGAAAGAGTGACGGTACACATCACTTGATATTTTTCAACCATGTTTGCTCCGCAAAATTGCTCGAAAGTTTTTCGACATATGACCAACAGTATATACTATTGCAATGAGTATTGTGATTTTTGACAATGATTGTTATCAAGTATAAATTAATTTGTATATCGGTGTACCAGATACAAATTTTAAATTGTTCAACTTGTGGACACACAATTTTTTTTTATGCAAACAAAAAGTGGTCGTGATAAGAGCAAACGATCAAAAATATTGCGAGACCAAATCACAAAAACTTTACGAGAGAGGCACTCTCAGTTTTGTGCTACTATTTCCTCAGAGAAAACTTATTTTTTCAATATTTTTGTATTTGCAGATGTATTGATTCTTATATTGGTTTCAGTTGGCCTCTTTACGACAGTAGCAATTTTAGGTCTTATTCCATTTCTACTACGAAGAAGGTATGTTTAATCATAACCGTAATATGACTGACAACTACTAGGAAATTATTTATATACTATTTTGGTCAGACCTTAGCCTGCGTGCAGACTAAAACCTATCTTAACGAAAGTAGAAGTGTTTAAACTTTCGTTAAGATAGGTAAAAAGGTTTTTGTCTGCACGCAGGCTAGTCAGACCTCAAGTATCACAAGTATTGTAATTCTTCATATTGGTCACTTATTGTCATTGAGTCCATGTGTATGTAAATGCCTAAGCAATCCAACCTTTTCGTTTCTACCACGGTCTGACAAAAAGACCAACCATTTGGAATCCTAGAGGCATTTCAACATTTTCTTCTGGATTTTTGTTGTTGATGTTCGACCAATAGATCATTAAAAATATCAATTTACTTTCGAATTGCTTGAATCTTCTGGAATCTAGGATTCCAGGATTCCTACTTTTGTTGGACCCTGGTTTCGATTCGTATCGACTTTTGAATACTTTCCGTTTGCATTTCTGTGAATTTTGACCATATTGATTTAGAATTAGTCGATTGTCCTGAATCGAAAATACTACGAATTTATGAACAATAAGGATGTCAGAAACTTTCAAAAAAGCTAAATACAAAAACTATATGTAATTGAGACAAGCGCTTATTTGATTTTTTTGTTGCCTTCAACTTTTTATAATTGATAACACGTAGGATGTAAATAGTCTTAATACTGCTTTCAGATCCAATTTACGCGTTCAAAAAAAGTTATATGCAGTTGGCTATAAATTCGAATTGTCGGTTGCCCACGCATCCAACAACGTTCGACTTTTGCATACGACAAAATCGAAGCAACAGAATTGGATCGTTTGCTCGGGTCTTAATCATCGCCTTTTTAAAGTCAGCACTCATGGTTTGTCACATAAAAGTTTGGCTGTCTTTATTTGAATTTAAGGGGGACAATTTAGATGAACTACTGATATTTCATGTTAACTTAAGGAGGAACATCTGGATGAACTGGTGACGTTTCATGTTTTAAAGGGAAAATTCAGATAAACTGGTGATATTTCATGTTGACTTAAGGGGGAACATCTGGATGATCTAGTGACGTTTCATGTTTTAAGTGGAAAATTCAGATAAACTGGTGATTTTTTATGTTGACTTAAGGGGGAACATCTGGATGATCTAGTGACGTTTCATGTTTTAAGTGGAAAATTAAGATAACTGGTGATATTTCATGTTGACTTATCGCCATGTAAAAGGTTTGTAGGAAATATAACTCTTCTATGGGGGGTACATGGTAAATACAAATCTTTGATCACGGGCAAGGTTTGCATAATAAGGAGGTTTAGAGTCATGCATATCTGATTGCGTAGCTTGTCAAAATTCCAAATCCAAGCCTCCGTATATATAATATTCACGTTAACCAACACAAAAAAACCCTTTCACATTTGGGAAGTCGCCTTGCTATTCAATATAAAAGCTTATTCGTGTGATATAACCGTATTCCAAATTCTACATCCAAACCTGTATCTTTTTGTTTTCTCATGATTTTGCAAATCCATTGAAGCAGGAGAGGGTTGTAGCTGAAATGTAAATCTTTTTCGTGACTAAAAAAAAGCAAAACTATCCTTTTATGAAACCGAAAAGAAGTTTGCCAAAGTTGTTTGGTGCACTTTTTTTTGTCAACTTTTCTAGAAATTACACTTTTTAAGAAAAATGATTAATTTCTTATAATAAAATACATGAATCAGTGTGACTGGTAGTACACAAAACTTGAGATTTTGATAAATACAAGAATAATTTTCTCAAAACAAGAACAACAGAACTTCAACCAAAAGAAATAATATGACAAGAATCTTGCGAATCTAAAATCAAAGATTAGAAGATTTTTCTCAAAACAAGAAAGGAATGCTTTGAATCAAGTAAAATTTTCTTAAAACTTATCTTGCAAGAATAAACTTGAGATTTTAGTAAATCCCATAATTATTTTCTCAAAACAAGAACAGCAGAATCTTAATCAAGGAAAGTTTTCTTAAAACGTAACTTGCAAGAATAAAATTTAAGATTTTAATTAATACAATTGTTATTTTCTATTAAAGATTTCAATTAATTTCTATTAGTTTTCTTGAAGAAGAACAACTTCACTTTAATCAAGTGAGATATTCTGACAAGTTATCAAGCAAGAATAAAATCAACGATTAAAAGAATTTTCTCTAAGCAATAACAACGTAACCTTAATCAAATGAACGTTTTCTTAAAACTTTCTTGCAAGAATAAAATTCAAGATTTTAATCGAAGATTAGAAAAAGAAATTGAAGTAAATAACAAAAGTAATAGTAATTAAGACGGTATCGACCTACAAAAGGTACCACTCTTCCATTTCTAGACGAGTGGGTCTTTTTGCTAAGAGCAATAATTGTAAATTCTCTTTACTGATCAAGCCGTGACACTGCTGATCAATCTCAACAGATATTAAGGCAGATATACATCGACAGTCAATGCGCAACAATGCGCTGCATCTGCTCACTCTCTCTGGATTCCTTCCGCCATTAGAAGATGGTACTCATTTGATGTTTTAGATAAAGTCAAGGATGAATTGAATTTCGGGGGATTTGAACAGCAGTCGATCAGATATGATCAGATCTGAAGTTTGGCTGCTCTGCCATCTGATCTAACCCTTCCATTAAGGTTCAGTTTTTCTCAAAACAAAGAAAAAAGCATTTAATAAGGTACATTATTTTAAATCATTCAAACGTAGAGGTTCTACATTTGGCAAACTCTGATTTTTATTTACAAAAGATTAGAAAATTCGATTTACATAAAAATGTAAAAGTTGAAAAATCAAGCACTATTTCTAGATATAAAACTTGAATTGAAATTCTTTTTTTCACAATTTTCCTTCATTATAACTTCATATTCAGAATTTTGTCTTTTCCTTCTCAATTTTGCTCGCCCTGTTCAACTATGTTTCAAGGTTCCTGACTGAGTACGACATTGCTGATAATAAATTTCGCAACAATAGAATTCGAGATTGTCATAAAACCATTTTATTATCGAAACAAAAACAGCAAATCTTCAATCAAGTAAAATATTCTCACTTAATGTCTTCAAAGAAAAAATTAATTGTCTTGGAATTCGTTAATGAATAAATGAATGAATGAATGGATGAATGAATGAATGAATGAATGAATGAATGAATGAATGAATGAATGAATGAATGAATGAATGAATGAATGAATGAATGAATGAATGAATGAATGAATGAAGAATGAATGAAGGAAGGAATGAATGAATGAATAAATGAATGAATAAATGAATGAATGAATGAATGAATGAATGGATGGATGGATGGATGAATGAATGAACGAACGAACGAACGAACGAACGAATGAATGAATGAATGAAGGAATGAATGAATGAATAATTGAATGAATAAATGAATGAATGAAAGAATGAATGAATGAATGAATGAATGAATGAATGAATGGATGAATGAATGAATGAATAAATTTGTAGTTGTTGCTTCATATGACAAATTTGGATTTTTTACATTGAAAATGCGTTTGTTGACTGCCGTTGAGTCATAAAAAATATTTGTTCCAAGCATTAAATGTTTTTTCCTACAAAAAAAAAGAAAAATATTTTCTTGAGAACATGATAATAAAACTATATAGAAATCAACTTTGATTTGTGTCTAAATTCGTTCACTGGATTGACGTAGATCCTTGTTTCATAATAGGTCACGTGTTGGACCAAGTCCCCAATCAATCGACGAAGCAGATAATTATAATGATCACACAATTACTGTGAAATCTACGTTAAATGACAACTCAAGGGAAAAGCAATCATGGTCGCCTAGAACAGGTGACCATCCAACAAAGGTTTCTGTCTGATGAAGGTAAATCATTAGTTATGAAATGAGGAGAAAGGCGATGTATCTGTTTCATGTTTTTAATGAGACTTTATGATTTTACTATTTGGTGGAACTGTTTGTCTGGAATCATAACTCTTCAGTAAATGGTTCACATCACGGCCGTAACCACATGCTTCTGAACAGCATTTCTTTGTCAATTTTGCCCGGAAATGAGACGTAGCATTTGCATATTTTGGAGCTTCAGTACTGTAATAGCTTCAGAATTGTACGACTTTGGCAGTTTTTCTTCTAAATTTTGTCCAAAATATGAGTCAAGTGTGTAAATATGAGTCAGTCACGTGATTCTCGATCACCAAGTCTGTATGATCACAAAATATGAATAGCATGATCATATTTTGTGAACGACAGAGGATTTATGATTTTGATAAATAAATGTTGATTTATAAAATTAGGAATATCTTATACGTTTTCAACAAATCCTTTCATGTGTATTTATGATCACGCGTATTGTTCAATATCTTAATAAATTGTCGAATCATCGAACTATGATTCGAAGCAACGTTCTTGTTTACATTGCTTACCGTTCTTCATAGCCGAATCATGAAATTCGCATCCATTTCGGGTCACAGAGTGTTTGTGTGGAATTTTTTTTTTTGACAGCGTTTCGATATAGGGTTTTTAATGAATCTTTTATTTTATAAGAAACTTTATAACATAATGTGTACTTGAGCAATCGTGACTATAAAAAGCCATTTAGTTTTCTGTGATAGTTTAATTGTTTAATTCAAGGGTTACTTACACTTGTAACTGTTTGTATTCATATTTACTAAACGAGAAAAATTTTGTGAGACACGAGTGAAGCGCTAAAAAATGACGAGCCCCTACTAGCGAGTGATTTTTAGCTTCCCAAGTGCCTCCTAACTTTTTCAAGAGTTTAATGAATATGAAAATACAAACATTTTGCAAGCGTGTGGTAACCCTTTTCTAAAATAACACAAACTTGGGAATTCAATTTCTATTCATAAACCAAGCAAAGGCAATTCCACAAGATAGATACAGTAGATATATTGTTAAATAAATAAATACATCTACAAAAACTTTTAACCTTATGGTTAACTTACGAATGGGCTCAGTTAAAGAACTGAAACGTTGTTCATTCCTAATTTATTTCCTGTTAGTTATTACGTAAAAATATACAGAAACGTCTAATATATAACTTGTACAATAGATCTCTAGGAAATTAATGTATTAGTTGTTATTTAAATTATAGGTTTACGTTAAAACAGTGCAGATTAAGTAGTTGTCTTTCATTCTGTGTTTTTATTTTGTATGCTACGACCAGCAACACCGTCATTTACCACGCTTTTCAATAAATATAAACATCTTCAGCTAAATATCGTTTTTTAAATCGTTGTCATAAATGAGATATTTATTGGATTGTTACATGAAATTTATAATTTCTGTATTTTATCACAGATCAAAGTTTTTAAGGTTAGCTGTTTTCCTGGTTTCTGGAGCCATGTTTTACCCTTGGATTTCATGCACAATCTTTCAATCAATCAGATTACAAAAAAACCTTCGTGATATTTGAAATCCTGTTAAATTGCATATAATAGCTGAGGCTGCATAGACAAGACCTCTGCTTTGAAACCATCCTGCATTGAGGGTATGAGATGGGATATGCAACCGAATGAGATATTTCAACGGGGCTATTATTATATGTGGAAGTAGAATCTTTTCTTTATGTTTTGTATCTTGAATTGTCTTATTTACAAGCTTCTTTGTCAGTGATTTATGGCGTTCTGATAGCAAATCTGATAGGTGAAAGAGAAATTATTATAATCTGACCGCTTATATTACTACTAGTAGGATATGGGATAATATTATTTCTTTTTCATTACAACTTTTAGGAAACAACGTCAAGTCGCAAATGGTCAAGCAGAGAAAGTGGATTATTACGAATGGGACAGTGGTGGTTTATTCATGCTTACACGTCAATTACCACAGGCTGATAGTCAAATATATTCTACAATCCCTAGACCTCGGGCTGGACCTTCTACACAAATTTACCAGAATGATGTTAGAAAGTAGACACTTTCCAATGTTTCAAATAGAGCAAGTAGTTAATTTATATTGATATGGACAATAATACTGCTGCTAGGCATGCGAGAGCTCCTCTGGATAGCACGAGTGTCTAACTGTCTATATGAATGTTTACACATAGAAATTCATTGACCGCATTTAATGTAGCTGTTTGTATCAACAGTTAGGATGTTATGACTGCATCTGACTCAATCTGTATATATATACTAAATGAGATAAAACTTTTTTTCTGTTTGAAGCTGGCTTAACAGAAGTAAACATTTGTTTATCAGAGTTTATCGTATTCAAATTATAGAACTGCTACAGAATTTTATTTATCAAATTAGCTTTAACCCGTGAGTTTTAATGAAATAAATTGTTAGGAATAGTTTTGTAAATAGTAAAACTAGCAACAATTTACAAAAACATGTTCGTGACTTATAATATTTGTTCAATTTGGGCACGACTTTCTATTTATTAAATATATATAATCGTAAAAATTCAAAACATAGTGTACATTAACTCATGTATGCAGTTTATAAAATTGATTGCTGCAATGTTATAAAACTGCAAACTGTTGAATAAAATATAATTTAAATTGAACTGGAACTGGAACTTTTCATTTTAATTTATCACGAACTTATGCATTCATTTAATTTATGCATATTCGGATATATAAATTTGATACAATATATCTATGGTGTAAAATTGTATATAAAGTATATTAATATTCGTAAAATTATAAGTGCTGTTATTTCGCACTTTAAATCAATTATTTATTACAATGAATTGAATGTCTGTTCATACTTGATTGATTGAAGTCATGCGTGTCAGATGCGTGTGCCTGTATTCCTCTAGACCTGTTCCACATGCCCCTGTACTCCACTTTACCGATGGCTGTTTCGTATAGGGATGTAAAGCAACGGAATACTGGGCCTTGTGGAGCTAGGCTAGTATTCTCCTATCTATATTTAACAGTAATTTAACAAAATAATAGAATGCGGTGCTCTGATACGAACACGTTGGATGCGTAATGAGTCATGAAAGAGGCCTAAAAATTCACGCGCTGCCCCAGGTTCGTCGTTTTGGCCTCGTGAGTGTCTCATAGCGCTCAAAGTCCCATTGAATATCGCGTATGTGAGTGTGTGCTTCCCTATTTAAAGAATACATTTCATTCATTCATATGATAAATTTCATGACCATATCTTCAGTACAATCCATTATCCATGCATATAATTATTTTTCCAATTTTTGCTTGCAAAGTTATCAACACTTAGTTAATTTTTGTCACAGCAAGCTGAAAGCTAGGAAATTGGTTAACACAAGACATGAGTATATGTAACTGTATCTCATAAGCAAAATGGAATGAAATTTTCTAGAAAGAAGAATTAACTAGCCGCAAAAATGAATGAATTTTTATTTTTGTAAAACAGCAATGCCTGGGAATTACTTATAAAAAATGTGATTATTTACAAAATTAATTTTTAAAATTGTAAATCTTAAAATTTAAGTCTAGATTTTTATTAAACATACTGTATGTACAATTAAGTAAAGATAATAAAAATAAATTAAAAATATGTATGCAGCCCACAGCAAAATGGTGACAGTATATATTTGATTTAGTAAGACTTAGCAAGAGGTATATCTATATTAATTAAGTAAACGGCCGGTGCCTTGAAATTTTGAATAAGGATGTATCCATGAGTCTCTATTATAAATTATTAACATAGTACATACTTTATGGATGGCACCTATGTAATAACTTGAAGTTTTTTAATTCAATCGATGGGCCCAGAGCCATCTATTTACAAGAGTTGGGACACTCATGCCATTTTTGTTTTTTGGCCTGGACCCGAGCACGTTTTTAACAGCAGTGCGCATGTGCAAGAAAAAGTTGTGTTTTTTTCAGCCATTTTGGAACTGTGTGAAATGCCATACTGGAATACCTGTTTTTTGTGCGCCGAAGATTACGCCAGCAGAATTTGCATTGTTTGAAGCCATTTTTCCATCTTTTGCGCCAAAAATCAAATATCCAAAATTTTTCAATGACGTCATATTTATTTGGTCTCGTTTTCATTCGATTGTTGTTCTTCCTCATTTTGTACATTTGCCCATGCATTTGCCTTCTTCAAGACGTTGAATCAGCGTTGAACAGTACTGGCTTGTTATGTTTGTACTAAAATTTTATGTACTGAATTTTATGCTTGATTTCGACTGACCATATTTTGAGTTTTAGCTGTTCATGAGGTTATTCAATAAATTTAATGAAAGTCAACTTTGTTGAAGAATGTGTGGCCCAGTGGTTAACACGTGTAACCGTTTTGCAGAGGGTCGGGGTTCGATCCCCACACCAATCAACATGTTTTCTTCATTTCTTTTTATGTATGGTTATTAAATTTGAAATTGAATCACAATTTAGATAATCTAAATTTATCAAATGTTGATTGTAATAAATGTTTCTGCAGTATTCTCCTTTGGAACGTTTTCCCATTGACATTTGACCTTGACTGCATTGTTGCTCGGGGAATATATTCCCCCATGCACGACAAAAATGCAGTCAGGCATTTTACCACATCACCATGAAAAATACATGATATTCATTGTAATTATTCAGCTCCCAAAGGGTTAATAGATCGATTACGCTGCATCAACCCTGTGCGCAGACGTCTAACATCACTGCTTTGTTTACAAAATATTTCATTCCGTGCTTGCGCATACGGAGCCTCGAAAGAGGAGAGGTCTAAGGTGTCTATGAAGCGGAATCGGGGTCATAATTCCGAACGTTCGTGCCGTCGTTGGATTTCCGTGTCGTCGTTGAATTTCATTCCGTGTTTCCATATATTGTATTGTATTGTATTGTCACGTGCCCTCTTTGCCATACTATGGCAAGCACATCTTAAATGAGTACAAGGCTAAAATTTACATAATATCTTAATTTTATCAACTTTATGTGTACATTGATAAATCTAACTGTGAGTTTACTTAATCAATATAGTGAGCTATTACTACTATACCGACGGTAATTTGATTTTTTCCGGTTATTTTCCGTTTCTTATTTCTATGTACATTTTTATCCAAGTGTTTGCTCTTTGAAGGCCTTGTAAATCTGCTTGCTCTATGTCATTGATCGTTATGGGCTCATTATTATTCTCGTCTTTAGTCATTATTATTCCATGTCGTCGTCATCTGCCATCTGCGCAATTAATTTCGAGCGGAATCGGGGTCAATATTCTGAGCTGCGGAGTCGTCGTTGGATCTTGTTTCGTTGTTGAACTTCATTCCGTCGTCTGCGCTTTCGTCTGCGCTGCCGTCTGCGTCGCCATCTGCGCAACTATCAAATTGTCTCTCATTTTTGACCAAGGTGTTTTATTACTAAGAGGAGGGTTTTCGATTTATGTTTGTATTATCTACACTGGATTTTAATTACTGTCAGATTCAGGCTTAGCATTCATTGCTTACTTTATTGTTCGTTTTCAAATGGTTGTTATCAATTCTATCAGAGGTCTGGATTGTGGAATACTCACGCTTATATGACGGAAAAACAATGGAAATGTTTGCAGTTTATTAATTTATTAATATCATTTATGTCATTAATTGAGAAAGATTTATAGCTATTATTGTTATAGCTATTATGTAGTAAAATGAAAATGCAACATCATCTTCATCAAAATCCATGAAATACTGATAACACCGATGCACCCTAACACCATGTGAAGTACTTGTATGGTGTTTTTAAACGTTGTCTCGAACACTTTTCTTCGGAAAATCTAAGAATCTAGGACAATATGATTGATGTCATTGATCAGAATGAAAAAGTCCCACTACTGCAAGGCTACAAAATGTCCAATATTTTGAATATGCGTCTGCTGCTTCTATATTTCATGGATTTTGATTTTGCTTTTTCCGAGACTGTCTGTCAACGTTCAATCACATGTTCCGATAATAATTATATGTTTCTCAATAATAAACTGCAAACATTAATGCCATCTTTTTCCATATCCATATAAGCTTGAATATTCTACAATCCAGACCTCTTATAAGTCTTATAAAACTAAATAATCATTGAATTTTCTTGAATTTTCCAGAAATTATCCCGTTAAACTAAAGCCATTTAAAATTTGACCTGAAGAGCCCTGAAATTTATTCTTTGTGATGTTTTCAAATTGATGCGCAGATGGCAGCGCAGATGACGACGAAATAGAAACATGGAATGAAATTCAACGACGACGCGGAAATCCAACGACGGCACGAAAGTCGGAATTATGACCCCGATTCCGCTTCATAGGTGTCAGTCAATAAGGCGTACACAATGGACACTGGGCTTACACGACAGCTGCAGTCTGCTCCAAGAGTCCAACGCACTATATTGACATTTCAAGGTGAGGAGGATTTGATTTTGTGATAAAATCATAGAAATATTCTTCCTTTTTATCAAGTCAATGATTTGAGCTGCGCCAACAATTTTCCTTTCAAAAACATTATTTTGCGCCACGCCAAAACAGACTGCGCCAACAAATCAGCAAAATTTGCGCCGAAATGCTGGCGCAGCATCGTGGCGCTGCGCCGAAGATCTTCGGCGCAACATGCCACTTTTCCACTATGGGTGAAATGGTTTGCGATCGTTTAACATGATACAAGAGTAATATAACCATCTATTAGTTGTCTTTCTCCATATTTATTTGCTGGATTCTCAAAATAAGAATAAAATTTACTTCAATGTATACTTTCTTATCGATCTCTTCAGCATGTTGCTCGAGAGTAAATCAGATCAATGCTATTGGAATTGCTAAATGGACAAGGAGTTTGTGGAGTATGGACTACATCTCTTACTCTCTTACGCTTATTCTTTGCAGTCAAAGGCAACTTTTTTCTAGTTCTTGTCCCCAGTTGGAATAGTAAACAATATTTTATTTCGATTACTATTTCGTCTATTAACACAACAATTAATAATTTAATAGCATATGTTTGTTTTCACTGATAAAAGTTTTATTTTTCCGCGCGCTTCGTTTAAAACAGGAAACCTGGTGCCAAAAAAACAAGAACCCTGGTGCCGAAAGTACGAAAATGGCGTCCAAAAAATCACGTGAATGGCATCCGTCCAATAGGAGACGATAGCGGCACATGAAAGCGTGTCCCAACTCTTGTAAATAGATGGCTCTGGATGGGCCTCCTTCCAAGCTGCCTTTCTTTGGGGTTTTGTGACATTATCTTCGAATTTTAAAATACAAAACCTTTTTGAGCGGTCGTTGTCTTTGGGTCTGTAATCGTATCTTTTATACTATATACAAAGAAAAACATGAAGAACTACATATTAATCAATCTTGGGTCTTTCTTATGCCATTTTAAGTCCGTGCCACAGCATCACATTAAATTATTATTAAAGGGTACTGATGTTTTAAAAAGGTCATTAAATTTGACTCTACTCATCGCCATTTTCTAAACACGTTTTGTGTAAAAGTTAGGAGAAATCTGTCGGATAAAAACGGGGATAAAAACATTCAGGTGATTGAATTTTAATAATTTGAATTTTATTGTTTAGTTTGAGGGATTTTGTTTCCATGACGAAATGTATCAATAAAAAGTTGAATCATGAGATATCCGGATTAAACATATTAATCCTAATCAAAACAGATTGGAGAGTTGGAGACTAGCGTCTAGGCTACGTTGTGTAAACAATCTTGTCAATGTTTTGGCGTTTGATTCAAAAGAGTTTTCTGCTTTCCTAGTAGATTTTGTAAATAACCCATTGTCATAGCTCATTTTTTACCATTCATGTTTTACTGGACGGTTATATGCTTATCTCAAGGTAATAACAGTCATAAACATGCCAAGAAAGATGTTATCAGTTGAAGTCAAGCTCATTTTGAAAGAGGTCAGTAGATCTGATCAGCATTTGCATTTCCATTGCTGAAATCAACCTTACTCTTACTTTATGTTAAATACTTGAATGTAGCCTACGTAATGCAGTCTGTAGGTGGCATATACCTACGCTTAAGTCTAATTACTGCCACAAGTGTTTTTGTAGGGCCTATCAATATGCCAATGAAGCGCTGCTGTCCTGAATATTACGACTACAATAACGGCATAAGTATTTTCTTGTCTCTTATGAGCCTATAAAATGAAGTCAATGAACTCATTTTTGATGACAAATCCAACCTTGCGAGTCAAGAAGCCCTGAAGCATGATCCTTCAAATATAGATGTACAGTAGTTGTATAAAATCAAGAAGTATATGATATATTGGCTATAATGGTGAATAAAAAAATTAATATTTTTTGACAGTGAAATATTCACATGTCGATTCACTCACTGTCACAATACATCAACTCACCAGCGCGGTCACGCGATCCAAATGTCAAAGGCCGTCAAGCACAGCTTGACGCAAGCGGCAAAATCTCAATCCGTTCCATAAAAACACTTGCTATTTCTGATAAACTGTTATGACGTTCAAGACCTTATTTCGGTTGATTTTGGAAAGATTTTAATATATTTAGATTCCTATTTTTTTACCGTGGCATCACATAATTTTGATAGTGTCAATTATATTCTTGTCCGATTTATATGCTTTTTAAGTAAGAAAAGTTTGACCGCAATTATCGGAGCCCTTCAAGTCTCGAAGCCAGTCTGCTTCAAGCTATGATACCACATTCAATGTAGGGAGAACAATAGCAGCACTTGGTGAATTGTCATAAAATCACAACTCTTTGTCAGATACGTCATAGCTACCAGCCGCTACAATTAATTGAATGATAATAGGATATAATGGTAGGCTATTGCATAAATTATATTCACAACTAATGGAAGTTGATGATTGTAGTAGTAGTATTGCTATTATATCGTAATCCTTGTATCACTTCCTTTACCGTCACAGTACTAATATCGTCCATTCATTGTAACTCACGTAAATATCATCCTCTATACATTGTCATCTCATTCGTTGCTTGGTGCTCTAATGAACAACATCTAAACTCAATCTGTTGTAGGCCTATTAATAATTAATATTAGTGTTAATATAATAGCTAAATCCTGCTTACACACCAGTATTCTCAAACTATTACAATGATGGTTGAAAAAGCATGTATTGATTCACAAACCCTGTATGGTTTCATAAAAAACCTTGGAGCTGGTACGCAGGCAGGTTGATATTTTATATAGACTACATAAGCCAATCACAAGAGACTACGAAGATATAGCCAAAGGAAATTATAATTAGTAGGCCTACGCGTTTCTCTGCTCTAATGGGCAGATGTAGGCTAATGTATGAAAAAAAATTATGTTTGCATTGTAGGCTAATACAATCATGAATGTTGTTGTAAATTCAATCAGTAGTAAAGAATATAAGATAGAGACAATGTTATGACACACAATCTAGTTCTTCTAGCTGTTAATAATGTTTTTATCACGCTGCCATGTTCTCAAGCTCAGCCATGCTTGCTCCATGTCACAGGGACACAACTGATGTATGATGTAGGCTATATAAGAAACACAGGGTTTAGATTTTACATATTTATGAAGTTGACATAACATAATATAAGTGTTTCCGCAATAATAATAATAAATAGTAATTTTCAACAAATATATATTTAATTTTCAACCATTAACGATAACATATACGATGGGTCAACGACCACACCTAGCATGCGCTTCACTCGGCGACATACTTTCTACAACTATCCAAAATCTCACATTTTCAAGTTGACAAATTAATTTTTCAGCTTTTTGTTTTGAAGGATAGGCTATGATAAATAATGTAATGGCACAAACTGTCAACGCTAGCAAACTGCGTTGACAGCTACGTTGTAAATCCAAACTAAAATATTAACACTTAACAATTATCGAACGAGATTGAGCACGGATAACACGCGCCGAGGCCTGATAATTCTCAGTGTCATGCGAAATGGAGTTTGATAATTGTTTTATTATTAATCCATAGCCTACCTTGATTAATCCCATGAAATATTCAAGAACAACTGCGTTTTGAGAAATATTACGAATTCATCGCAACAAGTTTGTTTAATTAATTTAGAGACTTTAACACTATTAACTTGATTAGATGAAGACTTCTTTGCATTTCGTTGTCCTCTTTCTAAGTATTCACATCTTTTTTATAATATACTTTACAATTCTGGCTTCTGTATTGTAGTAAATCTTTATTTTGAAAAGTCAAAAATTTGTAAAAAAGAGTTTTTCTATCACGTCAGTCTTGAACCTTGGAGATGCTGTTGTCGCGACCTAATTGCCTTGAGCTCTACACTATTGTCTCAGATTATTACGTCACGTTCGAAGACACTAGTAGTTGTCGGTGTTCAATGAACCAATAGGAAGCAAGAAAACGTTAGAAAAAATTTGCCATTAATAGTAAACACGATTATCGCAATAAATACAAAGAAAACATATATAAATTAAGATGTATAATAGCAAATAATATGTGTTATTTTCGCTCAAACGATAACAAACTGTGTCTTAAATTATTTTTTCTAGGTGTCTTGTCCTGGCATTCTACACATTGCTGATCGTAATCTTGTTTTCATAAGAGTGGCATTGATTGGACAGTCGATAAAAACAAAACCTTTATTTGCTACTTTCCCATTAAAATTTAACCAAAGGCTGAAATTCAAAAGGGTAAGTGTTTCTAAATTACCGCCTTCCGTTGTTTTATTTTTTAATAACTTATTTTTATATGTTAGTCCATATATGAAAGAGTTTTTGTAAAACTTATCAATTTATGATGACTTCGAGCTGCCTATTAAGATAGATTTAGCGCATGATAAAGGTCTGATTGCTTCATAATCAATCAGTTCTGCTTGGAACAAGTTAAATCTTTCTGACATGGGTGAGACGATGGGGGGAATTTTTCACGACTGGTTAACAAAATAAATAAGTAACCAGTATACTACAGACCCAAGAAAAATAGTTAAACAATATTCTCAACTCTTTTTTTGTTGAGATGTCAAATCTGAAGTTCTGTTGTCCTGCCATCTGAGCAAATCCTTCTATATGGTTTGGGAGAACTATACTCTAACAATCAAACAATGTGATTGATATTCAATTTATAATGTTTATAATGCAGACTATACCAATTGAATGTCTTTGAGCTTGTTTGTGCGCTTGTTGCCAGTGAGGGCAGCAGGGCTCAATAAAACAGAAACCACTGGGACCACCGCAGGCATATAGCCTTCAAAACGGTACAATTTTGAGTGGAAAGAGTCGTCCTGTGCAAAGCCGTAACATTGACATGTACGTATAGAAAAATGTTCTGTTTGAAGCCCATAGAATTGTGTCACGAAAAGCGATGTATTCACTTCAACCATTATCTAAATTGACCACTTTGACCACTTTATAAAATATAATAATATATACCCTCAGACCCCCTATAATTGAGCCGCTCCAATTGGAATGGCCCCTATAATTTATTCTCAGAATACAGATTTTTAAATATCTCATGATTTTTACAGTATAAATTTTTACACCCAATTGGTATGTTGATCCATTATTTTCATTTGCTTTGCAGGAATTTACAAATGCTAAAAGTCTTGATACAGTCATTGAAATTCTCGAAGGTAGGAAAGCTTCGTACAGAGTTTGATACGAAGAGTATAGGACTGCGAAAAACAGTTCAAGAGTTCATAAACAGTTCATGAACTGTTCATGAACTGTTTATGGGTCACTCCACTAGCAACAAAAAACCACCACCCTCTCAGAATTTAATGAAACATGAGAAAAATAGATCCCGCTAAAGATTACGAGATAATTAGGTAGCCTAATTGTAAACCTATCCGGAAAATTTTATTGATCGACTTGTGTTTCCTATGACAATGCAATATCTAGATGAAATAGCCTACATATCATTCTAAAGCTTGGCCCATCTAATTTTCATTAATGCATGTTTCAAAAAGCAAAATATAGTTTTTGTTTTTAATAATATTTTTAAGAAAATGCTTGGGGCTGATTTTAGATATCAGCCCAAATTAAAATATTTAATACCTCTCCTATATATGAGGCCTACAGATAGTAGCAATGTCTAGTGTTTTTTAAAATTAAAACAAATCTTCTGTACTCAAAAAGAAGCAATGTAGACGGTATCGCCCTACCGAAAGCACCTGTACCACTCCTCCATTTCTGGAGGAGTGGCTTTTTTGCAGAGAGCAATGATTTTAAATGCTCTTTATTGATCTCAGCATCGAAGCTGCAGATCACTTTCAACAGATTTTATGGCAGATAGGTCTCAATTATCAATGCGCAATAATGCGCCGCAGCTACTCACAATGCAATTCCCTCTAGACCATTCCATTGGATTTGAACCACAGTGTCGATCAGTCGATCATATTAATAAATATACTATCCAAGATTTACAATCCTATTAGGATTATCCTAACCATCCTATTTGCCTTGAAATTTCTCATTTAACCATATCTCTTTTCTAGATGAAGATTTAACAATAGAATTATGTCAGTACAATGAAGATTATGATGGTAGGCTAATGATTTATATATATTCAAATAAAATATAATAGACTCGGAACGTCCCCTGCGAAAAAAGTAAATGTGAAATTGCCCAAAAGTTCATGAACTGTTGATGAACTTTCAGGCAATTTCACGTTCATGAATCAGTTCATGAACCGGTTCATGGACTCTTTGTTACTGTTTATGAACCCACAAAAAATGTTCATGAATTGCTCATGAACTCAGGAATTTTTTTGCAGGGGATCCAAGCTTCCATTCTCAATGTGTGTCCTTCCACAGGAAAACAGCTGTTTTAAACCTCCTTTTTTATATATTATTATGTGCAAATACACCTCAATGGGCTGAATGCTAGCCCAGCTTTGCATTATGACCTTAACGAATCGAATCACTCCCTCCCTCACAATGTACAAAAGTCTGCCACCAGTGCACAGTTAACAGTTAACTAATGATAGTATTAATAAGTCTCTGTGGAATGTGTTCAAAGAATTAAAAGTCGCCGTTCAAATTAGTAATTGATGTTCTGATCCTGCAAATGGGTCAATTATTTAATATAGAAAATACGGATCTATGTTTATTAGTTCTGTGGTTAAGATCTCACTGCATTGATCAATTGCGTTCTGTGTTTTTTTTACAGATGGAAGAATTCTGGCTAGTTTTACTCAAAGCTCAAGAGAATTTCTCTTTCCTGCTCCAACTCTATTATCAGAGAGTAACCCATCTAGAGAAGTGCTTTTAACACGATGTTGTCACTTCATCTCTTCAAAGGTAAGTCTTTTATCGAATGCCTTGTTCTAATGAAATGCAGCTTGTGATTTTCTGATGCCTTCTCGTTTTCTCCTTACGTACCATCTTGTGCTCCAAAAATAGACCTATCAATAACTCATAGAAAAACTGTGCACCAATTGCTTTGTATAATATCTAGCAAACTTTTATAAACTTTTACATGATCTTTTACTGATAAGTCAGTGCTTTTGAAACTCCTGATCAAATTGGAAATTCTCAATTGTGATATCAAATTCAAATTGCAAGATCGATTGCGTTTTCGAGCCTGGTTTTGTTCTTTGTTGATACGGTGATTTGTTTATAAGGGCTATTAATCGTATTGTACCATAACATATTATGTGATATTGGCTGTAGACAGTTTCATAAGGAAATTCAGACAGAGTTAGTATATTGATGACAAGATTTAGCAACTATGCTCTGAGCCTGATAATCATCTGTCTTCCAACATTTATTTATTTCCGGGCTTTTAGTCCAAAGCTAACTTTCACAACTAAGACACTGTTAAAGAAGTGCAGTCAATATCGCATAATACGCTATCGTTGGGACCTTGAAAAAAATAATTCACTACACGATTTAAGTAATACGCGATTTTGAAAGAACAATAGAAATAAACTCAATAGAGAGTAAAGAAGGAAATGGTTGTGAAAATTTCACAATGATAGGCCGTATAATTTCTTCCAGTGAAAACAAACAATTTCCATAAAACGCTTTAACAGACTCTGTTGTTGACACCTCAACAAAACAAATACTTAGATTACAAAAATAGAGTAATAAAAAACCTTCTTGAAAATCAAATACCTGGAACGTATTGGTGACTTGATAGAACGCACTACGTAATAACGTATTATTCAAATAATAATTAGTGGACTTTGACCGCATCTTGGCCAGGACAAACCTTTTCAACTCATTACTTGATAAAGAGTATTATATGATAACATATTATGCGATATTGACTGTAGACAGTTTCACAAGGAAATTCAGACGTTATCGTATTGGTGACTTGATTTAGCAACTGTGTTTTCTTTCTGAGATTGTATCGTCTGTCTTCCAACATTTATTTCCAGGCTCTTGATCCAAAGCTAACTTTCACAACTAAGACAACTGTTAAAGAAGTAGATGGAATGGAACGATTTACAAGAAGTAAAACACCAAAGAGCAAGGCCAAGGTTAGCCTAGTATTCAACACCATAAGACATAAACTCATTATCAGGCTGCTCATTTTGTCTGCAGCTTGAGCTCTAGGAAAACGACGGTAGGCCTAACATTTGCGTGACTTTTAAATCCTTCAAAACTCCTTTTCGTTTAGCCACTCTTTTGATTTTGTCTGACTTGTTGGATTGTGTTTGATGACCATCAAACATTTTTCATGGATTTTTACCAAGGAACATTTTTTTTTCGGGCCATCTTGTTCAAAATTCATCAAATTCTTTTAATGTTTTGGCTCCTGAGTTTTTCTAGAAAAATATGGTCTGTTTAGCCGCTTTTAAATAGACTTCTTGAAAACATGAAAATAGAACACATGCCAGATAAAACAGCTTTGTTATGTAAAATTTTCAGCCGTTTACCCAGGTTTTTAGTTGTTAGAAATCTATTAGATTGACCCAAATAAAGTTACTTCTACAAAAAAGTTTCCGAGCTGTTCATATTAATCATCATCGTCATCATCATTTATTCAGAAGTACGTGGTTCAGTAAACATAAACTGATAACAGTATCAAGGCATTTTTTACTGGACTTGATCCTGAACTGTTCACATAGGCTATTAGTTTATGGCCTACTAGCCTACACCCTTTAAACAGCTCTTTATTGTTCATGAGTACATTGTCCAATTTTTATGGATCCAGTTCATGAACTGTTCATAAAAATTGGGTCCATTTAATGTTCATGAACTGTTCATAAAAATTGGGTCCATTTAATGTTAATGAACTGTTTTTTACAGAGAAATACTTCTCAACGTTTCAAAATGGTTCAACTTTTTCATGAGCCTCTTCTGGAAAGTTGTAAAATGTCTGATCCATAAACTGATTTGCAGTGTCTGTTCACCATTTACAATGATTTAAACTTATCTACACCATGATCTATACATAATACACACACTGTTTTTGACGCCTAATAATTTCATGAACTAATATTTATTACATCGCGATACGCATACTCTTTTTGACGCATAATAATTTCATAAATATTTAACTTTTTGCTTGTCTGTTCTAGGCTAAAATTAACAAATCTTCGTCATCAGAAACAGATGAAGAGATTATCATCACAACATCTAAGAAAAATCATTGTAATAATAGAAAAGAATCATTGAGTAATCGTCATTGTTTCTGTGAATGTCCACATAAAAGAGATTCAACTATGCAATTGTACAGCAGTGGTAATAAATTTGATGAAAATACAAAAAAGATACCTTACAAACCACCATTTAAAACTGGAAAGGCACCACATGATTTGATATCAAAACGACAATTTGATTTCGATCTTTCACCTCATAACGATAAAAAGAAAATCACACAACGTTCTTCAAATGAAGGTAAGAGGGAAAGCAGCTGGTCACACCCTGAAAAATTAAGAATACTTTGACTTTCACTCCCCCTGCGCAAAACAGTTCATGAGTTCATGAACGTTAAATGCAACCATTTTGAACTTTAAATGCCCCCTTTTAAATGCCCCATGAACAGTTCATAAAAAGAAGGCCATTTTGTTTTTTTGTTTGCTTGTTTGTTATGCTTATTCAGAAGCCGGAATGTGTGATGCTTCTTTTTACGGCACTGACACAAAATGAAATACATTAAGAAAACATATTTAGATGTATCTAAGGTTACACTAACAATCGTAATTAAGAACATCTACAAGAATTAATTAATAAGATTTGAAGAATTAAAAAATAACTGAACTATTGTTACATGTGCTGATAAAGATAATCCATTTTTTTCACACCACATTGTTTTCTGTAAATGTTCTTTCAATTTTTTCTTGAACAATTTCAATTTCTGATATTTGGATAATATCACTGGAAAGCTTGTTCCACTGACTAACACCACGTGGCCAGTAAACGACTTGCGATGCTTTTTACCTCTTATAACAGATCATGATTTCCTCTCTTTCAACTGAACTTGCCACTCTCAATATATCATGAGTTCATCAGCTCTATATGAACCCAATCCTAGTAAATTATACTTTGATTGCATTTAAGATATTCTTTTTGCTAATTGACTAATATAACCAACATAATTACTCAACATAACACAATCCTCATTTTTGCCCGCCGTAACACATTTCTATACAGTGTTGTAAATACTCGTTACTAAAGTAGCGTGTTACTCGTTACTCGTTACTTTTTGAGTAATTTTAGGAGTAATTAGTTACTTTTTTGAGAAAAGTAATAAGTAATCTAATTGATTACTTTTTGAAGTAACGAGTATTATTTGAGAGAAAGTAATTGACGTTACTTTTCAAATTACTTTTATGATTACAATATATTTGCTTTGTTGTCTTGTGATAATTTTCAAAGGCGTTGCTGTCACTAAGTTCCGCTTTTTATTGTTCTTTCTGCGATGCAATATCACATTATTTGCAGCTTTCACGAGAGCTATTCAAACCAGGTGAATTGTGTGAGCAATGCTATAATGATATAATGTGATAAAATGTTTTTTTCAAACTTTTTTTTCATAGCATCAAAATACTGTTCTGCCTGCGAAACACCTCATCCTGATTGCGTAGTATGTGATTCATTTATTAAAGTCTATGGAAAAGATTTTGTTCAACATCGATTCGAGAAGCCTAAATCAAAGAAGACACCAACTGCTTCTATACAACAGCAATTTCTAGAAGCTCCTGTCTCTCCTCGTATTTCAAGTACGCCTTACCACGTACCACTTGTCAGAGCTAGACCGCCAATTGATCTGAGTCCTGAAATGGTCCATAGGCCTCAAAAACCTGTACTGATTCATTCTGCTCCGCCTAAACAGAGAATTCATAGGAGACCAAACAGAAGAGATTCAAGTAATGTTACTGCTGGAAAAGAAATGCATCGTTCAAAAAGTGTAGATGATCGGATACGACATTTATTAAAGAAAAATCAATCATCGTTGGTGGGTTATGACTGCAACATTCTATATTTACATAATGTGAAATATTATATATTTTACAAAAAAAAATTATGGGTTTATGAAAAGTTCATAAATTGTTCATGATAAGGCAATGAAAAATTAGGCAATTTCACGTTCATGATTTTCCATTTTATTCAATTTTCATGTAATTCCCAATTTAAGAGTTCATACTTTTCAGTAATTTTTATATTAGCAATCTATGTATTGTTAATGAATTGTGAATCTACATTTCCTGAAAATATCGACAATCTGACATTCGTTCAATCAGTCTTCATCAACTTGTTATCTAATTGAAGCTAAGAGCGGCAGATGAAAGAGTGTACCGACTTTCGGTTTACAATTAGCATAAAAAGGCAGTCTAAAGTGTAGATAACAATTCCGAGAAGCTATCGCCAAAGTCACGTGATCATTTTCATGTCTGATTGATATTCTATGAGAAGAGAAGCCGTTCTTCTTACTTGATCTTTGTTTATGATATTAATATGTATAGTCAGTGTCGCCCCTAAGATCAGCGATGAATATTTTCACTTCTTTGGAAATAGAAATGTGATATAGATGCCTTCGATAGGCAATACGGTCAAAATTACTTATACTATTAGTTATTTATAGGTTCTCATTAAAACCTGTTTACAACATACACCTACGCATTGTAGACAGGTACCCTTTGTAAAGGGTTAATTCAATAGAATAATGCTTTTCGCATGTTACTGAAGTAACAACCTGAAGTAACAACCATAGACAGGTGGTCGCTATGCAGAGGTGACT
Source organism: Haliclystus octoradiatus (assembly GCA_916610825.1). Lineage (NCBI taxonomy): Eukaryota > Metazoa > Cnidaria > Staurozoa > Stauromedusae > Haliclystidae > Haliclystus > Haliclystus octoradiatus. The sequence continues at coordinate 3,440,354 of OU744447.1, forward strand.
GACCACTGTAGTAGGATTTACTGTAATAAGCTACATGACACTTTCTATCTGTTTGCATTACAGTGTAACCCGCTTATGTGCAATTCGGATAAGTGAAATTTCTCGCTTATCTGCAACCTGGCTTTGAAACCGTTAAACATTTTCTGGTCAAGTCCTTGGTAAATAATTTCGGATAACTGCAAGTTCGGATACATGCAATTAAAACCGTTGGCAATTTTGACTTGCACTTAAGCGGGTTAAACTGTACTAGGTAATTTCACGATAAGTTTTATTTCCTCCATTGTTTCTTCCAGTGTTATGATCAACTTGATTCATCTTCAAACTCTGAAGATGATTTTGAAACTACTCATGATGATTTCATGCCAGTTCAAGATATCAGGTAAAAACATGGTGACTTACTAACTGAACTTTCAAAGGAACATGAGCAGTTGTACACATGTTGAACATGAATTTTATTTCCAGATTGATAGTCAATAGTTTTTATCATTATTTCTTCTTCATGATCAAAACTATATTTTAATTACAGTGAAACCTGTGTATAACGGCCTGTTACGAGAGGTAGATAAATTGAGCATTATAGACAGGTGGCCTTTATATACAGGTTTGATTCAATGGAAAATACTATTTTAGACATTTTAAGAGTGACCACTATAGACAGGTGGCCGCTGTATAGAGGTGACCGTTATAACAGGTTTGACTTATTACTCTTTGCAGACGCTCTCTACAACTGTGTGATGATTCGACGGATGAATTACCAAATCGAAGGTAAAACTAAGTACAGATCTTTGTCTTAACGTGTGTTTCTCAAAAATTTCCAATTGAATTTTTGAAATTTCTTTCGCAATTTTAGAAATTCGTATAAGAAGTCGTTGACTTATTACTTTGAATGAAAATGTCAATAGCAGCAATTTTGTTAAAAAATAACAATTTTTACAGATAAATATATACTAAATAATAGCAATACATTAAATATTATAAATTACTTAAAACACTATGGACCTAATTGAGTCTAGCTGTGTATTCAGAGAGAGTTTGATGTCTTTCATGTATAGCATCTGAAATAGATTCATTGACTGATAAACCATGACTCTTTAGATGCTCATCAATATTTGAATAGCGGTGGTCGTCTATTCGTTCATGTAGTTAGCGTGCTGTATTTTTATTTTTATTTTATTTTTAAATGTAATTTCACAAATAACCAAATAAAATTCAATTTTCTAGTGAAAGTAATCTAAAGAGCAATTTCACAATTCTGAGCAAAGTTTTACATAAATCTTGTTTCTTTCACAATAAAATAAATAGCTGAGAAGGGCTTCTATTAAAGTTCCTACTTTGAAAACACGTTTGTAGGCTACAATTAACGTGATGTAATAAGTTCCTAATAGAAGGCCCATCTCAAGATAGCCTGCGTGTAGGCAGACTTTTTCTACGTATGGTCCGTATGCGCATTAGTGCCAAATTTATCGTACTGATTGTTCTATCCACTGCCACTTTCTTCGCAGTAAATTGTGATTGGCTAATAAAATATATGGACAATTGGCCAGTATTTTAAAATAAAGGAAATTGAGTAATAACAGGAAACCACATTGGGTAAATATTTGATTTAATATGAATTCAGTACAAACATTTCATATGCGATACTCGGCGCCAATACGCATACGGACTATACGAAGGAAAAGTCTGTCTGCACGCAGGCTATGCTCAAGATCGTTGTGCTACATATCTTATCGAAACTTTGTGTAACATAATTATTGGAACGTTATTATTACCTTGTCGATATTTTGCTCGATTTTTACATTGACTGTTCATGGTCCGACGAAAGGTTCACCCCCTGGAGTCCTGAATGAGTTTCCATATTTTCTTCTGAATTGCTTTGTTGATGTTTGACCAATAAATCATTTAAAATATCAATTCTCCTCTGAATTTGCTCTAGCCTTCTGGAATCTAGGATTCCAGGATTCCTATACTCTTGTCGGACGCTGGACTTGTTTATATATCATTACAGTGACATGAGAAATTGTAATAATTAAATCGGTGAAATGATAAGGATAATCTTTATATATAATGTCTGATTGCTAACATCAAAATGAGTCGTAAATATGAAACTGTACATTTTATTTAAACTGTTACATTTCTCTTTTGTTTGAACTATTTCGCAAAAATTATTATTTATAAGAAATGAAATTATGTTTACAGGAAAATATAGGATCTCTAGGGTAGTAGATCAAATATCACGAATTTCGCCTAAAAATGCTTTTCAGACTTTTATTGAACCGCTTAAAGAGCGTATTTATGCGAAATTCAGAGTAACGGAACGGAATAATTTCGTGATCTTTGATCTACTATTTATTTTCTTCTGCTTTTAGCATTGAGCATTCAAAGTGATGTTTTGCCCATACAATTTCTTATGATCTATAGAGTAGATCTATTTTCTTTGTTCGTCAAAATAACTATCAGTTTAAGAATATTTATTCTTAAAATAAGAAAATATTTTTTTAGTTATATGGACAAATGTGAAAAGCAAAAGCCATAATAAATTAGTTTTAAGAAAAATTGTCTTAATTTCATCACAATTTTTTTTCTGCATTTATATCCCATATTTTGATAGTTAGAATATTTTCAATCAAACTAAAAATGTTTATTCTAAACACACTCCAGTGAAGTCAAATTGGATAAAAAAATTAATCAACTGACAGCCATGCCAAATCGCTGAGATTAATTGAATGCCAGATATTATACTACAGTGAAACCTGTATATAACAGCCAGCTACGAGAGGTAGATAAATTGACCATTATAGACAGGTGGCCTTTAAATACAGGTTTGATTCAATAGAAAATACAATTTTAGACATTGCAACATTGCAAGAGTGACCACTGTAGACAGGTGGCCGCTTTTTAGAGGTGACCGCTATAACAGGTTTGACTGTACTGGTTGGCAATGATTATCATCAAGCCTGCACAAGCCCCAATGTTTTTTATTTATTTTTATTCTATAGTGTCGTTGTACCACTGGGAGATGGTGATTATTGGCTATCAACACAAGGTCAATATTCTCATCGTTCCCATCGTCAAATATTCAATGATAGTCTTGGATCTATTTATAGAGAAATGTATCGAACAACAAGAGACAGGCAATAATTTGAAAATTCATTCTAGAAAATTCATTTATTCTATGTTATAATAGAAAGGGAAATAACTCCATCTCAAAATTGTATAAATATAATTATTCTCTATATACTCTATATACTCTATATATATATTAGCTACGGACATACGCAAATGAGCTAAATATTTATTATTAACGTTAATATATCAAAACAAAGAACTTATACAAATGTTTTATTTCCTTTCATTGTGAAGTCACCTTTAAAGTGTAACAATGCCACCTCCTTTCAAGATATGATTTTCATGTTAGTGGTTTCGCTTTACCATGTGAAACTCATAGAATTTCTAGAACATATTAGCCTAGCTCCACAAGGTCCACTATTCCGCTATGTTCGTCTGTATGCGTGGCGGTAGGTGGCGGTAGGTATAAGTGAAATGCAGGGGCATGCGGCGCAGGTCTAAGAATATATAAGCCGCCATTATTTGACTGGTTTATCTATTACTTAAAGGGGCAAAAATGACCGGCGACCGCTGCGAGTACAAGTTGAATTTATGCTTAGCGTAATTCAACCGTCTCGCTTTGAAACAATTGTTATACGCAGGCCTAACTTGTAATAAAATTCATGTCAACAATGAACATTGTGTTATAACAATAAGCGTGCACGTGATCCTAAGTGCGTGGCGCCTGCCGGTCATTTTTGCTCCTTCAAGTATTTTTTAAATCTCAGCGAAAATTAAAGTTCTATAAGCATAGGACATCAGTAAAATAGTAGCATAGATCATACTGAATATACAGTCAAATCTGTTATAACGGTCACCTCTATAAAGCGGTCACCTGTCTAATATAGTGGTCACTATTGCAATGTGTAAAGTATTATTTTCTATTTAATCAAAACTGTATTTAAAGACCACCTGTTTATAGTGGTCAATTTATCTACCTCTCTTAGCTGGCTGTTATATACAGGCTTCACTGTAATATAAATTTCTATTCTATTGAGTATGTGTAGAATCTAATAGATCAGAGTGGATATTCTATTCACTTTTCGATTCTTCAGTGCGAGACAAGTTCTGATAGATTATATTGATAACATGCTTCAAAAGTATGCAAAACGGATTAATCGTATTCAGATTAATCCTAATCCTAACCTAATCCTAATAATTTATAGTGATAAAATCTAAAAACGTATAATGTATGATGACAAAACAACGCAAAAAAATCAGACATTCGTATTTGTATATCATTAAATTGTTTACCAACAATTGTTATCATGTTCTAATAAATATTGTGTGTCCATTTATATACATTTGTGTAGTATAAATAAATAAGTCAAAGACTACCCATTTTGGTAATGTTACTCAAAGTTTCACGTTTTATGCGATGGATCTGTCAATAAAAGTTTTCAACTGTCTGAGGATCTCATAAAACGTGAAGCTTTAAGTAACAGTACCTAAATGCAGGGGTGGCACCAGAGGGGGCAGGGGGCTACAGCCCCCTGTCGGGGAAGACTAAAGTTTCTGTCGGGGAATTTTTTTTAACATATTTCGTAAAAAAACAATAGGAATTAGCTCCATTCCAGTATTAGAGACTATTGTCAAATTGTTTCCATGTAACGTGGAAATTTGGTATAGCCCCCGTTGGGTATGCCAGCCCCCGCGTCGGGGAAATCCTGGTGCCATCCCTGCCAAAATGTATAGTTTTTGACTTATTTATTTATATTTACAGCTCTGTCAACTGACTTCAAGCACTAGATTGTGTTTTCGAGCCTAGTTTTGCTATGGTGATTTGGTGTCATAACTCTAAACCAATCAGATCGATCCAATCAATTTCGTTATAAGTACAAAGGATAATATCTAATAATTATTTAATATATATATTTATATTATTAATGAGGATACCCATTATCAGCGTTTATATAAGGACATATGTACATTTATCAGAATCTTCTTGGTGATAATTTTGGTACAAAATAACAACACAACTAAATTTGCACAACGTTTCGACTGATTGACTTCAGCCATTCTCAAGTGAATGTTTTTTATTATTAATTAAGATATATTTATACATAAAAATGTTTGCCCCTTGAGGGTAAAGTTACATCATGAAAAATATTTACAATTATATGAGATCTATATCAGTGACAACAGTAACTATGGTAACTAGCCTATAGATATGAAATGCATGCAGTTATTTGAAAACTTTGGCCCGGATGGAATCGCCCTGAACGTTTAATGTTGGTTTCAGTTCTTGAATTGCCAGCATTTCATTCACGAGACAATCGAATTTATTTTTGCACTTTTTTATTATTCTAAAATGTTTTTCAAATTGATCAGTAGATATTCCGTGCTCTTGACGGACGTGTGTACCAAGGTTACTTTTGTTATGTTCATCTATGCGTTCATATAAGTGCCGGCATGTATAGCCAACATAGTCTGCTTCGCACAGACCACATTTAAAATGATATATGACACATTGCTGGGTTAACAAATCTGGCTTCTCCTCACGGGTACGCAAGTCATCGTTGAGCTTCTTACTTTTAAAAATAGCATTAAACTTTACACTTATTTTACAATTTAAACGGTAAAGTTCTTTTCTTGTTTCATCACATGAATGTTGGTCTTTAAAAGGTAAAACTATACTAACATATTTTAAATTATCGTCTGGTAAAACTGGAGAATTAAAATCATTACTTAGCATTTTATTTAAAATAGAATTAAAAACACGGGGCGGATACTTAAGTTTACTAAAAATGTTAAAAAGTACTTTACATTCAATATTAAAATCAGCTTCAGAGGAACAAAGACGATGCGCTCTGTGAAGCATTGTCTTCAAAATACCGGTTTTATACCTTTGGTCCACATGACTCTGATAATGTAAAAGAAGTCCTTTGTTTGTTGTTTTTCGATGTACACTTGTTGATATTTCTGTGCCGGTATTGGTCATTTTGATTCCAAGAAAAGGTAGATTTTTGTTTTCCTCTAACTCAATCGTGAAGTTTAATGAGGAGTGTGCTGCATTCAGAATTGATAATAAGTTTTCTGCTTCTTTTCTATTGTTGACAATTGCCAAGGTGTCATCTACATAGCGCCAGTAGAACTCTGGTAATTTATTAGATTCTGATAAAATTTTTTCAATATTGGACATAAATACATTAGCTAACAAAGGTCCCAATGGTGATCCCATTGCCACTCCATCTGACTGTTCATACAGCTCACCATCGAATTGAAACAATTGATCTTTGGTACTGATCAATAATAGGTCACGCAGATCATCAGGCGTTAAATTCAAGGAATACTTTTCATTGAACCAATTGTTAGAAAATGCATCCGTAACCAAAATTTCAATTGTTTCCAGTAGGGGGACGTTGGTAAACAGAGCACTCACGTCAAAAGAGACCATAATACTACCTTTTCGGAATTTTACGTTGCGTATTTCTTCGCTAAAATTTAATATATCTAATATTGTAAAACTATTGATAGCCAAAGGTTTGAGCTTGTCATCTAGCCATTTTGCCAAAAGAAAGTTATAAGATCCCACTGCCGATAGAACTGGTCGCATTTGTAAGTTAGTTTTATGTGTTTTTGGTAGGCCATATAAATGTGCTAGCCGAGAGCCTTTAGGACAAAGTTTTGTTGCTATTTCTTCTGGTAAAATTTTTTTTATACATTTATTTACCATTCTTTCTTTATAAAGGAGAGGGTGGGGATGTTTTGCAGGCCTCCCTCTACGTTTTTTATTCGGGTCTACAAAGGTAAATTTATCTCGTTTGTCAATCGATGCTTCCATCAATAGTCTATTATAATGTTCTTTGTTCATAATGACGATTCCATTACCCTTATCCGGCTTAGTTATTACAATGTTCTTATTGCGTTTTAAAGATGATATTGCTCGTAGTAAAGACTTGGGTGGTTTCTGTCCTTGTAAACGGCAGTAATTCAAGGCAATAGACTTGAGCGTAGATGCTGTGATATCTTTCTCGTCAGATGGTAAATATCTTTCTGCCCTGAAGTATGCCTTCTCAAACTCAGCCTTCGTGTCAATTTCGTCCCTACGCGTTGATCGTCTTGGTAACGAGAAATCTAGCCCTCTCGACAATACTAATTTTTCAAAAAAGTTCAATGAGTAATCTGACAAGTTATTAATGTGTTGATCAACATCTGTTGTATTATTTATTAGCCGGCTTAATTTCTTGCCATGTTTTCTTGTTAATGACTGATACTTTCGCTTGAGATAAATTTACCTTTGTAGACCCGAATAAAAAACGTAGAGGGAGGCCTGCAAAACATCCCCACCCTCTCCTTTATAAAGAAAGAATGGTAAATAAATGTATAAAAAAAATTTTACCAGAAGAAATAGCAACAAAACTTTGTCCTAAAGGCTCTCGGCTAGCACATTTATATGGCCTACCAAAAACACATAAAACTAACTTACAAATGCGACCAGTTCTATCGGCAGTGGGATCTTATAACTTTCTTTTGGCAAAATGGCTAGATGACAAGCTCAAACCTTTGGCTATCAATAGTTTTACAATATTAGATATATTAAATTTTAGCGAAGAAATACGCAACGTAAAATTCCGAAAAGGTAGTATTATGGTCTCTTTTGACGTGAGTGCTCTGTTTACCAACGTCCCCCTACTGGAAACAATTGAAATTTTGGTTACGGATGCATTTTCTAACAATTGGTTCAATGAAAAGTATTCCTTGAATTTAACGCCTGATGATCTGCGTGACCTATTATTGATCAGTACCAAAGATCAATTGTTTCAATTCGATGGTGAGCTGTATGAACAGTCAGATGGAGTGGCAATGGGATCACCATTGGGACCTTTGTTAGCTAATGTATTTATGTCCAATATTGAAAAAATTTTATCAGAATCTAATAAATTACCAGAGTTCTACTGGCGCTATGTAGATGACACCTTGGCAATTGTCAACAATAGAAAAGAAGCAGAAAACTTATTATCAATTCTGAATGCAGCACACTCCTCATTAAACTTCACGATTGAGTTAGAGGAAAACAAAAATCTACCTTTTCTTGGAATCAAAATGACCAATACCGGCACAGAAATATCAACAAGTGTACATCGAAAAACAACAAACAAAGGACTTCTTTTACATTATCAGAGTCATGTGGACCAAAGGTATAAAACCGGTATTTTGAAGACAATGCTTCACAGAGCGCATCGTCTTTGTTCCTCTGAAGCTGATTTTAATATTGAATGTAAAGTACTTTTTAACATTTTTAGTAAACTTAAGTATCCGCCCCGTGTTTTTAATTCTATTTTAAATAAAATGCTAAGTAATGATTTTAATTCTCCAGTTTTACCAGACGATAATTTAAAATATGTTAGTATAGTTTTACCTTTTAAAGACCAACATTCATGTGATGAAACAAGAAAAGAACTTTACCGTTTAAATTGTAAAATAAGTGTAAAGTTTAATGCTATTTTTAAAAGTAAGAAGCTCAACGATGACTTGCGTACCCGTGAGGAGAAGCCAGATTTGTTAACCCAGCAATGTGTCATATATCATTTTAAATGTGGTCTGTGCGAAGCAGACTATGTTGGCTATACATGCCGGCACTTATATGAACGCATAGATGAACATAACAAAAGTAACCTTGGTACACACGTCCGTCAAGAGCACGGAATATCTACTGATCAATTTGAAAAACATTTTAGAATAATAAAAAAGTGCAAAAATAAATTCGATTGTCTCGTGAATGAAATGCTGGCAATTCAAGAACTGAAACCAACATTAAACGTTCAGGGCGATTCCATCCGGGCCAAAGTTTTCAAATAACTGCATGCATTTCATATCTATAGGCTAGTTACCATAGTTACTGTTGTCACTGATATAGATCTCATATAATTGTAAATATTTTTCATGATGTAACTTTACCCTCAAGGGGCAAACATTTTTATGTATAAATATATCTTAATTAATAATAAAAAACATTCACTTGAGAATGGCTGAAGTCAATCAGTCGAAACGTTGTGCAAATTTAGTTGTGTTGTTATTTTGTACCAAAACATATGTACATGCTTTCTAAAATGCCAGCTTCGTCACACATTGATATAATCATTTAATCTCGTATCAATTTTAATCCTCAACCAAAAGCCAACGTACTCCCAGCTGGCTTTATGCTTTTCACGCAAATAGGAATTGATTTCTCCAATGTATTGTAATATCTTCTAACCGTTACAGTTATTAAATTCTTCTTGTATTCGAAGAGGGTCGACTCATAGGAAATTAAAACTCAACATTTTTACCCTGCTTTGTTGTATTATATGCCTTGATTACTCTGCCAAGTTTATTTTCGATAAACAGATAAGTACTTTTTGAGAAATATGCGTTTGAAAAAGTGAGAATTTTAAATCTTGAAAAACGGAGAATGAAAGCTTAGTGACGTCATACTGTAAAAATTCCTATCACAACCAGATCACGACCCAATCACGACGAGTGAGAACGATAAGATCGCCACAACTATTGAGAATTCGTCCATAACAACAACACGATTTTGAATATTTCGTTTTTCGCTACCTCATTGAATGTTTACAGTATAACATCACTTTCATTTTATTCTCCGTTTTCAAGATTCGAAATTCTCATTTTTTCAAATGCTTAAAATTTCAATTTTCCTTTTTTTTATGAACCGACCCTTTTTGGGATGACACATATAATCCTCTTCAGCTTTACTTTTTATCAGGAACAATCATTAAATATTCAGGACTGATTTTCAGACATAAGAATTTTCAGACTTTTAGCGGATTTCAGACTATTTTCTCATTTATGAACTCTAAATATTTCCTTTTTTTCCATTGAAATCCATTACCAATATGTAGATCTCCTTGATTTCATACTATTTTTAAAAGTTGATTTCTCATGTCTGGATTTTAATATCTCCTCTTTTAATGTCCCACCTTGCTTAATATCCCAACAAAAACTGATTCCTAGTTTCAATACTCCATACTAACTCTCATATTCATACCTAGCTTAATATCCCACCTTTCTTAATGTCCCGCTTTTCATCCGTACGAGAGGGAGGATATTAAGCAAGTTCGACTGTATCATATAATTTAGTTTTAACCGAGTTTGACAGTATACAGTAACAAACAGAAAATGTTACAATATATACAGTCATATATTCATTATGAACATTAAAAATTAAATGATTACCGAGTATGTTGACTTTCAAATCCTTCTCAAGGAGACTTTTGTTGATTTTCCGTCTGGAAACCTACTTCTTAGACGGTAGATCATTCAACTTGTGCGCAGTTTGAAATTAATGGCGATGGCTTTAATTGATGTAAATGTCATTGTGGATATGATATCTAGTTATGGTGGTCGTTGAGTAGCACCCGAGAAGGAAAATAACCAAGGCAAATGCCTGATTTTTTTTAAACTTTTGGGCATATATTATATACGTGAATGCGGTAAAGGAGCAAAGTAAAGCATATTTTTGGAGCAACGTATTTTATCAGTGCGTGGAATTGGTCCAGAGCCCCTGCTCCTTAGTGGACAATGAAAGTGTGAACAGATGTCCACGGGTATCAATACACGCACGCATAAAATTGATTTCTGATGAATTGCACTCTTTCTCTACGTTAAAAATAAACTCTAGCTCTTGCCCGTATTCATCGATAAACAGCTATATTATCTATTTAAACAATTCGACTTCATAAGGGCAAAACTATTTGAGTATGTATCTTTCCGTTTTATTTTTCAGAATATCATAATATTTTCTATAAATAGCTGATAGATAAATGATGATGTGAAATTGTCCACACTTGGTTACGTATAGTGCTCAATAATAAATATCAGAGCTTAGATAAATAAAATGAATAAAAAAAGAGACATACGGTTCTCCCTATACTCCAAGTTTCACGCCACGGCGATCATCAGGCAAATATATAGGTTTTATTATTTCATTATATGTATCTATATCAGGTAAATAATGAACTCTAGTCTTTTTTTACGAATTTTATTTTCTAAATAACTGATATTTATTTTTATATTTTCTTAACTTGAAGATGGCAGAGTATTGAATGGTCGAGACGTCACAAAATTAATAACAACATTACTGTTGCGATTGACTTTTGTATTGAAATTATCTATCTAACCATCTAAAAGTCTGTTTGTATGTTTGAATGTCTAAAAGTCTAAAAGTCTAAATGTAAAAGTCTGTGTATGTTTGAGCGTATGCCCAGAACAGCTTTCTCCGTCAATTGTAACTCTACATCATATTGTAATTAGTATGATCAATATACTGTTATGTATGACGGACTTCGTTTTTCAGATTTTGCTTTCTGTTTCTCGCATCGAAAGAATCTTTATCCTGTTTTTTTTTTTGTTTTTTTGTGCTTCCTAGGAAGATGAGTTGAACTTCGTTTGGACCAAAGTAATTGGCCATAGCTGCTCTTGAGTCGTGAAATATACTGATAGAAATTTCCTTCTCATAAGCGAAGTCCATCGCAGCATTTGAACATGTGTGCACCGACGAGTAATCGAACCCCGGTCTCCCGCACATAGTGCGGACACTCTGCCACCATAGATTACAGAATACAATTCTATAATCTATGCTGCCACTGAGCTACCAGTGCACATCTTGATCTTTCTCCTGTGATTTAGCTTTGCGGTTCAACAGCAACAACATTTGGCTCCTCTTTTTTCACATGTTTTGAATAGCTAAAAATCGGTCTTTGTCAACAATTTAGTTACTTTAAATTAAATCAGAACACAGGAGACTGATTGCTAGTAGATTATGGATTTGAATATCGGCTGATAATGACCGAGGTCCGCCGATATCATTTTGCTGATATTCATCGAGCCTGAGATCAATAACTGATTTAGTCTATGATTAACAGGTCAATTTGGAACACTTATTAATCATAACGTGAAGTTAGATACATGCTAATGCATCAAAAACGCAATTATCCGTTGCGTCCTGACGCCGTAGCTGTTAGAAAACACGGGGCGGTCAATACAGTTTAGAATTAGCTAGAGTTCGACCATATTCGACCAATCGAGTTGCTCGACTTTGTTCGATTCAAGTCTATTTTCAAGATTTCCACTTCATGTTTGTACAAGTATATATAGGCTAATGTATTTTGTAGATTAACGATATTATTGAATTTTGAAAAATACAACACGATAAATGGAGAGAAAACATGATACTTGTGTGTTATATTGTATGTTGATGCTGTTTTAATATGCTGTATAGTATATATATCATAATGATAATTGAAATACTATCAAAAGCTTTTACTTTGAATCATTATAAAAGATATTGATATTATTAAATCACATATATACTTATTATGTACAATTAATTGTCCCCTATACATGATGTGTTCAGAAGTTATCATGTATATAATTATAGAGTTCATTTAATCTCCTTATATTAATTCATTATATACCTGATGTTGTGCATTAAACATTATTCGTTAGGATGAATATGTTCAATATGTTGTTTTAATTCTGCTCTTCTACTAAATGATGATTTACAATGACGACATCGATACGGTTTATGATCAGTATGCGAATGCATATGAAATTTTAAATTGGATAATTTATTAAATTCTCTTGAACATACTTCACATTGATATGGTTTTTCTCCTGTATGAATTAATACATGATTACGTAAATTACCTTTCTGATGAAAACCTTTACCACATAAATTACATTGAAATTCTTTTTTGGAATTATGCGTACGCATATGTGTTTTTAATGTCGATGATCGGTTGAATGATTTGCCGCATTGTTGACATTCGTGCGGCCGTTGACTAGTGTGGATAATTTTGTGCCGACATAACGTACTGGATAAACGGAAACCTTTGCCGCACGTTGGACATACGAACGGTTTGACTGAGGTGTGGGACGGCATTTTTCGGTGGATTCGTAACGTGTATCTTGTTTTGAATGATTTGCCACATTCATCGCATTCAAGTTTGGTTTTGTTGTAACTGTCTTCCGTAATTTCCTTGCAGCTATCCGGCCGGTTATTTGATTCCATATGGAACTTTTCTCTGTCCTTGTTGATTTTCTTCCGCTCATTATTATTATGACAGTCTTGTAGTCTTAATTGTGATGCTAGTACTTGTTCCTTCGCTTCACAAAATATTGACCACTTAAACTTTGGTAATATATTATTAAACTTCTTGTAGCTGTAACTGGTGTTACTCTTATCATCGATATCATGTAGATCTACTTGTGTCTTACAGACACTATCTGAAATCATACAAAATTATGTAATAAACAGATTAAATTTCAATAGCATACTTATATATATATACTTCGGTAGTTTGAGCACTCTGGTATTGCACAAAGTTATGTGATGAATTTTTTTCACCACATTGACTAACTTATCTTGACCTAGGTAGTTGGTGCTTTTGGGATGATAAAGAAGCATACACATAAGTATATTGAAAAGATACCAAGCAAGCCATTGCTTCAAGAGATCCAAAAGTGCTTTACTTTGTACAGCACATATTCTTAGAAAAGTTTTGTCAATGTAATTAATGCAATTATAACTGACACAAAATATTTTTCGAAGAAACTTTTACTGAATGAAAATTAATCAGATCAGATAATTCAATAATAAAATATCTACGTAGAATTTTGTCTGCCAATTATATATAAAATCATTTATAGATAAGAAACAATATGTCAATCTGGATTGTGATCATTGTAATCGATTAAACTTAAAAATCGGATTGTAAATATTATCGTATAAGATCTGTATCACAAACATGCTGTGAAAATTGTTTAGCCGTAACAAAATCTGACCCTATATGATTAGGGTTAGGGTTTGGTCACGTGATAGCAACCCGGTCGAGTTCAAATTCGTTTCCGTTACTCAATCCCTCGTCGGCATTGCGCAGTGTTAGTGCGTCCGACTAGTATGCGCATCAAACTAGTTCGATGACAGGTCGCTCTAAATTTAAATTTGTTTTCATTATTATGTAACTGTTGGGGAAGTTGCTATTCGTTCATAATACGCATGCGTTGCTACTCGAAAGCAACGAAGCAAACAAGTAACATAGTCGCCCTTAGAGTTATTAAGAAAGACGTCTTATCACGAATACACTCTTTTTGTTCGTGTTTTATTAAGGTCAAACTCAACTAATGTTTCTGATTTTGCTCCTATTATCCAAGGTTCATCGTTCTTATAAAATAGTCTAATGTGTATATAGAATAGAATAGAATAGAATAGAATGGAATAGAATAGAATAGAATAGAATAGAATAGAATAGAATAGAATAGAATAGAATAGAATAGAATAGAATAGAATAGAATAGAATAGAATAGAATAGAATAGAATAGAATAGAATAGAATAGAATAGAATAGAATAGAATAGAATAGAATAGAATAGAATAGAATAGAATAGAATAGAATAGAATAGAATAGAATAGAATAGAATAGAATAGAATAGAATAGAATAGAATAGAATAGAATAGAATAGAATAGAATAGAATAGAATAGAATAGAATAGAATGGAAAAGAATAGATTTATCAAATATATTTATCAAATATATTTATCAAAAATCGAATGGTTAAAATAGAGCCTGCAAATGTTTTAAATTGATGATCAAGAAAACGAATTAATCAAATATATTCATTAACATGTTCAACGTTGAACAAAATTACGATATACCAGATAGTAATATCGTTTTATGCTTCTCGTGAAACATACATGTCCCGTTTTATTACCTAAGTAATGCTATGAAATCTTTACCAAATTCCAATGCTATATTAGACCAATCTCATACCCTTAAGGCCCTGCCAAATGAAGCTAACATTTTTGCAACATTTGGTAAAAGTTCGCATCAATGTTGTAAAAATGCTATAGCTTCATTTGACCACCCCAGCCAGCATTTTAACAGCATCGATGTTGTGAAAAAGCTGGAAAATGATGTCTTCATCTGGCCGAGGCTTTACAAAATCGGACAACTTTGTTGACTTAGCTGGAACAACACATTATATTCTATTAACTTTGGCTGGGATAAATTGTAAGAGTAAATACAAGCTCTAGAAGATTATTGCAAATTTGTTTAAATACGTATTATAATTCTGCGACCTACTGCGGTGTATTGACATGAAATAGATTTGGTAATACTGATCTCTTGTCAGGGTGCAAATTGCTAGGAGCAGAAAGAGCCACACCCCTCTAGAAATAGAAGAGTGTTACGGGCACTTCACGTGCGGGCACTTTAGATAGATCTCGACTTCGTATTATTTTACTAGATTGTCAAGAATTAACTTTGTAGGAGAAAGTTTTGATCTGATTCTAAGTATTTGTATTCTTCCTTTCTACTGGGCTTCTTCTAATTTACTTTGATTTTAATAAGTTAATGAGAAAAGTAGTTGTTAAGAAATTTCTTTGTTTCGATTATTTTATTCTTTCAAGAAAATTTCATCCAGTTTTAATGGCAAAATAGTATACTTTCAAAAGGTTAAGCTTAAAATATAATAATACTCACACAAAAAGTTGGGATAGCGTATATGGTAAATTCATATTTAACCAAAATTAGTGCTCTGCTATATTTTATGTTTAAAACTTATTTCTAGAAAATTTTAAGGCAAAAATGTTTTCTTTTTTTTAATTAAAATTTTTCTGATATCATCAAGATTTTAATCAATATGTTATATTCGAATCTAATAACATTGTGCTATACAGTTTTGATATGTGGTTACAATATATATAACTTTTTACATTTTTAATAAAAATTTTATTGTAACATGAAGAAAAACATTTTTATTGTAAATATGAAATGAGATTACCATCAGTAGGAGGCGAATTTGAAATTATATAGATAATGTATAGATAAGGTTATCGCTTATTTAATAATAGCTAAAAATCAATTAAATTGAGCTGTTATAGTGACTGATACTAGCGTTATTAAAAAGTACAACTGATGATAATCGAAATAAAACAGAATTAATTACTTTATCATCAATTTTCATAGTCTTTTAATAAATTTTAATGAAACTTTATTTTGAATGGATTTTTATTTTATAATTACCACATATATAAAATATAAACCGTTTTTGTTTGTTTCTTTAAACTTTAATTGTTAGTTATATACATATGAAAAATGTAATTTTTAGAATCCCATATTATAATCCCTGTTTTAGATAATCGATTACCCAATTGAATTTTCCTACGTAATCATTTGATATTAAGTGTTTTCATTGATTTGATTTTGAAAATTATAATAAATGAACTATGTATACCCTCCTTAAAATTAATTGTTTCAACCAAGTTTTTCTCTCGCCTATATCTACGATGTTTATCCTATATATAAAAATGATGGAAATTTTCTTACCGAATTGATTATTAATTTCTTGGCTTTGAAGGTCTTCATTACTGCCATTACTTTGACGTCGAACAAGAAATGATTTTGGCATATTTTTTCTCCGTCTTGATTTATAATACACTAGAATTTCTCTCTATATATAGATATATGCTATATAGTGAAGAGAGTTTATCTATTTAGATTTTCAAAAAACAGCACTGCTGATTCTATACTTTGATTTGAACAGAAAATATCTTTGAAATAAACTGTTCAATGGTGAACAGTGTGTCTGGTGTTGTGACTTGGTTGTGCCTGCTTGCTTTTTGTCGGTTATATACTATACAAGCAAAGTATATAGCAGCTTAACTCTGTCCGTCCAAACATTAAAACATCACAGCTGGCACCATCTTGAGTAGCAAAATGGGTTTATGACACCGTGAATTACTTATGAAAAAAAATATATGAACATATCAATCCGTTTCATGGACAACAGCATATAGAAAAGACGCCATTCAATAAGATCATTAATAATTTAAATATAAGCTTGACCAGCAGTTAATCTTTAAGAAAAAGGAACATAATAAAAAGAATAGAAAAAAAAAAAAAGACCAAACGGTTTTCTATATAATTCAAAATAATTAACTGTTGAATTTTGGATAATTTTTGTTTCTGAACAGCTTGTGTATACGTAAGAAGAATTATTGGGAATCAAACTTATAATTAGTCATCTGTTCTATATTTATCTTATTGCTGTGTTATATGTTATGATAATATAACATATGCGTAAATGAGATGATTTGAAACTTGCAATGAGTTCTACCGCAAAAGTTAATTTCATTGCCACTGTAATAATATATACAACATATGGTTAAAGAGATAAATCATTTATTCTCATTTCATCTGATATTCTATTGGCATTTCAATAAAGTAAGATAATTAATTAATTTGTCAACCAACTGTAATGAGACTGCATAAACTTATGTTCCCTATTACGTAACATCATTGATTCAGTACAATATCTATGATTATGTCTATACTTGTCTGTCTGCCAGCATAACAAAATTTCATAACATGATATAAGTAATGAGCTCTCCGATTATACTTATTGAAAACTCCCGTAAAATCTAAAAACATTTCATATTAAATTGCCTCTTAAAGTCTTTGATTTACATCGTTTATCAAGAACCATCTGTATAAAACCAATAGAAGACTCTGATCTTTCGTCATCATCATCATCATCGTTTATTCAGAAATAATAGCTTACACATAAACGTTTATTAAGCTTAAATATAACTTTTGTTCAAGAAACGTTTTTATATATAGAAGGTTTTGTCTGAATAACAATTTAAATATCTATATATTATTACCCTTAAACATTGATTTATGTCACATAACTATTTCCGTTAACAACTGCAAGTCTTATTTCCACATATAGATCAGATGAAACCCTGATGGAACATATTTACAAATTTGGAAGCTCGGCTTGATCATCTGCGATCGACATCATATAGAATTTAGGACAATGTACGATGTTACCACTCAAATTAATATTTTTAATAGTTTATTTAATTTCAATAATTATATTTAATAATATTGATCATTGATCATTAATTATATAATGTAATCAAGAGGAGTCTATATGCCCGGAGAAGGTATAGCTTCTATTGTGCTTCGACGGAGTCGTTCAAATGAGCTTTGGCAGAATAATCATAAAAAAGTTTTCCATCATAATAAAGATACCCAAATATATTTTAAAAGTGAGACATTATCCGCAAGATCGAGAAAACATTTAGAGCAAAAAAGAAGTCAAAAAAAAAAAAGTTGGTCAAAAGTCAAAAAGTATACCTCATAAAATTATTAGGGCAAAGTATACACCCTTGACCAATTTTAAACTTTTTTTTTGCTCGAAAGCTTTAGGGTTGTGTCCTTCCAAAAAAATATTTTGACTGAGTAACTTTTTCATGATCTGAAAACTCTTTAGGGCCATTCTGTCAAAATTCTATTTGAACGACCCCGTCGAATCGCAATGGAAGTTACATTCTTGACAGAAGCAACAATTTAATTTGTTATAGCTTTATACGCTTGGCCTAATTTAATATTATCTATACTGAAGTGATTTAGTGAGTTTGCAGCTACAAAAAGAGTCAGTTTGATTGACTACTTTGTAGAAAAACAGCTACACTGTAATAATGTGACTAGGGTCATCAATTGGAATTGAAGTTGAAAATCTTGACAGTCAAATGCCGCAGTTTGCAAAATTTTCATTTAAGTATCGATTTATCCCATCTCGTTTTCTGGATCAAATTTTTATTCAATTTTTATTCAATTTTATTTATTTTCCTATTTTATTTCATACAAATATATTTCCCCTCGATCAGACGTTTTAAGCTGGATTTAATTACATATATACAGTGTTAATTATAGTCTTTAATGTAATATAATTGGTATTTTTTAATGCTAGCCAGGATGCTTTAACTTTCTCCACCCTCTCCTTATGTGTGAGACAGTGACCAAGTCAAATACGTCAAATACTGTATTACATACTTGAAATATAAACGTCTATACATAAATTAACATAATAGCTCCAAGCTTATCGGGTAATGATACCATGAAAATGGATAGAATATAAATATTATTGGGATAAAATTTTGAATTGTGCGACAGTGCCATGTAAACTTCTTGAAATATAAACGTCTATACACAAATTAACATAATAGCTCCAAGCTTATCGGGTAATGATACCATGAAAATGGATAGAATATAAATATTATTGGAATACAATTTTGAATTTTTTCATTTCATTTCATTTATTTTGTCAAAATTGACAGGCAAAACAAAGGAGAGTCACATAATATGATCTCTCACTAAAATGTAGCCTAGTTACAACTGATGTTAATAAAAATTGATATAAATTTTAGCATGCAAAATTATTGATCGATTTACATTACGTTGTTTTATAATTACTAAATGCCGTAAATTACGAAAATACCTTGCAAAAAGATGAGAGTCTTGTCTCATCAAGACCTCTTTTAAAGGTAGAAAAACTGGCTGAGGTTACAAGTTTTTCTGATAGAGAATTCCACCAAGGTATTACTAGAGAATTACCAAGGAATTATGCGACAGCGCCATGTGTTTATTTTTCTATAACAATTATATTGATTTCTTTTTCTTTTCTATATAGAATAAGATTCAAAAATGAGCATGCTATGTTACGCTACATTAAGTTTCACAACATAAGGTTTATTTTAACTATCTATTTCTGTTCTGTATACATATTGCGCACGTTGTATTTATATCTTACATCTGAAATATTGTTACCAAATTCAATGCTTCTTTCAAAATATGAACAATTCAATCATTTGTAGACGTAAATGTCTTTCATTTTATATGTTTAATACTGTCCAATGTTTGCCTTGCTTATTATCTTAATTATGTACCTTAGCTGACAATTTTAAATTGGATTATAGGTTATATTCTATTGAAAGATTTTACGATTTTAAAAAGAACATTTCAGATATAAATATACAATGTAAAAATATGGCAGACAAAAAATCAAATGAATATGAAGTCTGAGGCCTTCGAGATTTATTAATTTCTGTCCTCCGAAAAACACCTTTTGATTCAACTATTACATCGACTGAAAAGCGTCCCGAATTAGGATTATAAACTTTGTTTAAAATTTGAATTCTGATTGATTTTGTAGAAAAATATTTTTTATGAACAAATCTGATAATAAACTTCTAGCTCAAATCGTCGCAACAAACTGAAAATAAGCTGGCTGAGATATTATTTTAATCAAAATTTGAAATTTGTATTATTCGATAAAAGATAACACAGACCCGCTAAACCCGAATTGATTTTTTCAAGAAATTGTTGGAATTGTTTACGTTAAGTTAAATTTCATAAAATATTTTTGCAAGACAAAAAGTCTCAAATTGCGGATGAACAATATCGTTCAAGTTCGAAATTTCTTAAATCTAGTAAAATAGTTCTTGCAAGCGTCAAATGTCCATAATCGCAGCCATTATGATATACGGAAAACAGTATTTTATGATAATTCAAAAATTCTTACAATTGTTACAAAATAAAATATTTGATTCGATAAAAATTATTTCAAGTATATGTCCTTGATTAATTGATAATTAGTTTTGTAAGCTTAAAGTTGCACATATATACGTTATAAATTTTGTATAAGAGTGAGTCAATGTTCTAAAATTTATCTTCCTCTTGAGAATGGTCACAGCGATAACCAAAACGTTGAGATAAAATCAAATGAATCGGAAATTACTGTTGCCTTTGATTTTTGTAATAAAAATGTTATACAAAGAAGCCATAACTCATCAAATAAATATAAATGTACAAATAGAATAATTCAAAAATCTATTAATTATAAAGAGGCGTATACTGTATGTCGATAATATATTTATAGTTTAGCCCAAGAGCCTTTTATTTCTTGTCTCTGGTTTTGTTTAGGAAAATACTGCCTGCAGGAATAAAGTTAGCTATGACCTACCTATACTTATATATGATATTCTATCTATTATACGTACAAATGCTAAAGCCTGCATCTGTCCAGTTTTTAGGTTCGCAGTCTGTTTCCATGCGAGTTATATCAGAGTTATATAGGAGAATGGATGTCTTGTATCTTTATTATTACTATTACTTTATTATTATTATTACAAATATTGAGTTTTGATATTTTTAATATTATTACTGATTACTTTATATCTATATCTATATGTATAAACGTCAAAGTCTGTGTGTGTGTACGCGTGTTGTCGCGACAATGAATTTGTTTTTCGTTTTTCTCTATCAATTGTTACGTAAAAATTTTGAAAAGCATATCATTAGAATCAATGTCATCACGCGAGTTTAATGACGGGTCGCCCATCGCTAGTATTTATATATAAAATGATGGTACATGGCAAATACGTTACGCATCTTTGTTTATGTGAATATAATTGTGACTATTTCTCTCATTTTTCGGAATGACAACCCTCCGTCAATCGTTTCAGTATACCGGGGGACTAGAAGCATAAACAAATGCGGTAGCATAATAATATTCATGGATTGCTTTTAGACACAAAATTAAAAAGCACCAGTAGAAAGTAATAAAGTTAAGTATATAATTAAAGTTACAATATTAATCTTAACTCATCATCGACAACTCTTTATAACGTGTATATATAATGATGTGTTTTGTGGGCATTTACAGAAACCATCATTATTGATAAGATTTGACCACTTTTTATTATAAATACATGTGCGTTTCTTACAAAATTGATAAAAAGAAAATTTAATTTCACTGCACTAATCGATAAGTAATATAGCGTCCAGCCGTTTCACTTGGTCGAATAATCTTCACCACCTATAGTGAAAATGACAAAATATTATATTTAGTGGCATGTGATTCTAAAAATTAATATATTAAAAATTCTATATAATTAGTTGTTCTAGACATTAATAAAAACAGTGTTCAAATCTGAATAAAAAGTTATTTTAAATGGGAATAAATAGAGGACGCCTCCGAGTGGGCCCGGGGGTAACTTCGATTTCGCTTCGACGGGGTTGTTCAAATAGAGCTTTAGAAGTATGACCATAAAATATTTCAGATCATAAAAAACGATGCCCAAAGTATTTTTTTTAAAAAGGACACATACACCAAGAACAAAAACGATAAAAATAAAATTAGGTAAACACAATAATTAAATTGTGTTTTAATAAAAATTGCATTAAGTTGAAGTGAAATTTATACCTCAAAAATGTTGTCGAGTAAAGCATACCTAAAATCATTGCTGAATTTTGAAAAAGGTATCCTCTAGAATTTGAACGTCTCCGTATACCTCAATTTGAAATCTATTATATAAACGTCGATGTATGTCTGTTTGTATCTACTGTATTCGAGATTCACGCTTCTCATGGTAAACGTATCAAATCCATACTTTCCGGGGGGAATCCGGGGGGAATCTTATAATTTTTGCGGCAACACAGGCCATGTTTTATGTTCATATCTTTATATTCCTTCAATTGATGGCCTCAAGCATATTTTTTCGTAGGATTTCTCTTACGGCTCCATAGAAGGGACGAATTACATTCTCATGTTCGTCACGCAATATCTTTCACACCCGACTGACCTTCAAGTCTATTGTTTATTTATCGTTTGGGCTAACTTCTAGCAATTAAATTTTCTATTTTTTATTTTATTTTCAAATTTCACCCAGCGGAGAGGGTTCACTTCACTAGTAATGATAAAACAAGAGGGGGTATATCACAATATATTGTAGTTTGGGTTCTTAAAAAGACTAAAGAAAGCAATAATTTATAGTTTACAGCACTATAAGTGCGCCTGATATTGCCTGTTAATCTGTTCTTTCGCAGGGGGACAAGGTGTTACAACGTGTGAGATCCTCTGGAAACCTGTTTCTCAGAAGGACAATACAAACTCAGAATGTTTCCTTCATAATGGTTTTTCAAATGATTTTTAAACGTCAAACTTTCTTTCTTTGAAATTCATGTAACAAACAAATTCAAAATGTTTGATATAACATTTTAATCTCAACAGGATGTCGTTTAGGCTAAAATGTTTGAAAAACCTGGATTAATAACAACAATAATTAATTTTAATTTCAACTAAAATTGACACAGTTCTGACTACTGATGAAACTTTTTGGTTGCAATAAAACCAACGCAACAAAATATGAATGAGATAAGTAGGTAGGGGGTAAAGACAAAACATGAATCCTAGATCCAGGGCGAATAGAGCAAAGAAGAAAATATTGAAATGCCTCAAAGATTCCAATAGGATGAACTTTTTTTCGGACACTGTAAGTAGAAATCGAATCATGTTTACGACTTTATGCACGGTATGTTAAATGGGGGTAACAAAAGAAATTTACAGTAGCCTACTATTTAACAATTTGACAACGAACCCGAGTTGGCTACCGTCGAATAGTCACCAAGGTCCTCCGAGATCAAAGAAAGAAAGAAATGCAAACTATTTATTTACTTTTTTTTGCATAATTAATTTAAAATACAACCGTCAATCATTGGCATCCATGGCGACTGCAGCATCGTGATTGGGAGGATGAATTTTAATTCAACTTGTTTCACATTTAATTTTCAAAACAAACACAGTTTTTATATCCATAAATACTGGCTACAAAAATACTACCCAACAAAATATCAAAGTTAAACAAGGTAACTATTGGGTTTCTAAAAATACATAAATGTTTGCAGTTTGTAATATAAAAATTAGACAGTACTGCATTAAAATTTTATACACTACTGTATTGGAGGGCGGATTAGCTCAGATGGCAGAGCAACCGAACTTCAGATCGGATCATATCTGATCGACTGTGGTTCAAATCCCCCTAAGGTCAACTCAGCCTTGACTTTATCTGAAACATCAAATGAGTACCATCTGAGGATGGCGGATGGAATGGTCCAGAGGGAATTGCATTGTGAGGTGAGTAGCTGCGGCGCATCGTTGCGCATTGACAATTAAGACCTATCTGCCATGAAATCTTTTGAAATTGATCTGCAGTGTTCGGCTGAGATCAACAAAGAGCGTTTAAAATCATCGCTCTCCGCGAAAAAAGCCACTCATCTAGAAATGGAGGAGTGGTACGGGTGCCTTCGGTAGGGCGACATCGTCTACATTACTTTTTTACATTAAAATCGTCATGCAGTACAGTTTCTCATCAATCATGTAGCATTCAAATGTTTACAGTTAGAAAACCCCTACCTTTCCTCGTTTCAATCCAAAGTATCTTGCCACAGGGTCTCCTTGCTGAATACGAGGCAGTTGATGTTCTTTCAATTTATATCTATCTAAAAGTTCTTTCTTTTGATCTGTTGTCATAACAACGTGTTTTGGGACAAGCTAAAAATAAAATATAATGAAATAAAAACAGATTGTTATCATATGACAAGAGTACTCATCGATGCCTAACAATCAAATATTCTATTCTGTATCATTATTTAAACTATGAAAATTTTCACGAATCACAAAATCTCTTTACAGAATTCTACAAATCATTTATGAATTAAAATGGTGTGAAATGAGATAGTGACGTTGTATTACAATTTCTTTAGAAATGTAAAATCTGTTGAATATTTATAGCCTAAAAATGTTTATCATGTCCAAAGCAAATAGTAAAATTTACAGTTCTTTTACACTAAATCAACATCTGCAATAAAATTAAATGATAGCCACTGCAGAACGACTACCTGTCAATAATGGTCATGCTTACTAGGTCCAATAGTTGGCTGTCACTTTAATTTCACCATGTTTAAAAAACGTATTTTCTATAACGGATGTTGTTCAATGAAGATCAAGTACAAGTATCATTGTTTTACAAAGTTCATGAACTAGTTTTCTAAAATATTATGAAGGTTTTTTGCGATCTGATTGGTCAAAAGACAGTGACTATTGACTCGCTCGGAGCTCGTGATTTTTTAGCGCTTCACTCGTGTCTCCCATCATTTTCTCGTTTAGTAAATATGAATACAAACATGGCATGTATGTGGTAACCATTTAATGAACTGTTTTTCTAAAAATCACGAATGCTTTCTGCAATCTGATTGGTTAAAAGAGCGTGCATGAAATCATAGGGTAAAACATGGCTACGAAAACCGAGAAAAACCGCTAGCTTTAAAAATGTTGATCTTTAATCAACAATACTTATCTTGTTGTCAGATCTCTTTGCTTGGTTTATGAATTGAAATTAAATTTTAAATTGTGAATTTGTGAATTTAAAATTCGCTGTCGAATGAGTTTCTGATGTTTGTTTTATTTTAGAAAAGGGTTACCACATGCTTGCAGATGCTTGTATTCATATTTACTAAACTCGATATAGTTGGGAGACACTCGGGAAGCTAAAAATCACTCGCTATAGGAGCTCGTGATTTTTCAGTGCTTCACTCGTGTCTCCTAACTTTTTTCTCGTGTGATAAATATGAATACAAACATGGCAAGTGTGTTGTAACCCTTATTCTAAAATATCACACGAAAGAGCGTGCATGAAATCCTAGGGTAAAACATGGCTCCGACAACCGGGAAAAACCGCAAGTATCAAAAAGTTTGATCTGTGATAAAATACAGAATTTATAACTTTTTGATAACAATCCAATAAATATCTCAATAATGGCTACGATTTACAAAACGACATTTAGCTCAAGATGTTTATATTTCTTGAAAAGCGTGGTGAATGAGTTATTGGTCGTGTAACATGCAAAATAAAAACACAGAATGAAAGACAAGTATAGGCTACGCTGTTTCATGGTAAACCTAAAATTTAAATAACAATTACTGCATTAATTTGCTAAAGAACTATTATACCACTTATATTACAGACGTTCTTGTATATGTCTTTCTTTATTCGACAATATCTATCTTGTTGTGGGATTCTCTTTGCTCATGGTTTATGAATTGAAATTGAATTTTAATTGTGAATTCATGAATTGAAAATTCGCCGTCAAATGAGATTCCGACATTTGTTTTATTTTAGAAAAGGATTACCACATGCTTGCAAATGTTTGTATTCATATTTACTAAACTCGAAAATGTTAGGAGACACGCGGGAAGCTAAAAATCACTCGGTCGGAGCTCGTGATTTTTTAACGCTTCACTCGTGCCTCCCAACATTTTCTTGTTTAGTAAATATGAATACAAACATGGCAAGTATGTGGTAACCCTTTAGTAACATGTTTGTGAACAAGTCATGGATGTTTACAAAGTTCATGAACTAGTTATGAACAGTTTGTAACATGTTTGTGAACAGGTCATGGATGTTTACAAAGTTCATGAACTAGTTATGAACTGTTTGTAACATGTTTGTGAACAGGTCATGGATGTTTACAAAGTTCATGAACTAGTTATGAACTGTTTGTAACATGTTTGTGAACAGGTCATTGATGTTTACAATGTCCATGAACTGTTGACGAAATCTTTGTTACATGTCATGAACGTTATAAAGTTCATGAACTGTTGACAAAATGTTTATACAGTGCTAAATCCCTAACGATAATTGCATAATTAACCTTACCTCATGTTCTGTGATATTCACCAACAATTCACTTTCAAGGAATTGTTCTAACATATATTTAGGTGCCATGTCAATCAATGCCTGCATAGAAAATCAAATATAACAGAAGTTTTATATGAAACAATTATGTGCAAAAAACCCTGTATTAATTAGATACTTACCAAGATATCCCATTGTTTCACTTGCTACAATATTTAATTTTTAATTTTTATTTAAGCCAGTTAAGGAATAGTTGTAACCGAGTATTTTTAATCAGAAGAAAAATTATCTGCTTTCTTTTCTTGGACAGATAAATGAAATTGTGCAGTTATGACGATAGCCGTAAAATAAAAAGATGTGAAAACATTTGTTATGGAAAAATTGGAATCCCGAAAGGAAAAATAATTTATCGAACGCTAATCTGATTAAATGAATTGGATATCCAATCATGCCAGTGATCTGCATTATGTGATGACTGCCAAAATTTGAAAGACGATTGTCAGAAACACTGCACAGCCACATGCAGCCAGGGTTAATTGTATTAGGCATTCATAAAACATACTTGTTTGGCAGATGGAGTGATTCTGCTTTGGACAACAATAATAGCTTTCACAATACTCTCTTCTTGCATACGCTGACAATATCTAAATGATACATAAACAATCAAAACAATCAATAGCGTATATAAATAAGTCGTGACTATTTGACCGGCAGTTGCAGCCATTATGGATACCAACGCATGTGTATCATGAACAAACAGTAACTTACAAACATTTTGGAATATAAATATTGAAAATAAATTAAAAATTTGGAATAACCTGAACTTGAACCAGCATGACCTGTACACTAGTCAGACGCACTCTGAATGAGCTACGCCAACCGACGAAAGCTCATGCAACAGAAATGAATTTTACCTCAACCAGGTGGTTATCACGTGATTGGACTCTTACCCTAACCGGGTGGTTATCACGTGATCGGACCCTATACCTAACCCTAAGCCTGGGACGAGTGAAACACGTGATTGAGTGAATGACATATTTGACTGCCTGCGCACGCACAGTTGAATCCATATTGGCTGCGACTGTCAGTCAAATAGACACTTTGATATAAATATGTTCATACATCAATAACAAAACATTGGAAATAAAAAATACCACAAATGTATTATAAATAGAAAATATATACAGTCAAACCTGTTATAGCGGTCACCTCTACACAGCGGTCACCTGCATATAGTGGTCACTCTAGCAATGTCCAAAATAGTATTTTCTATTGAATCAATCCTGTATATAAAGGTGACCTGCATATAGTGGTCAATGTATCTATTTCTCGTAGCTGGCTGTTATATACAGGTTGGAAAAACAATAAAGAACTTGTAAATATAGCATAGCATTCAATAATCCTGGAATCTGAGACCTTGAATTTTCTCAGTCTTTGCTTGATGCAGATATATGCGTTAATTATTCATGATGATTGTTTAAGTTGTAATGCCACATATGCCACACATATAGTGAAACCTGTATATAACAGCCAGCTAAAAGAGGTAGATCAACACAGATCATTATAGACAGGTGGCCTTTATATACAGGTTTGATTAAATAGAAAATACTATTTTGGATTGCAAGAGTGGCCACTATAGACAGGTGAACGCTGTATAGAGGTGACAGTTATAATAGGTTTGACTGTAACAGAACTTTTAAAGTGCACATGACACAAAAACATTCTAACATTCATTCATCAAAAAGATTTGTGTAGCCGAAGCTTAATGATGAAGAATGGTGAAAAGGATATTTTAATATTGGACGCGCATGAGCAGAGATGTTTTGATGTTGAATTTAATCTTATTTGCGACTACTCACTTTTTCCAAACACAAAACCATAGTCAGAATCACAAGAGGGTTTGTTATAGGAAAAAGGACAATTGAAAACTCAAAAAAATCTTATCTCCTTTCCTGCAAAACGAAAAGGTTTTAACTTCCAAGTCAGCTATGCCCATGCTTTTGGGACATCTTTACTGCTTGAAATGAGTTCATTTAACTGAGAAACACAAGAGATACAAGGATATTTAGCAGTTGAAATAGTACTTTTTGTTGTTGTGTTCAGAAATACTCTAACACCTGACAGAATAAAGTAAAACCAACAACTAAAATATCCTTACATTTCATGTATTTCTTAATAAATTGATTACAATCTATTTATGTCAAGCAGAAAAAGGTGTATACATTGCTGACTTGAATGCTAAAACTTTTCATTTCACGCGAAAGGACATACAAATTTTTATAATTCTGACTTCACCTTTTTCCTATTTTAGATTTCGAGTTGCATGCAAATGCATGCTTATATTGAGTTGTGAATCATCTGACTTAACTGTTTCAAATAAATGCATGAAGAAATCTATGTAGAAAAGATGATCGAAGCCGAAATTTAATTGAGAAAATATTCTATTTTATTTTTTGCTATTCAAAGAAGCAAAAAGTTGAGAAGTGAAAAGTGGAAATATTTCATTGATTATTCTTTATTCAGAACGTGGTTATTCAACATTTTATTCAAGCATGATTCAAGTGACTTCTGAAAAAGCATAGAATGGGAAACTATTTCTCATTTCTTTATATCTTATCTTATTAATTACAGTCATGTTTTATTTTATATCTTCGTAATTTGATTTCCATAACGCGGATTTGTTTACAAATTTCATAACCTTCTATTCCAAGTCATCTTCCAATAATAATTTATGATCAATCATGAAATATAATTTCCAACTAAAGATAAGATGATAACACATCTTTTTTCACTTTCATATAAATATACGTGTTTTAGTTTGTTTACATTTCAATTTCATTCTGAGAATTACTACAATGAAATTTGTCACGTCGCAACAAAGGATTGTACTGTTTTGTATTTGAGAGACAATAAAACTTCATTCAAGTGCGAAACTGTTCAATTATCGCTTCAGTCTGAGAAAGTATTGTTGTTGAAAAACAGTTTTTCTTGTTATTTCTCAACTTTGAAAATTGAAGCCGGTCATATGCACCCCTCTGGTTAATGACAAATCCATCGATATGATTATTCAATATTTGATTCAATTCACTTTCTCGAAAGCAAAAACTATTTATTATTGTTTACATTTTTTAGTTAAGTACATTTATCCCATCAAACAGTTCAATCGAGTTTCATCGCACTTGAATCCTCGTTAAATCTATATGCGATCGCTCATATATAATAATAATAAGAATTTGTTGTCGATGATGAAGTGGAAATTTGTATGTCTATTGGTTTCTATATTAATGTCTTTTCATTGCAGCAAAATTGCCGGCTATCACTATCAGTAGACATGTGAGATTATGTTGAATTAATAAGAATTTCCCCAGCATGGGTTTGTTTACAAATGTGATATCGTCGTTCCTACCGTTTATAAATAATTTTCAAAAACATTGATTATATAATTTCCATTCTGACGCATGACCATACACAAAACAAAAGATCGATCTGCACTGTTGCTCAGAGACAATATAAAGTCATTCAAGTGCGAAACTGCTTAGTTAGCGCTCCAGTCTGAGAAAGCATTGTTGTTGAAAATGGAAACAGTTTTCATTGGTTTTTATCAACATCGATGTATTTATTTAAGAAATGAAGCCGGCCATGTACGCCTCTGGTTAATAACGAATCCATTAATATGTGTTTCAAGTCAATTACATCAAAAATGGCATTGTGAATCCCCGCCTTACATACGGACATACAAATGGAAATAGCGTAAATTTAAAAGTAGATTAAGCATTCTTGCTTGTCATGCCGACTATCGTTCTGAGTTTTGAAAAAATTGAATGAACTAAAATAGTCTACTTTCAGCACAAAATATTTCCGCCTGTAACGTTTCCAAATTTAAAATCTGTTTCACTATTCTCCATCAAACAGTTTTAGCTACTCAAATCTGTGTTAATAAAAGATGTAGATGTCATTATTAAGGACATTAGGCTAAGTGTATAAAATACCATTAGCTTGATCGTGTAGGTCAAAACTTACTGTTTGATGGTGTTGATACCGACTTTGTCATCCTCCGGAAAGAATACAAACATCTGATCTACAAACAGAAATTATCAACATATCTTCCAAAAACCTTCCAGTGAAAATCCTGTCTAGACAATGTTTTAAAAAGTTACTACATTTGTAGGCTAAATACTTGACAAAAAAAAATGGTCAGAAATAAAAACTTTCAACTTTCAAAGCATTGTATCTCTGCAGTCAATTATCAAAATCTTCATAAGAAATTCTGCCACATAGGCTATTCAGCTGAATTTCGAATTAATCATTCTGAAACTCTGAATGGTGAGCATAGGTCTACAATAGCCTACTTACAATTGAAACAGACATTCCTACCTGTTGGATCGTCGTTGTGGGCAACCAGAATTGACAACTCTCCTCTTGATGGTCTATTTTCACTAAAAAATATATATCACATCATCAGGGAAAATTATTGAACACTTTCGTCAAATGTTTTCAACTAAATTAAGTAGACAAATTAGGCCTACTATTTTTTCCTAACCTAATACAATCCAACTCAGATTTTTATGAATGTTGGCCAAAATAAAAGACATTTGGTTGACCATGTCTCATTTTATTTTGCCAACACACACAGATTTTGGCAAGCAAGTTGGTGTGTGTTGGCTAACAAAAAAACGTCATTTGGCCATAGCTTATGAGTGAGCCACAAGCCACCTGATTAGCGAAAAAATGAAAATAAAACTGAGCGGAATTTCAAAAAGAAAATGACTTACTTCAGCTTTAGCCTACACATTTTCAGAAGTGTATAATAGCGTTATTTACCTCATGTAACAAAATGGAAATTCTCCAGATGGTACGCTATAGATTATACAAGAGCAAATTGAAACTGAGCAATGTTATGCTGCAGTTTTGTAATTTTCGAGTATCTAGAAGTACCACATTCCGATACACCCTGCTCTCCCTACTAAAAGTCAATGGGAAAAAACGCCGTAAATTTTCAAACAATTAAAATTAAATCTCAATAAAGCATTTTTGATTATTTTTTGATATCTATATATAGGTATCGATCTTAGAAATGTGGTACTGTCGCATTCAAACGTCGATTGGATGAGTATACATATGTCAACAACCTGTGCAATGATGAATTTGAAAGTATGGCTTCCACTGGGATTGTGATAAAATATACAATGCTTGTGACAACGTCTGTGGTTTACTGTAAAACTAACATAGTTGCGAAATGGAAATGTGTCGACAGATTTTGTTTGTCTTCAATTTTGGATTATTGCTATGCTTATGTTTCCCAAGAAAATATTGAAGAAACCACTGTTGGTTTTGTATTTCAGTTTCCAACAATTTGTTGATCATTCATAGTGAATAAAAATGAAAATCTGTCCACAAACATGTAAATAATAGAAATATCACACACTTCTATATTCTGTCACAATCACAGTTGAAGCGATACAATCACATGCATCACTATAAAGCATACGTTTTTAGCATAGGCAGTGCCCGACAAAAGGTTTAGCCTTCCAGAATCTTGGAAAGTTTTAAACATTTTCTTCCGAATTTTTTGTTAAGGTTTGACCTATAAATCAGAAAATTATCTGCTTTCTTCTGATTTTTCTCTAGCCTTCCAGGACCTACGATCCCAGGATCCCCATTTTTGTCGGACCCTGAGCATAGGTTCTAATCCAATGAAGTTTTGAATGCCACAGTAGAAGTGGAGAGATCGAAACCTAGTGAGATAATATAATAAAATAATTTTAGTGAGATTAAATTATACTTTCACCTCTTTACCGCAGTCACCTGTATATATATAGTGCTCATTCTTGCAATGCTTAACATAGTATTTTCTATTAAATTTGGATCAACCCATATTTAAAGGTTGCCTGCAATAGAATGGTTAATTCATAAACCTCTCATACTTGGCTATTATATATACAGGTTTCACTGTAGTGGAACCTTGCACAATCAGTTAATAATTAAACAAACCTAGGTCTATCTCCAAATTGCTCGACAAATTGTTCGTAGGTTTGATCCAACTCATCTTGGGTAACTAGGTAACCTCTGTCGTGACACATCTTTAAAATAAAACAAACAAATCTACTTTTAAAATTACGCAATATTTCTATTTGTATGTGTGTAGTATGTGAGGTGGGGATTCACAATGCCGTTTTAGATGCCATTAATTTGAAACACATATCAATGGACTCGTCATTAATCAGAGGGGTAGATGGCCGGCTTCATTTTTTAAATAAATACATTTAAGTTGAGTAAACCCAATGAAAAATGTTTTCCTTTTCAACAACAATCGTGTCTCAAATTGAAGTGCTAATTAAACAGTTTCACACTTGAATGACTTTCTATTGACTCGAAAATACAAAACAGTACAATCCTTTGTTTTTTGACTTTAAAAATAAATTGTGTATTGACATTGTAATAATTCTCAGAATGAAATTCAAACGTAAACAAACAAAAACACATATATTCATATGAAAGTAAAAAAATAAGATGTATTATCAGCTTATCTTTAGGTGGAAATTATATAATGATTGAGAAGAAATTATTATTGGAAAATGATTTGGAATAGAACGTTATCAAATTTGTAAACAAACGTAAACAAACAAAAACACATATATTCATATGAAAGTAAAAAAATAAGATGTATTATCAGCTTATCTTTAGGTGGAAATTATATAATGATTGAGAAGAAATTATTATTGGAAAATGATTTGGAATAGAACGTTATCAAATTTGTAAACAAACGTAAACAAACAAAAACACATATATTTATATGAAAGTAAAAAAATAAGATGTGTTACAACCGCAAATTTACAATCTATGTAGGCTAGTACCGGTAGTAGCCTATATAGTCCCATAGAAAAAATCAATCAATCATATGTACACTTGACTAGAAGATAGGGGAGACCGGGTACACATCGGACGCTTTTCGGTTTCTTACTTCTAATTAATTTATTTTCCGATCGAAACAAATAAATCGTATATCATTTAATAGCTAATGTGCCATGTTTAAAAGGGTAAATTGTTGGAAAGTTAAATATATTCGAGTGCTGAGTATTTGATCATTCTTTTACCCCTAGTTGAGCGGGGTGACTTCGGCCAGACTGGGGTGACTCTGGACAGTGAATTTAAACTCTCAACAATGCACGAAACAAATGTTTATTGACATCAATCGAAAGCTTCATCATTCATCTACTCAGAGAAATCAATGAAATCATTCATAAACTACAAACCATGCTAATATTTATAATTTCTTTAGCGCGTCGAAATAGTCATCGAAAGCCGTAGATTCAAGTGATAACTCAGCGGCCCCAAACGAAAACAAAACATGCTCGTAAATCAACAATAGTAAACCAAACTCTTCGACATATATAAATTGAGACATATCTGTAATTAAATGCACTTCATACTTGATTTTTCATCCATAATTTGATATTCTATTTAACTAGACCATATTATTTCCATATATTCTAAGCCGACGGATCACGCGTGCTCTGAAATGTTTACACAACATCACAGCTGGAGCGTGTCAAACTTGAATGGAATGAGAAACTTGACACCCACTTAATTTCGGATTTACCATTGTTTCACAGCTTGATATTTTACTTCATCATCGCTTTGCTATGTTTTGACGCTCTGACCGTAGTCACCCCGTTTATAAACATCGAAGAACATCATTTCTGCAGTTGAATTTTCAAAGCGCACGTGCATGAAACTTCAGTATGAGGCACACAACGTCACTGGCTTCAAAATGGTACCAAATATCAACATGTTGGTTGCGTGGATTTTCTTCGTCGAACTTTTTCTTCGAGAACAAATAATACACAAAAGCGGGACAAAGTTTCAAACCATAATAACTTTTTAATTACTTGATGAAATTATCTAAAATTTTGGCAATAGGTATGTTTTACCTTTGTATTTAACATACTGAGAGATTGTATTTTTATTTAAACTAAAACCGCTCTGTCCAAAGTCACCCGCGTCCGAAGTGACCCCGGTCTCCCCTAGTTATTGGAAACAGTCTAGAATTATTCAACACGATATTCTGAACAAATTAAATTAAAAAATATTTTAAAATGTGTACCGGAACTAGTTCCAGGCTCTTTTTATGTATATCTGAGTTTTAACAATAAGAGCCTGGAGCTAATTTTGGTTCACATTTTAAAATATTTTTTGACTCTAATTTGTTCAAAATATCATATTCAGTAATTCTAGACTATTCCCGATAATTATCTTCTAGTCAAAGTGTCCATATGATTGATTGAATTATTCTATGGGACTATACTACTACACAGCTTATAGATTAGCGGTTACAACTTGATCTTTAGTTGAAAATTTAATAATCAGAAATTAGGCTATTAGGCTACAGTATTTGAAAATGATTTGGAATAGAATGTTATCAAATTTGTTAACAAACCCACATTATAGAAATTAAAATACAGTTAGCCTACATGCAGATAAATAAACAAATAAATTAAAATTAAGAGGAAAGTAGGCCTACATGACTGTAATTAATAAAATAAAATGTTAAAGTGGGAATAAACCCCCAGACTATCTTTACACATGTAGTAGAACCCGACGTGAAAAAAACAATGGCGTAATTTTATTTTCGATCTGGAAATTATTTCTTGGTGAAAAATGCCTTCAAAGTGGTGTTTTGACCCAAATGTCGCTGAGGAAAAAAAAGGGATTGGATCTAGCTTTATGACGACAAAGTCACAAGTCGTGCGGTTTGTCTAACAGACTTAAGAGCGTGCTGATCACGCGACGTTATCTTTGAGGTGACCTAGTTCCGAGAAGTCACACAAAAATGATTTCTGACAAGGCTGAGCCATGAACAAACATATAAACTCGCGAATTACGTAAAAAAGATACAATTTGTGATTTCAGGAGCAGAATAAAATCTATTGAAACGCTCAGTCGAAATAATTTCTCGTAGCGTCATTAAGCACGATGAATCTGATATAGATTGCGGATTAACACAAATGTCAGGCGGTGCGAGTGTTCCTTTGTGACTAGTCTAGCAACACATGTCGTCATAAAGCTAGATCCAATCCCTTTTTTTTCTCAGCGACATTTGGGTCAAAACACCACTTTGAAGGCGTTTTTCGCCAAGAAATAATTTCCAGATCGAAAAAAAAATTACGCCATTGTTTTTTTCACGTCGGGTTCTACCACATATGTAAAGATAGTCTGGGGGTTTATTCCCACTTTAAGAAATGATAGATAGTTTCCCATTCTATCCTTTTCAAAAATCAATTGAATCAAATAAGAAATAACCACGTTATGAATAATGAATAATCAATGAAATTTTTCCGGGATCCAAATTTAATTTAGACAAACCCCTGAGAATTGTTACCTTACAACTTTATGCAGTATAAACCAAACAGTTGGGATAAACCAAATAGTAGCCTACCTAATTCTGTAAATAAAATCCTGTACGTTCCAATTATCACTTCAAAACTTTCTGCTTCTTTCAAAAGCAAAAATGAAATGAAGTATTTTCTCAATTAACTTATAGCTTCGATCGGTTTTTGTACATAGATTTCTTCATGCAATTATTTTGAACCAGTGAAATCAGATGATTTAAAACTCAATACAAGCATGCATTGCATGCAACTTGAAATCTAGTGAATCAAATTAGCGCTCAACCGTCAGAAATTCATTTTGAGCATTATGCTTAGTAGACTAGTAAAAAAGGGAAGTTTGAAATGTTAACATGATCCATAATTTTATTATTTTATGTTGGTAGGAAGCAAAAAAAGATTTTGTACTTGCATATATGTAGGTGTAGATATGTACAGACTGGCCATACATACATTAGATAGAACGTTAAGAACTTTAAAGTATATCCAATAATTTTACATCATAATATAAATATTTTCTGCTTTCATAACTATAATATTATTATATATCAGTCCTGTGAAAAAAAACAATGTATGTTTATCAGGTAGTACTGAATAAATGATGATGATGATGATGATGATGCTTGTAGTCCAGTTTGCAGAGTATGGCAGCTGCGCACCCGAGAAATTTAAAGGGTGATTCCATCAGAAGTGAAACCAAACATTTTACAAGCGTCAAAAATAAAGCGAAGAATTCAGACAAAAATCAATTGTTTTCTTTAAAATTAATACTTTTACCATCATTATATATATGTTTGATTGAGATTATAGACTTCGATGTGGATAAAATTAATGTTTTAGAGAGAGCGTCGAGTTGGCCGCTCGTGAATTTATGAAAACAACAACAAATTAAAACTTGAAATTTCGTGTTTTTCTTTTCATGATTTTCTGACAAAAATTTCATCAATCGATAAGAATTCACTTGTTTGTATTATTAAGTAGTAAAAATAAAGAATAATGAGTATATTTTACCTTGAAATTATATAAATGTTTCGATCACTTCGGGCCGCTGTCAGTCAGACAAAAGTCCTATATGTTTTGTTTACTCCACAGCATGACACTTGATCGCTAAATCCTTTTGTATGTAAAACAGAAAATAGCTCATTTGCATATTTGGCGGGAAATATTGCTCTTTTCTTCAAAGTCATCCTTTAAATCTGCGTGTCTGACTGACAGAAAATATTCATACGGACAGTTTCGACTTAAGTGTAACAGTCGGCATCTCAAAGCTAATGTCGTAATGATCATATAATCAAAGAAGCCGTGTGACCGCCTACCGGCTGTTTTGGACACTTCACACCACGTGGTAATTTGATGTCGCTGGACATCGTCAATATTTAGTCATGCGTGTTGACTGTTTTATCGCATGCGAAATGGAAATGGCAGTTCACTTGGCCTTGTTGTTTAGAATATTATCTGTATGTGTGCTACATTTTGAACAAAAAGAACAACCAATTTACATTACATGATGATTATAGATTTGGAACGAATATATAAAAGTTTTAAGAAAAGGGTATTAATTGTCTTTTATGTCAAGTTATGTCAGTCAGACACAAACTGCTTCGGAGAGGTTAGTCAGACACGAAATCATGTCAGTCAGACACAAGAAACATTTGTTTATTGCCTTATATATTTTGAAAGTATTTAATAAAATGAATAATATTTGTGAAGTATAATATCTTAAGAACATGATGAGTGTGATTTTATTCTTCTTTATGCCAACACTGCGCAGAAATCTACAAATTTTCATCTCCAATTGGCAAAATGGCAAGCGTTCGTGTCAGTCAGACACGGACCTTAAACTTGCTGTAATTTATTTCTATTTTGAATTATTGTGAATATTTTTACTTTGTGGGAATTTTTTTGCCACTCTTTATTTGTAAGTAATAATTGATCAAAACTTTGCGTGGAAGTTGATACCCTATTCGAAAATATCTTCCGATGTGTCAGTCAGACACGATGGAATCGCCCTAAAGCAAAAGCAATCAGACCGAGATGGCGCACTTCACTTGGTAAACATTTTTCTGGGGCCTGCATTTTCTGCAAAGCAGCCAGACAAAGCAGAACAATATCCTACTCTATATTGCCCTCTATTACCCTATTAGCCTAGCTAGCCTAAGCATGAGCTTTCCTTAAATCGGTAATCGGTGCGGAACAGAGCCTTCTTATCATTCATCATATCATCCGCAGACCGCAGCTGTCTCAGCCTGTCTGAGCCTCTGCTCTGAGATTCTGAAAACATAACAAAGATTAGGGCTACAACTACAACGTACTTGCATCAATGTTTTCCTAATCCTCCATAGCTTGTAAGTTTCTGCCTCATCATCCATAACTTTTCTAAATGTGTATGATGAGATTAAACTACTAGCGGCAACCGGCAAGTAGCCTGAAAATGATATGCGAATAAATGTGACTACAAAAAAGATGGCGGACAAGTTTCAGCGCTGTTATCAAAGCCTCTTTGATAAGAATGAAATATAATAAAATCGAGGCTAATTCTTCTTGTTAGACATTTCCCTAGCAACAATCAACAAATAATTATTTAAAATCTTATTAAAACACTATATTTATACTGAATAATAGAAGTTCAAGAAGTGCAATGTTAGATATATTACATTTACCAACATATCAAGCAAACGGTTCTCCAACACAGGATGATAAACATTGAGATAAATAGTTATTCTTTAATCATTTTAGCCGGAAGCCTGGACCAAATATTTACATCAACGAGATGATTAGTCAGATTAACATGCTCTAAACCTGATTAGTCCCATTTTCATAACACTAAGCTGTGCTGTATGGTATAGTCTTTGTTTACTCGTTGGATTGGATGGCTATTGTTTGAATTTTGTCTAATCATACTTTCGATTTAGAAGTCAAGAGCTTATTAACACTATAGCTATCAAGAGAAAGAAAGGCTAATACATCAAATATGGGACGTCCTTTATTTAAATTGGTTGATGTTGTATGGACACAATTGGAGGGTATTTAGCTATATAATCATTCATTCTTAGCCACTTAACTGTATCAAAATGCCTGTATCAAAGAGTTATTCCTCTTCTGATATCTCAACATTGAATGAAGATTCACAACATGAAAGGGGGAGACCTCGCAGAATTAGAAATGCATCCTCGACAAATAACTTGAGACAATCACCCAAACCACCTGCTTATTCTGCAAGTTTGAATCCATACCTGCCAAGCAAAACAGCAGCAAAAAAGAGACATCGTATTAAGAAAAAGAAAACAAACCATGTATTGGCAAACCTGGCATTAACCAAATACGCAGTGTGTAAGTTTAAAGTACTTACAAATTCATCTACAAAAATAGCCCCAGTATCCATACGTAATGCTTTCCACCTGTAGGAACAAATGACACAGTATACAATGAATACTCTACACGAGGCATGGGTGGCACCAAGTAATCGGGAAGGGGGCTGGATCTCCCTGTTGGGGATACTGAGCCTCCTCGTCAGGGACATATTTTCTATATGCAAATTTTCTACATTAGAATTTCCCTAACAAGGGACAGACTACTCTGAAGAGGTTGCCATTTATAGAAAATATATGAAAAACTGTTTGATAAAGTAGCGGAACCTTTTCCCACAATGTGAGGGCTGAGCGTTCTTGACAGGGGTCGTCACCCCTATCGATTTCTTTTCAAGTTATTATTCTTTTTCTGATCGTGCACCAAAATCTGAACTTTCCAAGGAGACTCTCGATTTTAGAGTAGCTAGTATGGCTACAGGTTTGGCAAAACAGTGTAACTGGCTGAATTGCAAGTCAAAATGAATTTATTTTCATCTAACCAAATTTGCATGTATCCAAAATCATTTAGCAAGGACTTCACCAAAATGTAATGCAAACAGCGATGACCGAAATGTTGAGATTCAATGAATCCGAAACAACTGTATCTTTTGACTTATGTAAAAAATGTTATACAAAGAAGCTACTCATCAACTTCATCAAAAAATAGGGCATGGCAATGGCAGGAAATGACTAACCGGGTTCCCGGACTAGATACCCAGGACCCGTTTGGGTCCAGGAATTTTCTGAAATTTTTTTTTTTTACAACATATTTTTTCTTCATGCCATAGCCTATATATCATTATTAAGTAGCTTCTGAAATTCTATTTTGCGAATATATTATTTCTAAATTCACTCCATTTGTGATAATTGTATTGACTTGAAGTTTCAAACATAGATAAAAAGTGGTGAAAAACGTATGCGGCATAAAGTGTAAACAACATTGTTCTATTTGATTAACAGCATTCAATCTCTATTGTTTGAGAACAATACCGGATGTGCTCCCATAACAACGCAATCAAATTACATGGTGAAAATGACATAGCTTATTTGGCTTAAAAGTCAAGCTAGGTTGCATAAACACAACGATTTTCCTTATATCTAATTGAACTTTAATATTTAACATTTAACCAAGAACTATCCTTTGCGAAAAACAGTTCAGGAGTTCATGAACAGTTCATGAACAGTTCATGAACATTAAATGGCTCCGATTTTCCTGAACCGTTTATGAACTGTACATGAACTGTTCATGAACAGTTTATGAACCCTCACAGACAGTTCATGAACAGTTCATGAACAGTTCACGAACAGTTCATGAAAATTTGGGGCCATTTGACGTTCATGAACTGATCATGAACTGTTCATGAATTCATAAACATTTTCACAGGGGATGTCATACAATGGTGTTTTCCTTGTAATTTGCTATTTGATGCAACTACAATTTATACTATCCTTTAATTTTTAGTGGAAAAAGTGTGTCAGAAACTTGGAATGATCGTTACTGATTATGATTCTCAAGATTGGTAAGTTAATGTTTCACAAACAATATTTTATGAATAGTTTGTGAATTTTTATAATGTGTTCATCAACTGTTCTTGAATTCAACAAAGTTTTTCGTAGCGGTAGACCCAGGGCCGTATTTAGGCGTAAGCACAACAAGCACCAACTTTAGGCCCAAGTAAAAGAGGCCTTTTTTTCTATTTACCAAAAAAAACTTTGCAATTGATTTATTGTTTGATTCAACAAAGCTATGGGAAACTAAAAGCATTTATAAAAAATCTTTACGAAACAGAGAAACGTTTTTGCATAGACGCTATTATCGCCTTTTATAAACAGGAGATTAATGAGTGTTGTTGACACCGTTTTTTGTACATTTGATCTATTTTGAGAGCAATTACGCCTTTCATTCAAGCAAGAACAATTAGTGTCAATCATACAACATTGTTCACACCATTATCATTTCCTGTTTTGCAATTCGAACAGGTGACAAATTGGAATTTGGAGCTTGAATTTTCCTCAAAACACGGTTGCTCAAAACTCCAGTTTCTGACTCATTTTATCAAGACAATATTTAGATGAATTGATCATAGGTCAGTCTTTATTGTACACATGGATGTCAACTCCAATGCCTTGAACAAATACCAGGAAAAGATTGCGTTTCCATGGCAATACGAAAAAGGGAATCATGTTGCCATGGCAACTCTTATATGCTGTCTATTTTGGGATCTGTTGATAAAGCGAAGCGAGTACATTTTTAGGCCTTTCTAGATTTTTGCTTTAGGCCTCAAAAAGTAGATCCGGCCCTGGGTAGACCTAGGTGGATACTATTCCCTGCGGAAAACAGCTCATCACTTCATGGACGTTTATGTAGTAATTATATGGTTTGATGTATAGATAATAAATGTGTATATGGGATAGATAGTTAATGTGTATTATTTAATAGTTTTATATAATGTATATGAATATTATTATTATGTGGACAAATGGGAGATATGTTATTGCAATTTTGGTTATATGTGCCAGTCACTGTTGGCTTCCTGTGTTATTTATTATTATATTGTTTGTCTACTGTTTATATTTTACATCTCTCTCACATGGATCCCTAATTGTCTTACAGTTTAGTTGCCCCATTTTCACAAACTGTTGCATAAATGTCATAAAAAGTGTGTCGTTAATCGTTCATGAACTGTTTATAATGTGTTTATCAACTGTTCATGAACTTCTTGAACTGTTTATGAACTTTTCATGAACTCAACACATTTTTCCTCAGGGGACATTATAGTGGTTGTGACATTATTGTAGGTTTAACTGTGTTATGTATAACATGAATAAAATGGTTCATGAACATTCCCTGACTGATTGGAATAGAGCAAGTAAAATGTTCTATAATAGGTCTAGTTTGCTATGTTCATATTCATTACACTCTGTTTTATCCTTCTTATGTAAGTGCTTGCACATTCATGAATAGGACGAGGAAATTAATTTCAATGAACACTCCAGGTGATTTGCATGGTTTACATGTGAAGTAATTGATAACCTATTGAGAATTTCAAAGATGTTCCCCTTCTGAGAATGTTCATGAACTGTTCATGAAATGTTTCTTAATTGGACCATTTTCAAGCTGCCCTGAACTGTTCATGTAGCCCTACTGCTCATGATTTAGGCATTGAATATTATATTATTAAGTTAACACTTGTCGTGCCGAACCCGAGTATACTCGGGATAGCTTGACCCCCGTCACCCGAGTATACTCGGGATAGCAACGTGGGCTTTCCACAGAGCTTAAAAACAATGAAAAAGGAAGTCTTCAAGCAGAAACCTTTGTTCAATTAAACCAATCGCATATCAGCTAAGCAGGGAATCTTCTTTCACTTGAATCCAACATGATCTTACGATTTTAAATCAGTTTGAAAGTTCTAAAGCAACACAAAATGGCGAAGTGTTGACACGCGGTCGCCTTGGCGCTAAGAAAGGCAATAAAATGAGCTATTATTACTTCGAAAACACGATAAAAACTGAAGCAATACATTTATATGGTCATCAACTATTATTATTTCTGTCTTGTATGTGGTTTTCTGGTTAATGAAGGTTATTTGGAGACAGAGAAGTTTGTGTTGTGTTTTGCAGTTTTTTCGGATCTTTTTAAATTCGTTATAATGAAAGTTTTGTCCAAATTAATATAAATCAAGCATGTTATATATGTTAATATTCGATTCCTGGTCTAATTAATTGTATTGGGAGTTGGCTTAAATCATTATTGGATATAAAATGTAGTCTTGCTATTTCAAATTAATTTTTTCAGAAATGAAAATTTCGACATTCATGGCGTACGGGCGTGGGTCTACAGACATAGTTGCTCTCTTTTTCATCTTGTTTCAAGGTTAAATTGCTCTTGAGACCAAATAAATCAAAAGTTTAAATAAAGTATGATATGTTAAAACTTATTTTGTTTGATTGATGTTACAATAATTTGAATTTAAGACTGTTTTTCATAAAACATTTGAAACATTTCCGTCATTGTGTTTTTCTTTTGAAAACTGCGCAGTCTTTGATTATAAAATTTCAAACAAAAAGTACACAACATGAAATATATGTTTCGAAATAATAATTTCCCAAAACTTTGTTATATAAAAACGAATATTTCTTGAGATAAATGAACTTGAAAGTTGATTACTTGATATGGCCATCGCATGCAAAAACAGGGCGGCCTGTGGTGAAAGGATATTGAAAAATCGTCGGCATCATAAGTGTTAATTGATGGATTAATCCAACAATACACTTGCATCAACGAAGTGGCATAGATTGCAGCTCTGCTGTAGGTTTGCATTTCTGCTACGATCATCAACAGAATGTGAAAGACAAACACAACACTTTCAGTTTTTTAGAGACGGTGCTGATGCAATGGTCTCTGTAGACAGGTTGACGTTGATTTCAACCTCTGAGAAAAATTGTTGGGTTCATTTACTGTTCATGAACCTCTTGATCAGTTTATGAACAGTTCATGAACATTACTTGAATTTTACAAACGTTCATGAACACCTTTTAAACAGTTGAATAACAGTTCATGAACTAGTTCATAAACTTTAAATGACCCAATTGTCAAGGACGTTTTCATGAACTATTCATATGAACAATTATGAAATCATTATGATAATTAGGCCGTTTAACGTTAATGAACTGTTTTCATAGAAGACTTATATGACTATAAGGACAATGCGCAAATATTTTCAATGAGTCTGAATGTACATTATTTGTAAACAGTTCAATCAGCTATACTTAATTTTCACAGCTTGTTGATTTGGAGTGATTCAGCTATTCCAATGGATCGCATTTCAGAAATGAAATCTTATCAGGTGATATGAAAGTTATGCAGTAATAACCATATGCAGAAAAGTTATTTTCGTTGGTTTATCTTAATCGGTAGATAAATTGAACACTATCTGCAGGTGACCTTTATATACAGGGCCGATTTCAATAGAAAATTATACTATTTTGGACATTGCAAGAGTGGCTACTATAAACAGGTGGCCACTGCATAGAGGTGACCATCATACTATGTTTGACTGTATCAACCATCGAGTTCTACGCAGCCTACAGTTATTCTTTGATATACCAATGTCATGGATCGTTCTCAAATATGAGTGAATTCCTCCAAAATGATATAAATTGTAAAAGCAATGTTTTCTATCCAAGTTAGAGATTACTGAGCGCTCTTTGCTTTGTATCAGCTACTACAGATGCATGTTATTGACAAATATACAAT
Source organism: Haliclystus octoradiatus (assembly GCA_916610825.1). NCBI lineage: Eukaryota > Metazoa > Cnidaria > Staurozoa > Stauromedusae > Haliclystidae > Haliclystus > Haliclystus octoradiatus. The sequence goes on from OU744447.1 coordinate 3,484,776, forward strand.
ATGCTACACAGATGGTAGATTTTAGTGTTATTGCAGGTAAATAGACTCAATGCGTAAAAAAGTGAAAATCAACATTTTTACCTTAACTTGTTGTATTAAGTGACTTGTTTGCTTTTCCAAGTTTTTTTTTGATAAACTGAGAAATATTTTTGATAAATTTTATAAAATTATATTAATATTTCATTTTACAGTCAATCAATGACATTCTGAGAGTCATTCTGTAAGCACAAGCGCTTGTTTATTGGGAGACATTAACAAATTTACGTATACAAATGAATATTAGCAATAAAAATGTGTGCACAGACGAGGAATTGAACCCCGGCCTCCAGCACAAAGTGCGGACACTCTGTCACTCAGCTACCAATGAACCAGTGCATTTCACACATGTCCCTTGGGTATACAAAAGAATGTATCAATTAAATATTTAATACTGACTATTTAGCCTATTTAAAATTTAGGAGATTTCTGTAAATGTACAATGTCTAGATGCTGTTTAAATCGATGTTCAAATGCGTTTTATGATAAATGACAGTGTGTTATATTTTGTATAGAAAATCAACCATTTTCCTGGAATGGCAGAGATATGCCGCAAAGATTTACTTGCAAAGAACACAGCAAGGTAATTTTATAATTAACAAATAGGATTTATGCTTTCTTTAATATATGTAAAAATTATGTGTCACATAATAATAATAGGCTTTTTTAAGAGGCAACAAAAACTGACTGCCCTCACCATCATCATCATCATCATCATCATCATCATTTATTCAGTACCCGATAAGCTTGGAGCTTTTTTTCACGGGACTATACATAATAAGCAAAATATAATAACAGGCTATAATAAGTTATAGTAGAAAAAAAAATTATTCACAGAGAGAATAATATATACATATATAAAAGTGAGTAAAAATTAGTTAAATGTGTTATTGACATGCATTTGATTCTTGAGGAGATGCTTAAATTTGGCACGGTCACTATTAACCACCTTCATCCCAGACGCAAGACCATTCCACTTTCTAGCACTGGTTTCAGCATGTTTGAATGAATGTGAATGGCTTGGTTCAATGTAGATGTCGTTGTGTGATAATAAGATGACGATATACATTGAAACCTGTACATAACAGCCACCTCCGAGAGGTAGATATATTGACCACTATAGACAGGTGGCCTTTATATACATGTTTGATGCAATAGAAAATACTATTTTAGACATTACAAGAGTGACCACTATAGACAGATGGCTGCTCTATAGAGGTGACCGCTATAGCAGGTGCGACTGTATGCATGTGGTTGCTATAGTAGGTCTTCCATTACATAAAATGTTCATAATATGGACCGGCAGCTAAATGGTTAGAGTGCCTATTTTATCTTTATGTAGCTTTGACGTAGTAATAAACCTCGTCGTAGATTATTACGTAATTTAAATTAGATGTGTCTAAATGAGACTGCTGTTAAGCTTTATAACCCATATAGTTGTATTTAATGTACAGTAGGAAGAAAAAGAAATTACACAACACAAGAATTTTGGTTATATGTTCTTGAACAGTTCATGATCAGCTCAAAACAGTTCATGAACTACATCATGAATATTAAATGTTTCCGTCATCATTTTTTGATCATCATCATGGACTTTATTTAATTACTTTTACAATCACAGTAGGCTATACAAGTATAGATCAAAATCGCCAACAAATTTCGTTGCATTTAACCGATTTTGCAATTTTTGCAAATTGTTCAACACAGGACTTGACCACAAAATAGTTAATAGGGTGACAAAGCAAGGTTGTTGATAAGCTGGATATCACTTTTCAGAACTGCTCTTACATGGGATATACAGTACTTCACATTAATTTTGTAAGGGTATATTTCACTGAAATGTAACTGCACGTCTGAGAAAACATTTGTTGAGTTCATGAACAGTTCATCAACATTTCATAAAAATCGGACTATTTAACTGCCTTCACAGGGAAGTGTCACCTGCTCAGGTTCGATTCTTGTAAGTGAACCTAGTTAAGCAGCAACCTAGCTTTGAAATAACTTAATGATATATATATACATACTTTTGGCCAAGACCTTGCTAAAGAATTTCGGATAGATTGCATATTTGGATAAATGCAATGAAACTCATTGCCAATTTTGATATGCAACCAAACGAGTTATACTTTAACATAATTTAATTGGACGGTTTCCAAATTGACATTTTACTATCTGGTAATGCTATTCACACAATACTGTATTAATGTAGTTTTCTAATGAAAATCATGAAATTTTGTTTTCAAAGGTTATGCAAAGTCTTTCCGGATGAATATTCATTTGTTCCTCAATCATGGATTCTACCATCCGAGTATCTTTTTCTGATTTTCTTTTTTCTTTTTAAACCATTATTATTATGACAACTATTTGAACTCTATATCTTATTTTGTTGCCTCTATAGAATGCTGTAAATCCATCATATTGCAAAATAAATGAAGAAATCATACTTATCCCTGTGAAATAAATTATTGCGTTCATCAACTGTTCATGAAGGGCTTATAAACAATTCATTATTTGTTCATGAACATTTAATGAACAGTTTATAATAAGTTCATGAGCAGTATGATTTTCTTAAACATTTTCTTGAACCTTTTATAAACTGTGCAGCTGTATGCGATATTAATAATCACTTGAGAAAAACGCGAATCATGATTAATGGATTTGTACCACGTGATTTGCTGTTATGTCAAGGCAGCCCACGACAAATGCCCACGGCAGTCCATGACAACCAGTAAAATTACATGGGTTTTCGTTGTACGGCCTATACCTCCACGTTCTATACCCGATAGATGATACCTGACAGTTTCAATTCAGCAGCTAGAGTGCATGTTTTGAAAATGGCGACGAGCTGCGACAAATTTAATAACTTTTCTAAACTTCAAATCAAATGTAACCTATAGTTAAAAATGTTCAAGCTGAAAAATTCAAGACGTATCAGCTTGGGAGTTACGATATTCAGATTTTTTTTTATTTTTTTTATCGTTTTTCCACGAACCGGGTAAGCTTACAGCTTTTTTTCACCGGGGTGGTTGATTAAGTTGTTAGTATTTTGAAGCTTGTGTGTGTTTAATAGCCGGATGCCCTTCCTGACGCCAACCTATAGTGCTCCGGACAGGGATTGAACCTGAGACCCTGCGGGCCGTGGTCCAACACCCTAGCCACTACACCAAGGCCGCACTGATGTGTACTGTTTAAGCTGTTTTTAGATTTGAATTATTCAATGTTTGAAGATGTTAATTACAATTTTGCCAGATTATTTACGTAAAACTGAGATAATATATTCAGCTTATAATACTGTCAGCTATTGCGTCAAATCATTATCTAAGAAGACTCTTATTGAGATAATATAATGACCTTTTTAAAAGTCTTGAAAACGCAAATTTCAGTTGCATTATCTTAGTTTTCATTGTTTTGATAATTTTATATAATGTAAATGTTATCATCCTTAACAGTTTGAATTATTAGACATGTTCTGTTTAAGAGTCATTGTCGAGAATTAAGAAACCGAAAGAAATTGAAAACATTCATTGTAAAACCCGCTAATGGAGCTATGGGGAACGGGTATGAACAAAATATCATTTTATGGAAATACTTGATTCACCTGTCATCGTCATCGTTATTATCATCATCATCATCATTTATTGAGAACCTTTATGTCATTTGGCTTCTTTTGAAAGGGATCATTATATAATTAAATTAAAATAGTTACGAATATGATTACAATGTAGATAAGAAAATGTAGATTAGTGAATGATTAGTCTTTACATACTAAATTTGATTTATACAATTTTTGAAAAAGCCCCACGGTCAGTGATATCCTTTGGATTAATGTGACAGAAATAGATTTGAGATGAATTTTGAGACGAAAAACCTTTGTGTTTCAGCAGCGTTGCATAGCAACATGATCATCCTGCTGATGCGTGATAAGTATGTGCTAAAAAGTGTTAAAACGAAAAGTTATAACTTTGAAGGTATATAGAATTTTGGTTATTAAACTTACGTTTTATGTTAAATCTTACGGGAATTAACTTTTTATGCACAGCAACCCAAAGTATATACAAATGTATAATTTCTGAGTTGATTTCCCAACAGTAATATAGAACATTTTACAAAGCGTAAAATGTCTTTTATGTTGAGTTTGCTCTTTACCTCAACTGATCCCTGAATTGTCTATTGCTTGTTTCTGTCAGGATATTTTTAATGAGAAGTACGGATAGAATTGATTACTGTGAGAATTACATCATACAAGAATATATTGATAAGGTCAGTAAAGAGAAACATGCTACCTCTCCCCTGCGAAAAACAGCTCAGGAGTTCATGAACTGGGGGTCATTACGTAGTTAAATTGTGCGGCTTTGTACACGGGAAAGACGGTGTGACGGTGTCAATCATCAAAGTATGTACGCATATTGACTGTCACTGTATCCCTTTTTGAAAGACTTTAATTCAAGTATTTATCAGTTTGTCAACGACTAAATGGATTTTTACAGCAAAAAGTTATAACTTTAATATTTTTCTCTTTTCAAAAAGGGTTGCACTTGCATACATTCGAAACAGCAAAAACAAATTTCATAAAAATACGCGGGGGGGGGGGGGCTACAAAAGTTTCAGTACTTACGTAGAAGGATTGATCTGAAAGGTACAACTGCTTAAGGATGGAGCCAAATATTGGAACATTTTCTATATACAGTACGTACGTACTTATTTCTGTACGTACTTTATAGATAGCCTCTCATACGAAAGCCGGAATCAATCTATAAAAATTGATTGGATAACTGCCTATAAACATAGTATTTGCTGATTTATAGCTTCACGGGAGTCTAAAAACTATGTATCCATCTTTTTCAAGCTAGGAGTATTATAGAAAGAATTGCCATGTGGAACTCAAATTGCCATGTAAAGAACCAATCATATTTATTTAAAGTCGTACTCCACTGTTAAAAGATACAATAAATAAGAAGATTCCCCATTAAGAATAATCTTGAAATTCAATTGAGACAGGTGTAAGTTATTGTATGCACTATTACTATAGGCTTCATATCATTGCAAAACTATAAAAAGATATACAGTCAAACCTGTTATAACGGTCACCTCTATACGGTGGTCACCTGTCTATAGTGGCCACACTGAAAAAAATCCAAAATAATATTTACTATTAAATCAACCAAGTATATAAAGGCCACCTGCATATAGTGGTCAATTTATCAACCTATAGTAGCTGCCTGTTATATACAGGTTTCATTGTAGTTTATTTTTCATACAAATAATTGAATATCACATAGAAATACACAATCATATCATTGATGAAGGTAACCAGTCGCTTTCAAGTATTACGTCATTGTGAACACGATTGGCTATTACGTCGAAAAGTTTTATGTCGAAAAGTTTAACGTCGAAAATTTAACGTCGAAAAAAATAAACCGCAAAAATGGATGTTTAATGTCGAAATGCGGTTTTATTGCCATTTTATTTTTCTGCGTTTTTTTTAATTGTGCTGTTAAGTGGGAATAAACCCCCAGACTATCTTTACATATGTAGTAGAACTCGACGTGAAAAAAACAATGGCGTAATTTTTTTTTCGATCTGGAAATTATTTCTTGGTGAAAAATGCCTTCAAAGTGGTGTTTTGACCCAAATGTCGCTGAGAAAAAAAAAGGGATTGGATCTAGCTTTATGACGACAAAGTCACAAGTCGTGCATTTTGGGATTTATGTCGAAAATTTAACGTCGAAAACATTTTTTCGACGTTAAACTTTTCGACGTTATAGCGTACAATCCATTGTGAATACAAATATGACTCCGTCATATATAATGAGAACTAAGATTTAAAAACGAACACGAACTTCTCAGAGACTTAAATCCAAACCAAAATTCCCAGGCGGTTTCAATCCGCTCCGTATAATTTTAAATTTCATTTCATTACAGTAATTTACAGTAAGGTAAATCACAGTAATTTATTATAAGCTGTATAATATTTCAAAATAAAGCAACTCTTAAAAAAGGAACAGAAGATTCCTCAAACGTTGTGCATGAAAATAAAAAGTATGTAATGTGATTTTATTGGATATTTTATTCATGTTTTCCATTTACGCAGCCTCTGTTACTGGATGGTTATAAATTTGATCTTCGACTTTATGTCTTTGTAATGAACATTGATCCTTTGAAAATCTTTCTATACAACGATGGATTGGTAAGCAAAACATTATTATGTTGAATGTTGATATTATGTATCGTATTCAGCTGATTACACTTAGCGTAGCGTCAGTGCAAACCTTGACTTGCTATAAGTCTCATTTATTTTATGACTATTTGATATGTTGGTAAGTGCCGCTTACCAACCTTCAAATCTTGGCACATTAAAGTCAGTGGGACTTTGAGCCAGTTAAGTGCAAACCATGTCGGTAAGATTTTCACTACAACCCCTGCGAAAACAGTTCAGGAGTTCATGAATCAACAGTTCATCAACAGTTCATGAACAGTTCATCAACAGTTCATGAACGTTAAATGGCCCCAAATTTTCATGAACTGTTCATGAACTGTTCGTGAACTGTCTGTGAGGGTTCATGAACTGTTCATGAACTCCTGAACTGTTTTTCGCAGGGGAATCCGTAACGTAATGAAAATCACTGCGCTACGCAGAGCGTATTGTATCGTATCCAAGTTCCGTCGTGTATCCAAAACCCCAAGACGATACGAAAATCGCGCTTACTCCTAACAATTTTACTATTCTTGTTTAACACTTCTCCATTTTTTGATTTGCACTTAAATGGATTGAATTATAGTTTTAGTTTAGTTTTAGCTTAGTACCAGTTTGAGGTATCTCCCCTATAAGAAAACGCGTAATATTCTAGTTAACCTTTATTTTTATTTTTTATGTAACTAATTTGCCTTCCATGTACATACTTTTAACATGTTGCTCTTTTGCCTTATTCCTATATTTCCTATATTCCTATATCAGTCCTGTGAAAAAATCTTGTAGGTTATCAGGTTTTCTGAATAAATGATGATGATGATGATTACCCTGTCTTTGATTCAACAATGATATTTTTTAGGTTCGAATGGGTACCGAAACCTACATGAATCCAAAAGAAAGTAATCTGGTAAGTATAATGGTTATATTATAATTACATCTATGTAAAGCCTTGAAGTTAACTAACATATGTAATCAGTATATGCTTTGTTGATAAATATAGCTACAGTACGTGAAACCTTTATATAACAGCAAGCTATAAGAGTTGACCATAATACGCAGGTGGTATTTATTTACAGGATCGATTCGATAGAAAATACTATTTTAGACAAACGAAGATTGAACACTATAAACAGGTGACCTTTATATACAGGATTATTCAACAGAAAATACTATTGTAGACATCGCAAGAGTGACCACTATCTGTAGGTAGTCTTTATACATAGGGTTGATTCAATAGAAAATACTACTGTAAAATCTGTATATAACAGCTAGCTATGATTGGTAGATAAATTGACAACTTTCTGTAGGTGGTTTTTATACATCGGGCTGATTCAATAGAATTTACTACAGTAAAACCTGTATATAACAGCCAGCTATTAGAGGTAGATAACTTGAACACAATCTGCAGGCGGTCTTTATACATAGGATTGATTCAATAGAATGTGCTATTTTGGACATTTCTAGTTTGGACATTATAGACAGGTGACCGCTGTATATAGGTAACTGCTGTATATAGGTGACGGTTATAGCGTGTTTGACGGTATGATTTATTGTTTAAAAATTTTTAGGATTGTTTGTATATGCATCTAACAAATTATTCAATCAACAAACATAGTGACAATTTCAAACGATCGTCAGAAAATGACACAGGAAGCAAAAGGTTTGTTTGAGAAATCAATATATCATTGTTATCATCATCATCATTTATTCAAGACCGCGCTATGTTATAGGTAAAAAATGATGATTTCCAATAGCAAACGACACCGTTAGTCTACTTGGTAGTTATGAGATATTGTATAGACTATATAGAAGGAAGGATTAGCTCAGATAGCAGGGCTACTGAACTTCTGATCGGTTCATATCATATTGACTGTGATTCAAATTCCCCCATTTCAACTCAGCATTGACCTTATCTAAAAACATCAAATGAGTGCTATCTAAAGCCCGTTTTCCACTCACAACAAATGTCGCGCGAAGCGAAATCAACCTGCGCATGCGGAGTAGTCGTCTTGTCAAAATTTCGCACTGCGTTGTAATTTGAAAAATTTCAAACTTTTCAGATGTTGCCAGGGCGCAAAATGTCGCAAGCCAATCAAATAGCTAGTTATTTTGAGATGATTCGAAATGAGCCTAGAATGTCCAGATTTGTGTCCCTAAATTAAAATTGAACCAATCGCCCTTTTCGAAATAGTCAAACTTTTACATTTATTTAATTTGATTCAGTAATCTGTATTTTATTGTAATCAATGTCAGTCTGAGCATTGAAAGTAACATTTGATAATTTGCAGACCTATTAAAAAATAAAAAAGTTATTGCAATAAATTTTTTCCATTAAGTTTTTTGTTTTCCTTTTATTTAGAAAGCTCGAGGTAGATTTGTAAAGCGTAACAATCGTCAAAACACGGAGTATAGAGAGGGAAATCAGATTTAATTTGTCGAGAGAAAAAAGAATTTATGTAACAATAATTGCGTAATCAGAGGAGAAAGCTTGCAAACGAATCTAAGTCTATATAATCTAATGTAGAAACAGACATCATTATTGTAAAAGAGGATAAATTTTGGATTGTAAATTAGTGCAAATCACTTATATACGAGTCAAAACTACCTTTTTTCGACAGAAAAAGCATTTTTTAACAACATAATTTATTATTTTATCAAGATCAACGTTTCGATAACCAGCTATAGGGATCATTTTTAAGATAACTAACCGAAACGTTTATCTTAGTAAAATAATAAATAAATAATAATTTTTACTCTTTCTGCCAAATGCATGTCACAGTAGCTTCTGTTAGAAAGCTAACATTAACTCATTAATTACAAACAGTTTTTGAAGCAATCGGTTTTGGTGACATATTATAACATTCTTATGAATAATGCGCAACATTTTGACGATCAATCTGTCGCTCTCATCCAATTTTATTGTTATCGCAAACTGTGTTCTCAAATCCAGATCGATCAAAGCCATGCTGGAGAAGCTTAGACAACAAGGGACAAACACATCAGTGCTATGGGAAAATATTGCAGTAAGTATGAAATGATCTCTATAATTTATTATTTTCCACAAACCGGATAAGCTTGCAGATTTTCAGCGGGGTGGCAGGATGGTGCGTCTAATAGCCAGATGTCCTTCCTGGCGCCAACCTATAGTGCTCCGGACAGGGATTGAACCCGAGACCCTGCTGGCCGTGGTAAAACGCCCTTGCCACTACACTAAGGCCGCATATACGACTAGCAATGATATATGTTTTCTTTCGATGTGAGAGACAGAAAGCAAAGTCTAAAAATTGAAGGCCGTCATAACCATATTTGGAGGATACTGATTCTAATAATATGTTTCTCAAAGCTGTCACGCTACAATTAATGGAGACAATTACTCCGGACTTACATCCATAGATCCATACAGATACACAGATTCTGAAATTTGTTGATTGTTCTTGATCTTCTTGAGCTTCGCTGACGGTGCATGATATTACAACGAAGTAACTCCAAGCATGCCATCTGAATTATAGAAATTATCCACATAATTTTATCCTGAAGAATCGTAGGAGGATTGTGCAATTATTTCTTCAACACCTATTTAAGAAAAAAAAAAATATAGATCATCTCAGGCATCGTGAGCCCAAACCGTCAATCCGTTGTTCATCTCTACAAGTGTGAATTGTGTAATACGAATTATGTCGGTTTCACACGCCGGCACCTCCACCAACGGATTGACGAGCACATAGAAATGGATATATTGCGTGCAACACGAGAACTCACAGACGTGTCATAAACAGAATTTATGCCAATTTTTCAATTCTTAAACACTGCCAATCAAAATCAGATTGTCTTACTTATGAAATTCTGTTCATCGGGGAATTAAAACCCATTCTAAATAAACAATCTGACTCTATAAGGGCAAAACTTTTTTGATTTCTATGTTCCTTTTATTTAAATTTAAAGATATTTTATATATATGGCTTACATGTAACTTATATTTTCTTAAATTGAAAATGGCAGATGTATTAGATTGTCGAAACGTCGTTCAAATTAATAAAGAAAAAATTACTGTTGCCCTTGACCTTTTTACATTTTTATGTTTCACAAGGAAGCTTTTTTTTACAACCTATTTAAGTATTACTGTTATGATGACTCTTCCAAGCCACTTGTAATAAGCTGCAAAGAGATCTTAATTCTTGTAAGAGGTATTTTGTTTTATATAAGGTCTGTTTCACTCGCATTGAACATTTCTTGTTTTAATTTAAATTTCTTCTGGAAACAATTGACGGGAAAAGTCAGTGGCAGCAGTTTTCTAATTTTATTTTGATTCGTAACATTTTGGACATTTTTGCTTAAACGCACTTGTTGTCTGCATAGTTAGAAAACATTTTCTAGATTTGAGTAATCCGAAGCATCCTCAAGTTAAGAATTTATTCCTTTGGATTTTTACTTTTACCACAAATTGGATGGATAAGCTAATTTCTATTTTTGCCGGAGTTGTTGGTCAGTTGATTTTATGTTGTTGGTGCTTATGTGAGTTTATTGGCCGGTTGCTGGTTGTTTATTGACCTGACACAACCTAAAAGCGCTCTGGCCAGGGGTTGCATCTAAGTCCCTTCCAAGGTCAAATACCTACCCACTATACACACAGACCCATTGTCATTCATTTCTATCGATGAATCTAACTATACACTATGACACCATATATAATATAAGTATCGTTAACTCTACTGTGTAGATGTAGTATAGTGTACAACAACAAGCTAATTTTTCTTGTGCCAAGTAAAATCTTCTTACTACAGCAATCTTCTTCTTTCCCTATTATGTACTCTATATCAGAGCCATCAATTAAGAGTTGATAGACTCTTTCTTGTGCCGCTCTTGGCTTCCATTGGACAGATGCCAGTCACGTGATTTTATGGGAGCCATTATTGTTCCGTCAAACTCAGGCTTGCGAAATTTGAACAAAGCGCGGGAAAATAATATCAGGAATTCAAAATACCTCGTGTCCCAACTCTTTAAAATAAATGGCTCTGCTATTATACCGTCACGTGTTATTCTCTGATTTTTTATAGGATGTGATTATCAAGACAGTCATAGCTGCATTTCCACATGTCTCTCATGCATATCGCATGTGTCGAACTAATGACAATCTACCCGAAGAAAGTGCGTGTTTTGAAATTCTTGGCTTTGATATTTTATTAGATCGTGCATTAAATCCATGGGTTATCGAAGTAAGTTATCCACATCGAAGAATATTTTATCATTAGAACAATTAACATAACTCCCACCATTTTGTTGATTTAATTCCTTTGGGCTGTTTTTTGTTTGGTTCATATTTTCGGCCATGTCATTGGAATTTATTTCCAAAAGTTGTTGTCATGGTTGTCCTTCATTCATTCATCAAGTATAGTTGTTTCTATCGCACTATAGTAAAAAGAAAAAATATATTATTAAAACCGAATATTATCACCCACGAATTGATATTATGCTTAATTATCAAGGATCCTCTCTTTTTTATCAAAGGTGAACAGAGCTCCAAGTTTTGGAACTGATCAAGCTCTTGATTTTGAAATTAAATTCGGCGTTCTATATCAAGCATTGAAACTCTTGAATATCAGGTACTGTAATGCTCTCCAAACCCCCTCCAAACTTCTCCAGAGACCACGTTAGTAAAACAGTTCGGCATGCTTTTTTCCTAAGAATTTATTATGAATAATTTTACTTGGTTTATCGCAATATAGTATACCAAGTATATGTACTGCATCCTCTGCATGTGTAGATTGCAAGTATTCCTGATTATTGTAGCTAACTGCATGATTTAGGAGATTGTCTTGATTACAATGATTGATTTATTTAGTATTAAGTTTGCTGATACTTAATAAGTTTGCCCCGACTAAACTAATCCCAGAGTGAACACAAAGTCAACAACTATTTTATTGGTTTTTTGGAACGATATTACCCTTTTGCATCAATCCACCGGGTTCTTTTTCCTTAATTAATATTATTCTCGCTATATCGCTATATCGATAAAAAATATAACTTTTGTATTGGCAGCTCTTTTGCTACTACAATGGATACCGAGAATCTAAAACAATTCGAATCAAAATATATATGTTAACAACTTTCAATTTTAATGCTCGCATCTTCTTACATATTTTTTCACATCTATCGTGTTGGTGTGGTGTAGCAATCCAGAGCCATCTATTTACAAGAGTTTGGACACTCTTTTATGTGCCGCTCTTAGTTCCAATTGGACAGATGCCAGTCATGTAATTTTATGGACGCCATTTCGTTCCGCCAAACCCAGGCGCGCCAAAATAATATCATGAATTCGAAAAACTTATTGTTCAAAAGCAAAACCTCATTTTCAATGGAGCGAAAATGGTGATCTTCGAGCCCAAAGGTTAGGGGTCCCGACTCTTACAAATAGAAGGCTCTGCTAGCAATGCATCCCGGGGTAACGGACTTTTCAAAATACACTACCTCGGTTATCAAACTTTTCTTTAGACAATTCACAAGGGCCCTGTGAAAGGGAACCTGTGAAAGGCTTTATAGGAAACAAAATTGTTTTTTTTTCTTTGCTTGAGCAGAACTAGTGATCGTAAGAGGGCTTTGGATGCTGATAAATTGAAATCAAGACAGCGATTGATGCGTCAACCAACCAGACCCAACCGAGATTTACCGGTAAGTGTACTCAATACCCATGCGTTTGTTTGTTTGAAGCCTGCTCAATCGACTTATTCCTTAAAATGCCAATTTCTGTTGAATTGTTTGAAACATTTAGAAACATTTAGAAAGATTGCGTATATAATCGAGCAACGACATTTCGGAATGGAATTGACCATTGATTATATATAAGGCAAAGGTAACACCGCATATAGTAGTAAGTAATTGAGACGGTATCGCCATATCGAAGGCAACCGTACCACTACTCTATTTCTAGGAGAGTGACTCTTTTTGCTGAGAGAAGTGATGTTAAACGCTCTCTATTGGTTTCAGCCGCGACAATGTCTTCTAATTTGATTGGCTGGGCCGGGCTGCATTGAAATTTTGAGTTATATTATACCATATATAGCCAGCAACATTTTAATGTGAAGATTGTATTTGGCGAATCGAGGATCAGCAGTGCTTAAATGATGAATATATTATTATGTTTAATTGTTGTGCTTTTAGGAATCTCAGCAAGAACTTCATACTCTGGGCAAGAAGAAGGAGCAATTGGTTAGTTTTCTATCCTAAGCTAATAGACAATTGATTATAATAATACATTTAAAATTAATTATATTGAATGTAAACTCGGATACACACATGTCCAGCAGACACACCGACGCCGGAGCAACGTTGTTCCAACGTCGGTTGGTTTTTTTGAGGCTGGATTTGGAATATCCAACGTTGCTCCAACGTTGTTTCGTCAACAGAAATCCGTAGGTGCTCACTGTTAGGTATGACAAAGAATACTTGGGAATGGAAAGTAAAGAAAAGATTGAATATAATACTAGTACGACATTGCTTCGTATTCTTCTCCTGTGAATAATAAAAATAGTGTTTACGTGTTTGGTCTTCACAACCGCATCATATATTTCACTAAATTGTTGTGCGACACTATTGCTCAAAGGCTTAATCTGTCATTTTAAGGCTATGTTTCAAACTCCCTGCTTGATGTACATTTTATTTCATTTTTTGATTTGATAATATTTCTTTTTTTATTTATTTGGGAATTTATTTGATTATCGGAATTGTTCATTTCATTATGGAATTAATAATGAAAAGTAAAAAAAGCTCAAAAGTCTGACATGACTAATTAGTATTTGATACCGGTTGATGCTCACTTCTCCCACATTGATTTCCTGTTTCCAAAACACTTTTTCTGATATCAAGATTTGATTCGAACAAAAATTGCGCATGCAAGTAAGATAATGCTTCTTGGAAGTGTTTAAAGCGTGACACGAAAGAAAACTGGATTGGGAAGTTTCAAACAGGATTATCTTAAGTTCTCGAAATTCTCTATTTAGAAACAGCAACTCAATGATGTCAGACGTCAGGCAACGAAGGAGGATTTCGAGAATAAGAATCTTGTAAGTTGAATTTTACATGTTTTGTCATTGTTTTAAAATCTTCCTATTGTTAAATGTTCACACTCCTCCAATGTAGTTACTCTGCGGCATTGGTGTAGTGGCTTGGGCGTTGGACCACAGCCAGCAGGGTCTCGGGCTCAATCCCTGTCTTGGAGCACTATAGGTTGGCATCAGCAAGGGCATCCTGTTATTAAACGCCACACACAAGCTTCAAAATACTAACCAATTTAACCAACCACCCCGGTTAAAAAAAGCTGCAAGCTTACCCGGTTTGTGGAAAAATGATAAACCCCAAAAAAAACAAAAATCTCTTCTATTTCTCTATAACAATGCATTAATTATAGATTTCAAATGTTTTTGATTTCAGGGCAACTACACACGAATTTACCCAACAGAAAATAGAAAGCTTGCTGACAAATACAAACAATTAATTGATGAATCAGAAAAATGTTTTACAGGTGAATACACTTCACAGAATTCCTGAATTCGTGTACGATTTTTTTTTGATAATAAACCAACAACAAGAAAAGCAACATATGAAAACGAAAGTAGTATCCCTAGCTAGATGTTCGAAATAGTATAGTAACATTAAGATATCTTTGTGAAACATTGTAAATCGATGGTACCAGTTATTGATTTTCATTATATATTTGAACGACGATGTTTTTGAACGTAATTTTCGGGTATAGTTATGGGGAACGACGTTTGGAAAAACTCAAGCAAATTCAAGAGGTCAAGCTTTCCAAAACACGAATAATATGAAATTCTTAATTAAATAAGTATACTATATATTCTAAATTCAGAAGAAGAGCTACTTGTTAACATATTTGATCAAATACGTCAGTGAAGCAATAGTGCATTTTATTTACAACGACGTTTCGGTTTTATTTGTTAGCCATTTTCAAGTTATGGTTTACAATCATTAAGATATATTTATTTACAATGTTGAAGGGTTGACTGTTAAACCAAACACTTAAATAATTTTGCTTTGGTAACTTCGGGTTGCGTAAACCATAATAACTTAAAAATAACTAACGAATGTAGCCATAACGTTGATCTATATACTACAGTAGAAACTGTTTATAACATCATCTTTTAATAGTGGATTACTGTTTATAACGCACTGAATTCAACTGATGATACCTTGTGAAATTTGGTAGCTTTCTTCTTATAAATAATTGGCTCAAACGGCATATAACCTATAATATACCTTTTGAAAGTTGTCTAGGGGTCCTGATTTAAACGGTCACTATACTGTATTACCACTGTCGTTTTTGATCCAATATATTCAACATCACATATAGACAAAGACTATACTCTAGAACCCTTCTAGAAACATCTATTAATTAATTCATCAGTGTCTACATAATCACGTTTTATTTTCTACAGGTCGATCAACTCAAAAAAGTTGGCAATTGAACCTTGCAATCAGGGTATGGTAGTGATTAAAAATTATAATTATAGTTACACGCATTCATGATAGTGTTTTAAGTCGCACATATTCTGTACCCGGAGGGGGTACCTTCCATATTTTTTAGACGGGGGTGTGCCATTTACAAAAATCGAAAAAAAACTCAAGGTTTCAGAGGAAGGGAGAAAGGAGACCCTAAAATTTCATGTTTTTACTAGTAAAACAAAGGAAAAGTTCCAAAAATTTCGGAAATATCTAAAATGACACCCTGAAATTTCACAATAAGTTGGAAAAAGGCACCCCTTAAAAATGGCACGTCCCCGTATAGCCAATGTATGGAAGTCTCCCCTCCGTAAACCCGGGAACAGCGGGGCACCAATGTATGTAAAGTCTTCGATAGGTTGTACTATTTAAAAACTAAGCGGTTAGCACCAATTTTTAATACCAATGAATTCAGAACGTTCAATTCCAGAATTTGAAGAATTCTGCCCAGCAAAATGTGGACTGTCCCAAAATACTCCGATTTGAGATGAAAACGTTATGTTATATACAATCAGATTGAGTTCGAAATACAACATAAAAAATCTTGAATAATCTAATAAAATGAAAGATAGAACTAATTTCTCTCAAGTTAAATAAATTTTTCATGACAACAAGGAAAGATAACTGATCAATTCAATCATCGTTTTAATAGTTTAGCTGTATAAAAGTCTCAAAAACTGACAGTTTTTAGAAATCATATCATGCTTTTTTGTATAAAGGAGAGAGAGTTATTGGATCAGCTGGAGCAAGTTGAAAGTGATGAAATAACAATGATAAACGCAAAAGGAAGGAAAGAAAGACGACTATTTCACCAACAAAGCAATTTATCAAGGGTAAGACAACTGATTTTGTAAATATACTATTATAGATACATGTTATCTTTATTTCATTTATGTTTTACTTCTTTCCATTATTTGTATGTCGCAAATCGGCATAATTGATTTGCAGTGTCAATAAAGCTGAGATCAATAAAGAGCACTTATCATCAGTGATCTCAGTGAAATGAGCCATTCCTCTAGAAATATAGGAGTGGTACGGATATCTTCGGTAGGCCGATACCGTCTGGATTACTTACTACTATATGCGATGTTCACTTTTTCTTATTTATAATCAATGGTCAATTCTATTCCGAAATGTCTTTGCTTGATTATACACGAAGTATTTCTAATCAGTCCTTTGAAAAAAGTTTCAATGTAACCCCCACACATCCAATCCTACCCATCTTATACGGCTGTGACAGTATAGCAGATACTTCTTGCCACATCTAACATAGTCTGAACTCTTTTGCACTTTCAAAAACTGATCTTTGGATCAAAAAATTAGTATTGTAGTCATTAGTATAAGATAGGCAGTAATATATTTGAAATGCAGTTTAGAGGAATATATGTAAATCAATTATCATTTAAGAAAAATTACATTTTTTCAACAGTCGCGATCGATCAACGGATCTCAATCCAATACGGATTTGAGTTCGCCGCAGATCTCGTCTCGGAATTCAAAAATGGCCTCAAATGCATCCAGCTTCAAACTATCAACAAACGAAACGAGACATATGAAATCATCGACATCTTCATCGAACCTTTATGCACCAGGGGTTTTAGTAAGTGAAATATTTGTGTTTCTATCATTGCTTATTCCGGGGGGGGGTACTTCGAAACTAGTGTATGGGATGTGTTATTTCGAAAATTCCGCCAACATCCCAAACTTGCAGGTCATGCTTGAAATCATACTCCAAAAAATGCCAGAAATGTAGTGTTTCTTAGCATTTTGCAATAATAATGACACCTCACAGAAAGCACCTCACAGCAGGACATTTTTTGGTTATCAAATTTACAGCTGCATTGTGAATTTGATACCCCAAATTGCCAGCATGGTGCCAGAATGGTATCCCAAAAATGGCACATCCTGCATAGCGCTTACATGGAAATACCCCCCGGGTGATTTTGTAAATTCGAAATTCAAATTTTTTGGATTCTATCTCCTTATAATTAACCACTCCAATTCCCCTCTTTTCTGGATTGGTTGATGATGATGACAGCTAATCTTTGTCTGGCAACATAAATCGTCGTTAATCGATTTCACTTTACAGTGATCGATTTTCTATAATTTAATTGGGTCATTAAACTTTCATTATAAGTATAAAAATATAGTAATATATATTTGAATATTGTAGCTTCGTATTTTTCAAGTTAAAAATTTAATATGACAGAGTAAATTGTCTTGTTCTAAAAGGGGCATGTTATTTATATTTCTCGAGGCTTGTTACCATTTTTAAAACACATGTTCAGGCTATTGAACTGTATTGTTATTAGAATATTTGCACTATATTAATGATAATAATAATAATAATATGCAAACCATCGAAGAGAGTGCTCGATACAGTTAAGTAAAGAGCATGTATAAATGAAACAAAGATTAGTCAAGTTTTACAACGACTCTGTATTTCGCGCTTGTGTGCTCTTCAGACGGAATTTATACTAATCCGAATTAGAATAAATTCTGTCTATAGAACGCAGAAGCGTGAAACTCAGAGTCACAGTAAAACTTGACTAATCTTTGTTTCATGTATTGTTATTATCATTACCGTCTATCGATATGCAAGTGATAATACTTCAATTCCGATTTACTCTTCAATAATTGTGCTACTGATATGAGATACTTTTAATACATCAGCGTGTTCTTTTCCATCTCTGCTTTAGGATGACTTATCATTAGCTGATAGCCTTGACGAAAAAGATAGAGAGTTGACGAAACAAGTATTGCGTGCATTAAATCATATGAAAATTAAATTCCCTGGAAAAAACGACACTGAGGCAGATAAAATACTTGGAGAGGTAGGTTTCTCATCATTATGATCATCATACAATAATAGTATGTGGTAAAATGTATGAGGCAGAAATGTCCGTACGTGGGAGTTGAACCCACGATCTCCGAATGTCCGATCTAGTGCTACTGTCGAGCTATGCGGTTATCTAATCTGCCTTCACAAATAATGCAAGTCACTCGTACAGTTACACGGTGAATTCGTACAGTTACACAGCGCGCAGCTCACTTTCAACAGATCTCGTCATTGTAAGAATAAGGCTCGATTCTCAATGAGCAACGAAGCACCACAGTTTCTCGCAATCCCTGTGGACCATTTAATCCGCCATCCTTAGATAGTATACTCAACTAATGATTTATATAAAGACAAGTCTGAGTTCATTATTGTGGGGTTTGGACCACAGTCAACCAGAATGATCAAATATAAATTCCAGTTGCTCTGTCATCTAAGCTAATTCATCCTTATAATAATACACAGCTAATTAGGAACACTGAGGATAGGAATCTCTGATAATGTAAGATCAAACCATGATCAAACCAAGAACATTTCAAGTCTCAATTTCTTTCCAATTAAATTTTAGAATCCAATTTGAAATTCTCACCAAACGTAAACCTTTCCATGCTATATATATAACTAAGCCAGTAACTTTTTTCTCTACGCAGATTCAAGAAAACTGGAAATTTCACAAACCAAGGGTTGCATCATATTGGCTTGTCAAATTAGACTCAGTAAAGCGGCGCAAGGTAATCTAGTCAAATACCTTTGAAATATATATGTGCTTCCTAAGTAAGAAAATCAAAAGGAATTTATGAATCTGATCATTTTCAGATAGAGCTAGATGGATTTGATAATTTAATGATGATTTTCCATGAACTTCGGTATCTAATGAAGTCAGTATCGCCATGTCGAAGTTGCCCGTGCCGAGCGGCTACTATTTCTAGAGAAGTGGACCTACATGTGAACCTAATATCCTCTAATATCAAAACGATGTCAATAAAATGCCACACAAACACTTTTCAATCTGAGACTTTTTTCTACATTTTTCCTTTTTGACTACATCCGGAAGAATACCAGCATAGTAATACAGAGGGCCAATGCATTGTGCGTATTGGGGAATTTCCCAGAACAATTAACATGTACAAACGTAAATTAGCCATAGATATAGAAGATAGATAGCTAGTTTTTTTCTTAAGTTTTTTTTTTTTTTTAAATATGTAATAAAATATCAATGTAAATATAATTTTACTACCTTTAAACAAATTTCCTGTCTATTGATTAATTTTGTATGATTAAAATGAATATATTCAATAAATCATGATGTGAAAAAAATAAATAAATTGAGACTTGAATTGAATTTGAATTTGACTTTACTATTGGTAACCCGGGTAAACAAGAACATTGCTTCCAATCATAGTTCGACAATTCGAGATTCTCGACCATATTGAACTATATTCATGATAACTTACGTCGACCATATTGAACCATACGCGTTATCCCTCTTAGGTGCTGGTCCCGTGAAGAATTTTCGAAGATCAAGTATATTAAACACTTTCTTGTGCAATATATGTGATGTATAAACACTCGCATTGCTTTGAGGAACTCGCATGTTTGCATAATATAAATGCATGTTTTTATTATAAATTGAAATCCATACTTTTTTAGGTCATCGATATTGTCAGAAGTAACGTTAGAGCAATTTTACAAAGGATATGGGAGTTGCCTAATATCGATGAATTGCGTTTATCGAAACATTTTACCAAGTTATATAATCGTTTTCTATGGGGTAATGGCCAGGGAATGTGGCACTGTTTCAATCCTAACGGGTAAGTGGCAATTCAAATCTAAACACTATAAATATAAGTTATGGAAAGTTACAAAACTTTTCTTAACATGATCTTGAAAGAGCAACATTGACTGGCGGTCGCTATAAGAGCTTAATTTAAAATAAGCTTAGCGTAAATTCGATAATGAATGCCATTAATGGCTTCGGCATGGCTTCAAATTTCAAGTTTCAACATGGTTATAGACACAACGACAAACACACACTCGATTTTATTCGTGCAGAGCCTACTGATCATTTTTTGGCCTTTAAGACTTTTAGCTAGACATGTTAATACGAAGACATTCAAGTGAAATCATTTTAAATTGAAGTTTGAATCGTTTATTCTCCTTCCACAGCATAAACAAACTTCATGATTCTGAATTTATTCTACTCCAGAAAATAAAGCACGATCCTCCGAGGCGAGTGCTTTCAACATTGATTTCTAGTGAGGCATCATTTCCAGACTTTACATCTTCAAATTCCTAATAATGTCTTGATAAGTGTGTGGACAATTCCACGTACTTATAAAAATTTGGGAATGAGCAAATAACAGAAATCCTTGTTGTCGAGGCGTTTGTCATTCATTGCCTATAGTTTGCCTCGTCTGTCATTTTCTGTTTTTAAAGCTTTCTGGGCTGGATCACGTATTTCTTTAATTGAAACATGTGATTCTATGTGACTATATCAATATTTTCTATATTATTATATGTAGCGTAAGTTGTAGTACTGATTTAGCCTTGGTCTCAATCATATTCATATATAAATTAAAGCTTTAAATACTATATTATACAATAATCAGAAAACCAGACAATCATCTTTGCTTTGTATTTTGAATATAAAATAAACACATCTTTTATTTTGTCCAATTTTAGAGAAACATGGGAAGTTCTCCTTACAAAAAGCGCGTCTGGTGTTGCTCCAGTGAGTTCCATTTTCTTTTCGATATGATAATATATATTTATAATGTCGCAGTTGTATTAGGACCATGTAGCTGTCAGTTGTTGAGGAATGCCGTTAAAATATTGTAATTATAATAAATATAAATAATTAAGACGGTATCGCCCTACCGAAGGCACCCGTACAACTCCTATAGCTCTAGAGGAGCGGCTCATTTCGCTGAGAGCAATGCTGTTAAAAGCCTCTTTATTGATCTCAACCGCAACACCGCAGCTCAATTTCAAAAGATGTCATGACAGATAGACCTCGATTGTCAATACGTAACAATTCTGCGCCGCAGCTACTGACAATGCAATTCCCTCTTGATCGTTCGATCTGCCATCCTTTGATGGTACTTATTTGATGTTTTAGCCAATTACAAAGTCAAGGCTGAGATGACCTTTGGGAGATTTGAGACCCAGTCGATTAGATATTTTCCGATCTGAAGATATAATTATTTACTAAAATGGACATGAAAAGGACAACAACAAATAGCATATCTTAAGATCATCCTAAAGGCTGATTTCCACTAGACGAAAATTTCGCTGCAGCGAATGTTTCTGCGGCGAAATAAGCTAATTTGTATGCGTAATGCGACGTTGAAGCCACGCAGGAACAGCTGTAGTAATTCGGTTCAGTGATATTTTTAGTTGGAACTGTCTCGACATTTTTGCTATTCGCTTCGGTGTATATAAGCCAATCAGAGCATTGCATTGATGTTGTAATTGTATCAGTATCGAGCAAAAATGCCGGATTTTCGTCTAGTGGAAACCAACTTTAATAGCATTACTTAGTATTAAGTCGGGTTTCCACTTGGCAAAATTTCACTGCAGCGAAAAATTCGCGGCGAAATTTTCGTTCGATGATTTCCACTTGAAATTTGTTTCGCGCGAGAAATTCGACATTTTATGGAAATCCATCATGGCACTAGTTATTTTGGAAGCTATAGGCCCTATTGCTTGCACAGCTGCAAATTATTCAAGTCTTGATGCTCAGAAGGCGTAGAGTAAATGCAGGAAATTATTTGAAGAGAGGGAAGAGAAAGGAGAGCTTCATTTACTGGTAGAGGAAATGAAGGTCTATGACATCGAATATTTTCATCATTCGTTTCGTATGTGTCCTTCGGCATTTGAACAATTTCATATGATGCTTTGTCCTAAAATTGAAAAGAATGATACTCACATGAGAAAAGCAATTGGTTCGTTGGTGAGGCTATGTGCTTGTTTGCGTTATTTGGTGACGGGAAATTCACAATTGACAATTGCAACAAAGCAATACAGGCTACAAATTTCATCCCGCCATCCTGTTTGCTGAAGATATCATGACAACATCATCTCAGATGATTTGCATTGGTTTGACTCAATTTTCGCTGCGGCAAATCGCAAAAAATTAGGACCAGCGATAGTTGCAGCGAATCCTGCGTGGTCCAGACTAGTGTACAACGTCACACAACGCATGCGTACTCGGCTTCTTATCTGCTAAATTTTCGCTGCAATGGATTTTTCGTCAAGTGGATACCCGGCTTTACACATCCGATGTGTGTTTTTTAAGCACCATCATGGAACTCGAGACATGTAATCTGGCTGCCACTGTGACACTTATATAGATCGTGGTCATTCTTATTTCAAATGCTACAACATATAGTGTCTATCGGGTTATATCTTCTTTATTTAGATTGAATTGAATTGCTGTCGTCGTCTTGTACAACTATGTCGAGATTGCCTTCTCGTTGTATATCAATTTGCATCAGAAGCAAGACACGCAACACCATCAACAAGTTCATCGCATCATTTTGAATCATCTGTCAGGTAAGCATATAGTTTATCTTCAGATCAGATAATCAAAATACCATTAAAAAAAAATATTTGCACCATCTCATCTTCTACGAAAGCCGTTTCATGTTCAGAGCCTCTCCATAACAAAATCACTGCCAAACATTCCCGTGATTATGTTTCCTATGCTTGAATATTTACTGATTATCACCGAGGTCATTATGCTGATACAGTGTAACCCGCTTATGTGCAATTCGGATAAGTGAAATTCCTGCTTATCTGCAACCTGGCTTTGAACCCGTTAAACAATTTTCTGGTCAAGTCCTTGTTAAGCAATTTCGGATAACTGCAAATTCGGATAAATGCAATTAAGACCGTTGGCAATTTTGACTTGCACTTAAGCGGGTTACACTGTATTCGTCGAGCCTGTGATTTATAACTGTTTTAGTCAATGATTAACAGGTGAAATTAGGAACATATAAACATAACTTGACTTTTAATGTATTTGAATACATTAAAAGGCATTTATCCTTTGCTCTTATCTATGTTATCATAACGGTTAGAACACCCGGAGCCGTTGAATCAGTTCGACCAATCGTATTGCTCGATTTTTGTTTTGACGTGCTGGTCGATGATACGACAACTTAATAATCATTTGTGTACTAGAAGAATGATTTTGAACCTCGATAGCGTCAGTAGGGATGTATAGGCGATTTGATTTTCTGTTTCTGTTAGTTTTTCTTTATTTTATATTTAAGTCGTCCATTATATTTCCATGGCAACGGATATGAACGTCAATCAAGACTTGATCTCTCCATGGCAACCAATATGATCCAGATGCAAAAGTATTAGTTCATCGTCAAGTGTATTATTGATACCTACTACAAATGTACATACTAGGATATGCTTGTTCTTGTAAATCGAACAAAATATTTCAATCAATATACGTAATTTGGTAGAATAGCTGTTCAAAAAAATGCCGCATCTCGAAATCCACTTTACCAGTTCGATTACCACTACCACGAATGAAGTATCAAACGTTTGAAATGTTATCATGTTATCCACTAGATGTGCAATGTCCATGATAGCATCGATTCCATGATCGATTCTGTAGATTATTTAATTTCTTGTATATATTATATTTCCATCGCCAATATTGTCTTTGCATGGTTAATAAGATCAAATTTTACTTTTTATTTGTCATTTATCCACAAACCGAGTAAGCTTGAACCTTTCTCACCGGACTGGTTGGTTAATTCATTAATATTTTTGAAATATTCATGCATTTTATGGCCGGATGTCCTTCCTGACGCCAACCAATAGTGCTTCTGCCAGGGATGACCCAAGACTCTGCGGACTGAGGTTCAAAGCCCGGATATTTGCATGGATTCTAAATATCAAAGATCTGTATCGACCAACAACAGAAATTGTTGAAGAAGAGAAATTCAGTCGTTGTTGAAGAGATAGATCTCACGAGCTGTTTCCGGTGAACGTTTTGTAATCAAACAAAAGGGCGATGCCTCAATTTGGACAATCGCAAAACAAATAGACTGAGCGCCACATATCTTAAACAGCAGATTTCTTCGGGCAATTTGATATTCACATAAAATTTTCATAAAAATACCATAAATGCTTTCCTGTTTCTTGTATTAGTCAAATTTTATTGTGGAGCTCACCAACGATGAATTTGTAAATCATTTCACGGTCGGAAAGCATTGTCATCGTTTGGATCTTCCTGTTCAACAGCAACAGTATTGGAAGTTGACTCCAACAATTTCTCCACGTATTCCTTGCCTGCAAAAATGTAAAGCATTTCAAATTAAGTTACTACTACTAATAATAATAATAATAATAATAATAATAATAATAATAATAATAATAATAATAATAATAATAATAATAATAATAATAATAATAATAATAATAATAATAATAATAATAATAATAATAATACTAATAATAATAATAATAATAATAATAATAATAATATTAATAATAATAATAATAATAATAATAATAATAATAATAATAATAATAATAATAATAATAATAATAATAATAATAATAATAATAATAATAATAATAATAATAATAATAATAATAATAATAATAATAATAATAATAATAATAATAATAATAATAATAATAATAATAATAATAATAATAATAATAATAATAATAATAATAATAATAATAATAATAATAATAATAATAATAATAATAATAATAATAATAATAATAATAATAATAATAATAATAATAATAATAATAATAATAATAATAATAATAATAATAATAATAATAATAATAATAATAATAATAATAATAATAATAATAATAATAATAATAATAATAATAATAATAATAATAATAATAATAATAATAATAATAATAATAATAATAATAATAATAATAATAATAATAATAATAATAATAATAATAATAATAATAATAATAATAATAATAATAATAATAATAATAATAATAATAATAATAATAATAATAATAATAATAATAATAATAATAATAATAATAATAATAATAATAATAATAATAATAATAATAATAATAATAATAATAATAATAATAATAATAATAATAATAATAATAATAATAATAATAATAATAATAATAATAATAATAATAATAATAATAATAATAATAATAATAATAATAATAATAATAATAATAATAATAATAATAATAATAATAATAATAATAATAATAATAATAATAATAATAATACTAATAATAATAATAATAATAATAATAATAATAATAATAATAATAATAATAATATATTTTTATAGCGCCATTTCTTAGTATTGTATAATCCAATGGCGCTTCACAATAAGATGTCTATTTTTTATTTATATTTATCTATGTTTATATATTTTATGTGTGTGTGTGTGTGTGTGTGTGCAATTTTATTTAACATCGTTTTTCAATATGAGAAATACTTCTCGTTTACATTGTTACGATGGGTGAGAGTAAATAATACAGTAACTACTTATTATACTATAATAGCTTACATGTGAATTGAAACTAAGTTATACTCTGTATAGTAATTAGGATAATTAAAATGAAAAAGGGCATTAAGAGCCAAATTGAAAATTATGAACAATTACAAGTTTTGGAACGATAGAAAGAAATATAACGTTTATTTAAGTTGAGATTTTGTCCATTAGTGTGCCTTCTTTTTCCCATTTCAGAACCAAATCCAGAACTGCAGTGTTGAATTGGATGCCGTGTATGTGCTTTAACTGTTTCGGGATAAAACTCCACATTCTAGCTCCGATTGAACGAACAGATATCCGGGTCGATTCTAGTCTGCATTTTGGAGCAGTGAGACGTAGGTCTGAGAGAGCCGTATATTTATTCTGTTGAAGGGAAAATAAGCTTTTCAGCGAGACAATTGAATCTGTAGTCAATACTTTATGGACAAAGTTGAGCAGCATAACAGCGAACAATTACATCAATGTATTTTAATTAGTCTTACCCTAGCATAGATTTGTCTTTTTCGTCTACCCAATCATCTTTGAAATAAGGATGGACTAGGGCTGCAGCTATTAACCTTGCATCATCCAGAATATCATCAAATCTATCGTGGACTCCTTTCAACAGGACATTGATTAGAGGTATGCAATTTTGAGATGTGGAATGCTTCTTTTCCAATTTTTGAATGAGAATTACAATAGTTGGTACGAGTGTTCCCATATACAATTGAATTGATTTGTATGGTATATTTCTTCTTATGAATAATAATATTAATTCCAAGTTGACATGTTGATAGTAGACTGTACATTAAGTTCTCATAGTTTTCATAGTTTTCATTTACTGTATTTATGGTGTTTAGATAAATGCTAGAAGCTGCTAGATCATGCATGGTCATTGTGAGTCATGCGGGGAGGAGTCATGTAGGTTCTCCTATGTTCTAGAATGTTCTAGATGGTTCAGGGAGGTTCCTACAGAGTATATCGCGTGCTTGTGAAACGGGTTTCATTACAGATGCATAATTGGTCAGGAAATTTATTTCACTTGATTTGAATCTGAAAGGAAATTAAAACAAGTTCAATAAAATAAAATAAACATATTATCCTAATCAGAACTTTCTATACTATTCCAGTTTCCTGTAAAAGCAATGTAATTAAAATTTTAAAATTAGTATTGAAATAATAACAGAAAAATACGATTTCCTTCTTATACATGGCATATTAGATTATTCATGTCACAAATAATAATTGTCACAATTGTATATAAAAATGAAAGTGTCAATAAAACAGAGAGGATGAAAGTAGAAATATACCTTGGAACGCCGCTTTTATCAAGGACTTCATTGAATAGATCTTGGTCTTGGTGTAAAAGTCGATTCAGTCTCTCCACTGAGTCATATACAGAATTCCATCTGGTGTCGTTCGGCTTAACAAAATTGACTTTAAACGCAGACTGGACTTTTCAGCATTTTGTGCAGAACGAGATGTTTTATTTCAGGCTACTTGACATTTGGCGAATGTTGAGCGACTAATCTTCTTAAAAGCCTTGTTAGCATACGTTGTAGATATCAAGTTTAGAGTGTGTGCAGCACAGCGCTGATGTTCAGGCAAACTATAATCTTCCGAACCGATTCATCCAATTGAACTTCATCCAATTCAGCTGCAACTTCCACAAATTCCTGTTCATCAAGACAGTTACTTTCATCCTCTTTGTTGCAACTGGTATTGTTATCATTTTCGACTGCCTCTCCAATTTCTGCAAACGCTTTCACGAAGTTAGAACCATTGTCTGTCGTTGTTGCATGACTTTAAACTTTAAATTTAAACAATGCAACACTATTTAATTGTACCATTCAGATCCACAAAATAGCACAGAGAGAAGAAACCCAATGTAACAATAAATATATAACAATTAAATGGTAAAAATAGCAACAAAATATTGAACATTGACACAGCAACGAGTAGGTATTGAATTACAATCGGAACAATCAGCAAGCTTTCTATAAAGTGTTATGCTTTCGCTTCGTGTATTGTCCTTTTAGACAAATGTGTTGTGCGTCAATATTTTGTGGAAAATAACAGGAAAATTAAAAAGTAACGTGAAAAGTAACGGAAAAATTAAAAAGTAGCGGAAAATACGTTACTAATTTTCTAATGAAAAAGTAACTAGTTACAATTAGAAGCTACTTTCCTAAAAAAGTAACTAGTTATAAGTAGAAAACTGGGTAATCATTAATTGAGATAGAGATGTTGGCTTCTTTCCTAGATTATGAGCCTACTGTATCAATATGAGATGAATATGATCACTGCTCAAAAAATCTCACGTACGTTTGTTCTGATTTATTGGATTGTGGAGAACCGTAGAACTGATTCCGGCGATTAGATACGATTAGTAGTCAAATATTCGAAAGAACATCAGTGCTGTGCTGTCTATTGATAATTAATTTAAGTAGCTAAATATATGATTCAATTTATATTTTATCATTATGCTTTCAAATGTGATTGAACAACGTACAAAACGTATATTTACACTTTCGCCAAGATAGATTTCAGTCTGCAAGCAGGCTAATATTGCCTTGATTGGTAATTTAATGCAACGGTATCAAATTTAGGAATAGAAAGAATTAAAGATTCCCTTTTTATTAAACAAAATTAATGATTAAGGGAGTTGTTGGTGCCGTGGGACTGTTAATTGATTATTTATTTCCTCTTCAAGGCCCGTTGCAGTAGGGGGTTTGTCCCCTAATATGGGCGTGGTAATTTGATTACGTCATTTTGACAGGGGAATTAAAAATCCTGTATCCGGGCCTGCTCCGATCAAATAAAATAAATAGGTAGTAGAATCTCACTGCAATCCTTCTCAAAATATGTTAACACCTCAGTAAAGTTCTTTTCAAGTATTTGTGATTTAATTGTAGTCTTTGAAAGTAAATACATGATGTCGTTTATTGAATTTAAATTGCTAACAACCATAGATGCGAAATAACATTATCATCAGTTTCATCTTATTGTTGTTGCGAAAGTGTTATCATTCTCATCAGTTTTTAGTTTCACTTGGTAAAACCATTTGCAAGCAGCTTTTAACTTCAATGCAAAATATTTTTGGTCTGGAGATTTCAATTTGAATTCGATTTGGCTGCCCGCTAGATTATCAACCTATGAAATTTTTCAAATATCTAAATTTGTTAATACAATGATATCAAATAAGAAGTTTATTATTGCACAACAATGTCAGAATATCATAATATTCATACAGAAAATTTGTTACCGTACATGGTTATCTCGACACAACTGTTTGCATAATTTCCCGACAACGGATTATCTGTATTATTTCGCCAATAAGACGTACATAAGTCTCGGACAGACACAGAAATATAGAAAGATAATGATATATAAATAGACAGTATTATCAGTATAAGTAGATTAATCACGTCTGTAATTCATCAGAAAATGCAAACGGGATAACTTTTATAAATTCCTCTTTCTAGGCATTAAAAATCTATTAGAAAACTTACTATGACGTAAAATTGAATTAAGTTATTAAAGTGACAAATTGTAGCTAACGGATAGTTTTTATATACCATTCCCCTTACTTATGTGGAGTAATTAAAAGACCTTTTAGTAAATTACTTTGAATGTTATAAATAATTAATCACATTTTCAATTCATGTGAAAATGCAGACAGGATATCTTTCATGAATTTCTCGTGTTAGGTGATTGTTAATCCCCTTGTAAATATCTTAGAGAAATGGCCATGACTCAAAACAAAATGAAGTTATTAAGTTGAGAAATTGTATTAAAGGAATAGTTTTTATCATTTCCATTTGTTATTATGAGTAATTTGAAGAAATGCTTTTAAACTACTTTGAATGTAATAAATAATTAATCACATTTTCAATTCATGTGAAAATGCAGACAGGATATCTTTCATGAATTCCTCATGTTAGATCATTAGAAATACTTTAGAAACATAGATATTGCATAAATTAAAATGAAGTTATGAAATTGATGAATTGTATTTAATGGTAGTTTTAATCATTTTCGTTTCGTCTTTTGAGTAATTTGAAGAACTGCCTTTAAATGTCGTTGAATGTTATAAATAATTGATCACGTCTCTAATTCATCAGAAAACGCAAACAGGGTAACTTTTATAAATTCCTCTTTCTAGGCATTGGAAATCTGTTAGAAAATATACTATGAAGTAAAATTGAATGAAGTTATTAAATTGACAAATTGTAATTAACGGATAGTTTTTACCATTTCCCTTTCGTATTTTGAGTAATTTGACGGAATGTTTTTAAATTACTTTGAATGTTATAAGTAATTAATCACATCTTCAATTCATATGAAAATGCAGAAGGAATATCTTTCATAAATTCCTCATGTCAGGTCATTAGAAGTACGTTAGAAAATAGCCATGACATAATACAAAATGAAATCATTAAATTGAGGAGTTGTATTGAAGGAATAGTTTTTATCATTTCCATTTGTTAATTTTGAGTAATTTGACGAAATGTTTTTAAATTACTTTGAATGTCATAAGTAATTAATCACATTTTCAATCCATATAATAATGCAGTCGAGATATCTTTCATAAATTCCTCGTTTTCGTTCATAAAAAATATTTTTGAAACATAGGCATTGCATGAAACAAAATAAAGTTATTAAATTGATGTATTGTTTTGAAGGAATATTGTTATTATTTCTCTTTTGTATTTTGAGTAATTTGAAGATTTGAGTTTTTTCAAGACATCACTTTTATACCCGGGTTTTATACTCTTTAACGATTTTAGGCTGTCGTATTTTGACTTGATATATTTGTCATTTGATGTTACAGTATAAATTATTTATACTCCAAAGGCTTAAATTAGCCACAAGCAGACATTTGTTTCAGAAAAGTATAAAATGATTTATAGAGTGAATTTTTTATATAGTTGAGGCAATAATCTATTGAGATTAGGAGGTACAGATCTTTCGAGTACTCAATATTTCCAGTAGGTTTGCTGTTGAAATGGCACTAGACACTGTATTTATCAAGGAAGTAATTTTTGTTTTTATTACATTGGCTCTCTACGAAATCAGCGCAAGCATTTGTCAAAATGGATCAATCGCAACTGAGAATTTTAAGGGAAGATATTTCGAAAACCATGCTATTAATTCAACAAATGATATGGCAACTCTTACAAATGTATCCACAGTGCATCACTGCCGGAAAAAATGCGTGGAAAAAATGTTTTGTAAAGCTATCAGCTACAATAAACGAAAAAATGTGAAGGAAAACTGTAAACTGTTTAGCATTAATGGATTGAATCAATTTCTTGCATCAGATGAAAATACAGATACAATATTCATTACTCCTGTAAGTATTTTATATACTGTACTACTAATGGTGCTTTCCAGAAATTTTTATTAATGATGTTTTCTAGAAACAGTTTGTAGTTGAAGTCATATTTAGAAGGAATCTTCCACTTCTTTAATGTTAAAAAATGTTAGTGACTGTAGATAACTTGCATGAAACCAGTCATTGCATCAAGCATAGAAATTAGAATTTTGCTTAATATTTCTTCCGCTTTCGCGTTAATTAATTTGATGCATTCCTGGTAGTTTGGCATTTTCAACAAAAACAGACTCATACAGAAAGTTACAAATAACTTAAATTAAACGTGATAAAGTTGAAACGGTTTCGAGAATATATTTGTATTTTATTTTCTTCTTGTTATAATACTCTTTCGTTGTGAATTCTATTTATATTTTTTACATTATGCAGATCAACTTCCAGTTCAAAATATCAGGTAATAATTGTTTCAATTGTATAATTAACTGTCCAAAAGCTAGCAACATTCTCAATCTCTTATATTCACATTATATCTAGCAGTTTTTCCTTTAATCGCTATTTATTGAGAAGGGTTATTCTGATTTATTAACTGAAAACAAGTTCTCTGGTCAAATATTTAAAATGAGAAGACTTCGCATTTATCTAATTGGTTTTGTGACTTGATATGAGTGTTGTGAGAATTATTTGAAAAAGTAATTAATTTGATTACAAATTACTTTTACTAAAAATTCAAAAATTACATTACTAATTACTTTTCCGAAAAAGTAATTAATTACTAATTACTTTGTTACATTTGAAATAATTATCAAATCGTTTCTGTCCGTAAAGATTCAAGATTATATGTATTTTAGGCTAGACAGGAAGTGTTTATTATAATATGTTTACTATCTGTAGCTGAACCATAGTTAAAAAACATTGAACTAATCAAAAATTTGAACGACCAAACCATAAAAATACACAGATAAAAATTAAATTACCAAATTTAATGAACTTTTTACGAAATAGTTTGGTCAAATTACTTTGATTAATATTAGTGTAAATTTTTGTGTTTGAACATGATTTTTTCTGGCGAAAAATGGTTGCAAAGATTATGAGTTTTTCATCGATAAAATATCAAATGATTTCAAGTCAAAAACATTTGTGTGTTTTTCTCATCAACTCCAAATGAGTTGACATTTTCATCTTTGAACAATAGAACTGGCAAATGGCGTGACGAATAAAATCTATGTGATGTAAACAATGAAATACTTTATTTCGAAAATCTTGCCGCTGCTAATATAATTTCAAAATCAAAACATTTACAAAACAATAACCAACTCACACAAACAACAATCATTTCAAATCATTTAGGACTTCACAATGGCAGGCTTAACGATATCGCATTGAAAACATTTATGCCTACTTCTTAAAAACAAAACAATAAATCTTTTGTAAAGAAATCGCGAATATATTATTTCGAAAAATAATCGGGAAGTAACGTCAATTACTCTATCGCTGCAAATACTCATTACTTGAAAAAGTAACTTATTACTTACTTATTACTTTTTTCAAAAAAGTAATTAATTACCCCTAAAATTTATTCAAAAGTAACGAATATTTTTGTAACGAGTACTCACAACAGGCCACAACACTGCTTGACATATTGTATTCCGGAAATTTCATTAGTGTAAGGCTTATGTCTTTTTAACATTGAAACCTAGCTAATCGATATAAAATAATCAAGAATGGTGATAAATGTAGGATTCTTGTAGGAAACAGAAAAAATATATGAAAAGCACTGCATGTAACGTATTCAGGCTGGTGTATATTAAGCCTACGTTTTTATCCTATTCCTTAAATTTCCAACATTATTCAAGCGTTTAAAGATTAACAGTATATAAAATGGTTATACCCAAAGAATATTAATTTACAATCTCTTCTTTGTATAGAATACACGAAGGCATTAGCAGACCCTATTAAAGTTGGTTCTAGGAATGACAAACCAGGAAATTTTACGTTTCAACAGTTTGAAGTTAAATCATTCTAGTGGTGGGTTTATTTGTGCGGGTCCACGCGTTATGGTTATTATGCCATTTGGATGCTTTTGGCAAACTCCCAAACCAAATTTTGTCCTACTAGTGAAAGGGTACAGGGGTGATGTCATTGTCCGTCCTAATCAATTCAATGAATATGAAGGAGATGGTATGGAGACACAATACGTAGCTACATCTGGATTTTACCCATTGATTCAAGGCTCAATATATTCATTCTGGTACAAGGAAGACTATACAGATTCTGCAGAATATGGCAATTCAGGGGAATCATTATTTGAGCTATTCCTTAAGATGGAAATCTAAAAATGTCAATCCTTTTGAAGGTTTTGATCCTATTCCGCTAACCTATGATGAACACAAGCTTGGCAAAACATTTATATTAATTTAAATGGATTCATTATCTCAATTTTTGATATATATATGGCATTATATTCATAACATTATCACCAATGGGAAATATGCAATAACATAAAATAGCATGTAAATAATTATATACATTTAAAACAACTAGCACGGTAGATATTAGTAACTAAAATATGTTTTCTTGGGTAGAGCCTCTAATATTGGGTATTCATTTTGTTTTATACAATATATATTCAAGGCTAAGTTGACCTTCGTTAAAATTTACTCTAAATAGAAAACGTGAAAGTAAGCCTTGCCTTGCAAAATTCATGAAACTTATCATCAAATGGCATAAAATCATATCCTCACGATTCATAATATGTATCAGTTTGAACTGTTTGATGGCCATTAATGCTATTTGTGAAGATACATCTGCCAACTATTTACAAGACCCGTGTTTTGGTTAAATATAGAGAATGGATGCAGATCCCTTTCAGCTTTTAACTGTTTAACATTTGTATATATGTATTTAGGATTGTAAGTAGGTACAGGAATTTGAAGAACAATAAATATAAAAACTTGAAAATACTTGAAACAATGCAGAGGCAATTGTCTAACGAAATTCTAAAGAAGCCATGAATTAGCTGTATATATGTATTGCAAACAACCATGAAACAACGAACGTTTGAATGCTGGTGCAGTCTTTGACAGAAAACATTCATCCAGCAGAGAGTTCCACAAAGTACTTATTTGAAAATTAGATTCTTCACTGAGTTGCCCTTTGCAATTTTTTATATTTCAATTTTAATTTCTCAAAAATGTTGATGCTTAATCTCTGCTGCATGTTCTGTTCATCATCTTCATCATATATTGATTCAGGGCCTGGTAAGCCATATTAGGGTTTGTTTCCACAGGGCTGTTGCGTGATGGAAGATGATACCTCAGCTTACTCATCCGTTATTTCAAAAGAATTTCTTTCTATATATCTAAGGTCATACCTGACTCAAATTGATCACCCTGTAAATTTGAAATCGCTAAATCTATATGTGATGTAACTGTGTTTATAACTGTGAAAGTTATTATCAAGCTGTTCTGTCTTGTATATGTGAAGTTGTAATTCTATGTGTAATTAACGTCATCACCTTATGTAATTACTGTAATCTATCTATATGTAATTTGAATAATCAATTAGTTCCAGTTTGACCGTCGTCGTGTTTGCTGG
The DNA here is from genome assembly GCA_916610825.1 of Haliclystus octoradiatus. Taxonomy (NCBI): domain Eukaryota; kingdom Metazoa; phylum Cnidaria; class Staurozoa; order Stauromedusae; family Haliclystidae; genus Haliclystus; species Haliclystus octoradiatus. The sequence goes on from OU744447.1 coordinate 3,519,791, forward strand.
GACTCAGAGTCGTTTATAGCAGATCCTGGTATACGACACTATACAAGTGAATGATGTGTTTGCAATACGTGTACGTGGGTGATGTTATGTGTTGGTTAAAAATATTTTCAGTAAGATCGATGTTAATTTGCGTGTCATTGTTGAATTTGAATTAAGCGTGTTAATGTTAAAATCATCTAAAATTATATTTGATTTATCATTATGATCTAAGTAACCTATAAAATTTGAAAATTCGTCTAAATAATCTATGTGTGCGTGTGGATGCCTATGTATACATGTAATAAATAAATTGTGTCGAGTGTGTGGTATGTGAAGTTCTATTGTGGTGCTCATTAAATAAAATTATTGTATTAAGATGGAATCTTGAATAAATAGCCTGACTTTATATATATGTAAACACCTTGTCTGCAGACAAATAGACTACTGTTATCATACCTGATGGGAGAACTGTAGCAATCCAGAGATATGAGGTCGTCTGGTATCTCAGGGGATAGTCACTTCTCTGTAAAACTCCATAACGATTGAAATCTCCAGAACAAAAATATTTCGTTTGGAGTTCAAGCTGCGATAAAAAACATTGAACAAGTCATTAAAATAAGTCCATCAGTTTTATGATAATGAAAATAGTACAAAATACTGAATTGCATTGAATTACTAAAATAACTAAAGCCAGCAAAATATGTTTTGAAGAATCAAAGAAGCGTATAGTGAAATAAACAATCTAGAGCGGGGCAATAACGCTTTTGAAAATTAGACAGATTTTAGATCCTTACTTTATCAATGAAACAAAATGCAGTTCACAATTTGTTTCACATCTACAATCAAACTTTCACTTTTTTTCAATTAATGCCTTTAATATATAACTTGTGAGAACATTGATAAAGCAATCTGTTTTGTAATCAAAGCTACCTTGGTGCGTGCTGGTACAGTAGAAACAATCTAGCGCGGGGCACAAAAATGTAGAGCTTTCAAGGAAATTTTAAAATGACGTCGTTATTCGAAAAATTTGAAAAAAGTTCAAAATTTGATGAGACTATCGGAGAGTATACAGAGAATTCAAAGCTATTAATTCTGAGTTAATCAAATCATTTTACAAGAGTGTTTATATAATTCATAATTAAATGTAAATATGTGAACTATTTGGTTTATAATTCAGATTTCATTACGTTGTTTAGCAATAAGAACAAGACACAGTATTTTGCTACAGTTTAGAGATATAAAATAGTGTGCCTTGTTCTAATTATTCCTCATCAACATTTAATGAACATAGCTAAGAATCATTTTAATAGTTAATACAGTTTGGATATGAGTGTAACAAACCTTGTGTTACAAAATAAAAAGTGAAAAAGGTTGCAAATAATAATCGATCATAGCGAACATTATTTATTAAATATAACCATTTTCCAAATAAGTTCCAAATAATAATTACGAGAGGCAAAATCTCCAACAACGTTTATATACATACAACTATATTGCAACCATACTTCATCGAAGAAGAATATAAACCCGATAAGAATAAATATAAATTGTCTTTTATTCGAAATAAATCAGACGAAGATAGATTTCATGTCGCGAAATAATTCTGATGAAGATGGATTTCATATCGCGATCAAATGAATGGTAAAGTAGATTCCTTTTCTATAGCACGAATCCTTTTCATCATACATCATAACACGAACATTTAATTATTACCATCGGCTATGGTATTTATATATCTTTGAAGCTGCACTAGACAATTCCACTCTATAAATCATCGCGTCCGTTTCAAGAAATTCTGAAAAATATGCATATCAAGAATCTGGCAAAATGAGTAGTTTTCATTTTTCTATCAAGACAACTAATTTATTCATAATCGTCTTTTCTTTCATTCTACAAATGTAAGGTGATATAAATAGCGCCTAGAGATATTGACAACAAGATGTAACATAATATCAATATCGAATTATTATAGCGATTTATTATAGAATTTTCTTTTATTTTAAAAGAATGTTGATGCTCCCATTCTTAAAAATTTGATAAAAAGAAGCACCATGATCCTCATTTCTTACGTCTTCTTTTACTTATAAAATTCTATTTTCCAACGATCTCTTGGTAATTTGATAGACTGCCATGAAAATCACAGGCCTACTTGCCGAGATTGTTAACATCAAGAATTTATAGGCACATATACTATCATATGATAATATTATCATATTTTACTATATATAAATATTGCAATAAAGATTTGCGAATCCGAACCAAACGCGATCCGATCGTATCGGGTCAGATTCGGGTTGATATTTTGGGTCTTCGGATTGGATCGGATTTGAAGTGCTTTTTATTGATAATTTAAGATTTTGAAATATGACTGAGTTGTAATTTGTAATAATTGATGTGCTCTAGCTCCTTTTCAATACATAAAATAAAGTTTTTCTATGTAGATATAGCGACGTTAAATGCATAAAATTGGCCGGTGGACTTTTCGCTTGGTCTTCAAATATGCACTGATTCACACCATTATTTGTAATATTAACCGAAAAACATATCTAATCCTTCAATACAGAAGTCGACATGCGTTACATAACCTTATACAAGAAAATTATGGAAAACTAATGAAGATATTATCGCAAATCGATTGGTGTCTTGGTGTCATTTCTTGGAGTATAGAGTACATCGCGCGGAGGTCCATTGAAGATTACTGAAAATATATCTTACAAGTTGAGCTATTTTTTAGTGATTGCTATAGATGATAGATTATTTAATCGTGATCACAATTTTCGGCATGACAATATCATCATGTAAGTAATTGAAATATATAAACTCGGACATACCCTTTCCAGTAAGAGTCATAGAATGTATGTATCGATTTATCCTGGCCTGGAGATTTTATTGCACAAAGAATTCATAATAAATCAAATTAAAGTGAAAAGTTGATTGGTTAAATGTATTTCAAAATTTGACAATTTAACTACACATTTTTGTTAATGTTATCTATTATTTTCAAATAATTATACCTTGGCATTCTTTCAAAATTCTTTCGATATATTGGCAGATCACCAAATGAGTTATTATAGTTATAAAACCAACGCTAAGAGCCTGACATATAAACATCTAGATGCAGTATCGCTGAATCTTGCCATACAACAAACCAATGGGGGATTTTAACGACTTTATCACCATCGTCGATGATACATATTATGCATGGCAAGCAGTATTCAATACCATTGTAAATGATATTGACCACTTAAACAAATCAAGGTGAAATCGAAAAAGAGAACAATTTTTAGATGACCATGCCAGAATGTTTAAAAATAAGCGATATAATTACCTTAAAATATTTATTAGAACAATTAACGCAATTTATTTCAATTATTTAAAAAAATTAGGAATCAATTTACAAATTGTTTTGCAAACAAAAGGCAATGCACGAAAAACTATTATCATAAAAATATATTAGAAAACAAAGGTAATCCTAAAAAAATGTGGAAATTTCTGAAAGAGATTTTACTAAATAAGTTAAAAAAAATGTAAATATTAATACTCTCAACATAAATGATAAACCAATTACTGAAAATATAACTATAGCAAATGAATTTAACAATTATTTTTAAGATATTGCAAATAAATTAGCATCGTCTATCCAGTCAACAAATTATAATCCAATCACTTCAAAGTGGGAATAAACCACAAACAATGGCGTAATTTTTTTCGATATGGAAATTATTTCTTGGTGAAAAAACGACTTCAAAGTGGTGTTTTGACTGAAATGTCCCTGAGAAAGAAAAGGGATTGGATCTAGCTTTATGACGACAAAGTCACAAGTCGTGCGGTTTGTCTAACAGATTTAAGAGTGGGCTGATCACCCGACGTTATCTTTGAGGTTACCTAGCTAAACGAAGTCACACAAAATCATTTCTGACAAGGCTAAGCCATGAACATATAAACTTGCGAATTACGTAAAAAAGATGCAATTTGTGATTTCAGGAGCAGAATAAAATCTACTGACACGCTCAGACAAAATAATTTCTCGTAGCGTCATTAAGCGCGATGAATCTGATATAGATTGCGGATTAACACAAATTTCAGGCGGTGCGACTGTTCCTTTGGGAATATAGTATAGTGACACATATTAGTTACGTATTCTGTATGACCCCAGTACTTCTCAAATCTTAATTAGTAGACACATGCCCTTCGAAATAGCTTGATCCTACGCTATATAAGTTTCAACTATGATTATCTCTATGTGCAACTTGTTCTTGAGTAAATATTTCTTTAAAGATATCCTTTTAATGATTGAAATGTGAATGTAAACTGACTCAATTTGCAAGGGCATACACAGACGACTCTTCTTTCGAAATAGTTGGTACTGCAAAGTATTAAGTGTACTTTTTCGGATTTATTTAAGTATTACTAAATTATTAATCGGACATTTTTCAATTATCATTTCAAAGTTTAAGTTTGAAATTGATGTTTGCCTAGTATTTCTTAAACCATGTAATCGTATAGTTTATACGACTGTATATAGATATATTATACTCAATAGTCTAACAAAGTGTTCATCATTTATTCATCAAGCATTCAATTATTATAAAACCATTGAAAATTCAGTACAGTACACTGTAAAATTCTATAAAATATCGGAAAATAGTACAAAAACGGTAGAGGGCCCGGACGTTCTTATTCAAATTTATAGCCGTATACAAGGACTACAGTACTGCAGATTCTATCATTTTTCGGTTTTGCGGTATATCTGTATTTATTATCCTCTCTATCAACGTTATCTGATTAACAAAATTAGGGTTTTGCAATGTGAAGTATCTTTCGTGATTATTCATACGCCACCAAATTTCTTTACCAGTCTAGTATTCATTCCCTTGGCTAGAAAGTAGAACATGTTAGCATCATGTCACAATCTGTAGTTTATAGGATGCGGTAATACAGTGCAGAAGTTACCATGTTCAAAATACCTTTCTACAGAGACGATAAATCAGATGGACAGATTTCGTTTCTGTGAAAAGAGGACTACAAAAGCAACTGTTATGGTGTTCTTATAGCGTTTCCCACCATACATTATGATTTTTACCTTAAAAAGAATACTCCATTTTCAGTTCAGACATATGCTTACAACAATAAATTCTACTTAGCTGGCTACTGTGGTCACCAGAGAATCTTTCGATATGTGTTGAATATGTGTGAGAATGATATGTCAAAATATAATCTGTATAACGCGCGCTACGAATGAAATATTTTTTGATTTTTATTTTCTTCAAATTCGTGAACTTTAAAATCATTAAATCATCTGGAATTTTGCTGGTCTTGAGTTTAAATGTTCTTCCTTACATCAGTTTTGTGTGAGAGAAAAATAGATTGCCATTACAGAGCTACACCATCTCAAATGTAACATCGCGTGATTAATCCAATCTAAAGTTCATTAGAAAAACCACAGGACTTGTGACTTTGTCGTCATAAAGCTAGATCCAATCCCTCTTTTTTCTTCAGCGACATTTGGGTCAAAACACCACTTTGAAGTCATTTTTCATCAAGAAATAATTTCCAGATCGAAAAAAAAATTACGCCATTGTTTTTTTCACGTCGGGCTCTAGTACATATGTAAAGATATTCTGGAGGTTTATTCCCACTTTAAGAAGAAAAAGTTAACAATCCATTGGTTGTCACCGTAAGTATCGATTCACTATGAAGTAAATCATAAACCTACGATATACCTAGCGGATTGACTAAGAAAAAAAGTGTAATATAGTCATTGCAAAACGTTTTACTTTACAATGCTCAAGTCACACTTTTGACATTTACTTTAATTTGGATCCGATTCACAAATGTATATGAATCAAAATTATACGAGAGTCTGATGATAATTTTAGTTCCAGGGAAAAACAAAGCCAGCAACAAAGCTCGAGATGAAGATTTCAAAATGCACATGACACGAACAAATTTTATCACAGATTCGACTAGCTGAAACTAAATGACGAAGAATGGTGAAAATGATTTCCTGGTTTGAACGCGTATAAGCAGAGATATTTAATAATGACTTAACCTTATTTTCGAGTAGTCACTTATTCCGAATTCGGGCCGATATATAGGAATGACAAGAGTCACAAGAGGGCTTAATATAGGAAAAAGGACAATTGAAAACTATGTAAAATCGTATCTCAATTCACGAGGGATTATAAAAGTTTTTACCGCCTGAGACAGCTATGACTATACAACTTTGGGAAACCTTTCTACTTGAAACGAGTTAATTTAACCGAGAAACGCACGAGATGAAAGGGTATTTAGTAGTTGGAATGGCGTTTTCTGTTATAATTGTAATTCACAGATACAATTTAAATCAAGACAATCTTGGAATTTCTTTTGTTTGGTATTAGCTTTATCTAATAGATTTGATAGAATTTCTTTGTTTTATTTTATTTCGTTATAGCTATGTAGTAATGTACTCTAAGTACTAATGACTAGTCCAAAATAACTCAGGTAGATACCATGCATTTTAATGTACTGATATAACAATTTATTTTAAATATGAAGAAACATATCCTGAATTTTAAGCAGTCTTATAGAACTTTTGACATCAATAGCTTTGCTGTCGTAAAAAAATCAAGAGTTATTTATGAAAAATTCACTATAATCGTTCTCAAAGTTTTCCAGCGTTTTCTGTATGGAGTTTGTGTATTAATTAAGATGGGCAATGCGCATCCCCTTCCCCATAACTTTTTAAATATTTTTTGAAAATTATGATTAAACTACTAACAATAACAATAAAATCGATGAGCCCATCCAAATTTTCAAATTTGACCAGTCTAATCTACATTGATATGTTCATTCAAAAGACGTGAACCTCGAAAAGAAAAGGATCGATCAACTTGGTACATATTTCGCTTATAAAAAGACTCACGTTCAGAAAGTTTATTTGATCAGAGACTAGGTATTGCTATATCCATAGAATGTACTCTATTAGCATCATGGGACTTTTAGTTTTGTTAAAATATGAGATTAAACATCAAGTAAATATATACATTTTCAGTTTATCGAAATTATTTTGAACAAAATTGGCATTTTAAACGCAAATTGCAAATTTTTTCCCAATTAATATTTGTGGAAACATAACTCCATTTCATTTCATATCCTCTCATCACAGGATTCGACTTTTTACGTAATTTCCTAGCCATAACAAACAATAATTTACTTAAATAGAAAGTAAAACCACCATGAATCAGCAATCAAAACATAATGTAAAGCAGCTAAAACTCTGAACTAATTAAACCATTCCTACAAATAAAAGAAGGCAACAGACCCTCGCAAGCAACTATAAAAGTTCAATAATCTGCAGCTTTAGATCACTAGCATGATCACTTTAAATCAAGTGCGGCCTTGGTGTAGTGGCTAGGGTGTTGGACCACGGCCCGCAGGGTCTCGGGTTCAATCCCAATCCGAAGCACTGTAGGTTGGCGTCAGGAAGGGCATCCGGCTATTAAACGCACACAAGCTTCAAAATACTAACCAATTTAACCAACCACCTCGGTGAAAAAAGCTGTAAGCTTACCCGGTTCGTGAAAAAATGATAAATCAAAAAAAAAAATCATGCTATAGGAGATGTAATAAATGGGCTAATTTTAAAATCTAGAAAAAATTTAAAACATAACTATATATTTCTTTGCTAACTGTGCTTCATTGCATTGAAGGATAAAATAAAATGCATAAAATATCTTAAATTGGTAATTTGGAACTAAATACATGTTTATAATTCCTTAGAATTCTTTAGTTAGATAAAATCAATACCTCTGAAAGTTCATCATATGCACTTGAGCCATTGCTTGTAGACAGACAAATTTTAATATAGTAAGGATTATATCGACCATCACTATTCGGTTATTTGCCTAGTCGCTGCTGCTCTTCCCATACCAATCTCATGCGGGGGCTTCATTCAATTCATGTGGTGTGATGATTTTGGACAAGTCATCGTATACGTCTTCATTGACTTGAATACTATTATCAGCAATCTCTTTTCTCAGTTTGGCAAGCTTCTTTTCAAATTGTGTCCATTTTGATTGACTGCCTTCACAGTAATAGCCATTAACTTATCTTGAATGCATGCAGTGCTTTGTTTTTATCTTGGATATCATTGACAGTAAATTTTCTCTTGTCATTTGTATCACAATTTATCAAACAAGGGTTACAAATAAAACAAACATTGATATCATTAGCAAATACAATGGAGCAGCTCTAGCTACTTGTTACATTGGGACAGTAGAATGGAACAGATGCAATGTCTTATATGGCTTCATAAATACAGTGTGTCAAAGGTTGTTAATTTTTACAAAAATGTTTGGCTATCCCATTACAAATGTTTGCTGAACTGAAGCACTTGCATAGGTTCTCCATCCATAGTATTGACATGTTAATCATAATAGCTCCATCTCACTGTTGACACAGATACAAACATCATATCTTGGTACCCATGTGTTCACCTCAATGAGGGACAAAGATATACTTTCATCACTGATCTGTGCTATCCAGGGTTCCTGCTTCATTCTCTTAATATTTGCCTTAACAACTTCAATAGAGGAATATACATCAGCTGGTAATTGGGTATCATTTCTCAAGGTAAGCGTTTTCCTACTCCATCCAGCTCGTTCAACTTTGCCAACCTCTGAGGGTTTTTGAGGTAAATTTTGAACTGGTATACTACCAGTTATTAGCATTCTCCGCTTTGAAAATACATCAATATCATAATCATTAGAGTGGATTTCACATAAATAAAAAGTGTTATCTTCAAACTGACTTCTCAATTTGTCATCCTTCTGTCGGCTTTACACACAATTCTGATCCACTATATTTCCCACGTGTTATCGGTTTAACAATACATTTTTCAACCAGTATATTCTTGTAACTTTGATGCGACCCATAATATTGGTTGTTTTCATTATAAACGCCATTTTGAGAATAGCTATATCGGAGTAAATAGCTGATATATATTTACCATTGTTTGATGTTTCATATCACGTTACCTTATCATCTTATGAACTTAGACCCGGACGGCTGGTGGATGGAATGTTGACTAGGTCTACACAGTAGATATCAGGTCATGCGAATGATAAACAAACACTTGTTGTCTACTATGACCATGAGGTGAGATTAGATAGAAATGCACGCATGTTAATGTTCATGTTGAATTGCATCCGTTTAGCATATGGACAAGAGCGCATAAATCACATCTGTGCAATTTCAACAGTGATAAAAGTTGCCCCATCGTTTCTCTATACAGTACTCCAAAGGACCAAAGAAAAGTACAGACGACAACGGTAAATCGAGGTTAGTAGAAGTTCAATTTGAATTAGTGAAGCTTTTCGATTTCAATATTATCTAAAGCAGTTAATATGTAGATATTTCAAAGCTAAATATCTTTTACCTAGACGGTCAATTTTGGAACAAATATAACCATAACATGCATTTAAATGTATTTTAATGTATCAAAAGCGTGATTAGGAAACGCAGAGCGGCAAAACAGATTATAATTGATTGGAGTTACACAATAATTTGACCATTCGAATTGATCGATATCGATTGGTCAATAACAAGATGAAGAATAACAAAGCAATTGGATGCTATACGAACAGAAGTTAACATAATTACTTTAATGAAGCTAATATTTACAAAGTATTTTCAAATCATATACAGCGAAGCTTCATAACGTCCCTCAAATCCATGCCGACGTTCCCGTGCAAAAATGATACTGTTAACCACGGATTGATCTGCCTCGTTAATGTTCGGTTATTTTCTGGGGATTTGCCCATCTAGGAATCTTCTTAAAACATTTAGCACAATCAAGAACATAGGAGAACCTTTAAATGACTCCCACATGACTCACAATGCCAATGATGATATAACATCTTCTAGAAATTATTTTAAACACTATAAATACAGTAAATGAAAACTCAATAAACATTCCACTATCGAAATCAACTTAAGATATTGTGTCTTGTTATTATCGCTTTTCACGATTAAGAAATTTTCATTTTTTATCAACTTTTACAACTATTTCGTTAATTATGGAAGTAAATTCTTTAAATCATTCTAAATTTTATACTGCTCGCTCATAAACCAAGTTTTTCATATCGTTATATTAAATTATACATTATATAAATACTCTTGTAAAATGCATTGATAGATGCTGAACTATTCACCTTTAGACTGTACACGCTTTGGAAATATCTTATATCTTTCAGGAATTACTTTCGAATTCGTCGAACGCCAACCACATTTTAAAATTTTCTTGCAAGTTCATTTATTTTTATTCCCCGTGCTAGATTATTGATTCCAAATCAAATTATCTTAGGTTTCCAAACAGATTATTTTGCTAATGCACCAAGGAAGCTAAATATAAGTAATAATTTAAAAAGTATTGAGATGTTTGTATTATAATTTGAAGAAAAATTATGGACTGCATTTTGTTTCATGAATATATTAAGAAGTTAAAATATCATGCTTATAATCCAAAGCTTATGTGTCCCGCTTTAGATCGATGATTTCAATAACTTGTTTGACATCAGAACATATTTTCTTTGGCTCAACCAGCAACTCCTAGTAATTGATGGCAATTCAATATTTCTTATTGTTTTAATTATCATAAAATTGATTGACCTTTTAGTTTCACTTTGTTCAAATCAATTTCACGCACCTTCTAAGTTCAAAGAGAAATATTTTTGTTCTGGAGATTTCAATTTGAAGTCGATTTGGCTGCCAGCTAGATAATCAACCTATGAAATTTTCAGATCTCTAAATTTATTATTACAATTATATCAAATAAGTATCAAGGGAAGTGTATTATTTCAAAACAAAGCTAGAATATCAAAATATTCATACAACAAATTTGTTATTGTCCATGGTTATCTCGACACAGATCTTTGCATAATTTCCCGACAACGGATCATCTGTATTATTTCGCTAGTAAGACGTACATAAGTAGCGGACAGACACAGAAATATAGAAATGTCGAAATATTGAAATATCGAAATATAGTGATATATAAATAGACAGTATTATTAGTACAAGGAGATAGCTACTTATATACTTCGTGTTCTCGTTATTCTTTATAATTAATATTAAGTATGGTATAAATCCCTGGTGGGGTAACTTCCATACTTTTGGTATACGGGGACGTTCAATTATTAAAGGGTACGTTGTTCAAAATCCCGAAAAATAATTTAGGGTATGATTAGTCATGAAAAATTTTTGAGGCTTTAAATTTTATCCTTTTGACGCTTTTGCAATGTTTTCATTCTGCAAAACACATTATGCCTATGAAATTTTCTTTTTTCACTTTGTTTTGGTTAAATCTGTCATTCATAGAAATCTATATATATTTGGGGTATCTTTTTTCATCATATTGAAAATTTATGGTCATTCTGCCAAAGTTCCATTTGAACGACCCCATCGAAGCGCAATGGAAGTTGCCCCCCGGGTATAAATCGCATAAAATAGGAACGCACTGCGATAATTGTTCACGTTGAAGTGCAATCGCTAAGCATATGGACAAGAGTGCATGAATCGTATCAGTGCAATTTTAACAGTGATCAAAGCTGCTCGATCGTTTCTCTAAATAGTACTTGAAACGATCAAAGAAGGGTACAGTCCACAAGAGCAAATTGAGGTCAGTAAATGTTTTTCGATTTCAATATCATCTAAAGCAATTAATATGTAGATATTTTAAAGCATCAAAAACGCAATGATCTCTTGCGTCGCTTCTCTATAACGATTAGGAAACGCAGAGCGGCAAAACAGATTATAATTGATTGGAGTTAGACCGTAATTTGACCATTCCAATTGATCGATACCGATTGGTCAATAACAAGATGAAGAACAACAAAGGAATCGGATGCTATAAGAATAGAAGGTAACATAATTACTTTAATGAAGCTAATATATTTACAAAATATTTTCAAATCAAATACAGCGTAGCAACATAATATCCCTTAGGAATTTACAACGCTCAATGCTATGAACACTTTGAAAATTGTTTGCCAATAATTTTGAGTCGCAACTAACTTTCGAGACCGAAAGTTATCATAGATAACACTTTTCATAGCTGTTAAAAAAGTTTGAAAGGTTTAACATGCTGTTGAAATTCAAATAAATTACACAAAAACCAAACTGATTGTAAAACTTAGAACAGTATTGCTATTTATAATTTCAACTATCTATAACTATCTATATCTATTCATAGATACTTATTGGTTCGACAGCTGTGAAGACAAAGAAATAATGTAAGTTCATAATTAATGCATGCAAAAATAAACAAACAAAATATATCAGTTTTTGTAACAATCATTTGGAAAGTAAATAAATTATTTCCTTTTTTCTATGTTTATTTTTGTCTGTCAGCTAATTATGTATGCACTAATGGGAAAATATTACAGGAAACCGCTAACGGGAATTTAGCCAAACTGATTATGTCGAGATAACCCTCCAGAGGCAAGCATGACGCGCCTATTGAGTCATGGATTCTATTAAGTTATCATCCTAGCTTATGTTCGAGTTGTTCGAGAGAGATACTCTAAACGATCAAGAAATATGGTTGGGAAAATTCTGAAATTAATACAAAATGGTTCGTTTCGGATACCGAACTTCTGAGAGCCTACAAATCAAACTTCCACAGCACAGCCGATATAAATTGTCTTGCGTTTCTGGGTTAATTTTTGCTTAATTGAAACTACATTCCATGCTATTTAGAATGCAACAAAGAAAATGTAGAAAGAATTGACAGAGAACCAAACAGAAACGTGAGGCAACAGAGGAAGTCGTAAGCAAGGCAGCCCTGAGAAACCAGGCAAAATAAATAACTATTCATAGGTATAGATTATGCTCGCCAAATCGATAAAAATAAACTTTCACATTTGCAAAAACTCCTACAAACAATAGTTATGCATAAGCTACACACTACTATTAAAAGAGGATTAGCATGACTCTCATTGTGTTTGCATTAATATGTATTAATATTTCTTGATGTTATGTCGTTTGATAATCAATCATAGGTCTACTTTAATTCAATTGATTTTCATCGCCTTAATAATGGCAGCAGATGGACTCAAGCTCACAAGTCAAAAATGTAAATTATATCGAAAAAATTGGGAAACAAATCCAAACATTGAAATGTGTGTCTCTCTTCCATTCACTGGACAAGTGGCAGAAGTTATTGAGAACTCCAAACCAACTCGATTAGCTAGATACACGACGGAACACAGTCAAGATTGCCTAGATGTGATGCAATCCTTCTCTGGACTTGTCCCAGGTGTAGGAGGAATTCTTAGTTCATCACTCGAGCTCTTCTCAAAATTTGGCTTCAAAGGAACAGGTGGAGTAATAAATGAGATACTGACTGATATTGAAATTCAACTGAAATCATTGAGGAAATATGTTGATTCGAAATTACAACATAATGTGCATATGCGATTAAAGAACTACGTAAGCGGCATTTTTGCAATAGCAGAAACTTGCAAAGATTACGACGAAGAAGATCAAATGCAAGACCTTGAGAAATGTTTGATTACTTTAAATGGAAATGTCGTAGGAAAAATAGCCCACTTTATGCCAACAGATGAAAAGGTTATTGCTTATGACTTGATATTACCACTGTTCCGTCTGTACGCCGATATGCAGATCACCGTGACTCAGGATCTTTTGCGTGTTGCCATGAAATTGAAAAAGAAATCAGCACAAAAAGATTATTTAAAACGACTGACAGAGCAATCACAAAAAATGTACTCATACGCAGTACAGATCTATAATCGTATCGTGAAGAGAGACACTGATTTTGGAAAAGTAACCTGCTTGCGTACTTGGCAACAGAATTGGTATCATCATGGTTGGGAATACCCAGAATCATATCTCTTTGCAAGTCAGGATGGCTTTTACAATAAATGTTACCAAATATTCTTTGGCGGACGAAAATGTACAGAGAGAATTGTTGCATGGGGTCCCGACGTTCGTGACATGCAGCTACGTGCCCTCTCAAAAGCTAAATCATGTGTCAAAGAGTATGCTGGGAAGGTCAAGAACAAACTGAGGAAGGATTTAAAAAAGTACTGGAAATTAGAGCTTCTTGATGCAGCAGATAACTGGAAAAAAATTTCTGAAAAGGCGAAAGAAGTTGAACTGGATGCAACACCACGAGCTTGAAATGAATTATGTTGATTGGTTAGCAAATGTTGCAATTTTCAATAAAAATTATACTACTTGCTATGAAAACTTTATTTAATTACCATTTTCTTATCGTAAAAATATCAATTTGATAAGTATTATATTAATAATTTTGTTAGTATCCTAAACTATATATCATAATATATTGCCTACTTGCACATGTGAAATCTGAACTTGATTCAAGCTGATTTATATCAAGATATTATAATAGAACCAAGATATTCTAACTCAGATTTGTGTTTGAAACAGTATTAAACAGACCATAATCTTATATTACCTTTGTGAAAATCAACGAAATAACATGTATTTAACATCCTCAAGTATTCAACAATTCAAATTTAAAAACAACATCTTCGTCAATTATTTACTGTTACTGCTTTGTAGACAATTCTGCAATAGATGACCCATTCGAAAATAAGAAAGCAGAAGGGGTAGGAATCACCCAGAAGGGGACACTAAAAAAGAGTTAATTCAAATATAGCCTGTGTACCAGCCCCGAGGTGTTTTCTGAAACCCTAGGTTCTGGGAACTAAAGCGTGACATTTTCCCCAGCAAGTTTTCATGAGTTCGGAATATAATTTATGCATTACGTTGTATTATCATTAAGCTCATTATTGTTGCTGATGAGTATGACGTGATCGACGAAGAGTTGTGACTTTATGACAATTGATCTTTTGTGATAGAGTCTGAATAATTTAAAAATAGTAAATGAGGTGTTACTTTCGATGGATTAAAAATCACACATTAGTTCACAGACCCTATGGTTTCAGAAAAAGACCTCGGGGCTGGTACACAGGCTAATTCAAACACAGAATACAAACAGTTTCAAATCTATATATTTATCAATGAAACTGAACACGCAGAATTAGATGCAGCAGTACTACATCAATTTCATGATAACATTGTTAACTGGTACAGTTTACAAACTACAGGGCTCTTCTTGCACCGGTAGTTATGATCTTCTTCAGCAAACTTCTGCCGCATATAAATGAGAGTTCTCCAGCTATAGTTTGTTTCCTTGCTTTCTAGTAGATGCCATTTCTGTTGTCTACTTGTACAGGATCTCTCACTTTGTAAGTTTGTATGTCATAATTATAAAACTACTTCATTAAAAAACCATTTCAGAACCATAGAATCGTGAAGTTACCAACAACAACTCCAAATACGAGCCGTGGCTATAGTGTAGTACCAACAGTAAAGCTTCATATTATATATCTAGAAAGCCATAATTTTCAAGGAAACATCTTGATTTACATTCTTCATCATACCATGATAATATTTGGCTGAAGAATACACCATATTTGCCGCAAGGTTTGGCAACGGCAACACATGAATTGCTTGCCTTACAAAATCATAAATGTAGCATGCTTTTTACTGTTAAGGCCAACCATGATGCCAAAAAAATAGGAGAAGCATCGGAACCAGTATTTGAAAATTTTTCATCTAAATTATTTCGTTTGAAAACCAACAAATACTGTAGAAAAATTTTACGTAACACATTACGGCAGTAGATCATACCTCCACATTTTGATTTACAATGCGTTTTTTTGCCAAAACCATGCCAAAACAAACGATTCAAATCACATGAACAGATTGCAATGCAATTTAGCACTGAATCATCTGAATTGGCTAATGCGGGGATTCTATCACGTGATAAAATAGACACTTTTCGATTGGGTCAAACAAGGTTTTCTCAATGCTGGTGCTGTCTCAGCAAAATGGCCATTTTCTTAGCAGTAAGCACATTTTACACTTTCGCTAAGATAGGTTTTAGACGGCTACGATCTAATCTAGATGTTCTTCTGTTTCTGTTCATTGTACCACGCTTATTTCCAGAACCTTCTACTTAGAAGAGTTGAAACGCGCAAGTTTTGAGTCTCAAAATTCACAATTTTCGTACCAATGAAAACGAGGCTTTGCTTTTGCATGAAAAATTTTTGGAATTCATGATATTATTTCGCAGGCTCTGTTAAAATTTCACAAGCAAGAAGTTTGATGGGTAAGGCATCCATAAAATCACGTGACTGGCATCTGTTCAATGACGCCGAGAGCGGCACATGAAAGAGTGTTCAAACTCTTGGTAAATGATGGTTCTTGTCATTACCGATTATAAATTAGATACAGTAATGGTATATATTGTCCTTGATGCAACACAACCATAAGCGTAGATCATACTGGGTTTAAATGTTTGGTTTTGTAAAGCATCCTTTTTCTCCAAGCTATATTTGTTTACCATTTATGCTTTTTCTGTGAGAACATCTACTCATGTATTTATAATATGTTAATGGTAACATTATCAAAATACGAAAAATGTATAAAGTATATATGAGGCAAAACATCAACAAAATTCCCAAATCCAAATTTAGAGCAATATCGACAATCTTACTGGAAGTCATACATGGTGGAAGAGTCAGAAAACACGTTTCAAGCAACTCATTGCGATCTTCTTCAGACAGATTTTTTGCGCAATGAAAATATACATGAATATATAGGTTGCTATTATAAACTATCTGTTTTCTTATTTTTCATCGTTTATTATAATGACATTGTTATTACTATTGTTAATACAAGTGATGTAAAAGTATTACGGTTTCCTTTATATTTGTTAAATTATTAATTTGTAATTGATTCAATAAAATTCGACAATGATCATTTTCGTAAAACATCTGAGACTGAAAGATAGCGACAAAAAACTACGAAGTAATGATTGTTAAAAAATGTCGGTATTATTCATCATACATTGCATAATTGTAATGTACCATCGTCAGTTCCAAAGAAATTAAATATTGATTTCCAAAATACTGCTAGAAACTAAATAACGAAAATGGAAGGAATTTGAAAAGCTATTCAATTACAAATGTGCCAATTAATACGAGTACTTTACAAAAGAATTTGGGAACGGATAGAGTCACTCTGAGTGTTGAGAGTCAGTTTTATTTCATCGATAATTGAAATTTCTTTTACTATTCAAATTTATTGCTGCATTTTCTCACTAAACAGAAAATAAATGTTGTGATTCATTCATAAGTTTATTGTGTGAATGTAAATGTAATCCATAAAAGAACGTCCCAATTAATATTGTATTGCCATATAAAGACCAGGTATATGCTAACAATTAGGAGTTTTGAATGTTGAAGTCGGTCAACAGTTTAGCCCATTGTTTGAAGGCAGAAAATCAAATGATGTACTTGGAGTCCGTGAGCCGAGAACGATTTTAATATCTCCTCCAGGTGCTGTTTATGAAGTGTGACTCGTGCGATGCAAATTATGTCGATTTCACATGCTGGCATCTCAATCAACACATTTCCGAACATAGTGGATCCACAGGTAATTTGGATCTGTCCTCGCGGTTTCAGTACTATGTACATTTGCATTTGTCTGTGTACGCAGCGTTGCGTGTAATTATTTCATATAATAAATTCCTGTTTATACTATAGTTCTGTTGTTGCTATATATAAGAGTACATCATGCATAATGAATATGATTGTGAAAAACATGTAAACTTTTAATCGGTTGAGTTGTGCGCTATTAATATCCGTAAATGGTAAGTTCCTGAATTACCAAAGCTTCACCAGTTGCTATAGCTACAAAATAGCGTCCATGTGCTAGTTTTCCACAATCAAGAGATTGAATGTTATCAGAACTTGCTACATTTTGGACGCATCTACAAGGTAGCAGAAGATACAATAGACATAAATTAATGAGATACTAGTTATGAGTGCTCCACGTTGCTGCTATGAGTTCTCCACCTTGCTGAGGCTAGTTCGGGAAGGTCTTGTTTCACAGTGAATATACATTACTTCAGAATATAACATTCAGAAAGAATGATTTTTTTAATTTGTTCTGCTCAAATTTATGAGTAGTTCAGTACCGTGAAAAGGGAGTTTTTAGGACTTAAACTTCAGACTTTTCAAAATTTAAAGGGAATATATATAGCAATTTCATCATATTTTGTGATTCTGGAGTTATGTTTATATTCACCTCAGATTGATTTTTCCATTGAAATGTATATAAATTTTAAACAACTTGGACATTTAATGCTTTAATGTTCCCTATCTCCCTAAACTTGTTCAAGATGTTCCCGTGTTTTCGATGTTGTGAAAAAGCTGGCAAAATGTTGCCTCCATTTGCTGTTGCTCATTGAATATTGCTTGCAAGACAAAATATGTCTAATTGTCAAACTTTTATTTAATAAATGTATCAATATAATAATGTTTGCTTATGTCAATTTATGCATGGCAGGATTTGCAAAGTTGTTATATTTGTCTGATGCTCTTTAATGCTCTTTAAAAATCTACAATGGTTTTGTTTTTAAATCTCTTCAAGTAAGGCTATATCAGGGAAAGTGTAATATGCTAAAATCTATTAAAATTATTTTGTATACGTTGAAATTATTTTGTATGTTTTGAATAACCGTTGCTGGTCAAATGTTTAACAATATATTGACTGGATGTTGCCTTATGCCCCAGTTGAACGCAAGTTATTCAGACGCGGGAGCATTAATTTGAGATACGAAAGAACAATGGAATTTTTTCTGTGTTTTTTATCTGGCATTTTACCTGTGTCTTGGCTTTAAACCTGCCAATTTAAATATAATTTGTGAGCTATAGTTGAAAATCGTCAAAAATTAGAAATTAAGTTTGCTACTTCTGGGTGAAACTTGAAGTAGCAATCAAGAATGTCTAGTTTTTGACTATTTTCAACTATATTACAAGCTCTGTTTATTGCATCAATACCATATTCTAAGTGTACTATCACATTCAATATAGAGACAAAAAATGAATTTATTAATATAATAATTCGTTTTTTTTATTAATATGTGGACTATCAACTTACAATTGACTACATTCTTGTTTGGGCATAGAACTGGATTGCATCTGGATTTTGTAGTTGAAGTCGAAGATGGGTGAAGAAATTCTGTAGTAAATAATAACTTTTGTAACAATGCGTGCTTCTCCAAGATCAATTTGAAACCAATGAGGACTGGAGTAGTAAAATTTTGTATGAAAGCAGCCATTATGCCTACAACTTTGCCCTCTATTTCCATCGATTGCTTTATGGCATCCATAAAGTTCATCATCAGGATTATTTCGACCATCACTATTCGGTTATTTGCCTAGTCGCTGCTGCTCTTCCCATACCAATCTCATGCGGGGGGCTTCATTCAATTCATCTGGTGTGATGATTTTGGACAATTCATCGTATACGTCTTCATTGACTTGAATACTTTTATCAGCAATCTCTTTTCTCAGTTTGGCAAGCTTCTTTTCAAATTGTGTCCATTTTGATTGACTGCCTTCACAGTAATAGCCATTAACTTATCTTGAATGCATGACGTGCTTTGTTTTTATCTTGGATATCATTGACAGTAAATTTTCTCTTGTCATTTGTATCACAATTTATCAAACAAGGGTTACAAATAAAACAAACATTGATATCATTAGCAAATACAATGGAGCAGCTCTAGCTACTTGTTACATTGGGACAGTAGAATGGAACAGATGCAATGTCATATTATGACTTCATAAATACAGTGTGTCAGAGGTTGTTAATTTTTACAAAAATGTTTGGCTATCCCATTACAAATGTTTGCTGAACTGAAGCACTTGCATAGGTTCTCCATCCATAGTATTGACATGTTAATCATAATAGCTCCATCTCACTGTTGACACAGATACAAACATCATATCTTGGTACCCATGTGTTCACCTCAATGAGGGACAAAGATATACTTTCATCACTGATCTGTGCTATCCAGGGTTCCTGCTTCATTCTCTTAATATTTGCCTTAACAACTTCAATAGAGGAATATACATCAGCTGGTAATTGGGTATCATTTCTCAAGGTAAGCGTTTTCCTACTCCATCCAGCTCGTTCAACTTTGCCAACCTCTGAGGGTTTTTGAGGTAAATTTTGAACTGGTATACTACCAGTTATTAGCATTCTCCGCTTTGAAAATACATCAATATCATAATCATTAGAGTGGATTTCACATAAATAAAAAGTGTTATCTTCAAACTGACTTCTCAATTTGTCATCCTTCTGTCGGCTTTACACACAATTCTGATCCACTATATTTCCCACGTGTTATCGGTTTAACAATACATTTTTCAACCAGTATATTCTTGTAACTTTGATGCGACCCATAATATTGGTTGTTTTCATTATAAACGCCATTTTGAGAATAGCTATATCGGAGTAAATAGCTGATATATATTTACCATTGTTTGATGTTTCATATCACGTTACCTTATCATCTTATGAACTTAGACCCGGACGGCTGGTGGATGGAATGTTGACTAGGTCTACACAGTAGATATCAGGTCATGCGAATGATAAACAAACACTTGTTGTCTACTATGACCATGAGGTGAGATTAGATAGAAATGCACGCATGTTAATGTTCATGTTGAATTGCATCCGTTTAGCATATGGACAAGAGCGCATAAATCACATCTGTGCAATTTCAACAGTGATAAAAGTTGCCCCATCGTTTCTCTATACAGTACTCGAACGGACCAAAGAAAAGTACAGACGACAACGGTAAATCGAGGTTAGTAGAAGTTCAATTTGAATTAGTGAAGCTTTTCGATTTCAATATTATCTAAAGCAGTTAATATGTAGATATTTCAAAGCTAAATATCTTTTACCTAGACGGTCAATTTTGGAACAAATATAACCATAACATGCATTTAAATGTATTTTAATGTATCAAAAGCGTGATTAGGAAACGCAGAGCGGCAAAACAGATTATAATTGATTGGAGTTACACAATAATTTGACCATTCGAATTGATCGATATCGATTGGTCAATAACAAGATGAAGAATAACAAAGCAATTGGATGCTATACGAACAGAAGTTAACATAATTACTTTAATGAAGCTAATATTTACAAAGTATTTTCAAATCATATACAGCGAAGCTTCATAACGTCCCTCAAATCCATGCCGACGTTCCCGTGCAAAAATGATACTGTTAACCACGGATTGATCTGCCTCGTTAATGTTCGGTTATTTTCTGGGGATTTGCCCATCTAGGAATCTTCTTAAAACATTTAGCACAATCAAGAACATAGGAGAACCTTTAAATGACTCCCACATGACTCACAATGCCAATGATGATATAACATCTTCTAGAAATTATTTTAAACACTATAAATACAGTAAATGAAAACTCAATAAACATTCCACTATCGAAATCAACTTAAGATATTGTGTCTTGTTATTATCGCTTTTCACGATTAAGAAATTTTCATTTTTTATCAACTTTTACAACTATTTCGTTAATTATGGAAGTAAATTCTTTAAATCATTCTAAATTTTATACTGCTCGCTCATAAACCAAGTTTTTCATATCGTTATATTAAATTATACATTATATAAATACTCTTGTAAAATGCATTGATAGATGCTGAACTATTCACCTTTAGACTGTACACGCTTTGGAAATATCTTATATCTTTCAGGAATTACTTTCGAATTCGTCGAACGCCAACCACATTTTAAAATTTTCTTGCAAGTTCATTTATTTTTATTCCCCGTGCTAGATTATTGATTCCAAATCAAATTATCTTAGGTTTCCAAACAGATTATTTTGCTAATGCACCAAGGAAGCTAAATATAAGTAATAATTTAAAAAGTATTGAGATTATGTATTATAATTTGAAGAAAAATTATGGACTGCATTTTGTTTCATGAATATATTAAGAAGTTAAAATATCATGCTTATAATCCAAAGCTTATGTGTCCCGCTTTAGATCGATGATTTCAATAACTTGTTTGACATCAGAACATATTTTCTTTGGCTCAACCAGCAACTCCTAGTAATTGATGGCAATTCAATATTTCTTATTGTTTTAATTATCATAAAATTGATTGACCTTTTAGTTTCACTTTGTTCAAATCAATTTCACGCACCTTCTAAGTTCAAAGAGAAATATTTTTGTTCTGGAGATTTCAATTTGAAGTCGATTTGGCTGCCAGCTAGATAATCAACCTATGAAATTTTCAGATCTCTAAATTTATTATTACAATTATATCAAATAAGTATCAAGGGAAGTGTATTATTTCAAAACAAAGCTAGAATATCAAAATATTCATACAACAAATTTGTTATTGTCCATGGTTATCTCGACACAGATCTTTGCATAATTTCCCGACAACGGATCATCTGTATTATTTCGCTAGTAAGACGTACATAAGTAGCGGACAGACACAGAAATATAGAAATGTCGAAATATTGAAATATCGAAATATAGTGATATATAAATAGACAGTATTATTAGTACAAGGAGATAGCTACTTATATACTTCGTGTTCTCGTTATTCTTTATAATTAATATTAAGTATGGTATAAATCCCTGGTGGGGTAACTTCCATACTTTTGGTATACGGGGACGTTCAATTATTAAAGGGTACGTTGTTCAAAATCCCGAAAAATAATTTAGGGTATGATTAGTCATGAAAAATTTTTGAGGCTTTAAATTTTATCCTTTTGACGCTTTTGCAATGTTTTCATTCTGCAAAACACATTATGCCTATGAAATTTTCTTTTTTCACTTTGTTTTGGTTAAATCTGTCATTCATAGAAATCTATATATATTTGGGGTATCTTTTTTCATCATATTGAAAATTTATGGTCATTCTGCCAAAGTTCCATTTGAACGACCCCATCGAAGCGCAATGGAAGTTGCCCCCCGGGTATAAATCGCATAAAATAGGAACGCACTGCGATAATTGTTCACGTTGAAGTGCAATCGCGAAGCATATGGACAAGAGTGCATGAATCGTATCAGTGCAATTTTAACAGTGATCAAAGCTGCTCGATCGTTTCTCTAAATAGTACTTGAAACGATCAAAGAAGGGTACAGTCCACAAGAGCAAATTGAGGTCAGTAAATGTTTTTCGATTTCAATATCATCTAAAGCAATTAATATGTAGATATTTTAAAGCATCAAAAACGCAATGATCTCTTGCGTCGCTTCTCTATAACGATTAGGAAACGCAGAGCGGCAAAACAGATTATAATTGATTGGAGTTAGACCGTAATTTGACCATTCCAATTGATCGATACCGATTGGTCAATAACAAGATGAAGAACAACAAAGGAATCGGATGCTATAAGAATAGAAGGTAACATAATTACTTTAATGAAGCTAATATATTTACAAAATATTTTCAAATCAAATACAGCGTAGCAACATAATATCCCTTAGGAATTTACAACGCTCAATGCTATGAACACTTTGAAAATTGTTTGCCAATAATTTTGAGTCGCAACTAACTTTCGAGACCGAAAGTTATCATAGATAACACTTTTCATAGCTGTTAAAAAAGTTTGAAAGGTTTAACATGCTGTTGAAATTCAAATAAATTACACAAAAACCAAACTGATTGTAAAACTTAGAACAGTATTGCTATTTATAATTTCAACTATCTATAACTATCTATATCTATTCATAGATACTTATTGGTTCGACAGCTGTGAAGACAAAGAAATAATGTAAGTTCATAATTAATGCATGCAAAAATAAACAAACAAAATATATCAGTTTTTGTAACAATCATTTGGAAAGTAAATAAATTATTTCCTTTTTTCTATGTTTATTTTTGTCTGTCAGCTAATTATGTATGCACTAATGGGAAAATATTACAGGAAACCGCTAACGGGAATTTAGCCAAACTGATTATGTCGAGATAACCCTCCAGAGGCAAGCATGACGCGCCTATTGAGTCATGGATTCTATTAAGTTATCATCCTAGCTTATGTTCGAGTTGTTCGAGAGAGATACTCTAAACGATCAAGAAATATGGTTGGGAAAATTCTGAAATTAATACAAAATGGTTCGTTTCGGATACCGAACTTCTGAGAGCCTACAAATCAAACTTCCACAGCACAGCCGATATAAATTGTCTTGCGTTTCTGGGTTAATTTTTGCTTAATTGAAACTACATTCCATGCTATTTAGAATGCAACAAAGAAAATGTAGAAAGAATTGACAGAGAACCAAACAGAAACGTGAGGCAACAGAGGAAGTCGTAAGCAAGGCAGCCCTGAGAAACCAGGCAAAATAAATAACTATTCATAGGTATAGATTATGCTCGCCAAATCGATAAAAATAAACTTTCACATTTGCAAAAACTCCTACAAACAATAGTTATGCATAAGCTACACACTACTATTAAAAGAGGATTAGCATGACTCTCATTGTGTTTGCATTAATATGTATTAATATTTCTTGATGTTATGTCGTTTGATAATCAATCATAGGTCTACTTTAATTCAATTGATTTTCATCGCCTTAATAATGGCAGCAGATGGACTCAAGCTCACAAGTCAAAAATGTAAATTATATCGAAAAAATTGGGAAACAAATCCAAACATTGAAATGTGTGTCTCTCTTCCATTCACTGGACAAGTGGCAGAAGTTATTGAGAACTCCAAACCAACTCGATTAGCTAGATACACGACGGAACACAGTCAAGATTGCCTAGATGTGATGCAATCCTTCTCTGGACTTGTCCCAGGTGTAGGAGGAATTCTTAGTTCATCACTCGAGCTCTTCTCAAAATTTGGCTTCAAAGGAACAGGTGGAGTAATAAATGAGATACTGACTGATATTGAAATTCAACTGAAATCATTGAGGAAATATGTTGATTCGAAATTACAACATAATGTGCATATGCGATTAAAGAACTACGTAAGCGGCATTTTTGCAATAGCAGAAACTTGCAAAGATTACGACGAAGAAGATCAAATGCAAGACCTTGAGAAATGTTTGATTACTTTAAATGGAAATGTCGTAGGAAAAATAGCCCACTTTATGCCAACAGATGAAAAGGTTATTGCTTATGACTTGATATTACCACTGTTCCGTCTGTACGCCGATATGCAGATCACCGTGACTCAGGATCTTTTGCGTGTTGCCATGAAATTGAAAAAGAAATCAGCACAAAAAGATTATTTAAAACGACTGACAGAGCAATCACAAAAAATGTACTCATACGCAGTACAGATCTATAATCGTATCGTGAAGAGAGACACTGATTTTGGAAAAGTAACCTGCTTGCGTACTTGGCAACAGAATTGGTATCATCATGGTTGGGAATACCCAGAATCATATCTCTTTGCAAGTCAGGATGGCTTTTACAATAAATGTTACCAAATATTCTTTGGCGGACGAAAATGTACAGAGAGAATTGTTGCATGGGGTCCCGACGTTCGTGACATGCAGCTACGTGCCCTCTCAAAAGCTAAATCATGTGTCAAAGAGTATGCTGGGAAGGTCAAGAACAAACTGAGGAAGGATTTAAAAAAGTACTGGAAATTAGAGCTTCTTGATGCAGCAGATAACTGGAAAAAAATTTCTGAAAAGGCGAAAGAAGTTGAACTGGATGCAACACCACGAGCTTGAAATGAATTATGTTGATTGGTTAGCAAATGTTGCAATTTTCAATAAAAATTATACTACTTGCTATGAAAACTTTATTTAATTACCATTTTCTTATCGTAAAAATATCAATTTGATAAGTATTATATTAATAATTTTGTTAGTATCCTAAACTATATATCATAATATATTGCCTACTTGCACATGTGAAATCTGAACTTGATTCAAGCTGATTTATATCAAGATATTATAATAGAACCAAGATATTCTAACTCAGATTTGTGTTTGAAACAGTATTAAACAGACCATAATCTTATATTACCTTTGTGAAAATCAACGAAATAACATGTATTTAACATCCTCAAGTATTCAACAATTCAAATTTAAAAACAACATCTTCGTCAATTATTTACTGTTACTGCTTTGTAGACAATTCTGCAATAGATGACCCATTCGAAAATAAGAAAGCAGAAGGGGTAGGAATCACCCAGAAGGGGACACTAAAAAAGAGTTAATTCAAATATAGCCTGTGTACCAGCCCCGAGGTGTTTTCTGAAACCCTAGGTTCTGGGAACTAAAGCGTGACATTTTCCCCAGCAAGTTTTCATGAGTTCGGAATATAATTTATGCATTACGTTGTATTATCATTAAGCTCATTATTGTTGCTGATGAGTATGACGTGATCGACGAAGAGTTGTGACTTTATGACAATTGATCTTTTGTGATAGAGTCTGAATAATTTAAAAATAGTAAATGAGGTGTTACTTTCGATGGATTAAAAATCACACATTAGTTCACAGACCCTATGGTTTCAGAAAAAGACCTCGGGGCTGGTACACAGGCTAATTCAAACACAGAATACAAACAGTTTCAAATCTATATATTTATCAATGAAACTGAACACGCAGAATTAGATGCAGCAGTACTACATCAATTTCATGATAACATTGTTAACTGGTACAGTTTACAAACTACAGGGCTCTTCTTGCACCGGTAGTTATGATCTTCTTCAGCAAACTTCTGCCGCATATAAATGAGAGTTCTCCAGCTATAGTTTGTTTCCTTGCTTGCTAGTAGATGCCATTTCTGTTGTCTACTTGTACAGGATCTCTCACTTTGTAAGTTTGTATGTCATAATTATAAAACTACTTCATTAAAAAACCATTTCAGAACCATAGAATCGTGAAGTTACCAACAACAACTCCAAATACGAGCCGTGGCTATAGTGTAGTACCAACAGTAAAGCTTCATATTATATATCTAGAAAGCCATAATTTTCAAGGAAACATCTTGATTTACATTCTTCATCATACCATGATAATATTTGGCTGAAGAATACACCATATTTGCCGCAAGGTTTGGCAACGGCAACACATGAATTGCTTGCCTTACAAAATCATAAATGTAGCATGCTTTTTACTGTTAAGGCCAACCATGATGCCAAAAAAATAGGAGAAGCATCGGAACCAGTATTTGAAAATTTTTCATCTAAATTATTTCGTTTGAAAACCAACAAATACTGTAGAAAAATTTTACGTAACACATTACGGCAGTAGATCATACCTCCACATTTTGATTTACAATGCGTTTTTTTGCCAAAACCATGCCAAAACAAACGATTCAAATCACATGAACAGATTGCAATGCAATTTAGCACTGAATCATCTGAATTGGCTAATGCGGGGATTCTATCACGTGATAAAATAGACACTTTTCGATTGGGTCAAACAAGGTTTTCTCAATGCTGGTGCTGTCTCAGCAAAATGGCCATTTTCTTAGCAGTAAGCACATTTTACACTTTCGCTAAGATAGGTTTTAGACGGCTACGATCTAATCTAGATGTTCTTCTGTTTCTGTTCATTGTACCACGCTTATTTCCAGAACCTTCTACTTAGAAGAGTTGAAACGCGCAAGTTTTGAGTCTCAAAATTCACCATTTTCGTACCAATGAAAACGAGGCTTTGCTTTTGCATGAAAAGTTTTTGGAATTCATGATATTATTTCGCAGGCTCTGTTAAAATTTCACAAGCAAGAAGTTTGATGGGTAAGGCATCCATAAAATCACGTGATTGGCATCTGTTCAATGACGCCGAGAGCGGCACATGAAAGAGCGTTCAAACTCTTGGTAAATGATGGTTCTTGTCATTACCGATTATAAATTAGATACAGTAATGGTATATATTGTCCTTGATGCAACACAACCATAAGTGTAGATCATACTGGGTTTAAATGTTTGGTTTTGTAAAGCATCCTTTTTTTTTCTCCAAGCTATATTTGTTTACCATTTATGCTTTTTCTGTGGGAACATCTACTCATGTATTTATAATATGTTAATGGTAACATTATCAAAATACGCAAAATGTATAAAGTATATATGAGGCAAAACATCAACAAAATTCCCAAATCTAAATTTAGAGCAATATCGACAATCTTACTGGAAGTCATACATGGTGGAAGAGTCAGAAAACACGTTTCAAGCAACTCATTGCGATCTTCTTCAGACAGATTTTTTGCGCAATGAAAATATACATGAATATATAGGTTGCTATTATAAACTATCTGTTTTCCTATTTTCCATTGTTTATTATAATGACATTGTTATTACTATTGTTAATACAAGTGATGTAAAAGTATTACGGTTTCCTTCATATTTGGTAAATTATTAATTTGTAATTGATTCAATAAAATTCGACAATGATCATTTTCGTAAAACATCTGAGACTGAAAGATAGCGACAAAAAACTACGAAGTAATGATTGTTAAAAAATCTCGGTATTATTTATCATACATTGCATAATTGTAATGTACCATCGTCAGTTCCAAAGAAATTAAATATTGATTTCCAAAATACTGCTAGAAACTAAACAACGAAAATGGAAGGAATTTTAAAAGCTATTCAATTACAAATATGCTAATTAATACGAGTACTTTACAAAAGAATTTGGAAACGGATAGAGTCACTCTGAGTGTTGAGAGTCAGTTTTATTTCGTCGATAATTGAAATTTCTTTTACTATTCAAATTTATTGCTGCATTTTCTCACTAAACAGAAAATAAATGTTGTGATTCATTCATAAGTTTATTGTGTGAATGTAAATGTAATCCATAAAAGAACGTTCCAATTAATATTGTATTGCCATATAAAGACCAGGAATCTGCTAACAATTAGGAGTTTTGAATGTTGAAGTCGGTCAACAGTTTAGTCCATTGTTTGAAAGCAGAAAATCAAATGATGTACTTGGAGTCCGTGAGCCTAGAGCGATTTTAATATCTCCTCCAGGTGCTGTTTATGAAGTGTGACTCGTGCGATGCAAATTATGTCGATTTCACATGCTGGCACCTCAATCAACACATTTCCGAACATAGTGGATCCACAGGTAATTTGGATCTGTCCTCGCGGTTTCAGTACTATGTACATTTGCATTTGTCTGTGTACGCAGCGTTGCGTTTAATTATTTCATATAATAAATTCCTGTTTATACTATAGTTCTGTTGTTGCTATATATAAGAGTACATCATGCATAATGAATATGATTGTGAAAAACATGTAAACTTTTAATCGGTTGAGTTGTGCGCTATTAATATCCGTAAATGGTAAGTTCCTGAATAACCAAGGCTTCACCAGTTGCTATAGCTACAAAATAGCGTCCATGTGCTAGTTTTCCACAATCAAGAGATTGAATGTTATCAGAACTTGCTACATTTTGGACGCATCTACAAGGTAGCAGAAGATACAATAGACATAAATTAATGAGATACTAGTTATGAGTGCTCCACGTTGCTGCTATGAGTTCTCCATCTTGCTGAGGCTAATTCGGGAAGGTCTTGTTTCACAGTGAATATACATTACTTTAGAATATAACATTCAGAAAGAATGATTTTTTAAGTTTGTTCTGCTCAAATTTATGATTAGTTCAGTACCGCGAAAAGAGAGTTTTTAGGACTTAAACTTCAGACTTTTCAAGATTTAAAGGAAACTTTGGAAAATATATAGCAATTTCAGCATATTTTGTGATTCTGGAGTTATGTTTATATTCACCTCAGATTGATTTTTCTATTGAAATGTATATAATTTTTAAACAACTTGGACATTTAATGCTTTGATGTTCCCTATCTCCCTAAACTTGTTCAAGATGTTCCCGTGTTTTCGATGTTGTGAAAAAGCTGGCAAAATGTTGCCTCCATTTGCTGTTGCTCATTGAATATTGCTTGCAAGACAAAATATGTCTAATTGTCAAACTTTTATTTAATAAATGTATCAATATAATAATGTTTGCTTATGTCAATTTATGCATGGCAGGGTTTGCAAAGTTGTTATATTTGTCTGATGCTCTTTAATGCTCTTTAAAAATCTACAATGGTTTTGTTTTTAAATCTCTTCAAGTAAGGCTATATCAGGGAAAGTGTAATATGCTAAAATCTATTAAAATTATTTTGTATACGTTGAAATTATTTTGTATGTTTTGAATAACCTTTGCTGGTCAAATGTTTAACAATATATTGACTGGATGTTGCCTTATGCCCCAGTTGAACGCAAGTTATTCAGACGCGGGAGCATTAATTTGAGATACGAAAGAACAATGGAATTTTTTCTGTGTTTTTTATCTGGCATTTTACCTGTGTCTTGGCTTTAAACCTGCCAATTTAAATATAATATGTGAGCTATAGTTGAAAATCGTCAAAAATTAGAAATTAAGTTTGCTACTTCTGGGTGAAACTTGAAGTAGCAATCAAGAATCGTAGTGCCAATAATGGGGCCACTTTTCATTGCGCATGCGTGAAAAAAATAACGCGTGCGATCGTTTTCCCATTAAAGTTTGCAACTTAAAATGGCGTCCACTGTGGTTGTTTTGAACGAAGAGGGAGAATCTTAGATACACTTATTTTTAGATAATGTCATTATTTTAATTAGTTTGAAAAGAATGGAAATATTGGAACTCGACTAGAAAAAGTAATTTTGTTGTGGTTTATTCTGAGCGATTAATTTTTATTACAAAAATTAGCTTATTAGCGGCCTACGCTTCGACAGTTTGGAGTTTGTATATCGACTGCTGAAACATATTTTTCTTTTTATTCGAAAAGATTACGTTGTTCTTATGTCCGAAATCTTTTAAATATATCTGCTTAGAATGCTGAATGTTTCGGATTTCAATCCAAATTACAAAACTGAAGCTGTTTATCTTGAACGTTTATTCTGTAAATTCAAAATCGTCGCCTTTCCAAAGTCATGATCATGAAAGTTCCTTGCCAATGTACCATAACATACTTTTTGGTAAGTAGAGGATGTTGTTGTTTTAGTGATATTTAAATTGGTAAGTTGTAAGTACTAGAAATTTTGTTAGCTGTAATTTGAGTAGTTGTTCTTTCTGATTGATAATCTCACTTGACTATACTATCCTGTGACTATTTCCTGGACTGGACAGAGCCCCATGCAGTTGATTTTTCCTGAATTCACGTATTTCATGATCTCCTACTGCTAATCAAGCAGATGTAATGCATTTGTTGTCAAAATATGGGAATTACGGAAATTTGAAATTCATTCATTTCTCAGCATGATGACTTATATGTCAACGTTACCTGCAAATCTTACCAGGGGGCTTCATCACGTCCTTGCTGTCTAAATGAATCCAATTAATGTTTAGCATCAGTCAGTTTAGAAAGTCGTTGTTGCTACATCACTGCAGATTTGATAGTTTACTTTATTATTTGATATTCAGCCAGTAAGTCAGTAAGTGCTGATTTTTTTATTTGAAACTATTTATTTTACTGATCATCATAAACTTTGTGATGCGACCTGGTAGTTCTTATCAGTGCAGTGCTGCTTGGGAAGTTATTTGTAAGACTGTCTGTCAAAAATTGAAGAAGTCTAGAAGATCTCATTTCAGGGTTAGTTACCCTGTTACACCAGATTGTGCAGAAGTATTCAAAAGAGTGCAACATTTATTTAAGGAGAAAGTTGCCAATTTAGCCTGTGTAGAGGGAAGGATCAAATATAGTGTAAGATCTGTTGATATCAAGACAAGAAAAGTTAGGAACATTGACCTGGTATCATTGAACGTTAGTATTGTCATTGGCAAAGAATTTACACAGACATGACTCATTCAGATAAATCTATTAAATTCAATGTTGTGATGTACAATCTATTGAAAAACAATATGATTACTCAAAAACATTTACTTTCCGAAACAACAATAAAGGAAACAATCAAACAATGTCTAAAAGCTGAGAAAGTAATAACTTTACCAGTATCCGCCAAAAAAAAGTTTCAACGATTAAGAGTACGCTATTTGAAAGCATACAAAGGTCGCGATTGTGGTAGTTCATTTTTTTCAAAATTGAATGACGATAATTCTTGTTTTGAAGTATCAATAATCAGTAGCCATGGGAAAATAGAAGAATTAGAGAAAGAAATAAGTAGCTTACAGAATGAACTCTATGATACCAAGAACAAGCTAATAGCTGCCCAAAGGAAAAAGAGGGAGATTAAACTTGCAAGCCCAAAAAGTAAACGGACATTATCAAGAAGAAAGTTTTTTATAAGAGAAAATCTTGGTATGGGCAAGTGGACTGTAGTCCCTAAGCTATCCCCAAGAAGGATGAGCAAAGATTTGGATCGTGCAGGGATATCGCAGAATAAATATGCAGCTATCAAAGGTATGTTCTTAACTTTCTTACTGTAATACAAATTCATAAACTATTACAGTGAAACTTGTATATCACAACCAGCATGAAAGGTAGATGAACTGACCACTATATGCAAGTGGCCTTTGTATACAGGGTTGATCAAGTAGAATATATTTTTTTAGACATGTGACCAGCAGATGTGACCGCTATCTATAGGGAGATGACCGTTATAATAGGTTTGACTGTATTAGCAATGTAAGTTAGGATGATGCAGGCATGTTGAAAGTACATATGCAACGGGAAATCTTTATGTGGTTTTAGTGGACAGGAATTTAAAAGTAGATCTAGAGGGTGAATGAATCACCCTTAAATGTTTTGAATGACTTTAGTATAGTATCTGCATTCCATGTCTACACTGAATTCGATATTACTAAGACTTGAATGAATTAATGACTGATCATATTCAACATGAATTTTTAGTTCATGAACTAACATCAATTACCAAAAATACGCAAAATCTGACAGTCAAATTACTGCTGCATGTTTTATATATTTGTGTGCATTTCCTATTCTACTTATCACTTTACTTAATATACTTTAATAATGCTAT
This sequence comes from Haliclystus octoradiatus, assembly GCA_916610825.1. Classification (NCBI taxonomy): domain Eukaryota; kingdom Metazoa; phylum Cnidaria; class Staurozoa; order Stauromedusae; family Haliclystidae; genus Haliclystus; species Haliclystus octoradiatus. Next base: position 3,552,602 of record OU744447.1, read on the forward strand.
ATGATGTTATTTTTGATAAATTACATAGAAAATTGAACATGATTGAGTAAATGTTCCAAATCTGCCTCTTAACCAATAATTAGCAATCGAGTAGTCCTTCTCATGGAGAAAAAGTGATCCGTTTCAATAATGATCTGTTGCTCATTCCCAATAAGCATGTTATTCTATTGCTTATAAAATAAAAATTTAAGTGTCAATTATTTGTTACAATAATATTCAATCAGCTAGGGAACATTATTGCGGAAGATTCCCACCAATTGTCTTCATATTGTATATTACTACACATCATTGTCCATGTTAGTCTATGTCATTGTATATTTAGTAGATGTAAAACCCATAACCTATTTTAGGATATTAATTGAGTTTGTAATTATTTAATTGCTTTGAAGCAAGTGCTACCGTACTTCATGTTTTAATTTCAGCTGCACATTACCTTATAGCCTGTTGATATCTGCAAACTTGGGCTATACTTTTTTAGCATACCAAAATGCAACTTCTTTCCTATGAACTTATTTTCTTTGTACAGTTCATAATCTGATACCAATAAATAAAGCTATTGCAACTTATCCTGTTTTGACTGTTCTCATACTATATTTATCTTTCTAGGAAAACATCAACCATCTGTCTATAAGATCAGACAGGAGAGGGCAAAGGCAAATGATCAAATCAGCATTGAAAGTGTGTACAGGAAATTAGTGAATGCTGTGGATGATGACCCTTTAATAATTAAATTCTCCGCAGATGGTCACAATCCTGGAAAATTCAGAAGTGGTGTCACATTCTCAGCATCAAGAGTGGATGGTACCCAGAACTCTTCAAGTATTGTCCCTCTTCAAGGTATAAAAGGTGAGAACATTTATATTTTGACATACATATATCTAACTTCAGCAATATCCATTATGTGTATGCTCAATTAAGATGGATGTACAATGGAACATTCAGCTATCTGGTGTAGATAAATTGACCGCATTATACAGATGGCCTTTTTATGGATTGTCAACTTAAATACTATTGAATAGATATTAAAAAAATTAGCGAAAACTACTAACTAGACACTGAAGTGCTGTATAGAGGTGACCGTTGTAAAGCTTTGACTGTACACTGAAACTTTTCGATAAATCCTGGAAATAGTTAATTGTATTGTCTAAACTTATTAAAAGTTGCAGCTGTGTTACTACTTCACACAGTACTAATTATGTATGTAATGCGGTTTAGTTTGATATCAGTACAATCATGCTACAAATCTATTCTAGCTGAAATTATGAATTTTGATAAGTGTTACTGGTAGAATCATCCACATCTGTGATAGTCAAATAACTTATAATAATGTATTAACCTGAATGTAATCAAGATTTTTACAAAAGTTATGCTCTGTGCCTGATACCTGATTTTATATATTAATTCTGACCATCAGAAAGTTTGTGTGTGCGTTATAAATTTAACGGGAGCTCCTATACATCATTGCCATTGGCATGTTACCAGTTATGTATTTACGATGTTAATTTTAACCTATTGCATCTATTCTAGGTGATGAATCATATGATCTACATAAAGAGAGTGGCTTCTGGGATATAGTACCAGACCTTATCAAAATGGACTTGGATAAGACTGTGAAACATTTTCTCTGTATGGACCTGAAGTCACTTTTACTTGTTTTAGGGTACAAAGCTGCACATGGTAGAGATACTTGTATATATTGTAAATGTGATAAGTCGTTATGGCATGAATGTAATGTATCCCCCAATAGCAAATGTATTCCTCGTTGGGCTTACAATGAAGAAGGAAAGCTATATATTCCATCATTGAAGACTGATGATCCAGGAATAAATAGTAGCGGTAATTTTCCATTGATTGATTCATCGATTTTTACATTTGTTATGGTGGATACATTGCACTGTTATTTAAGGGTGACAGATCAGATGTTTAACCGCCTTATGGATCATTTGTCGCCTGCCGAGAGGGAAGTGTTTCTTACAATTTGTAAAGGCAATGGAATAACAGGGTTCACAATGAAAAATGATGCATCTGGAACCAGGTTTTCAAAACTGACCATGGCAATGAGGAAAAAACTGCTTGCCAAAGTGTTTATACCAACTGTTATGCACCGATTCTGCAAATCTTTGCAGCAAGATCAGTTTGATTTGATTGATAAAACTTTTAGGTCATGGGAAAAGTTGTGGGAAACTATCAGGGTATCTGACTCACATTCTTTTCAAAACGTGAAAACTGATGTAACGCAATTTTTAAATGACTTTACAAAAGCCTTTTTCGTAAACGAGATACCAAATTATTGTCATCTACTAACACATTTTCCTTTTTTATATGAACATTTCGGTAATCTACATCAGTTCCAGCAACAATCAGTTGAATACCTGAACCATTCAATGAACCGAGCAATAAACAATGTCACTACACCGAAGGGGGCATGGGGGCAGGCGTCAAATAGTATCAATAGGCAGTTATTCCAAAAATCTACTTCATGAAGCTTAAAATTTTTTTATTTGATTACAAATATGTATTTGGATGTAATGGTTACATATAATTAACATCCCATAAAAATATTCATAAATATATAGAAAAATATAGAAATAAAGTTACAAAAATATATATTTATATAATAAATATCCAGAAGGCTTATTGCTTTGTATTTTATCACCTTGTTGTATATTAGCTAATTTTATCTGTTGAAATGTATTTAATCGCTGTAGTCAACTTTTATATGTACTTCAACAATTCTTAAATTATTTGATTGTTTCTTTGTTTATGTGAATTGTTATTTCACTTTAATGTTCTGTCCAGACCATTTTAGAGTTTCTAGTCTGATGTTTCTATTCGCATAGCAGATTCATTGCGCAGGTGCGTTGAACCATATGCCATATGGTAGACTTTTGCGAGCACTATCGTACATCAGCAGCACATTTGGATATAATAATCTCATATCATTATCTGTTAGTATTTTATCAGCTTTTTGTACAGTACATAGGAATTACTATAACAACTATGTATTTAATCACTGTAGTCTACCTTGATTTGAGTACTTCAATAATCCTTAATTCATAATCTTTTGGGAACACTACTACATTACAATCATATCTGGATATAATAATCTCATCTCACTCTCATTCCTGTCTCCAAGACTACTGTGAAATCCTTAGACTGATTTGTTTTATTCACGCCGCTCAATTGTTTGCGTGCAACGAACTGATGTTCGGCTTAAGGGAGTTTTCCCATAGGGTCAACTGTCAATTTTCGGGAACATTACTACAACATATCTCAGTGTACGACATAATAAATACGTTATTTTATTTATCTAAACGAGTTAATAAGTTAGGATATGTTATTAAATTTACATTCTGTTGGAAAGACCCCTTGCAAAATATCTGTAATCTATCCCTAATATCTTCTTATATAGTGACTATATAAGTATAACAAGTAGAAGTGATAACCACAATTCTGAAAACATCCCAATAATTCAATACTCAAAAGTAAGATAGATGGTTACATTATTGATTTAACTGGATACATATAGCATTCCTTAGCCGTTATCAAGAATAATATCTACCAGATTGTTAAAAGTCTACAAAGAATAAACATCAAACTGCAAGTGTGAAATATCTCGATAGAACAATGGCGGACACGAAAGGCAATGCTAGTTGACTGTAAACAAATGCCTTGGAGGGGAATTTTACTCATGTTTATGTCTAAAAATAAATATAAACTGACCAATCATAGGTTTCCCTACCAGGAACCAACTGGGTTGGTGACTTCCTTTCACTAAATTTGACGTTATCTTGACTTTTTGCATGCGTTTTGACTCGCGTTATTTTACTTGGCCATACAAACCCTTGTTGATAGGTTTGCAAATTGACGATGTTTGACACGCTTGGAGGGGAATTTGTTTAAAGGTAACCAAAATTGATTATCATTTTTATGTTTCTTGTCATGTCGAAATATCATAATTGGCTGGGTTGGGCTGATTGATAATGCATATTTATTCGAAATAGCAGATTTTGCTTCAAAATGTTAATGTTTTGGCACGATTTTTGAGATTTTGACGCGCCCGCAAATTCGCGATGGCTTGATTCTTGGCACTACGTGTCTAGTTTTTGACTATTTTCAACTATATTACAAGCTCTGTTTATTGCATCAATACCATATTCTAAGTGTACTATCACATTCAATATAGAGACAAAAAATGAATTTATTAATATAATAATTCGTTTTTTTTATTAATATGTGGACTATCAACTTACAATTGACTACATTCTTGTTTGGGCATAGAACTGGATTGCATCTGGATTTTGTAGTTGAAGTCGAAGATGGGTGAAGAGATTCTGTAGTAAATAATAACTTTTGTAACAATGCGTGCTTCTCCAAGATCAATTTGAAACCAATGAGGACTGGAGTAGTAAAATTTTGTATGAAAGCAGCCATTATGCCTACAACTTTGCCCTCTATTTCCATCGATTGCTTTATGGCATCCATAAAGTTCATCATCAGGATTATTTCGACCATCACTATTCGGTTATTTGCCTAGTCGCTGCTGCTCTTCCCATACCAATCTCATGCGGGGGGCTTCATTCAATTCATGTGGTGTGATGATTTTGGACAATTCATCGTATACGTCTTCATTGACTTGAATACTTTTATCAGCAATCTCTTTTCTCAGTTTGGCAAGCTTCTTTTCAAATTGTGTCCATTTTCATTGACTGCCTTCACAGTAATAGCCATTAACTTATCTTGAATGCATGACGTGCTTTGTTTTTATCTTGGATATCATTGACAGTAAATTTTCTCTTGTCATTTGTATCACAATTTATCAAACAAGGGTTACAAATAAAACAAACATTGATATCATTAGCAAATACAATGGAGCAGCTCTAGCTACTTGTTACATTGGGACAGTAGAATGGAACAGATGCAATGTCATATTATGACTTCATAAATACAGTGTGTCAGAGGTTGTTAATTTTTACAAAAATGTTTGGCTATCCCATTACAAATGTTTGCTGAACTGAAGCACTTGCATAGGTTCTCCATCCATAGTATTGACACGTTAATCATAATAGCTCCATCTCACTGTTGACACAGATACAAACATCATATCTTGGTACCCATGTGTTCACCTCAATGAGGGACAAAGATATACTTTCATCACTGATCTGTGCTATCCAGGGTTCCTGCTTCATTCTCTTAATATTTGCCTTAACAACTTCAATAGAGGAATATACATCAGCTGGTAATTGGGTATCATTTCTCAAGGTAAGCGTTTTCCTACTCCATCCAGCTCGTTCAACTTTGACAACCTCTGAGGGTTTTTGAGGTAAATTTTGAACTGGTATACTACCAGTTATTAGCATTCTCCGCTTTGAAAATACATCAATATCATAATCATTAGAGTGGATTTTACATAAACAAAAAGTGTTATCTTCAAACTGACTTCTCAATTTGTCATCCTTCTGTCGGCTTTACACACAATTCTGATCCACTATATTTCCCACGTGTTATCGGTTTAACAATACATTTTTCAACCAGTATATTCTTGTAACTTTGATGCGACCCATAATATTGGTTGTTTTCATTATAAACGCCATTTTGAGAATAGCTATATCGGAGTAAATAGCTGATATATATTTACCATTGTTTGATGTTTCATATCACGTTACCTTATCATCTTATGAACTTAGACCCGGACGGCTGGTGGATGGAATGTTGACTAGGTCTACACAGTAGATATCAGGTCATGCGAATGATAAACAAACACTTGTTGTCTACTATGACCATGAGGTGAGATTAGATAGAAATGCACGCATGTTAATGTTCATGTTGAATTGCATCCGTTTAGCATATGGACAAGAGCGCATAAATCACATCTGTGCAATTTCAACAGTGATAAAAGTTGCCCCATCGTTTCTCTATACAGTACTCGAAAGGACCAAAGAAAAGTACAGACGACAATGGTAAATTGAGGTTAGTAGAAGTTCAATTTGAATTAGTGAAGCTTTTCGATTTCAATATTATCTAAAGCAGTTAATATGTAGATATTTCAAAGCTCAATATCGTTTACCTAGACGGTCAATATTGGAACAAATATAACCATAACATGCATTTAAATGTATTTTAATGTATCAAAAGCGTGATTAGGAAACGCAGAGCGGCAAAACAGATTATAATTGATTGGAGTTACACAATAATTTGACCATTCGAATTGATCGATATCGATTGGTCAATAACAAGATGAAGAATAACAAAGCAATTGGATGCTATACGAACAGAAGTTAACATAATTACTTTAATGAAGCTAATATTTACAAAGTATTTTCAAATCATATACAGCGAAGCTTCATAACGTCCCTCAAATCCATGCCGACGTTCCCGTGCAAAAATGATACTGTTTACCACGGATTGATCTGCCTCGTTAATGTTCGGTTATTTTCTGGGGATTTGCCCATCTAGGAATCTTCTTAAAACATTTAGCACAATCAAGAACATTGGAGAACCTTTAAATGACTCCCACATGACTCACAATGCCAATGATGATATAACATCTTCTAGAAATTATTTTAAACACTATAAATACAGTAAATGAAAACTCAATAAAAATTTCACTATGGAAATCAATTTAAGATATTGTGTCTTGTTATTATCGCTTTTCACGATTAAGAAATTTTCATTTTTTATCAACTTTTACAACTATTTCGTTAATTATGGAAGTAAATTCTTTAAATCATTCTAAATTTTATACTGCTCGCTCATAAACCAAGTTTTTCATATCGTTATATTAAATTATACATTATATCAATACTCTTGTAAAATGCATTGATAGATGCTGAACTATTCACCTTTAGACTGTACACGCTTTGGAAATATCTTATATCTTTCAGGAATTACTTTCGAATTCGTCGAACGCCAACCACATTTTAAAATTTTCTTGCAAGTTCATTTATTTTTATTCCCCGTGCTAGATTATTGATTCCAAATCAAATTATCTTAGGTTTCCAAACAGATTATTTTGTTAATGCACCAAGGAAGCTAAATATAAGTAATAATTTAAAAAGTATTGAGATGTTTGTATTATAATTTGAAGAAAAATTATGGACTGCATTTTGCTTCATGAATATATTAAGAAGTTAAAATATCATGCTTATAATCCAAAGCTTATGTGTCCCGCTTTAGATCGATGATTTCAATAACTTGTTGACATCAGAACATATTTTCTTTGGCTCAACAAGCAACTCCTAGTAATTGATGGCAATTCAATATTTCTTATTGTTTTAATTATCATAAAATTGATTGACCTTTTAGTTTCACTTTGTTCAAATCAATTTCACGCACCTTCTAAGTTCAAAGCGAAATATTTTTGTTCTGGAGATTTCAACTTGAAGTCGATTTGGCTGCCAGAAGCTAGATAATCAACCTATGAAATTTTCAAATCTCTAAATTTATTATTACAATTATATCAAATAAGTATCAAGGGAAGTGTATTATTTCAAAACAAAGCTAGAATATCAAAATATTCATACAACAAATTTGTTACTGTCCATGGTTATCTCGACACAGATCTTTGCATAATTTCCCGACAACGGATCATCTGTATTATTTCGCTAGTAAGACGTACATAAGTAGCGGACAGACACAGAAATATAGAAATGTCGAAATATTGAAATATCGAAATATAGTGATATATAAATAGACAGTATTATTAGTACAAGGAGATAGCTATTTATATACTTCGTGTTCTCGTTATTCTTTATAATTAATATTAAGTATGGTATAAATCCCTGGTGGGGTAACTTCCATACTTTTGGTATACGGGGACGTTCAATTATTAAAGGGTACCTTGTTCAAAATCCCGAAAAATAATTTAGGGTATGATTAGTCATGAAAAACTTTTGAGGCTTTAAATTTTATCCTTTTGACGCTTTTGCAATGTTTTCATTCTGCAAAACACATTATGCCTATGAATTTTTCTTTTTTCACTTTGTTTTGGTTAAATCTGTCATTCATAGAAATATATATATATTTGGGGTATCTTTTTTCATCATATTGAAAATTTATGGTCATTCTGCCAAAGTTCCATTTGAACGACCCCATCGAAGCGCAATGGAAGTTGCCCCCCGGGTATAAATCGCATAAAATAGGAACGCACTGCGATAATTGTTCACGTTGAAGTGCAATCGCTAAGCATATGGACAAGAGTGCATAAATCATATCAGTGCAATTTTAACAGTGATCAAAGCTGCTCGATCGTTTCTCTAAATAGTACTTGAAACGATCAAAGAAGGGTACAGTCCACAAGAGCAAATTGAGGTCAGTAAAGGTTTTTCGATTTCAATATCATCTAAAGCAATTAATATGTAGATATTTTAAAGCTATAAATATCTTATACTAAGCAGATCAATTTTGGAACACATAACCATAACATGCATTTAAATGTATTTCAAAGCATCAAAAACGCAATGATCTCTTGCGTCGCTTCTCTATAACGATTAGGAAACGCAGAGCGGCAAAACAGATTATAATTGATTGGAGTTAGACCGTAATTTGACCATTCGAATTGATCGCGATACCGATTGGTCAATAACAAGATGAAGAACAACAAAGGAATCGGATGCTATAAGAATAGAAGGTAACATAATTACTTTAATGAAGCTATATATTTACAAAATATTTTCAAATCAAATACAGCGTAGCAACATAATATCCCTTAGGAATTTACAACGCTCAATGCTATGAACACTTTGAAAATTGTTTGCCAATAATTTTGAGTCTCAACTAACTTTCGAGACCGAAAGTTATCATAGATAACACTTTTCATAGCTGTTAAAAAAGTTTGAAAGGTTTAACATGCTGTTGAAATTCAAATGAATTACACAAAAACCAAACTGATTGTAAAACTTAGAACAGTATTGCTATTTATAATTTCAACTATCTATAGCTATCTATATCTATTCATAGATACTTATTGGTTCGACAGCTGTGAAGACAAAGAAATAATGTAAGTTCATATTTAATGCATGCAAAAACAAACAAACAAAATTTTTCAGTTTTTGTAACATCATTTGGAAAGTAAATAAATTATTTCCTTTTTTCTATGTTTATTTGTTGTCTGTCAGCTAATTATGTATGCACTAATGGGAAAATATTACAGGAAACCGCTAACGGGAATCTAGCCAAACAAACTGATTATGTCGAGATAACCCTCCAGAGGCAAGCATGACGCGCCTATTGAGTCATGGATTCTATTAAGTTATCATCGTAGCTTATGTTCGAGTTGTTCGAGAGAGATATTCTAAACGATCAAGAAATATGGTTGGGAAAACTCTGAAATTAATACAAAATGGTTCGTTTCGGATACCGAACTTCTGAGAGCCTACAAATCAAACTTCCACAGCACAGCCGATATAAATTGTCTTGCGTTTCTGGGTTAATTTTTGCTTAATTGAAACTACATTCCATGCTATTTAGAATGCAACAAAGAAAATGTAGAAAGAATTGACAGAGAACCAAACAGAAACGTGAGGCAACAGAGGAAGTCGTAAGCAAGGCAGCCCTGAGAAACCAGGCAAAATAAATAACTATTCATAGGTATAGATTATGCTCGCCAAATCGATAAAAATAAACTTTCACATTTGCAAAAATTCCTACAAACAGTAGTTATGCATAAGCTACACACTACTATTAAAAGAGGATTAGCATGACACTCATTGTGTTTGCATTAATATGTATTAATATTTCTTTATGTTATGTCGTTTGATAATCAATCATAGGTCTACTTTAATTCAATTGATTTTCATCGCCTTAATAATGGCAGCAGATGGACTCAAGCTCACAAGTCAAAAATGTAAATTATATCGAAAAAATTGGGAAACAAATCCAAACATTGAAATGTGTGTCTCTCTTCCATTCACTGGACAAGTGGCAGAAGTTATTGAGAACTCCAAACCAACTCGATTAGCTAGATACACGACGGAACACAGTCAAGACTGCCTAGATGTGATGCAATCCTTCTCTGGACTTGTCCCAGGTGTAGGAGGAATTCTTAGTTCATCACTCGAGCTCTTCTCAAAATTTGGCTTCAAAGGAACAGGTGGAGTAATAAATGAGATACTGACTGATATTGAAATTCAACTGAAATCATTGAGGAAATATGTTGATTCGAAATTACAACATAATGTGCATATGCGATTAAAGAACTACGTAAGCGGCATTTTTGCAATAGCAGAAACTTGCAAAGATTACGACGAAGAAGATCAAATGCAAGACCTTGAGAAATGTTTGATTACTTTAAATGGAAATATCGTAGGAAAAATAGCCCATTTTATGCCAACAGATGAAAAGGTTATTGCTTATGACTTGATATTACCACTGTTCCGTCTGTACGCCGATATGCAGATCACCGTGACTCAGGATCTTTTGCGTGTTGCCATGAAATTGAAAAAGAAATCAGCACAAAAAGATTATTTAAAACGACTGACAGAGCAATCACAAAAAATGTACTCATACGCAGTACAGATCTATAATCGTATCGTGAAGAGAGACACTGATTTTGGAAAAGTAACCTGCTTGCGTACTTGGCAACAGAATTGGTATCATCATGGTTGGGAATACCCAGAATCATATCTCTTTGCAAGTCAGGATGGCTTTTACAATAAATGTTACCAAATATTCTTTGGCGGACGAAATTGTACAGAGAGAATTGTTGCATGGGGTCCCGACGTTCGTGACATGCAGCTACGTGCCCTCTCAAAAGCTAAATCATGTGTCAAAGAGTATGCTGGGAAGGTCAAGAACAAACTGAGGAAGGATTTAAAAAAATACTGGAAATTAGAGCTTCTTGATGCAGCAGATAACTGGAAAAAAATTTCTGAAAAGGCGAAAGAAGTTGAACTGGATGCAACACAACGAGGATGAAATGAATTATGTTGATTGGTTAGCAAATGTTGCAATTTTTAATAAAAATTATACTTCTTGCTATGAAAACTTTATTTAATTACCATTTTCTTATCGTAAAAATATCAATTTGATAATTATTATATTAATAATTTTGCTAGTATCCTAAACTATATATCATAATATATTGCCTACTTGCACATGTGAAATCTGAACTTGATTCAAGCTGATTTATATCAAGATATTATAATAGAACCAAGATATTCTAACTCAGATTTGTGTTTGAAACAGTATTAAACAGACCATAATCTTATATTACCTTTGTGAAAATCAACGAAATAACATGTATTTAACATCCTCAAGTATTCAACAATTCAAATTTAAAAACAACATCTTCGTCAATTATTTACTGTTACTGGTTTGTAGACAATTCTGCAATAGATCACCCATTCGAAAATAAGAAAGCAGAAGGGGTAGGAATCACCCAGAAGGGGACACTAAAAAAGAGTTAATTCAAATATAGCCTGTGTACCAGCCCCGAGGTGTTTTCTGAAACCCTAGGTTCTGGGAACTAAAGCGTGACTTTTTCCCCAGCAAGTTTTCATGAGTTCGGAATATAATTTATGCATTACGTTGTATTATCATTAAGCTCATTATTGTTGCTGATGAGTATGACGTGATCGACGAAGAGTTGTGACTTTATGACAATTGATCTTTTGTGATAGAGTCTGAATAATTTAAAAATAGTAAATGAGGTGCTACTTTCGATGGATTAAAAATCACACATTAGTTCACAGACCCTATGGTTTCAGTAAAAGACCTCGGGGCTGGTACACAGGCTAATTCAAACACAGAATACAAACAGTTTCAAATCTATATATTTATCAATGAAACTGAACACGCAGAATTAGATGCAGCAGTACTACATCAATTTCATGATAACATTGTTAACTGGTACAGTTTACAAACTACAGAGCTCTTCTTGCACCGGTAGTTATGATCTTCTTCAGCAAACTTCTGCCGCATATAAATGAGAGTTCTCCAGCTATAGTTTGTTTCCTTGCTTGTTAGTAGATGCCATTTCTGTTGTCTACTTGTACAGGATCTCTCACTTTGTAAGTTTGTATGTAGTAATTATAAAACTACTTCATTAAAAAACCATTTCAGAACCATAGAATCGTGAAGTTACCAACAACAACTCCAAATACGAGCCGTGGCTATAGTGTAATACCAACAGTAAAGCTTCATATTATATATCTAGAAAGCCATAATTTTCAAGTAAACATCCTGATTTACATTCTCCATCATACCATGATAATATTTGGCTGAAGAATACACCATATTTGCCGCAAGGTTTGGCAACGGCAACACATGAATTGCTTGCCTTACAAAATCATAAATGTAGCATGCTTTTTACTGTTAAGGCCAACCATGATGCCAAAAAAATAGGAGAAGCATCGGAACCAGTATTTGAAATTTTTTCATCTAAATTATTTCGTTTGAAAACCAACAAATACTGTAGAAAAATTTCACGTAACACATTACGGCAGTAGATCATACCTCCACATTTTGATTTACAATGCGTTTTTTTGCCAAAACCATGCCAAAACAAACGATTCAAATCACATGAACAGATTGCAATGCAATTTAGCACTGAATCATCTGAATTGGCTAATGCGGGGATTCTATCACGTGATAAAATAGACGCTTTTCGATTGGGTCAAACAAGGTTTTCTCAATGCTGGTGCTGTCTCAGCAAAATGGCCATTTTCTTAGCAGTAAGCACATTTTACACTTTCGCTAAGATAGGTTTTAGACGGCTACGATCTAATCTAGATGTTCTTCAGTTTCTGTTCATTGTACCACGCTGATTTCCAGAACTTTCTACTTAGAAGAGTTGAAACGAGCAAATTTTGAGTCTAAAAATTCACCATTTTCGTACCAATGAAAACGAGGCTTGTATTTGCATGAAAAGTTTTTGGAATTCATGATATTATTTCGCAGGCTCTGTTAAAATTTCACAAGCAAGAAGTTTGATGGGTAAGGCATCCATAAAATCACGTGACTGGCATCTGTTCAATGACACCGAGAGCGGCACATGAAAGAGTGTTCAAACTCTTGGTAAATGATGGTTCTTGTCATTACCGATTATAAATTAGATACAGTAATGGTATATATTGTCCTTGATGCAACACAACCATAAGCGTAGATCATACTGGGTTTAAATGTTTGGTTTTGTAAAGCATCCTTTTTCTCCAAGCTATATTTGTTTACCATTTATGCTTTTTCTGTGGGAACATCTACTCATGTATTTATAATATGTTAATGGTAACATTATCAAAATACGAAAAATGTATAAAGTATATATGAGGCAAAACATCAAGAAAATTCCCAAATCTAAATTTAGAGCAATATCGACAATCTTATTGGAAGTCATACATGGTGGAAGAGTCAGAAAACACGTTTCAAGCAACTCATTGCGATCTTCTTCAGACAGATTTTTTGCGCAATAAAAATATACATGAATATATATGTTGCTATTATAAACTATCTGTTTTCCTATTTTTCATTGTTTATTATAATGACATTGTTATTACTATTATTAATACAAGTGATGTAAAAGTATTACGGTTTCCTTTATATTTGGTAAATTATTAATTTGTAATTGATTCAATAAAATTCGACAATGATCATTTTCGTAAAACATCTGAGACTGAAAGATAGCGACAAAAAACTACGAAGTAATGATTGTTAGAAAATGTCGGTATTATTCATCATACATTGCATAATTGTAATGTACCATCGTCATTTCCAAAGAAATTAAATATTGATTTCCAAAATACTGCTAGAAACTAAACAACGAAAATGGAAGGAATTTGAAAAGCTATTCAATTACAAATTTGCTAATTAATACGAGTACTTTACAAAAGAATTTGGGAACGGATAGAGTCACTCTGAGTGTTGAGAGTCAGTTTTATTTCATCGATAATTGAAATTTCTTTTACTATTCAAATTTATTGCTGCATTTTCTCACTAAACAGAAAATAAATGTTGTGATTCATTCATAAGTTTATTGTGTGAATGTAAATGTAATCCAAAAAAGAACGTTCCAATTAATATTGTATTGCCATATAAAGACCAGGTATCTGCTAACAATTAGGAGTTTTGAATGTTGAAGTCGGTCAACAGTTTAGCCCATTGTTTGAAAGCAGAAAATCAAATGATGAACTTGGATTCCGTGAGCCGAGAACAATTTTAATATCTCCTCCAGGTGCTGTTTATGAAGTGTGACTCCTGCGATGCAAATTATGTCGATTTCACATGCTGGCTCCTCAATCAACACATTTCCGAACATAGTGGATCCACAGGTAATTTGGATCTGTCCTCGCGGTTTCAGTACTATGTACATTTGCATTTGTCTGTGTACGCAGCGTTGCGTGTAATTATTTCATATAATAAATTCCTGTTTATACTATAGTTCTGTTGTTGCTATATATAAGAGTACATCATGCATAATGAATATGATTGTGAAAAACATGTAAACTTTTAATCGGTTGAGTTGTGCGCTATTAATATCCGTAAATGGTAAGTTCCTGAATTACCAAAGCTTCACCAGTTGCTATAGCTACAAAATAGCGTCCATGTGCTAGTTTTCCACAATCAAGAGATTGAATGTTATCAGAACTTGCTACATTTTGGACGCATCTACAAGGTAGCAGAAGATACAATAGACATAAATTAATGAGATACTAGTTATGAGTGCTCCACGTTGCTGCTATGAGTTCTCCATCTTGCTGAGGCTAATTCGGGAAGGTCTTGTTTCACAGTGAATATACATTACTTTAGAATATAACATTCAGAAAGAATGATTTTTTAAGTTTGTTCTGCTCAAATTTATGATTAGTTCAGTACCGCGAAAAGAGAGTTTTTAGGACTTAAACTTCAGACTTTTCAAGATTTAAAGGGAATATATATAGCAATTTCAGCATATTTTGTGATTCTGGAGTTATGTTTATATTCACCTCAGATTGATTTTTCTATTGAAATGTATATAATTTTTAAACAACTTGGACATTTAATGCTTTGATGTTCCCTATCTCCCTAAACTTGTTCAAGATGTTCCCGTGTTTTCGATGTTGTGAAAAAGCTGGCAAAATGTTGCCTCCATTTGCTGTTGCTCATTGAATATTGCTTGCAAGACAAAATATGTCTAATTGTCAAACTTTTATTTAATAAATGTATCAATATAATAATGTTTGCTTATGTCAATTTATGCATGGCAGGGTTTGCAAAGTTGTTATATTTGTCTGATGCTCTTTAATGCTCTTTAAAAATCTACAATGGTTTTGTTTTTAAATCTCTTCAAGTAAGGCTATATCAGGGAAAGTGTAATATGCTAAAATCTATTAAAATTATTTTGTATACGTTGAAATTATTTTGTATGTTTTGAATAACCTTTGCTGGTCAAATGTTTAACAATATATTGACTGGATGTTGCCTTATGCCCCAGTTGAACGCAAGTTATTCAGACGCGGGAGCATTAATTTGAGATACGAAAGAACAATGGAATTTTTTCTGTGTTTTTTATCTGGCATTTTACCTGTGTCTTGGCTTTAAACCTGCCAATTTAAATATAATATGTGAGCTATAGTTGAAAATCGTCAAAAATTAGAAATTAAGTTTGCTACTTCTGGGTGAAACTTGAAGTAGCAATCAAGAATGTCTAGTTTTTGACTATTTTCAACTATATTACAAGCTCTGTTTATTGCATCAATACCATATTCTAAGTGTACTATCACATTCAATATAGAGACAAAAAATGAATTTATTAATATAATAATTCGTTTTTTTTATTAATATGTGGACTATCAACTTACAATTGACTACATTCTTGTTTGGGCATAGAACTGGATTGCATCTGGATTTTGTAGTTGAAGTCGAAGATGGGTGAAGAGATTCTGTAGTAAATAATAACTTTTGTAACAATGCGTGCTTCTCCAAGATCAATTTGAAACCAATGAGGACTGGAGTAGTAAAATTTTGTATGAAAGCAGCCATTATGCCTACAACTTTGCCCTCTATTTCCATCGATTGCTTTATGGCATCCATAAAGTTCATCATCAGGATTATTTCGACCATCACTATTCGGTTATTTGCCTAGTCGCTGCTGCTCTTCCCATACCAATCTCATGCGGGGGGCTTCATTCAATTCATGTGGTGTGATGATTTTGGACAATTCATCGTATACGTCTTCATTGACTTGAATACTTTTATCAGCAATCTCTTTTCTCAGTTTGGCAAGCTTCTTTTCAAATTGTGTCCATTTTCATTGACTGCCTTCACAGTAATAGCCATTAACTTATCTTGAATGCATGACGTGCTTTGTTTTTATCTTGGATATCATTGACAGTAAATTTTCTCTTGTCATTTGTATCACAATTTATCAAACAAGGGTTACAAATAAAACAAACATTGATATCATTAGCAAATACAATGGAGCAGCTCTAGCTACTTGTTACATTGGGACAGTAGAATGGAACAGATGCAATGTCATATTATGACTTCATAAATACAGTGTGTCAGAGGTTGTTAATTTTTACAAAAATGTTTGGCTATCCCATTACAAATGTTTGCTGAACTGAAGCACTTGCATAGGTTCTCCATCCATAGTATTGACACGTTAATCATAATAGCTCCATCTCACTGTTGACACAGATACAAACATCATATCTTGGTACCCATGTGTTCACCTCAATGAGGGACAAAGATATACTTTCATCACTGATCTGTGCTATCCAGGGTTCCTGCTTCATTCTCTTAATATTTGCCTTAACAACTTCAATAGAGGAATATACATCAGCTGGTAATTGGGTATCATTTCTCAAGGTAAGCGTTTTCCTACTCCATCCAGCTCGTTCAACTTTGACAACCTCTGAGGGTTTTTGAGGTAAATTTTGAACTGGTATACTACCAGTTATTAGCATTCTCCGCTTTGAAAATACATCAATATCATAATCATTAGAGTGGATTTCACATAAACAAAAAGTGTTATCTTCAAACTGACTTCTCAATTTGTCATCCTTCTGTCGGCTTTACACACAATTCTGATCCACTATATTTCCCACGTGTTATCGGTTTAACAATACATTTTTCAACCAGTATATTCTTGTAACTTTGATGCGACCCATAATATTGGTTGTTTTCATTATAAACGCCATTTTGAGAATAGCTATATCGGAGTAAATAGCTGATATATATTTACCATTGTTTGATGTTTCATATCACGTTACCTTATCATCTTATGAACTTAGACCCGGACGGCTGGTGGATGGAATGTTGACTAGGTCTACACAGTAGATATCAGGTCATGCGAATGATAAACAAACACTTGTTGTCTACTATGACCATGAGGTGAGATTAGATAGAAATGCACGCATGTTAATGTTCATGTTGAATTGCATCCGTTTAGCATATGGACAAGAGCGCATAAATCACATCTGTGCAATTTCAACAGTGATAAAAGTTGCCCCATCGTTTCTCTATACAGTACTCGAAAGGACCAAAGAAAAGTACAGACGACAATGGTAAATTGAGGTTAGTAGAAGTTCAATTTGAATTAGTGAAGCTTTTCGATTTCAATATTATCTAAAGCAGTTAATATGTAGATATTTCAAAGCTCAATATCTTTTACCTAGACGGTCAATATTGGAACAAATATAACCATAACATGCATTTAAATGTATTTTAATGTATCAAAAGCGTGATTAGGAAACGCAGAGCGGCAAAACAGATTATAATTGATTGGAGTTACACAATAATTTGACCATTCGAATTGATCGATATCGATTGGTCAATAACAAGATGAAGAATAACAAAGCAATTGGATGCTATACGAACAGAAGTTAACATAATTACTTTAATGAAGCTAATATTTACAAAGTATTTTCAAATCATATACAGCGAAGCTTCATAACGTCCCTCAAATCCATGCCGACGTTCCCGTGCAAAAATGATACTGTTTACCACGGATTGATCTGCCTCGTTAATGTTCGGTTATTTTCTGGGGATTTGCCCATCTAGGAATCTTCTTAAAACATTTAGCACAATCAAGAACATTGGAGAACCTTTAAATGACTCCCACATGACTCACAATGCCAATGATGATATAACATCTTCTAGAAATTATTTTAAACACTATAAATACAGTAAATGAAAACTCAATAAAAATTTCACTATGGAAATCAATTTAAGATATTGTGTCTTGTTATTATCGCTTTTCACGATTAAGAAATTTTCATTTTTTATCAACTTTTACAACTATTTCGTTAATTATGGAAGTAAATTCTTTAAATCATTCTAAATTTTATACTGCTCGCTCATAAACCAAGTTTTTCATATCGTTATATTAAATTATACATTATATCAATACTCTTGTAAAATGCATTGATAGATGCTGAACTATTCACCTTTAGACTGTACACGCTTTGGAAATATCTTATATCTTTCAGGAATTACTTTCGAATTCGTCGAACGCCAACCACATTTTAAAATTTTCTTGCAAGTTCATTTATTTTTATTCCCCGTGCTAGATTATTGATTCCAAATCAAATTATCTTAGGTTTCCAAACAGATTATTTTGTTAATGCACCAAGGAAGCTAAATATAAGTAATAATTTAAAAAGTATTGAGATGTTTGTATTATAATTTGAAGAAAAATTATGGACTGCATTTTGCTTCATGAATATATTAAGAAGTTAAAATATCATGCTTATAATCCAAAGCTTATGTGTCCCGCTTTAGATCGATGATTTCAATAACTTGTTGACATCAGAACATATTTTCTTTGGCTCAACAAGCAACTCCTAGTAATTGATGGCAATTCAATATTTCTTATTGTTTTAATTATCATAAAATTGATTGACCTTTTAGTTTCACTTTGTTCAAATCAATTTCACGCACCTTCTAAGTTCAAAGCGAAATATTTTTGTTCTGGAGATTTCAAATTGAAGTCGATTTGGCTGCCAGAAGCTAGATAATCAACCTATGAAATTTTCAAATCTCTAAATTTATTATTACAATTATATCAAATAAGTATCAAGGGAAGTGTATTATTTCAAAACAAAGCTAGAATATCAAAATATTCATACAACAAATTTGTTACTGTCCATGGTTATCTCGACACAGATCTTTGCATAATTTCCCGACAACGGATCATCTGTATTATTTCGCTAGTAAGACGTACATAAGTAGCGGACAGACACAGAAATATAGAAATGTCGAAATATTGAAATATCGAAATATAGTGATATATAAATAGACAGTATTATTAGTACAAGGAGATAGCTATTTATATACTTCGTGTTCTCGTTATTCTTTATAATTAATATTAAGTATGGTATAAATCCCTGGTGGGGTAACTTCCATACTTTTGGTATACGGGGACGTTCAATTATTAAAGGGTACCTTGTTCAAAATCCCGAAAAATAATTTAGGGTATGATTAGTCATGAAAAACTTTTGAGGCTTTAAATTTTATCCTTTTGACGCTTTTGCAATGTTTTCATTCTGCAAAACACATTATGCCTATGAATTTTTCTTTTTTCACTTTGTTTTGGTTAAATCTGTCATTCATAGAAATATATATATATTTGGGGTATCTTTTTTCATCATATTGAAAATTTATGGTCATTCTGCCAAAGTTCCATTTGAACGACCCCATCGAAGCGCAATGGAAGTTGCCCCCCGGGTATAAATCGCATAAAATAGGAACGCACTGCGATAATTGTTCACGTTGAAGTGCAATCGCTAAGCATATGGACAAGAGTGCATAAATCATATCAGTGCAATTTTAACAGTGATCAAAGCTGCTCGATCGTTTCCCTAAATAGTACTTGAAACGATCAAAGAAGGGTACAGTCCACAAGAGCAAATTGAGGTCAGTAAAGGTTTTTCGATTTCAATATCATCTAAAGCAATTAATATGTAGATATTTTAAAGCTATAAATATCTTATACTAAGCAGATCAATTTTGGAACACATAACCATAACATGCATTTAAATGTATTTCAAAGCATCAAAAACGCAATGATCTCTTGCGTCGCTTCTCTATAACGATTAGGAAACGCAGAGCGGCAAAACAGATTATAATTGATTGGAGTTAGACCGTAATTTGACCATTCGAATTGATCGCGATACCGATTGGTCAATAACAAGATGAAGAACAACAAAGGAATCGGATGCTATAAGAATAGAAGGTAACATAATTACTTTAATGAAGCTAATATATTTACAAAATATTTTCAAATCAAATACAGCGTAGCAACATAATATCCCTTAGGAATTTACAACGCTCAATGCTATGAACACTTTGAAAATTGTTTGCCAATAATTTTGAGTCTCAACTAACTTTCGAGACCGAAAGTTATCATAGATAACACTTTTCATAGCTGTTAAAAAAGTTTGAAAGGTTTAACATGCTGTTGAAATTCAAATGAATTACACAAAAACCAAACTGATTGTAAAACTTAGAACAGTATTGCTATTTATAATTTCAACTATCTATAGCTATCTATATCTATTCATAGATACTTATTGGTTCGACAGCTGTGAAGACAAAGAAATAATGTAAGTTCATATTTAATGCATGCAAAAACAAACAAACAAAATTTTTCAGTTTTTGTAACATCATTTGGAAAGTAAATAAATTATTTCCTTTTTTCTATGTTTATTTGTTGTCTGTCAGCTAATTATGTATGCACTAATGGGAAAATATTACAGGAAACCGCTAACGGGAATCTAGCCAAACAAACTGATTATGTCGAGATAACCCTCCAGAGGCAAGCATGACGCGCCTATTGAGTCATGGATTCTATTAAGTTATCATCGTAGCTTATGTTCGAGTTGTTCGAGAGAGATATTCTAAACGATCAAGAAATATGGTTGGGAAAACTCTGAAACTAATACAAAATGGTTCGTTTCGGATACCGAACTTCTGAGAGCCTACAAATCAAACTTCCACAGCACAGCCGATATAAATTGTCTTGCGTTTCTGGGTTAATTTTTGCTTAATTGAAACTACATTCCATGCTATTTAGAATGCAACAAAGAAAATGTAGAAAGAATTGACAGAGAACCAAACAGAAACGTGAGGCAACAGAGGAAGTCGTAAGCAAGGCAGCCCTGAGAAACCAGGCAAAATAAATAACTATTCATAGGTATAGATTATGCTCGCCAAATCGATAAAAATAAACTTTCACATTTGCAAAAATTCCTACAAACAATAGTTATGCATAAGCTACACACTACTATTAAAAGAGGATTAGCATGACTCTCATTGTGTTTGCATTAATATGTATTAATATTTCTTTATGTTATGTCGTTTGATAATCAATCATAGGTCTACTTTAATTCAATTGATTTTCATCGCCTTAATAATGGCAGCAGATGGACTCAAGCTCACAAGTCAAAAATGTAAATTATATCGAAAAAATTGGGAAACAAATCCAAACATTGAAATGTGTGTCTCTCTTCCATTCACTGGACAAGTGGCAGAAGTTATTGAGAACTCCAAACCAACTCGATTAGCTAGATACACGACGGAACACAGTCAAGACTGCCTAGATGTGATGCAATCCTTCTCTGGACTTGTCCCAGGTGTAGGAGGAATTCTTAGTTCATCACTCGAGCTCTTCTCAAAATTTGGCTTCAAAGGAACAGGTGGAGTAATAAATGAGATACTGACTGATATTGAAATTCAACTGAAATCATTGAGGAAATATGTTGATTCGAAATTACAACATAATGTGCATATGCGATTAAAGAACTACGTAAGCGGCATTTTTGCAATAGCAGAAACTTGCAAAGATTACGACGAAGAAGATCAAATGCAAGACCTTGAGAAATGTTTGATTACTTTAAATGGAAATATCGTAGGAAAAATAGCCCATTTTATGCCAACAGATGAAAAGGTTATTGCTTATGACTTGATATTACCACTGTTCCGTCTGTACGCCGATATGCAGATCACCGTGACTCAGGATCTTTTGCGTGTTGCCATGAAATTGAAAAAGAAATCAGCACAAAAAGATTATTTAAAACGACTGACAGAGCAATCACAAAAAATGTACTCATACGCAGTACAGATCTATAATCGTATCGTGAAGAGAGACACTGATTTTGGAAAAGTAACCTGCTTGCGTACTTGGCAACAGAATTGGTATCATCATGGTTGGGAATACCCAGAATCATATCTCTTTGCAAGTCAGGATGGCTTTTACAATAAATGTTACCAAATATTCTTTGGCGGACGAAATTGTACAGAGAGAATTGTTGCATGGGGTCCCGACGTTCGTGACATGCAGCTACGTGCCCTCTCAAAAGCTAAATCATGTGTCAAAGAGTATGCTGGGAAGGTCAAGAACAAACTGAGGGAGGATTTAAAAAAATACTGGAAATTAGAGCTTCTTGATGCAGCAGATAACTGGAAAAAAATTTCTGAAAAGGCGAAAGAAGTTGAACTGGATGCAACACAACGAGGATGAAATGAATTATGTTGATTGGTTAGCAAATGTTGCAATTTTTAATAAAAATTATACTTCTTGCTATGAAAACTTTATTTAATTACCATTTTCTTATCGTAAAAATATCAATTTGATAATTATTATATTAATAATTTTGTTAGTATCCTAAACTATATATCATAATATATTGCCTACTTGCACATGTGAAATCTGAACTTGATTCAAGCTGATTTATATCAAGATATTATAATAGAACCAAGATATTCTAACTCAGATTTGTGTTTGAAACAGTATTAAACAGACCATAATCTTATATTACCTTTGTGAAAATCAACGAAATAACATGTATTTAACATCCTCAAGTATTCAACAATTCAAATTTAAAAACAACATCTTCGTCAATTATTTACTGTTACTGGTTTGTAGACAATTCTGCAATAGATCACCCATTCGAAAATAAGAAAGCAGAAGGGGTAGGAATCACCCAGAAGGGGACACTAAAAAAGAGTTAATTCAAATATAGCCTGTGTACCAGCCCCGAGGTGTTTTCTGAAACCCTAGGTTCTGGGAACTAAAGCGTGACTTTTTCCCCAGCAAGTTTTCATGAGTTCGGAATATAATTTATGCATTACGTTGTATTATCATTAAGCTCATTATTGTTGCTGATGAGTATGACGTGATCGACGAAGAGTTGTGACTTTATGACAATTGATCTTTTGTGATAGAGTCTGAATAATTTAAAAATAGTAAATGAGGTGCTACTTTCGATGGATTAAAAATCACACATTAGTTCACAGACCCTATGGTTTCAGTAAAAGACCTCGGGGCTGGTACACAGGCTAATTCAAACACAGAATACAAACAGTTTCAAATCTATATATTTATCAATGAAACTGAACACGCAGAATTAGATGCAGCAGTACTACATCAATTTCATGATAACATTGTTAACTGGTACAGTTTACAAACTACAGGGCTCTTCTTGCACCGGTAGTTATGATCTTCTTCAGCAAACTTCTGCCGCATATAAATGAGAGTTCTCCAGCTATAGTTTGTTTCCTTGCTTGTTAGTAGATGCCATTTCTGTTGTCTACTTGTACAGGATCTCTCACTTTGTAAGTTTGTATGTAGTAATTATAAAACTACTTCATTAAAAAACCATTTCAGAACCATAGAATCGTGAAGTTACCAACAACAACTCCAAATACGAGCCGTGGCTATAGTGTAATACCAACAGTAAAGCTTCATATTATATATCTAGAAAGCCATAATTTTCAAGTAAACATCCTGATTTACATTCTCCATCATACCATGATAATATTTGGCTGAAGAATACACCATATTTGCCGCAAGGTTTGGCAACGGCAACACATGAATTGCTTGCCTTACAAAATCATAAATGTAGCATGCTTTTTACTGTTAAGGCCAACCATGATGCCAAAAAAATAGGAGAAGCATCGGAACCAGTATTTGAAATTTTTTCATCTAAATTATTTCGTTTGAAAACCAACAAATACTGTAGAAAAATTTCACGTAACACATTACGGCAGTAGATCATACCTCCACATTTTGATTTACAATGCGTTTTTTTGCCAAAACCATGCCAAAACAAACGATTCAAATCACATGAACAGATTGCAATGCAATTTAGCACTGAATCATCTGAATTGGCTAATGCGGGGATTCTATCACGTGATAAAATAGACGCTTTTCGATTGGGTCAAACAAGGTTTTCTCAATGCTGGTGCTGTCTCAGCAAAATGGCCATTTTCTTAGCAGTAAGCACATTTTACACTTTCGCTAAGATAGGTTTTAGACGGCTACGATCTAATCTAGATGTTCTTCAGTTTCTGTTCATTGTACCACGCTGATTTCCAGAACTTTCTACTTAGAAGAGTTGAAACGAGCAAATTTTGAGTCTAAAAATTCACCATTTTCGTACCAATGAAAACGAGGCTTGTATTTGCATGAAAAGTTTTTGGAATTCATGATATTATTTCGCAGGCTCTGTTAAAATTTCACAAGCAAGAAGTTTGATGGGTAAGGCTTCCATAAAATCACGTGACTGGCATCTGTTCAATGACACCGAGAGCGGCACATGAAAGAGTGTTCAAACTCTTGGTAAATGATGGTTCTTGTCATTACCGATTATAAATTAGATACAGTAATGGTATATATTGTCCTTGATGCAACACAACCATAAGCGTAGATCATACTGGGTTTAAATGTTTGGTTTTGTAAAGCATCCTTTTTCTCCAAGCTATATTTGTTTACCATTTATGCTTTTTCTGTGGGAACATCTACTCGTGTATTTATAATATGTTAATGGTAACATTATCAAAATACGAAAAA
This sequence comes from Haliclystus octoradiatus, assembly GCA_916610825.1. Lineage (NCBI taxonomy): Eukaryota > Metazoa > Cnidaria > Staurozoa > Stauromedusae > Haliclystidae > Haliclystus > Haliclystus octoradiatus. The sequence goes on from OU744447.1 coordinate 3,577,365, forward strand.
TGTATAAAGTATATATGAGGCAAAACATCAAGAAAATTCCCAAATCTAAATTTAGAGCAATATCGACAATCTTATTGGAAGTCATACATGGTGGAAGAGTCAGAAAACACGTTTCAAGCAACTCATTGCGATCTTCTTCAGACAGATTTTTTGCGCAATAAAAATATACATGAATATATATGTTGCTATTATAAACTATCTGTTTTCCTATTTTTCATTGTTTATTATAATGACATTGTTATTACTATTATTAATACAAGTGATGTAAAAGTATTACGGTTTCCTTTATATTTGGTAAATTATTAATTTGTAATTGATTCAATAAAATTCGACAATGATCATTTTCGTAAAACATCTGAGACTGAAAGATAGCGACAAAAAACTACGAAGTAATGATTGTTAAAAAATGTCGGTATTATTCATCATACATTGCATAATTGTAATGTACCATCGTCATTTCCAAAGAAATTAAATATTGATTTCCAAAATACTGCTAGAAACTAAACAACGAAAATGGAAGGAATTTGAAAAGCTATTCAATTACAAATTTGCTAATTAATACGAGTACTTTACAAAAGAATTTGGGAACGGATAGAGTCACTCTGAGTGTTGAGAGTCAGTTTTATTTCATCGATAATTGAAATTTCTTTTATTATTCAAATTTATTGCTGCATTTTCTCACTAAACAGAAAATAAATGTTGTGATTCATTCATAAGTTTATTGTGTGAATGTAAATGTAATCCAAAAAAGAACGTTCCAATTAATATTGTATTGCCATATAAAGACCAGGTATCTGCTAACAATTAGGAGTTTTGAATGTTGAAGTCGGTCAACAGTTTAGCCCATTGTTTGAAAGCAGAAAATCAAATGATGAACTTGGATTCCGTGAGCCGAGAACAATTTTAATATCTCCTCCAGGTGCTGTTTATGAAGTGTGACTCCTGCGATGCAAATTATGTCGATTTCACATGCTGGCTCCTCAATCAACACATTTCCGAACATAGTGGATCCACAGGTAATTTGGATCTGTCCTCGCGGTTTCAGTACTATGTACATTTGCATTTGTCTGTGTACGCAGCGTTGCGTGTAATTATTTCATATAATAAATTCCTGTTTATACTATAGTTCTGTTGTTGCTATATATAAGAGTACATCATGCATAATGAATATGATTGTGAAAAACATGTAAACTTTTAATCGGTTGAGTTGTGCGCTATTAATATCCGTAAATGGTAAGTTCCTGAATTACCAAAGCTTCACCAGTTGCTATAGCTACAAAATAGCGTCCATGTGCTAGTTTTCCACAATCAAGAGATTGAATGTTATCAGAACTTGCTACATTTTGGACGCATCTACAAGGTAGCAGAAGATACAATAGACATAAATTAATGAGATACTAGTTATGAGTGCTCCACGTTGCTGCTATGAGTTCTCCATCTTGCTGAGGCTAATTCGGGAAGGTCTTGTTTCACAGTGAATATACATTACTTCAGAATATAACATTCAGAAAGAATGATTTTTTAAGTTTGTTCTGCTCAAATTTATGATTAGTTCAGTACCGCGAAAAGAGAGTTTTTAGGACTTAAACTTCAGACTTTTCAAGATTTAAAGGGAATATATATAGCAATTTCATCATATTTTGTGATTCTGGAGTTATGTTTATATTCACCTCAGATTGATTTTTCTATTGAAATGTATATAATTTTTAAACAACTTGGACATTTAATGCTTTGATGTTCCCTATCTCCCTAAACTTGTTCAAGATGTTCCCGTGTTTTCGATGTTGTGAAAAAGCTGGCAAAATGTTGCCTCCATTTGCTGTTGCTCATTGAATATTGCTTGCAAGACAAAATATGTCTAATTGTCAAACTTTTATTTAATAAATGTATCAATATAATAATGTTTGCTTATGTCAATTTATGCATGGCAGGGTTTGCAAAGTTGTTATATTTGTCTGATGCTCTTTAATGCTCTTTAAAAATCTACAATGGTTTTGTTTTTAAATCTCTTCAAGTAAGGCTATATCAGGGAAAGTGTAATATGCTAAAATCTATTAAAATTATTTTGTATACGTTGAAATTATTTTGTATGTTTTGAATAACCTTTGCTGGTCAAATGTTTAACAATATATTGACTGGATGTTGCCTTATGCCCCAGTTGAACGCAAGTTATTCAGACGCGGGAGCATTAATTTGAGATACGAAAGAACAATGGAATTTTTTCTGTGTTTTTTATCTGGCATTTTACCTGTGTCTTGGCTTTAAACCTGCCAATTTAAATATAATATGTGAGCTATAGTTGAAAATCGTCAAAAATTAGAAATTAAGTTTGCTACTTCTGGGTGAAACTTGAAGTAGCAATCAAGAATGTCTAGTTTTTGACTATTTTCAACTATATTACAAGCTCTGTTTATTGCATCAATACCATATTCTAAGTGTACTATCACATTCAATATAGAGACAAAAAATGAATTTATTAATATAATAATTCGTTATTTTTATTAATATGTGGACTATCAACTTACAATTGACTACATTCTTGTTTGGGCATAGAACTGGATTGCATCTGGATTTTGTAGTTGAAGTCGAAGATGGGTGAAGAGATTCTGTAGTAAATAATAACTTTTGTAACAATGCGTGCTTCTCCAAGATCAATTTGAAACCAATGAGGACTGGAGTAGTAAAATTTTGTATGAAAGCAGCCATTATGCCTACAACTTTGCCCTCTATTTCCATCGATTGCTTTATGGCATCCATAAAGTTCATCATCAGGATTATTTCGACCATCACTATTCGGTTATTTGCCTAGTCGCTGCTGCTCTTCCCATACCAATCTCATGCGGGGGGCTTCATTCAATTCATGTGGTGTGATGATTTTGGACAATTCATCGTATACGTCTTCATTGACTTGAATACTTTTATCAGCAATCTCTTTTCTCAGTTTGGCAAGCTTCTTTTCAAATTGTGTCCATTTTCATTGACTGCCTTCACAGTAATAGCCATTAACTTATCTTGAATGCATGACGTGCTTTGTTTTTATCTTGGATATCATTGACAGTAAATTTTCTCTTGTCATTTGTATCACAATTTATCAAACAAGGGTTACAAATAAAACAAACATTGATATCATTAGCAAATACAATGGAGCAGCTCTAGCTACTTGTTACATTGGGACAGTAGAATGGAACAGATGCAATGTCATATTATGACTTCATAAATACAGTGTGTCAGAGGTTGTTAATTTTTACAAAAATGTTTGGCTATCCCATTACAAATGTTTGCTGAACTGAAGCACTTGCATAGGTTCTCCATCCATAGTATTGACACGTTAATCATAATAGCTCCATCTCACTGTTGACACAGATACAAACATCATATCTTGGTACCCATGTGTTCACCTCAATGAGGGACAAAGATATACTTTCATCACTGATCTGTGCTATCCAGGGTTCCTGCTTCATTCTCTTAATATTTGCCTTAACAACTTCAATAGAGGAATATACATCAGCTGGTAATTGGGTATCATTTCTCAAGGTAAGCGTTTTCCTACTCCATCCAGCTCGTTCAACTTTGACAACCTCTGAGGGTTTTTGAGGTAAATTTTGAACTGGTATACTACCAGTTATTAGCATTCTCCGCTTTGAAAATACATCAATATCATAATCATTAGAGTGGATTTCACATAAACAAAAAGTGTTATCTTCAAACTGACTTCTCAATTTGTCATCCTTCTGTCGGCTTTACACACAATTCTGATCCACTATATTTCCCACGTGTTATCGGTTTAACAATACATTTTTCAACCAGTATATTCTTGTAACTTTGATGCGACCCATAATATTGGTTGTTTTCATTATAAACGCCATTTTGAGAATAGCTATATCGGAGTAAATAGCTGATATATATTTACCATTGTTTGATGTTTCATATCACGTTACCTTATCATCTTATGAACTTAGACCCGGACGGCTGGTGGATGGAATGTTGACTAGGTCTACACAGTAGATATCAGGTCATGCGAATGATAAACAAACACTTGTTGTCTACTATGACCATGAGGTGAGATTAGATAGAAATGCACGCATGTTAATGTTCATGTTGAATTGCATCCGTTTAGCATATGGACAAGAGCGCATAAATCACATCTGTGCAATTTCAACAGTGATAAAAGTTGCCCCATCGTTTCTCTATACAGTACTCGAAAGGACCAAAGAAAAGTACAGACGACAATGGTAAATTGAGGTTAGTAGAAGTTCAATTTGAATTAGTGAAGCTTTTCGATTTCAATATTATCTAAAGCAGTTAATATGTAGATATTTCAAAGCTCAATATCTTTTACCTAGACGGTCAATATTGGAACAAATATAACCATAACATGCATTTAAATGTATTTTAATGTATCAAAAGCGTGATTAGGAAACGCAGAGCGGCAAAACAGATTATAATTGATTGGAGTTACACAATAATTTGACCATTCGAATTGATCGATATCGATTGGTCAATAACAAGATGAAGAATAACAAAGCAATTGGATGCTATACGAACAGAAGTTAACATAATTACTTTAATGAAGCTAATATTTACAAAGTATTTTCAAATCATATACAGCGAAGCTTCATAACGTCCCTCAAATCCATGCCGACGTTCCCGTGCAAAAATGATACTGTTTACCACGGATTGATCTGCCTCGTTAATGTTCGGTTATTTTCTGGGGATTTGCCCATCTAGGAATCTTCTTAAAACATTTAGCACAATCAAGAACATTGGAGAACCTTTAAATGACTCCCACATGACTCACAATGCCAATGATGATATAACATCTTCTAGAAATTATTTTAAACACTATAAATACAGTAAATGAAAACTCAATAAAAATTTCACTATCGAAATCAATTTAAGATATTGTGTCTTGTTATTATCGCTTTTCACGATTAAGAAATTTTCATTTTTTATCAACTTTTACAACTATTTCGTTAATTATGGAAGTAAATTCTTTAAATCATTCTAAATTTTATACTGCTCGCTCATAAACCAAGTTTTTCATATCGTTATATTAAATTATACATTATATCAATACTCTTGTAAAATGCATTGATAGATGCTGAACTATTCACCTTTAGACTGTACACGCTTTGGAAATATCTTATATCTTTCAGGAATTACTTTCGAATTCGTCGAACGCCAACCACATTTTAAAATTTTCTTGCAAGTTCATTTATTTTTATTCCCCGTGCTAGATTATTGATTCCAAATCAAATTATCTTAGGTTTCCAAACAGATTATTTTGTTAATGCACCAAGGAAGCTAAATATAAGTAATAATTTAAAAAGTATTGAGATGTTTGTATTATAATTTGAAGAAAAATTATGGACTGCATTTTGCTTCATGAATATATTAAGAAGTTAAAATATCATGCTTATAATCCAAAGCTTATGTGTCCCGCTTTAGATCGATGATTTCAATAACTTGTTGACATCAGAACATATTTTCTTTGGCTCAACCAGCAACTCCTAGTAATTGATGGCAATTCAATATTTCTTATTGTTTTAATTATCATAAAATTGATTGACCTTTTAGTTTCACTTTGTTCAAATCAATTTCACGCACCTTCTAAGTTCAAAGCGAAATATTTTTGTTCTGGAGATTTCAACTTGAAGTCGATTTGGCTGCCAGAAGCTAGATAATCAACCTATGAAATTTTCAAATCTCTAAATTTATTATTACAATTATATCAAATAAGTATCAAGGGAAGTGTATTATTTCAAAACAAAGCTAGAATATCAAAATATTCATACAACAAATTTGTTACTGTCCATGGTTATCTCGACACAGATCTTTGCATAATTTCCCGACAACGGATCATCTGTATTATTTCGCTAGTAAGACGTACATAAGTAGCGGACAGACACAGAAATATAGAAATGTCGAAATATTGAAATATCGAAATATAGTGATATATAAATAGACAGTATTATTAGTACAAGGAGATAGCTATTTATATACTTCGTGTTCTCGTTATTCTTTATAATTAATATTAAGTATGGTATAAATCCCTGGTGGGGTAACTTCCATACTTTTGGTATACGGGGACGTTCAATTATTAAAGGGTACCTTGTTCAAAATCCCGAAAAATAATTTAGGGTATGATTAGTCATGAAAAACTTTTGAGGCTTTAAATTTTATCCTTTTGACGCTTTTGCAATGTTTTCATTCTGCAAAACACATTATGCCTATGAATTTTTCTTTTTTCACTTTGTTTTGGTTAAATCTGTCATTCATAGAAATATATATATATTTGGGGTATCTTTTTTCATCATATTGAAAATTTATGGTCATTCTGCCAAAGTTCCATTTGAACGACCCCATCGAAGCGCAATGGAAGTTGCCCCCCGGGTATAAATCGCATAAAATAGGAACGCACTGCGATAATTGTTCACGTTGAAGTGCAATCGCTAAGCATATGGACAAGAGTGCATAAATCATATCAGTGCAATTTTAACAGTGATCAAAGCTGCTCGATCGTTTCTCTAAATAGTACTTGAAACGATCAAAGAAGGGTACAGTCCACAAGAGCAAATTGAGGTCAGTAAAGGTTTTTCGATTTCAATATCATCTAAAGCAATTAATATGTAGATATTTTAAAGCTATAAATATCTTATACTAAGCAGATCAATTTTGGAACACATAACCATAACATGCATTTAAATGTATTTCAAAGCATCAAAAACGCAATGATCTCTTGCGTCGCTTCTCTATAACGATTAGGAAACGCAGAGCGGCAAAACAGATTATAATTGATTGGAGTTAGACCGTAATTTGACCATTCGAATTGATCGCGATACCGATTGGTCAATAACAAGATGAAGAACAACAAAGGAATCGGATGCTATAAGAATAGAAGGTAACATAATTACTTTAATGAAGCTAATATATTTACAAAATATTTTCAAATCAAATACAGCGTAGCAACATAATATCCCTTAGGAATTTACAACGCTCAATGCTATGAACACTTTGAAAATTGTTTGCCAATAATTTTGAGTCTCAACTAACTTTCGAGACCGAAAGTTATCATAGATAACACTTTTCATAGCTGTTAAAAAAGTTTGAAAGGTTTAACATGCTGTTGAAATTCAAATGAATTACACAAAAACCAAACTGATTGTAAAACTTAGAACAGTATTGCTATTTATAATTTCAACTATCTATAGCTATCTATATCTATTCATAGATACTTATTGGTTCGACAGCTGTGAAGACAAAGAAATAATGTAAGTTCATATTTAATGCATGCAAAAACAAACAAACAAAATTTTTCAGTTTTTGTAACATCATTTGGAAAGTAAATAAATTATTTCCTTTTTTCTATGTTTATTTGTTGTCTGTCAGCTAATTATGTATGCACTAATGGGAAAATATTACAGGAAACCGCTAACGGGAATCTAGCCAAACAAACTGATTATGTCGAGATAACCCTCCAGAGGCAAGCATGACGCGCCTATTGAAGCATGGATTCTATTAAGTTATCATCGTAGCTTATGTTCGAGTTGTTCGAGAGAGATATTCTAAACGATCAAGAAATATGGTTGGGAAAACTCTGAAATTAATACAAAATGGTTCGTTTCGGATACCGAACTTCTGAGAGCCTACAAATCAAACTTCCACAGCACAGCCGATATAAATTGTCTTGCGTTTCTGGGTTAATTTTTGCTTAATTGAAACTACATTCCATGCTATTTAGAATGCAACAAAGAAAATGTAGAAAGAATTGACAGAGAACCAAACAGAAACGTGAGGCAACAGAGGAAGTCGTAAGCAAGGCAGCCCTGAGAAACCAGGCAAAATAAATAACTATTCATAGGTATAGATTATGCTCGCCAAATCGATAAAAATAAACTTTCACATTTGCAAAAATTCCTACAAACAATAGTTATGCATAAGCTACACACTACTATTAAAAGAGGATTAGCATGACTCTCATTGTGTTTGCATTAATATGTATTAATATTTCTTTATGTTATGTCGTTTGATAATCAATCATAGGTCTACTTTAATTCAATTGATTTTCATCGCCTTAATAATGGCAGCAGATGGACTCAAGCTCACAAGTCAAAAATGTAAATTATATCGAAAAAATTGGGAAACAAATCCAAACATTGAAATGTGTGTCTCTCTTCCATTCACTGGACAAGTGGCAGAAGTTATTGAGAACTCCAAACCAACTCGATTAGCTAGATACACGACGGAACACAGTCAAGACTGCCTAGATGTGATGCAATCCTTCTCTGGACTTGTCCCAGGTGTAGGAGGAATTCTTAGTTCATCACTCGAGCTCTTCTCAAAATTTGGCTTCAAAGGAACAGGTGGAGTAATAAATGAGATACTGACTGATATTGAAATTCAACTGAAATCATTGAGGAAATATGTTGATTCGAAATTACAACATAATGTGCATATGCGATTAAAGAACTACGTAAGCGGCATTTTTGCAATAGCAGAAACTTGCAAAGATTACGACGAAGAAGATCAAATGCAAGACCTTGAGAAATGTTTGATTACTTTAAATGGAAATATCGTAGGAAAAATAGCCCATTTTATGCCAACAGATGAAAAGGTTATTGCTTATGACTTGATATTACCACTGTTCCGTCTGTACGCCGATATGCAGATCACCGTGACTCAGGATCTTTTGCGTGTTGCCATGAAATTGAAAAAGAAATCAGCACAAAAAGATTATTTAAAACGACTGACAGAGCAATCACAAAAAATGTACTCATACGCAGTACAGATCTATAATCGTATCGTGAAGAGAGACACTGATTTTGGAAAAGTAACCTGCTTGCGTACTTGGCAACAGAATTGGTATCATCATGGTTGGGAATACCCAGAATCATATCTCTTTGCAAGTCAGGATGGCTTTTACAATAAATGTTACCAAATATTCTTTGGTGGACGAAATTGTACAGAGAGAATTGTTGCATGGGGTCCCGACGTTCGTGACATGCAGCTACGTGCCCTCTCAAAAGCTAAATCATGTGTCAAAGAGTATGCTGGGAAGGTCAAGAACAAACTGAGGAAGGATTTAAAAAAATACTGGAAATTAGAGCTTCTTGATGCAGCAGATAACTGGAAAAAAATTTCTGAAAAGGCGAAAGAAGTTGAACTGGATGCAACACAACGAGGATGAAATGAATTATGTTGATTGGTTAGCAAATGTTGCAATTTTTAATAAAAATTATACTTCTTGCTATGAAAACTTTATTTAATTACCATTTTCTTATCGTAAAAATATCAATTTGATAATTATTATATTAATAATTTTGTTAGTATCCTAAACTATATATCATAATATATTGCCTACTTGCACATGTGAAATCTGAACTTGATTCAAGCTGATTTATATCAAGATATTATAATAGAACCAAGATATTCTAACTCAGATTTGTGTTTGAAACAGTATTAAACAGACCATAATCTTATATTACCTTTGTGAAAATCAACGAAATAACATGTATTTAACATCCTCAAGTATTCAACAATTCAAATTTAAAAACAACATCTTCGTCAATTATTTACTGTTACTGGTTTGTAGACAATTCTGCAATAGATCACCCATTCGAAAATAAGAAAGCAGAAGGGGTAGGAATCACCCAGAAGGGGACACTAAAAAAGAGTTAATTCAAATATAGCCTGTGTACCAGCCCCGAGGTGTTTTCTGAAACCCTAGGTTCTGGGAACTAAAGCGTGACTTTTTCCCCAGCAAGTTTTCATGAGTTCGGAATATAATTTATGCATTACGTTGTATTATCATTAAGCTCATTATTGTTGCTGATGAGTATGACGTGATCGACGAAGAGTTGTGACTTTATGACAATTGATCTTTTGTGATAGAGTCTGAATAATTTAAAAATAGTAAATGAGGTGCTACTTTCGATGGATTAAAAATCACACATTAGTTCACAGACCCTATGGTTTCAGTAAAAGACCTCGGGGCTGGTACACAGGCTAATTCAAACACAGAATACAAACAGTTTCAAATCTATATATTTATCAATGAAACTGAACACGCAGAATTAGATGCAGCAGTACTACATCAATTTCATGATAACATTGTTAACTGGTACAGTTTACAAACTACAGGGCTCTTCTTGCACCGGTAGTTATGATCTTCTTCAGCAAACTTCTGCCGCATATAAATGAGAGTTCTCCAGCTATAGTTTGTTTCCTTGCTTGTTAGTAGATGCCATTTCTGTTGTCTACTTGTACAGGATCTCTCACTTTGTAAGTTTGTATGTAGTAATTATAAAACTACTTCATTAAAAAACCATTTCAGAACCATAGAATCGTGAAGTTACCAACAACAACTCCAAATACGAGCCGTGGCTATAGTGTAATACCAACAGTAAAGCTTCATATTATATATCTAGAAAGCCATAATTTTCAAGTAAACATCCTGATTTACATTCTCCATCATACCATGATAATATTTGGCTGAAGAATACACCATATTTGCCGCAAGGTTTGGCAACGGCAACACATGAATTGCTTGCCTTACAAAATCATAAATGTAGCATGCTTTTTACTGTTAAGGCCAACCATGATGCCAAAAAAATAGGAGAAGCATCGGAACCAGTATTTGAAATTTTTTCATCTAAATTATTTCGTTTGAAAACCAACAAATACTGTAGAAAAATTTCACGTAACACATTACGGCAGTAGATCATACCTCCACATTTTGATTTACAATGCGTTTTTTTGCCAAAACCATGCCAAAACAAACGATTCAAATCACATGAACAGATTGCAATGCAATTTAGCACTGAATCATCTGAATTGGCTAATGCGGGGATTCTATCACGTGATAAAATAGACGCTTTTCGATTGGGTCAAACAAGGTTTTCTCAATGCTGGTGCTGTCTCAGCAAAATGGCCATTTTCTTAGCAGTAAGCACATTTTACACTTTCGCTAAGATAGGTTTTAGACGGCTACGATCTAATCTAGATGTTCTTCAGTTTCTGTTCATTGTACCACGCTGATTTCCAGAACTTTCTACTTAGAAGAGTTGAAACGAGCAAATTTTGAGTCTAAAAATTCACCATTTTCGTACCAATGAAAACGAGGCTTGTATTTGCATGAAAAGTTTTTGGAATTCATGATATTATTTCGCAGGCTCTGTTAAAATTTCACAAGCAAGAAGTTTGATGGGTAAGGCTTCCATAAAATCACGTGACTGGCATCTGTTCAATGACACCGAGAGCGGCACATGAAAGAGTGTTCAAACTCTTGGTAAATGATGGTTCTTGTCATTACCGATTATAAATTAGATACAGTAATGGTATATATTGTCCTTGATGCAACACAACCATAAGCGTAGATCATACTGGGTTTAAATGTTTGGTTTTGTAAAGCATCCTTTTTCTCCAAGCTATATTTGTTTACCATTTATGCTTTTTCTGTGGGAACATCTACTCGTGTATTTATAATATGTTAATGGTAACATTATCAAAATACGAAAAATGTATAAAGTATATATGAGGCAAAACATCAAGAAAATTCCCAAATCTAAATTTAGAGCAATATCGACAATCTTATTGGAAGTCATACATGGTGGAAGAGTCAGAAAACACGTTTCAAGCAACTCATTGCGATCTTCTTCAGACAGATTTTTTGCGCAATAAAATTATACATGAATATATATGTTGCTATTATAAACTATCTGTTTTCCTATTTTTCATTGTTTATTATAATGACATTGTTATTACTATTATTAATACAAGTGATGTAAAAGTATTACGGTTTCCTCTATATTTGGTAAATTATTAATTTGTAATTGATTCAATAAAATTCGACAATGATCATTTTCGTAAAACATCTGAGACTGAAAGATAGCGACAAAAAACTACGAAGTAATGATTGTTAAAAAATGTCGGTATTATTCATCATACATTGCATAATTGTAATGTACCATCGTCATTTCCAAAGAAATTAAATATTGATTTCCAAAATACTGCTAGAAACTAAACAACGAAAATGGAAGGAATTTGAAAAGCTATTCAATTACAAATTTGCTAATTAATACGAGTACTTTACAAAAGAATTTGGGAACGGATAGAGTCACTCTGAGTGTTGAGAGTCAGTTTTATTTCATCGATAATTGAAATTTCTTTTACTATTCAAATTTATTGCTGCATTTTCTCACTAAACAGAAAATAAATGTTGTGATTCATTCATAAGTTTATTGTGTGAATGTAAATGTAATCCAAAAAAGAACGTTCCAATTAATATTGTATTGCCATATAAAGACCAGGTATCTGCTAACAATTAGGAGTTTTGAATGTTGAAGTCGGTCAACAGTTTAGCCCATTGTTTGAAAGCAGAAAATCAAATGATGAACTTGGATTCCGTGAGCCGAGAACAATTTTAATATCTCCTCCAGGTGCTGTTTATGAAGTGTGACTCCTGCGATGCAAATTATGTCGATTTCACATGCTGGCTCCTCAATCAACACATTTCCGAACATAGTGGATCCACAGGTAATTTGGATCTGTCCTCGCGGTTTCAGTACTATGTACATTTGCATTTGTCTGTGTACGCAGCGTTGCGTGTAATTATTTCATATAATAAATTCCTGTTTATACTATAGTTCTGTTGTTGCTATATATAAGAGTACATCATGCATAATGAATATGATTGTGAAAAACATGTAAAATTTTAATCGGTTGAGTTGTGCGCTATTAATATCCGTAAATGGTAAGTTCCTGAATTACCAAAGCTTCACCAGTTGCTATAGCTACAAAATAGCGTCCATGTGCTAGTTTTCCACAATCAAGAGATTGAATGTTATCAGAACTTGCTACATTTTGGACGCATCTACAAGGTAGCAGAAGATACAATAGACATAAATTAATGAGATACTAGTTATGAGTGCTCCACGTTGCTGCTATGAGTTCTCCATCTTGCTGAGGCTAATTCGGGAAGGTCTTGTTTCACAGTGAATATACATTACTTCAGAATATAACATTCAGAAAGAATGATTTTTTAAGTTTGTTCTGCTCAAATTTATGATTAGTTCAGTACCGTGAAAAGAGAGTTTTTAGGACTTAAACTTCAGACTTTTCAAAATTTAAAGGGAATATATATAGCAATTTCATCATATTTTGTGATTCTGGAGTTATGTTTATATTCACCTCAGATTGATTTTTCCATTGAAATGTATATAATTTTTAAACAACTTGGACATTTAATGCTTTAATGTTCCCTATCTCCCTAAACTTGTTCAAGATGTTCCCGTGTTTTCGATGTTGTGAAAAAGCTGGCAAAATGTTGCCTCCATTTGCTGTTGCTCATTGAATATTGCTTGCAAGACAAAATATGTCTAATTGTCAAACTTTTATTTAATAAATGTATCAATATAATAATGTTTGCTTATGTCAATTTATGCATGGCAGGGTTTGCAAAGTTGTTATATTTGTCTGATGCTCTTTAATGCTCTTTAAAAATCTACAATGGTTTTGTTTTTAAATCTCTTCAAGTAAGGCTATATCAGGGAAAGTGTAATATGCTAAAATCTATTAAAATTATTTTGTATACGTTGAAATTATTTTGTATGTTTTGAATAACCTTTGCTGGTCAAATGTTTAACAATATATTGACTGGATGTTGCCTTATGCCCCAGTTGAACGCAAGTTATTCAGACGCGGGAGCATTAATTTGAGATACGAAAGAACAATGGAATTTTTTCTGTGTTTTTTATCTGGCATTTTACCTGTGTCTTGGCTTTAAACCTGCCAATTTAAATATAATATGTGAGCTATAGTTGAAAATCGTCAAAAATTAGAAATTAAGTTTGCTACTTCTGGGTGAAACTTGAAGTAGCAATCAAGAATGTCTAGTTTTTGACTATTTTCAACTATATTACAAGCTCTGTTTATTGCATCAATACCATATTCTAAGTGTACTATCACATTCAATATAGAGACAAAAAATGAATTTATTAATATAATAATTCGTTTTTTTTATTAATATGTGGACTATCAACTTACAATTGACTACATTCTTGTTTGGGCATAGAACTGGATTGCATCTGGATTTTGTAGTTGAAGTCGAAGATGGGTGAAGAGATTCTGTAGTAAATAATAACTTTTGTAACAATGCGTGCTTCTCCAAGATCAATTTGAAACCAATGAGGACTGGAGTAGTAAAATTTTGTATGAAAGCAGCCATTATGCCTACAACTTTGCCCTCTATTTCCATCGATTGCTTTATGGCATCCATAAAGTTCATCATCAGGATTATTTCGACCATCACTATTCGGTTATTTGCCTAGTCGCTGCTGCTCTTCCCATACCAATCTCATGCGGGGGGCTTCATTCAATTCATGTGGTGTGATGATTTTGGACAATTCATCGTATACGTCTTCATTGACTTGAATACTTTTATCAGCAATCTCTTTTCTCAGTTTGGCAAGCTTCTTTTCAAATTGTGTCCATTTTCATTGACTGCCTTCACAGTAATAGCCATTAACTTATCTTGAATGCATGACGTGCTTTGTTTTTATCTTGGATATCATTGACAGTAAATTTTCTCTTGTCATTTGTATCACAATTTATCAAACAAGGGTTACAAATAAAACAAACATTGATATCATTAGCAAATACAATGGAGCAGCTCTAGCTACTTGTTACATTGGGACAGTAGAATGGAACAGATGCAATGTCATATTATGACTTCATAAATACAGTGTGTCAGAGGTTGTTAATTTTTACAAAAATGTTTGGCTATCCCATTACAAATGTTTGCTGAACTGAAGCACTTGCATAGGTTCTCCATCCATAGTATTGACATGTTAATCATAATAGCTCCATCTCACTGTTGACACAGATACAAACATCATATCTTGGTACCCATGTGTTCACCTCAATGAGGGACAAAGATATACTTTCATCACTGATCTGTGCTATCCAGGGTTCCTGCTTCATTCTCTTAATATTTGTCTTAACAACTTCAATAGAGGAATATACATCAGCTGGTAATTGGGTATCATTTCTCAAGGTAAGCGTTTTCCTACTCCATCCAGCTCGTTCAACTTTGCCAACCTCTGAGGGTTTTTGAGGTAAATTTTGAACTGGTATACTACCAGTTATTAGCAATCTCCGCTTTGAAAATACATCAATATCATAATCATTAGAGTGGATTTCACATAAACAAAAAGTGTTATCTTCAAACTGACTTCTCAATTTGTCATCCTTCTGTCGGCTTTACACACAATTCTGATCCACTATATTTCCCACGTGTTATCGGTTTAACAATACATTTTTCAACCAGTATATTCTCGTAACTTTGATGCGACCCATAATATTGGTTGTTTTCATTATAAACGCCATTTTGAGAATAGCTATATCGGAGTAAATAGCTGATATATATTTACCATTATTTGATGTTTCATATCACGTTACCTTATCATCTTATGAACTTAGACCCGGACGGCTGGTGGATGGAATGTTGACTAGGTCTACACAGTAGATATCAGGTCATGCGAATGATAAACAAACACTTGTTGTCTACTATGACCATGAGGTGAGATTAGATAGAAATGCACGCATGTTAATGTTCATGTTGAATTGCATCCGTTTAGCATATGGACAAGAGCGCATAAATCACATCTGTGCAATTTCAACAGTGATAAAAGTTGCCCCATCGTTTCTCTATACAGTACTCGAAAGGACCAAAGAAAAGTACAGACGACAATGGTAAATTGAGGTTAGTAGAAGTTCAATTTGAATTAGTGAAGCTTTTCGATTTCAATATTATCTAAAGCAGTTAATATGTAGATATTTCAAAGCTCAATATCTTTTACCTAGACGGTCAATATTGGAACAAATATAACCATAACATGCATTTAAATGTATTTTAATGTATCAAAAGCGTGATTAGGAAACGCAGAGCGGCAAAACAGATTATAATTGATTGGAGTTACACAATAATTTGACCATTCGAATTGATCGATGTCGATTGGTCAATAACAAGATGAAGAATAACAAAGCAATTGGATGCTATACGAACAGAAGTTAACATAATTACTTTAATGAAGCTAATATTTACAAAGTATTTTCAAATCATATACAGCGAAGCTTCATAACGTCCCTCAAATCCATGCCGACGTTCCCGTGCAAAAATGATACTGTTAACCACGGATTGATCTGTCTCGTTAATGTTCGGTTATTTTCTGGGGATTTGCCCATCTAGGAATCTTCTTAAAACATTTAGCACAATCAAGAACATTGGAGAACCTTTAAATGACTCCCACATGACTCACAATGCCAATGATGATATAACATCTTCTAGAAATTATTTTAAACACTATAAATACAGTAAATGAAAACTCAATAAAAATTTCACTATCGAAATCAATTTAAGATATTGTGTCTTGTTATTATCGCTTTTCACGATTAAGAAATTTTCATTTTTTTATCAACTTTTACAACTATTTCGTTAATTATGGAAGTAAATTCTTTAAATCATTCTAAATTTTATACTGCTCGCTCATAAACTAAGTTTTTCATATCGTTATATTAAATTATACATTATATAAATACTCTTGTAAAATGCATTGATAGATGCTGAACTATTCACCTTTAGACTGTACACGCTTTGGAAATATCTTATATCTTTCAGGAATTACTTTCGAATTCGTCGAACGCCAACCACATTTTAAAATTTTCTTGCAAGTTCATTTATTTTTATTCCCCGTGCTAGATTATTGATTCCAAATCAAATTATCTTAGGTTTCCAAACAGATTATTTTGTTAATGCACCAAGGAAGCTAAATATAAGTAATAATTTAAAAAGTATTGAGATGTTTGTATTATAATTTGAAGAAAAATTATGGACTGCATTTTGTTTCATGAATTTATTAAGAAGTTAAAATATCATGCTTATAATCCAAAGCTTTTGTGTCCCGCTTTAGATCGATGATTTCAATAACTTGTTTGACATCAGAACATATTTTCTTTGGCTCAACCAGCAACTCCTAGTAATTGATGGCAATTCAATATTTCTTATTGTTTTAATTATCATAAAATTGATTGACCTTTTAGTTTCACTTTGTTCAAATCAATTTCACGCACCTTCTAAGTTCAAAGCGAAATATTTTTGTTCTGGAGATTTCAACTTGAAGTCGATTTGGCTGCCAGAAGCTAGATAATCAACCTATGAAATTTTCAAATCTCTAAATTTATTATTACAATTATATCAAATAAGTATCAAGAGAAGTGTATTATTTCAAAACAAAGCTAGAATATCAAAATATTCATACAACAAATTTGTTACTGTCCATGGTTATCTCGACACAGAACTTTGCATAATTTCCCGACAACGGATCATCTGTATTATTTCGCTAGTAAGACGTACATAAGTAGCGGACAGACACAGAAATATAGAAATGTCGAAATATTGAAATATCGAAATATAGTGATATATGAATAGACAGTATTATTAGTACAAGGAGATAGCTATTTATATACTTCGTGTTCTCGTTATTCTTTATAATTAATATTAAGTATGGTATAAATCCCTGGTGGGGTAACTTCCATACTTTTGGTATACAGGGACGTTCAATTATTAAAGGGTACGTTGTTCAAAATCCCGAAAAATAATTTAGGGTATGATTAGTCATGAAAAATTTTTGAGGCTTTAAATTTTATCCTTTTGACGCTTTTGCAATGTTTTCATTCTGCAAAACACATTATGCCTATGAAATTTTCTTTTTTCACTTTGTTTTGGTTAAATCTGTCATTCATAGAAATATATATATATTTGGGGTATCTTTTTTCATCATATTGAAAATTTATGGTCATTCTGCCAAAGTTCCATTTGAACGACCCCATCGAAGCGCAATGGAAGTTGCCCCCCGGGTATAAATCGCATAAAATAGGAACGCACTGCGATAATTGTTCACGTTGAAGTGCAATCGCTAAGCATATGGACAAGAGTGCATAAATCATATCAGTGCAATTTTAACAGTGATCAAAGCTGCTCGATCGTTTCTCTAAATAGTACTTGAAACGATCAAAGAAGGGTACAGTCCACAAGAGCAAATTGAGGTCAGTAAATGTTTTTCGATTTCAATATCATCTAAAGCAATTAATATGTAGATATTTTAAAGCTATAAATATCTTATACTACACAGCAAAATCCTTCGCGGCTATTTAGAGACAATAAAGGTGTCTTTCAAGAAATTATTCTTACAAAACAAGACCATTTGTAGTTTTCCGTGTGGTAAGGAATTTTGTGTTATATCAATGCAATTTTTCCTAAATTAATTAACACCTTAAGGAGTTGAATAGTAATTAGAATAAGACCAAAAATCTTCCTTTTTATCAATATTTTCTTCAATAATTAACACCTTCTTCAATTATTTGAGTAGAATCGGGCTATTTAATGATATAATTTTCTTGTTTCAGAATAATTTCGTTACACAGAAATTATATATTCTCACACATATGATCCCTAGATATCCTTTATAAATAAATACTAGTATCCCAGTACACCCACCCCCGTTTGCATGAGCAAATCTATTTTAGTATCTATCCAAACACAATATGAACACAATACTTTTAACTAATTTCGTAGTTATTATAATTCATACATTCAAATTTATAAGGAATGATTAAGTCTAAGAAGTATAAAAAACGAAAGTATAATAAGTACAACTATACGTACAAGAATAAGAAGAAGAAGCATACAGTAAATATAGAGTTAAAACATCATCACCAGATTGATGAAGCATTAATTAATAAATTATTAAATTATTAAAGATAGCCTAAATACTATACTTTATAGATAATGTAGGCTTAATTCTTAGTTCGTTGCAGAATGTTCCAACAAAATTGAAGTGGACATGATCATCCAATCCATTCCATTCATCATCATCATAAATTTGTTCAGAATAGTTTATCCAACTTCTTGATATTGACCTTGTATTGTATCTGCTAGGATAGTCACATCTCTGAAAAAGAAGTAAAATTCCATATAAGTGATAGCAAGATCAAAAGGCGAATTAGTCGAAACAACACTGCTGTAGGATCGCAATTATTTAATATTGACGCTAAATCTGATTCTACTTTTGTCAGCTCAGAAACTGTTAATACATTCGAATATCAATAACTTGTTCATTTAACTAATCCAATTTCATTTGAATTTATGTGTGCAGGAATCTGATTCTATTTAGTCACAAATACTGTATAGGCCTTTATTGACATATCTGCTGAGCAACTGACGTGATAGATAAGTAGCCTGTTTGACTTCTGATAAAGAAGTAAACGTAACTATGCATTTCATACTATAATTGTATATACTATCACAAACGAAGAATAAATGAAATGGGAAGCTATTGGCTATTGGTAATTATATGAAACCTTTTGCTGTCGGCTTCGGCCTCTGGACCTCGGGTCCCTGTTCAGTAGACTTTATATAAAAACAATAACGTTTCATTATTTTGTTTTTCGTTTGATAGCCAATTAATTTATTAAATTGTTTTCATTTATTTAATTGTCAAGAGTAGATCAGTCTACAATATCAGTAGCTATATCTATAGGCCTACAATGGTTAGGCCTACAGTATTTACTACTTATGACCTGGATTCCTGCACACATAAGATAGTAAATCTAAATCTATTACTTGTTGAGTTCATTTAATATGTTATGAAATCGGGATAATGTAATTTTTAATGTTGGTAGACTGATAATAGGCTCACCTGCTTATTATTCAGTTGCAACACCGCTCATTGCGTGAACCAGGAACAGTATAAATAGATTCGTTCGAACTCAAAACAACAGATTTCCAAACGCTTGATCAGTTTGTACGCCATCACCTATCTAATATAATATGTGGATACATTTATAAAACAGTCTACAGTGTAAAGCAGGACTATGTAATAATAAGCATACGGGCATATACGAATAACAATTGTAAAGAAAGACAAATCTGCCTGCAGTCAAAATTAAAAGATGCTCGGCCTAACATACCTTTTCATTCTGATTGCTTGATATAAATCATTTTCTGACGACCGAAATTGTTGTATGCATCATCGTGTTTGAGTAATATTAATTCTCCAATATAATCGCCAAGTAATACAGTATCAAATTTGTTAAAGGCATTGTAGTTTGTAGCCCGGTAGATGTTGAACACTTTCTTCAGCCTTCAAAGTCGCGCTCAAAATTTCAATGTCAAAGTTTGCATAGCAAATTACCAACCGTCAATAGATGTGAAGTTTTTGGCAAGATTTCCAGCTGGGGTTTTGGCTAGATTCACACCATGGTCACACTGGTCTCTGTGATGTACCGCTGAGCGGAGTTGAAACCCAGCTTGATCAGTAATCATTGAAATTGTGACTCACGCAATAAGTTTCACATCTTGCCGCATGAATGTATTATTTTGCTTTATTTTATTTCGATTGCAAATGTTAGATAGATATATATCATACAACGATCATTGGAGATAGTAGATAGATACTGCGTCAACTGGAGCATTATTTGCGAAAAGCTGTCATCTCTGTATTCATACCACATATGCTGTTTATTTTCTGTTTGATTAATATTTTCAAATGTTTTCAATTTTTTTGCTGAATGGCTGACTCTGGTTTTGTAACCCGTACTTTGAAGGCGACTAAAGAGCTATTCAGTTACTTACTACAACGTGGTAAATGGAAATAATCTACCACGGCTATTACAATATGAACTTATTATTATTTTGACTCGCTGAATGATATGGTTCCAGGCCTGACGTGATTAAAATAATACTACTTGGGTTCAACGGTGCCTGCCTAAATCCACAGAAAAAATATCAAATTGGTTATTAGACGATTACATGATTGGTTAGAGACTATCGTTCAAGAAGAGTAATTTTCTGTGAGTTGTATTATCTTTAAATCACCAACGCAATGCAAATAGAAATTTAACATTTTTTCTAGACAATATCGACATCATTTATAGTTATCTTGTTCAAAAACTCTATAAATTTGAAGATAAACCTTACAACAGATTCATTTAACTAAATGCAATGTAGCTATTGCTTTATATCGAGCATTATTTAAAATGTTAAATTACATCAATTATCAAATCAGTATATTTCACGTTTCCATAACAAAATATGCTCAAAGTCTAGAACAACAAGTAATATAAACATCATCACTTTTAATTATATTTACTTAGCACCAGGCCTACTTATACATTTGTGTACTTCATACAATACTATCAAATATATGTCAATGCTAACAAAACTCCTATAGCCTTTTGACATACTATATGCTAAACCGCTATAGCTATCATCTAATTTTACTGTATTTCTTGTATGACCGTTGTATGACATAGCTGTATAAATCTTAATATAGTATATTTTGTATATATTTTATTTGCCAATCCTTGTTAGAAATAAAATACACGCATACAAACATCATACTTTTGTAACCTTGTTTTTACTAAAAAAAAGTACATATAAAAAACCATACAAAGAGCGTTACTTTTTGACCATTTCTTTCCCTCACTTTTAATACATTGATATAGATATAAAAGGATATGGACTGTATATTAATTTTGTTGCACAGTTTACTCTTTACGCAATTACAATGAAACATTAATGGAATCATCCTACATAGACTGTCTACCTGTGGTCAACGGTGAATTTATAATGTCAAAAATATTTGTTTTATGGACATTAGCTTCAGTATATAATTCATCATTTTCCTTCTCATTTTTAGTGATTGCAATATATTTTCAATTTATTTGTTAATTTTCACACAATGTAAACGAACACCATCGCTCATATAGTGATGCGAAATAAAATAAAATTCAAACAACCACTTTTATAAATATATAGATATATAGAATCTACCTCAATTCCTTCATCGCATGTAAGTGCAGTAGGAGCAGCAAGCTAGATTATCTTGATGCAAGACATAATGAGCTCAGACAGGTATGCGAGATTTTTTATCTCTTTTTGAAGATAATTAGGATCGGCGTCCAAGAAGTGTGAAATACCTGGTAAAACAGATCTTGTTTGGACTAATTTTTTTCTCCGAAATAAGACTTAATGGCTATGCCATTTTTCAGTTTTTTCTGTGTAAGCAGATCAATTTTGGAACACATAACCATAACATGCATTCAAATGTATTTCAATGCATCAAAAACGCAATGATCTCTTGCGTCGCTTCTCTATAACGATTAGGAAACGCAGAGCGGCAAAACAGATTATAATTGATTGGAGTTAGACCGTAATTTGACCATTCGAATTGATCGATACCGATTGGTCAATAACAAGATGAAGAACAAGAAAGGAATCGGATGCTATAAGAATAGAAGGTAACATAATTACTTTAATGAAGCTAATATATTTACAAAATATTTTCAAATCAAATACAGCGTAGCAACATAATATCCCTTAGGAATTTACAACGCTCAATGCTATGAACACTTTGAAAATTGTTTGCCAATAATTTTGAGTCGCAACTAACTTTCGAGACCGAAAGTTATCATAGATAACACTTTTCATAGCTGTTAAAAAAGTTTGAAAGGTTTAACATGCTGTTGAAATTCAAATAAATTACACAAAATCCAAACTGATTGTAAAACTTAGAACAGTATTGCTATTTATAATTTCAACTATCTATAACTATCTATATCTATTCATAGATACTTATTGGTTCGACAGCTGTGAAGACAAAGAAATAATGTAAGTTCATAATTAATGCATGCAAAAATAAACAAACAAAATATATCAGTTTTTGTAACAATCATTTGGAAAGTAAATAAATTATTTCCTTTTTTCTATGTTTATTTTTGTCTGTCAGCTAATTATGTATGCACTAATGGGAAAATATTACAGGAAACCGCTAACGGGAATCTAGCCAAACTGATTATGTCGAGATAACCCTCCAGAGGCAAGCATGACGCGCCTATTAAGTCATGGATTCTATTAAGTTATCATCCTAGCTTATGTTCGAGTTGTTCGAGAGAGATACTCTAAACGATCAAGAAATATGGTTGGGAAAATTCTGAAATTAATACAAAATGGTTCGTTTCGGATACCGAACTTCTGAGAGCCTACAAATCAAACTTCCACAGCACAGCCGATATAAATTGTCTTGCGTTTCTGGGTTAATTTTTGCTTAATTGAAACTACATTCCATGCTATGTAGAATGCAACAAAGAAAATGTAGAAAGAATTGACAGAGAACCAAACAGAAACGTGAGGCAACAGAGGAAGTCGTAAGCAAGGCAGCCCTGAGAAACCAGGCAAAATAAATAACTATTCATAGGTATAGATTATGCTCGCCAAATCGATAAAAATAAACTTTCACATTTGCAAAAACTCCTACAAACAATAGTTATGCATAAGCTACACACTACTATTAAAAGAGGATTAGCATGACTCTCATTGTGTTTGCATTAATATGTATTAATATTTCTTGATGTTATGTCGTTTGATAATCAATCATAGGTCTACTTTAATTCAATTGATTTTCATCGCCTTAATAATGGCAGCAGATGGACTCAAGCTCACAAGTCAAAAATGTAAATTATATCGAAAAAATTGGGAAACAAATCCAAACATTGAAATGTGTGTCTCTCTTCCATTCACTGGACAAGTGGCAGAAGTTATTGAGAACTCCAAACCAACTCGATTAGCTAGATACACGACGGAACACAGTCAAGATTGCCTAGATGTGATGCAATCCTTCTCTGGACTTGTCCCAGGTGTAGGAGGAATTCTTAGTTCATCACTCGAGCTCTTCTCAAAATTTGGCTTCAAAGGAACAGGTGGAGTAATAAATGAGATACTGACTGATATTGAAATTCAACTGAAATCATTGAGGAAATATGTTGATTCGAAATTACAACATAATGTGCATATGCGATTAAAGAACTACGTAAGCGGCATTTTTGCAATAGCAGAAACTTGCAAAGATTACGACGAAGAAGATCAAATGCAAGACCTTGAGAAATGTTTGATTACTTTAAATGGAAATGTCGTAGGAAAAATAGCCCACTTTATGCCAACAGATGAAAAGGTTATTGCTTATGACTTGATATTACCACTGTTCCGTCTGTACGCCGATATGCAGATCACCGTGACTCAGGATCTTTTGCGTGTTGCCATGAAATTGAAAAAGAAATCAGCACAAAAAGATTATTTAAAACGACTGACAGAGCAATCACAAAAAATGTACTCATACGCAGTACAGATCTATAATCGTATCGTGAAGAGAGACACTGATTTTGGAAAAGTAACCTGCTTGCGTACTTGGCAACAGAATTGGTATCATCATGGTTGGGAATACCCAGAATCATATCTCTTTGCAAGTCAGGATGGCTTTTACAATAAATGTTACCAAATATTCTTTGGCGGACGAAAATGTACAGAGAGAATTGTTGCATGGGGTCCCGACGTTCGTGACATGCAGCTACGTGCCCTCTCAAAAGCTAAATCATGTGTCAAAGAGTATGCTGGGAAGGTCAAGAACAAACTGAGGAAGGATTTAAAAAAGTACTGGAAATTAGAGCTTCTTGATGCAGCAGATAACTGGAAAAAAATTTCTGAAAAGGCGAAAGAAGTTGAACTGGATGCAACACCACGAGCTTGAAATGAATTATGTTGATTGGTTAGCAAATGTTGCAATTTTCAATAAAAATTATACTACTTGCTATGAAAACTTTATTTAATTACCATTTTCTTATCGTAAAAATATCAATTTGATAAGTATTATATTAATAATTTTGTTAGTATCCTAAACTATATATCATAATATATTGCCTACTTGCACATGTGAAATCTGAACTTGATTCAAGCTGATTTATATCAAGATATTATAATAGAACCAAGATATTCTAACTCAGATTTGTGTTTGAAACAGTATTAAACAGACCATAATCTTATATTACCTTTGTGAAAATCAACGAAATAACATGTATTTAACATCCTCAAGTATTCAACAATTCAAATTTAAAAACAACATCTTCGTCAATTATTTACTGTTACTGCTTTGTAGACAATTCTGCAATAGATGACCCATTCGAAAATAAGAAAGCAGAAGGGGTAGGAATCACCCAGAAGGGGACACTAAAAAAGAGTTAATTCAAATATAGCCTGTGTACCAGCCCCGAGGTGTTTTCTGAAACCCTAGGTTCTGGGAACTAAAGCGTGACATTTTCCCCAGCAAGTTTTCATGAGTTCGGAATATAATTTATGCATTACGTTGTATTATCATTAAGCTCATTATTGTTGCTGATGAGTATGACGTGATCGACGAAGAGTTGTGACTTTATGACAATTGATCTTTTGTGATAGAGTCTGAATAATTTAAAAATAGTAAATGAGGTGTTACTTTCGATGGATTAAAAATCACACATTAGTTCACAGACCCTATGGTTTCAGAAAAAGACCTCGGGGCTGGTACACAGGCTAATTCAAACACAGAATACAAACAGTTTCAAATCTATATATTTATCAATGAAACTGAACACGCAGAATTAGATGCAGCAGTACTACATCAATTTCATGATAACATTGTTAACTGGTACAGTTTACAAACTACAGGGCTCTTCTTGCACCGGTAGTTATGATCTTCTTCAGCAAACTTCTGCCGCATATAAATGAGAGTTCTCCAGCTATAGTTTGTTTCCTTGCTTGCTAGTAGATGCCATTTCTGTTGTCTACTTGTACAGGATCTCTCACTTTGTAAGTTTGTATGTCATAATTATAAAACTACTTCATTAAAAAACCATTTCAGAACCATAGAATCGTGAAGTTACCAACAACAACTCCAAATACGAGCCGTGGCTATAGTGTAGTACCAACAGTAAAGCTTCATATTATATATCTAGAAAGCCATAATTTTCAAGGAAACATCTTGATTTACATTCTTCATCAAACCATGATAATATTTGGCTGAAGAATACACCATATTTGCCGCAAGGTTTGGCAACGGCAACACATGAATTGCTTGCCTTACAAAATCATAAATGTAGCATGCTTTTTACTGTTAAGGCCAACCATGATGCCAAAAAAATAGGAGAAGCATCGGAACCAGTATTTGAAAATTTTTCATCTAAATTATTTCGTTTGAAAACCAACAAATACTGTAGAAAAATTTTACGTAACACATTACGGCAGTAGATCATACCTCCACATTTTGATTTACAATGCGTTTTTTTGCCAAAACCATGCCAAAACAAACGATTCAAATCACATGAACAGATTGCAATGCAATTTAGCACTGAATCATCTGAATTGGCTAATGCGGGGATTCTATCACGTGATAAAATAGACACTTTTCGATTGGGTCAAACAAGGTTTTCTCAATGCTGGTGCTGTCTCAGCAAAATGGCCATTTTCTTAGCAGTAAGCACATTTTACACTTTCGCTAAGATAGGTTTTAGACGGCTACGATCTAATCTAGATGTTCTTCTGTTTCTGTTCATTGTACCACGCTTATTTCCAGAACCTTCTACTTAGAAGAGTTGAAACGCGCAAGTTTTGAGTCTCAAAATTCACAATTTTCGTACCAATGAAAACGAGGCTTTGCTTTTGCATGAAAAATTTTTGGAATTCATGATATTATTTCGCAGGCTCTGTTAAAATTTCACAAGCAAGAAGTTTGATGGGTAAGGCATCCATAAAATCACGTGACTGGCATCTGTTCAATGACGCCGAGAGCGGCACATGAAAGAGTGTTCAAACTCTTGGTAAATGATGGTTCTTGTCATTACCGATTATAAATTAGATACAGTAATGGTATATATTGTCCTTGATGCAACACAACCATAAGCGTAGATCATACTGGGTTTAAATGTTTGGTTTTGTAAAGCATCCTTTTTCTCCAAGCTATATTTGTTTACCATTTATGCTTTTTCTGTGAGAACATCTACTCATGTATTTATAATATGTTAATGGTAACATTATCAAAATACGAAAAATGTATAAAGTATATATGAGGCAAAACATCAACAAAATTCCCAAATCCAAATTTAGAGCAATATCGACAATCTTACTGGAAGTCATACATGGTGGAAGAGTCAGAAAACACGTTTCAAGCAACTCATTGCGATCTTCTTCAGACAGATTTTTTGCGCAATGAAAATATACATGAATTTATAGGTTGCTATTATAAACTATCTGTTTTCTTATTTTTCATCGTTTATTATAATGACATTGTTATTACTATTGTTAATACAAGTGATGTAAAAGTATTACGGTTTCCTTTATATTTGTTAAATTATTAATTTGTAATTGATTCAATAAAATTCGACAATGATCATTTTCGTAAAACATCTGAGACTGAAAGATAGCGACAAAAAACTACGAAGTAATGATTGTTAAAAAATGTCGGTATTATTCATCATACATTGCATAATTGTAATGTACCATCGTCAGTTCCAAAGAAATTAAATATTGATTTCCAAAATACTGCTGGAAACTAAATAACGAAAATGGAAGGAATTTGAAAAGCTATTCAATTACAAATGTGCCAATTAATACGAGTACTTTACAAAAGAATTTGGGAACGGATAGAGTCACTCTGAGTGTTGAGAGTCAGTTTTATTTCATCGATAATTGAAATTTCTTTTACTATTCAAATTTATTGCTGCATTTTCTCACTAAACAGAAAATAAATGTTGTGATTCATTCATAAGTTTATTGTGTGAATGTAAATGTAATCCATAAAAGAACGTCCCAATTAATATTGTATTGCCATATAAAGACCAGGTATATGCTAACAATTAGGAGTTTTGAATGTTGAAGTCGGTCAACAGTTTAGCCCATTGTTTGAAGGCAGAAAATCAAATGATGTACTTGGAGTCCGTGAGCCGAGAACGATTTTAATATCTCCTCCAGGTGCTGTTTATGAAGTGTGACTCGTGCGATGCAAATTATGTCGATTTCACATGCTGGCACCTCAATCAACACATTTCCGAACATAGTGGATCCACAGGTAATTTGGATCTGTCCTCGCGGTTTCAGTACTATGTACATTTGCATTTGTCTGTGTACGCAGCGTTGCGTGTAATTATTTCATATAATAAATTCCTGTTTATACTATAGTTCTGTTGTTGCTATATATAAGAGTACATCATGCATAATGAATATGATTGTGAAAAACATGTAAACTTTTAATCGGTTGAGTTGTGCGCTATTAATATCCGTAAATGGTAAGTTCCTGAATTACCAAAGCTTCACCAGTTGCTATAGCTACAAAATAGCGTCCATGTGCTAGTTTTCCACAATCAAGAGATTGAATGTTATCAGAACTTGCTACATTTTGGACGCATCTACAAGGTAGCAGAAGATACAATAGATATAAATTAATGAGATACTAGTTATGAGTGCTCCACGTTGCTGCTATGAGTTCTCCACCTTGCTGAGGCTAGTTCGGGAAGGTCTTGTTTCACAGTGAATATACATTACTTCAGAATATAACATTCAGAAAGAATGATTTTTTTAATTTGTTCTGCTCAAATTTATGAGTAGTTCAGTACCGTGAAAAGGGAGTTTTTAGGACTTAAACTTCAGACTTTTCAAAATTTAAAGGGAATATATATAGCAATTTCATCATATTTTGTGATTCTGGAGTTATGTTTATATTCACCTCAGATTGATTTTTCCATTGAAATGTATATAATTCTTAAACAACTTGGACATTTAATGCTTTAATGTTCCCTATCTCCCTAAACTTGTTCAAGATGTTCCCGTGTTTTCGATGTTGTGAAAAAGCTGGCAAAATGTTGCCTCCATTTGCTGTTGCTCATTGAATATTGCTTGCAAGACAAAATATGTCTAATTGTCAAACTTTTATTTAATAAATGTATCAATATAATAATGTTTGCTTATGTCAATTTATGCATGGCAGGATTTGCAAAGTTGTTATATTTGTCTGATGCTCTTTAATGCTCTTTAAAAATCTACAATGGTTTTGTTTTTAAATCTCTTCAAGTAAGGCTATATCAGGGAAAGTGTAATATGCTAAAATCTATTAAAATTATTTTGTATACGTTGAAATTATTTTGTATGTTTTGAATAACCGTTGCTGGTCAAATGTTTAACAATATATTGACTGGATGTTGCCTTATGCCCCAGTTGAACGCAAGTTATTCAGACGCGGGAGCATTAATTTGAGATACGAAAGAACAATGGAATTTTTTCTGTGTTTTTTATCTGGCATTTTACCTGTGTCTTGGCTTTAAACCTGCCAATTTAAATATAATTTGTGAGCTATAGTTGAAAATCGTCAAAAATTAGAAATTAAGTTTGCTACTTCTGGGTGAAACTTGAAGTAGCAATCAAGAATGTCTAGTTTTTGACTATTTTCAACTATATTACAAGCTCTGTTTATTGCATCAATACCATATTCTAAGTGTACTATCACATTCAATATAGAGACAAAAAATGAATTTATTAATATAATAATTCGTTTTTTTTATTAATATGTGGACTATCAACTTACAATTGACTACATTCTTGTTTGGGCATAGAACTGGATTGCATCTGGATTTTGTAGTTGAAGTCGAAGATGGGTGAAGAAATTCTGTAGTAAATAATAACTTTTGTAACAATGCGTGCTTCTCCAAGATCAATTTGAAACCAATGAGGACTGGAGTAGTAAAATTTTGTATGAAAGCAGCCATTATGCCTACAACTTTGCCCTCTATTTCCATCGATTGCTTTATGGCATCCATAAAGTTCATCATCAGGATTATTTCGACCATCACTATTCGGTTATTTGCCTAGTCGCTGCTGCTCTTCCCATACCAATCTCATGCGGGGGGCTTCATTCAATTCATCTGGTGTGATGATTTTGGACAATTCATCGTATACGTCTTCATTGACTTGAATACTTTTATCAGCAATCTCTTTTCTCAGTTTGGCAAGCTTCTTTTCAAATTGTGTCCATTTTGATTGACTGCCTTCACAGTAATAGCCATTAACTTATCTTGAATGCATGACGTGCTTTGTTTTTATCTTGGATATCATTGACAGTAAATTTTCTCTTGTCATTTGTATCACAATTTATCAAACAAGGGTTACAAATAAAACAAACATTGATATCATTAGCAAATACAATGGAGCAGCTCTAGCTACTTGTTACATTGGGACAGTAGAATGGAACAGATGCAATGTCATATTATGACTTCATAAATACAGTGTGTCAGAGGTTGTTAATTTTTACAAAAATGTTTGGCTATCCCATTACAAATGTTTGCTGAACTGAAGCACTTGCATAGGTTCTCCATCCATAGTATTGACATGTTAATCATAATAGCTCCATCTCACTGTTGACACAGATACAAACATCATATCTTGGTACCCATGTGTTCACCTCAATGAGGGACAAAGATATACTTTCATCACTGATCTGTGCTATCCAGGGTTCCTGCTTCATTCTCTTAATATTTGCCTTAACAACTTCAATAGAGGAATATACATCAGCTGGTAATTGGGTATCATTTCTCAAGGTAAGCGTTTTCCTACTCCATCCAGCTCGTTCAACTTTGACAACCTCTGAGGGTTTTTGAGGTAAATTTTGAACTGGTATACTACCAGTTATTAGCATTCTCCGCTTTGAAAATACATCAATATCATAATCATTAGAGTGGATTTCACATAAACAAAAAGTGTTATCTTCAAACTGACTTCTCAATTTGTCATCCTTCTGTCGGCTTTACACACAATTCTGATCCACTATATTTCCCACGTGTTATCGGTTTAACAATACATTTTTCAACCAGTATATTCTTGTAACTTTGATGCGACCCATAATATTGGTTGTTTTCATTATAAACGCCATTTTGAGAATAGCTATATCGGAGTAAATAGCTGATATATATTTACCATTGTTTGATGTTTCATATCACGTTACCTTATCATCTTATGAACTTAGACCCGGACGGCTGGTGGATGGAATGTTGACTAGGTCTACACAGTAGATATCAGGTCATGCGAATGATAAACAAACACTTGTTGTCTACTATGACCATGAGGTGAGATTAGATAGAAATGCACGCATGTTAATGTTCATGTTGAATTGCATCCGTTTAGCATATGGACAAGAGCGCATAAATCACATCTGTGCAATTTCAACAGTGATAAAAGTTGCCCCATCATTTCTCTATACAGTACTCGATAGGACCAAAGAAAAGTACAGACGACAATGGTAAATTGAGGTTAGTAGAAATTCAATTTGAATTAGTGAAGCTTTTCGATTTCAATATTATCTAAAGCAGTTAATATGTAGATATTTCAAAGCTCAATATCTTTTACCTAGACGGTCAATATTGGAACAAATATAACCATAACATGCATTTAAATGTATTTTAATGTATCAAATGCGTGATTAGGAAACGCAGAGCGGCAAAACAGATTATAATTGATTGGAGTTACACAATAATTTGACCATTCGAATTGATCGATATCGATTGGTCAATAACAAGATGAAGAATAACAAAGCAATTGGATGCTATACGAAAAGAAGTTAACATAATTACTTTAATGAAGCTAATATTTACAAAGTATTTTCAAATCATATACAGCGAAGCTTCATAACGTCCCTCAAATCCATGCCGACGTTCCCGTGCAAAAATGATACTGTTAACCACGGATTGATCTGCCTCGTTAATGTTCGGTTATTTTCTGGGGATTTGCCCATCTAGGAATCTTCTTAAAACATTTAGCACAATCAAGAACATTGGAGAACCTTTAAATGACTCCCACATGACTCACAATGCCAATGATGATATAACATCTTCTAGAAATTATTTTAAACACTATAAATACAGTAAATGAAAACTCAATAAAAATTTCACTATCGAAATCAATTTAAGATATTGTGTCTTGTTATTATCGCTTTTCACGATTAAGAAATTTTCATTTTTTTATCAACTTTTACAACTATTTCGTTAATTATGGAAGTAAATTCTTTAAATCATTCTAAATTTTATACTGCTCGCTCATAAACTAAGTTTTTCATATCGTTATATTAAATTATACATTATATAAATACTCTTGTAAAATGCATTGATAGATGCTGAACTATTCACCTTTAGACTGTACACGCTTTGGAAATATCTTATATCTTTCAGGAATTACTTTCGAATTCGTCGAACGCCAACCACATTTTAAAATTTTCTTGCAAGTTCATTTATTTTTATTCCCCGTGCTAGATTATTGATTCCAAATCAAATTATCTTAGGTTTCCAAACAGATTATTTTGTTAATGCACCAAGGAAGCTAAATATAAGTAATAATTTAAAAAGTATTGAGATGTTTGTATTATAATTTGAAGAAAAATTATGGACTGCATTTTGTTTCATGAATTTATTAAGAAGTTAAAATATCATGCTTATAATCCAAAGCTTTTGTGTCCCGCTTTAGATCGATGATTTCAATAACTTGTTTGACATCAGAACATATTTTCTTTGGCTCAACCAGCAACTCCTAGTAATTGATGGCAATTCAATATTTCTTATTGTTTTAATTATCATAAAATTGATTGACCTTTTAGTTTCACTTTGTTCAAATCAATTTCACGCACCTTCTAAGTTCAAAGCGAAATATTTTTGTTCTGGAGATTTCAACTTGAAGTCGATTTGGCTGCCAGAAGCTAGATAATCAACCTATGAAATTTTCAAATCTCTAAATTTATTATTACAATTATATCAAATAAGTATCAAGGGAAGTGTATTATTTTAAAACAAAGCTAGAATATCAAAATATTCATACAACAAATTTGTTACTGTCCATGGTTATCTAGACACAGATCTTTGCATAATTTCCCGACAACGGATCATCTGTATTATTTCGCTAGTAAGACGTTCATAAGTAGCGGACAGACACAGAAATATAGAAATGTCGAAATATTGAAATATCGAAATATAGTGATATATAAATAGACAGTATTATTAGTACAAGGAGATAGCTATTTATATACTTCGTGTTCTCGTTATTCTTTATAATTAATATTAAGTATGGTATAAATCCCTGGTGGGGTAACTTCCATACTTTTGGTATACGGGGACGTTCAATTATTAAAGGGTACCTTGTTCAAAATCCCGAAAAATAATTTAGGGTATAATTAGTCATGAAAAATTTTTGAGGCTTTAAATTTTATCCTTTTGACGCTTTTGCAATGTTTTCATTCTGCAAAACACATTATGCCTATGAATTTTTCTTTTTTCACTTTGTTTTGGTTAAATCTGTCATTCATAGAAATATATATATATTTGGGGTATCTTTTTTCATCATATTGAAAATTTATGGTCATTCTGCCAAAGTTCCATTTGAACGACCCCATCGAAGCGCAATGGAAGTTGCCCCCCGGGTATAAATCGCATAAAATAGGAACGCACTGCGATAATTGTTCACGTTGAAGTGCAATCGCTAAGCATATGGACAAGAGTGCATAAATCATATCAGTGCAATTTTAACAGTGATCAAAGCTGCTCGATCGTTTCTCTAAATAGTACTTGAAACGATCAAAGAAGGGTACAGTCCACATGAGCAAATTGAGGTCAGTAAATGTTTTTCGATTTCAATATCATCTAAAGCAATTAATATGTAGATATTTTAAAGCATCAAAAACGCAATGATCTCTTGCGTCGCTTCTCTATAACGATTAGGAAACGCAGAGCGGCAAAACAGATTATAATTGATTGGAGTTAGACCGTAATTTGACCATTCCAATTGATCGATACCGATTGGTCAATAACAAGATGAAGAACAACAAAGGAATCCAATGCTATAAGAATAGAAGGTAACATAATTACTTTAATGAAGCTAATATATTTACAAAATATTTTCAAATCAAATACAGCGTAGCAACATAATATCCCTTAGGAATTTACAACGCTCAATGCTATGAACACTTTGAAAATTGTTTGCCAATAATTTTGAGTCGCAACTAACTTTCGAGACCGAAAGTTATCATAGATAACACTTTTCATAGCTGTTAAAAAAGTTTGAAAGGTTTAACATGCTGTTGAAATTCAAATAAATTACACAAAAACCAAACTGATTGTAAAACTTAGAACAGTATTGCTATTTATAATTTCAACTATCTATAACTATCTATATCTATTCATAGATACTTATTGGTTCGACAGCTGTGAAGACAAAGAAATAATGTAAGTTCATAATTAATGCATGCAAAAATAAACAAACAAAATATATCAGTTTTTGTAACAATCATTTGGAAAGTAAATAAATTATTTCCTTTTTTCTATGTTTATTTTTGTCTGTCAGCTAATTATGTATGCACTAATGGGAAAATATTACAGGAAACCGCTAACGGGAATTTAGCCAAACTGATTATGTCGAGATAACCCTCCAGAGGCAAGCATGACGCGCCTATTGAGTCATGGATTCTATTAAGTTATCATCCTAGCTTATGTTCGAGTTGTTCGAGAGAGATACTCTAAACGATCAAGAAATATGGTTGGGAAAATTCTGAAATTAATACAAAATGGTTCGTTTCGGATACCGAACTTCTGAGAGCCTACAAATCAAACTTCCACAGCACAGCCGATATAAATTGTCTTGCGTTTCTGGGTTAATTTTTGCTTAATTGAAACTACATTCCATGCTATGTAGAATGCAACAAAGAAAATGTAGAAAGAATTGACAGAGAACCAAACAGAAACGTGAGGCAACAGAGGAAGTCGTAAGCAAGGCAGCCCTGAGAAACCAGGCAAAATAAATAACTATTCATAGGTATAGATTATGCTCGCCAAATCGATAAAAATAAACTTTCACATTTGCAAAAACTCCTACAAACAATAGTTATGCATAAGCTACACACTACTATTAAAAGAGGATTAGCATGACTCTCATTGTGTTTGCATTAATATGTATTAATATTTCTTGATGTTATGTCGTTTGATAATCAATCATAGGTCTACTTTAATTCAATTGATTTTCATCGCCTTAATAATGGCAGCAGATGGACTCAAGCTCACAAGTCAAAAATGTAAATTATATCGAAAAAATTGGGAAACAAATCCAAACATTGAAATGTGTGTCTCTCTTCCATTCACTGGACAAGTGGCAGAAGTTATTGAGAACTCCAAACCAACTCGATTAGCTAGATACACGACGGAACACAGTCAAGATTGCCTAGATGTGATGCAATCCTTCTCTGGACTTGTCCCAGGTGTAGGAGGAATTCTTAGTTCATCACTCGAGCTCTTCTCAAAATTTGGCTTCAAAGGAACAGGTGGAGTAATAAATGAGATACTGACTGATATTGAAATTCAACTGAAATCATTGAGGAAATATGTTGATTCGAAATTACAACATAATGTGCATATGCGATTAAAGAACTACGTAAGCGGCATTTTTGCAATAGCAGAAACTTGCAAAGATTACGACGAAGAAGATCAAATGCAAGACCTTGAGAAATGTTTGATTACTTTAAATGGAAATGTCGTAGGAAAAATAGCCCACTTTATGCCAACAGATGAAAAGGTTATTGCTTATGACTTGATATTACCACTGTTCCGTCTGTACGCCGATATGCAGATCACCGTGACTCAGGATCTTTTGCGTGTTGCCATGAAATTGAAAAAGAAATCAGCACAAAAAGATTATTTAAAACGACTGACAGAGCAATCACAAAAAATGTACTCATACGCAGTACAGATCTATAATCGTATCGTGAAGAGAGACACTGATTTTGGAAAAGTAACCTGCTTGCGTACTTGGCAACAGAATTGGTATCATCATGGTTGGGAATACCCAGAATCATATCTCTTTGCAAGTCAGGATGGCTTTTACAATAAATGTTACCAAATATTCTTTGGCGGACGAAAATGTACAGAGAGAATTGTTGCATGGGGTCCCGACGTTCGTGACATGCAGCTACGTGCCCTCTCAAAAGCTAAATCATGTGTCAAAGAGTATGCTGGGAAGGTCAAGAACAAACTGAGGAAGGATTTAAAAAAGTACTGGAAATTAGAGCTTCTTGATGCAGCAGATAACTGGAAAAAAATTTCTGAAAAGGCGAAAGAAGTTGAACTGGATGCAACACCACGAGCTTGAAATGAATTATGTTGATTGGTTAGCAAATGTTGCAATTTTCAATAAAAATTATACTACTTGCTATGAAAACTTTATTTAATTACCATTTTCTTATCGTAAAAATATCAATTTGATAAGTATTATATTAATAATTTTGTTAGTATCCTAAACTATATATCATAATATATTGCCTACTTGCACATGTGAAATCTGAACTTGATTCAAGCTGATTTATATCAAGATATTATAATAGAACCAAGATATTCTAACTCAGATTTGTGTTTGAAACAGTATTAAACAGACCATAATCTTATATTACCTTTGTGAAAATCAACGAAATAACATGTATTTAACATCCTCAAGTATTCAACAATTCAAATTTAAAAACAACATCTTCGTCAATTATTTACTGTTACTGCTTTGTAGACAATTCTGCAATAGATGACCCATTCGAAAATAAGAAAGCAGAAGGGGTAGGAATCACCCAGAAGGGGACACTAAAAAAGAGTTAATTCAAATATAGCCTGTGTACCAGCCCCGAGGTGTTTTCTGAAACCCTAGGTTCTGGGAACTAAAGCGTGACATTTTCCCCAGCAAGTTTTCATGAGTTCGGAATATAATTTATGCATTACGTTGTATTATCATTAAGCTCATTATTGTTGCTGATGAGTATGACGTGATCGACGAAGAGTTGTGACTTTATGACAATTGATCTTTTGTGATAGAGTCTGAATAATTTAAAAATAGTAAATGAGGTGTTACTTTCGATGGATTAAAAATCACACATTAGTTCACAGACCCTATGGTTTCAGAAAAAGACCTCGGGGCTGGTACACAGGCTAATTCAAACACAGAATACAAACAGTTTCAAATCTATATATTTATCAATGAAACTGAACACGCAGAATTAGATGCAGCAGTACTACATCAATTTCATGATAACATTGTTAACTGGTACAGTTTACAAACTACAGGGCTCTTCTTGCACCGGTAGTTATGATCTTCTTCAGCAAACTTCTGCCGCATATAAATGAGAGTTCTCCAGCTATAGTTTGTTTCCTTGCTTGCTAGTAGATGCCATTTCTGTTGTCTACTTGTACAGGATCTCTCACTTTGTAAGTTTGTATGTCATAATTATAAAACTACTTCATTAAAAAACCATTTCAGAACCATAGAATCGTGAAGTTACCAACAACAACTCCAAATACGAGCCGTGGCTATAGTGTAGTACCAACAGTAAAGCTTCATATTATATATCTAGAAAGCCATAATTTTCAAGGAAACATCTTGATTTACATTCTTCATCATACCATGATAATATTTGGCTGAAGAATACACCATATTTGCCGCAAGGTTTGGCAACGGCAACACATGAATTGCTTGCCTTACAAAATCATAAATGTAGCATGCTTTTTACTGTTAAGGCCAACCATGATGCCAAAAAAATAGGAGAAGCATCGGAACCAGTATTTGAAAATTTTTCATCTAAATTATTTCGTTTGAAAACCAACAAATACTGTAGAAAAATTTTACGTAACACATTACGGCAGTAGATCATACCTCCACATTTTGATTTACAATGCGTTTTTTTGCCAAAACCATGCCAAAACAAACGATTCAAATCACATGAACAGATTGCAATGCAATTTAGCACTGAATCATCTGAATTGGCTAATGCGGGGATTCTATCACGTGATAAAATAGACACTTTTCGATTGGGTCAAACAAGGTTTTCTCAATGCTGGTGCTGTCTCAGCAAAATGGCCATTTTCTTAGCAGTAAGCACATTTTACACTTTCGCTAAGATAGGTTTTAGACGGCTACGATCTAATCTAGATGTTCTTCTGTTTCTGTTCATTGTACCACGCTTATTTCCAGAACCTTCTACTTAGAAGAGTTGAAACGCGCAAGTTTTGAGTCTCAAAATTCACAATTTTCGTACCAATGAAAACGAGGCTTTGCTTTTGCATGAAAAATTTTTGGAATTCATGATATTATTTCGCAGGCTCTGTTAAAATTTCACAAGCAAGAAGTTTGATGGGTAAGGCATCCATAAAATCACGTGACTGGCATCTGTTCAATGACGCCGAGAGCGGCACATGAAAGAGTGTTCAAACTCTTGGTAAATGATGGTTCTTGTCATTACCGATTATAAATTAGATACAGTAATGGTATATATTGTCCTTGATGCAACACAACCATAAGCGTAGATCATACTGGGTTTAAATGTTTGGTTTTGTAAAGCATCCTTTTTCTCCAAGCTATATTTGTTTACCATTTATGCTTTTTCTGTGAGAACATCTACTCATGTATTTATAATATGTTAATGGTAACATTATCAAAATACGAAAAATGTATAAAGTATATATGAGGCAAAACATCAACAAAATTACCAAATCCAAATTTAGAGCAATATCGACAATCTTACTGGAAGTCATACATGGTGGAAGAGTCAGAAAACACGTTTCAAGCAACTCATTGCGATCTTCTTCAGACAGATTTTTTGCGCAATGAAAATATACATGAATTTATAGGTTGCTATTATAAACTATCTGTTTTCTTATTTTTCATCGTTTATTATAATGACATTGTTATTACTATTGTTAATACAAGTGATGTAAAAGTATTACGGTTTCCTTTATATTTGTTAAATTATTAATTTGTAATTGATTCAATAAAATTCGACAATGATCATTTTCGTAAAACATCTGAGACTGAAAGATAGCGACAAAAAACTACGAAGTAATGATTGTTAAAAAATGTCGGTATTATTCATCATACATTGCATAATTGTAATGTACCATCGTCAGTTCCAAAGAAATTAAATATTGATTTCCAAAATACTGCTAGAAACTAAATAACGAAAATGGAAGGAATTTGAAAAGCTATTCAATTACAAATGTGCCAATTAATACGAGTACTTTACAAAAGAATTTGGGAACGGATAGAGTCACTCTGAGTGTTGAGAGTCAGTTTTATTTCATCGATAATTGAAATTTCTTTTACTATTCAAATTTATTGCTGCATTTTCTCACTAAACAGAAAATAAATGTTGTGATTCATTCATAAGTTTATTGTGTGAATGTAAATGTAATCCATAAAAGAACGTCCCAATTAATATTGTATTGCCATATAAAGACCAGGTATATGCTAACAATTAGGATTTTTGAATGTTGAAGTCGGTCAACAGTTTAGCCCATTGTTTGAAGGCAGAAAATCAAATGATGTACTTGGAGTCCGTGAGCCGAGAACGATTTTAATATCTCCTCCAGGTGCTGTTTATGAAGTGTGACTCGTGCGATGCAAATTATGTCGATTTCACATGCTGGCACCTCAATCAACACATTTCCGAACATAGTGGATCCACAGGTAATTTGGATCTGTCCTCGCGGTTTCAGTACTATGTACATTTGCATTTGTCTGTGTACGCAGCGTTGCGTGTAATTATTTCATATAATAAATTCCTGTTTATACTATAGTTCTGTTGTTGCTATATATAAGAGTACATCATGCATAATGAATATGATTGTGAAAAACATGTAAACTTTTAATCGGTTGAGTTGTGCGCTATTAATATCCGTAAATGGTAAGTTCCTGAATTACCAAAGCTTCACCAGTTGCTATAGCTACAAAATAGCGTCCATGTGCTAGTTTTCCACAATCAAGAGATTGAATGTTATCAGAACTTGCTACATTTTGGACGCATCTACAAGGTAGCAGAAGATACAATAGATATAAATTAATGAGATACTAGTTATGAGTGCTCCACGTTGCTGCTATGAGTTCTCCACCTTGCTGAGGCTAGTTCGGGAAGGTCTTGTTTCACAGTGAATATACATTACTTCAGAATATAACATTCAGAAAGAATGATTTTTTTAATTTGTTCTGCTCAAATTTATGAGTAGTTCAGTACCGTGAAAAGGGAGTTTTTAGGACTTAAACTTCAGACTTTTCAAAATTTAAAGGGAATATATATAGCAATTTCATCATATTTTGTGATTCTGGAGTTATGTTTATATTCACCTCAGATTGATTTTTCCATTGAAATGTATATAATTTTTAAACAACTTGGACATTTAATGCTTTGATGTTCCCTATCTCCCTAAACTTGTTCAAGATGTTCCCGTGTTTTCGATGTTGTGAAAAAGCTGGCAAAATGTTGCCTCCATTTGCTGTTGCTCATTGAATATTGCTTGCAAGACAAAATATGTCTAATTGTCAAACTTTTATTTAATAAATGTATCAATATAATAATGTTTGCTTATGTCAATTTATGCATGGCAGGGTTTGCAAAGTTGTTATATTTGTCTGATGCTCTTTAATGCTCTTTAAAAATCTACAATGGTTTTGTTTTTAAATCTCTTCAAGTAAGGCTATATCAGGGAAAGTGTAATATGCTAAAATCTATTAAAATTATTTTGTATACGTTGAAATTATTTTGTATGTTTTGAATAACCTTTGCTGGTCAAATGTTTAACAATATATTGACTGGATGTTGCCTTATGCCCCAGTTGAACGCAAGTTATTCAGACGCGGGAGCATTAATTTGAGATACGAAAGAACAATGGAATTTTTTCTGTGTTTTTTATCTGGCATTTTACCTGTGTCTTGGCTTTAAACCTGCCAATTTAAATATAATATGTGAGCTATAGTTGAAAATCGTCAAAAATTAGAAATTAAGTTTGCTACTTCTGGGTGAAACTTGAAGTAGCAATCAAGAATGTCTAGTTTTTGACTATTTTCAACTATATTACAAGCTCTGTTTATTGCATCAATACCATATTCTAAGTGTACTATCACATTCAATATAGAGACAAAAAATGAATTTATTAATATAATAATCATGCTTCATCATCAGGATTATTTCGACCATCATTATTCGGTTATTTGCCTAGTCGCTGCTGCTCTTCCCATACCAATCTCATGCGGGGGGCTTCATTCAATTCATGTGGTGTGATGATTTTGGACAATTCATCGTATACGTCTTCATTGACTTGAATACTTTTATCAGCAATCTCTTTTCTCAGTTTGGCAAGCTTCTTTTCAAATTGTGTCCATTTTCATTGACTGCCTTCACAGTAATAGCCATTAACTTATCTTGAATGCATGACGTGCTTTGTTTTTATCTTGGATATCATTGACAGTAAATTTTCTCTTGTCATTTGTATCACAATTTATCAAACAAGGGTTACAATAAATAGGTTCTCCATCCATAGTATTGACACGTTAATCATAATAGCTCCATCTCACTGTTGACACAGATACAAACATCATATCTTGGTACCCATGTGTTCACCTCAATGAGGGACAAAGATATACTTTCATCACTGATCTGTGCTATCCAGGGTTCCTGCTTCATTCTCTTAATATTTGCCTTAACAACTTCAATAGAGGAATATACATCAGCTGGTAATTGGGTATCATTTCTCAAGGTAAGCGTTTTCCTACTCCATCCAGCTCGTTCAACTTTGACAACCTCTGAGGGTTTTTGAGGTAAAGTTTGAACTGGTATACTACCAGTTATTAGCATTCTCCGCTTTGAAAATACATCAATATCATAATCATTAGAGTGGATTTCACATAAACAAAAAGTGTTATCTTCAAACTGACTTCTCAATTTGTCATCCTTCTGTCGGCTTTACACACAATTCTGATCCACTATATTTCCCACGTGTTATCGGTTTAACAATACATTTTTCAACCAGTATATTCTTGTAACTTTGATGCGACCCATAATATTGGTTGTTTTCATTATAAACGCCATTTTGAGAATAGCTATATCGGAGTAAATAGCTGATATATATTTACCATTGTTTGATGTTTCATATCACGTTACCTTATCATCTTATGAACTTAGACCCGGACGGCTGGTGGATGGAATGTTGACTAGGTCTACACAGTAGATATCAGGTCATGCGAATGATAAACAAACACTTGTTGTCTACTATGACCATGAGGTGAGATTAGATAGAAATGCACGCATGTTAATGTTCATGTTGAATTGCATCCGTTTAGCAAATGGACAAGAGCGCATAAATCACATCTGTGCAATTTCAACAGTGATAAAAGTTGCCCCATCGTTTCTCTATACAGTACTCGAAAGGACCAAAGAAAAGTACAGACGACAATGGTAAATTGAGGTTAGTAGAAGTTCAATTTGAATTAGTGAAGCTTTTCGATTTCAATATTATCTAAAGCAGTTAATATGTAGATATTTCAAAGCTCAATATCTTTTACCTAGACGGTCAATATTGGAACAAATATAACCATAACATGCATTTAAATGTATTTTAATGTATCAAAAGCGTGATTAGGAAACGCAGAGCGGCAAAACAGATTATAATTGATTGGAGTTACACAATAATTTGACCATTCGAATTGATCGATATCGATTGGTCAATAACAAGATGAAGAATAACAAAGCAATTGGATGCTATACGAACAGAAGTTAACATAATTACTTTAATGAAGCTAATATTTACAAAGTATTTTCAAATCATATACAGCGAAGCTTCATAACGTCCCTCAAATCCATGCCGACGTTCCCGTGCAAAAATGATACTGTTTACCACGGATTGATCTGCCTCGTTGATGTTCGGTTATTTTCTGGGGATTTGCCCATCTAGGAATCTTCTTAAAACATTTAGCACAATCAAGAACATTGGAGAACCTTTAAATGACTCCCACATGACTCACAATGCCAATGATGATATAACATCTTCTAGAAATTATTTTAAACACTATAAATACAGTAAATGAAAACTCAATAAAAATTTC
The DNA here is from genome assembly GCA_916610825.1 of Haliclystus octoradiatus. NCBI lineage: Eukaryota > Metazoa > Cnidaria > Staurozoa > Stauromedusae > Haliclystidae > Haliclystus > Haliclystus octoradiatus. The sequence continues at coordinate 3,620,200 of OU744447.1, forward strand.
ACTATCGAAATCAATTTAAGATATTGTGTCTTGTTATTATCGCTTTTCACGATTAAGAAATTTTCATTTTTTATCAACTTTTACAACTATTTCGTTAATTATGGAAGTAAATTCTTTAAATCATTCTAAATTTTATACTGCTCGCTCATAAACCAAGTTTTTCATATCGTTATATTAAATTATACATTATATCAATACTCTTGTAAAATGCATTGATAGATGCTGAACTATTCACCTTTAGACTGTACACGCTTTGGAAATATCTTATATCTTTCAGGAATTACTTTCGAATTCGTCGAACGCCAACCACATTTTAAAATTTTCTTGCAAGTTCATTTATTTTTATTCCCCGTGCTAGATTATTGATTCCAAATCAAATTATCTTAGGTTTCCAAACAGATTATTTTGTTAATGCACCAAGGAAGCTAAATATAAGTAATAATTTAAAAAGTATTGAGATGTTTGTATTATAATTTGAAGAAAAATTATGGACTGCATTTTGCTTCATGAATATATTAAGAAGTTAAAATATCATGCTTATAATCCAAAGCTTATGTGTCCCGCTTTAGATCGATGATTTCAATAACTTGTTGACATCAGAACATATTTTCTTTGGCTCAACCAGCAACTCCTAGTAATTGATGGCAATTCAATATTTCTTATTGTTTTAATTATCATAAAATTGATTGACCTTTTAGTTTCACTTTGTTCAAATCAATTTCACGCACCTTCTAAGTTCAAAGCGAAATATTTTTGTTCTGGAGATTTCAACTTGAAGTCGATTTGGCTGCCAGAAGCTAGATAATCAACCTATGAAATTTTCAAATCTCTAAATTTATTATTACAATTATATCAAATAAGTATCAAGGGAAGTGTATTATTTCAAAACAAAGCTAGAATATCAAAATATTCATACAACAAATTTGTTACTGTCCATGGTTATCTCGACACAGATCTTTGCATAATTTCCCGACAACGGATCATCTGTATTATTTCGCTAGTAAGACGTACATAAGTAGCGGACAGACACAGAAATATAGAAATGTCGAAATATTGAAATATCGAAATATAGTGATATATAAATAGACAGTATTATTAGTACAAGGAGATAGCTATTTATATACTTCGTGTTCTCGTTATTCTTTATAATTAATATTAAGTATGGTATAAATCCCTGGTGGGGTAACTTCCATACTTTTGGTATACGGGGACGTTCAATTATTAAAGGGTACCTTGTTCAAAATCCCGAAAAATAATTTAGGGTATGATTAGTCATGAAAAACTTTTGAGGCTTTAAATTTTATCCTTTTGACGCTTTTGCAATGTTTTCATTCTGCAAAACACATTATGCCTATGAATTTTTCTTTTTTCACTTTGTTTTGGTTAAATCTGTCATTCATAGAAATATATATATATTTGGGGTATCTTTTTTCATCATATTGAAAATTTATGGTCATTCTGCCAAAGTTCCATTTGAACGACCCCATCGAAGCGCAATGGAAGTTGCCCCCCGGGTATAAATCGCATAAAATAGGAACGCACTGCGATAATTGTTCACGTTGAAGTGCAATCGCTAAGCATATGGACAAGAGTGCATAAATCATATCAGTGCAATTTTAACAGTGATCAAACTGCTCGATCGTTTCTCTAAATAGTACTTGAAACGATCAAAGAAGGGTACAGTCCACAAGAGCAAATTGAGGTCAGTAAAGGTTTTTCGATTTCAATATCATCTAAAGCAATTAATATGTAGATATTTTAAAGCTATAAATATCTTATACTAAGCAGATCAATTTTGGAACACATAACAATAACATGCATTTAAATGTATTTCAAAGCATCAAAAACGCAATGATCTCTTGCGTCGCTTCTCTATAACGATTAGGAAACGCAGAGCGGCAAAACAGATTATAATTGATTGGAGTTAGACCGTAATTTGACCATTCGAATTGATCGCGATACCGATTGGTCAATAACAAGATGAAGAACAACAAAGGAATCGGATGCTATAAGAATAGAAGGTAACATAATTACTTTAATGAAGCTAATATATTTACAAAATATTTTCAAATCAAATACAGCGTAGCAACATAATATCCCTTAGGAATTTACAACGCTCAATGCTATGAACACTTTGAAAATTGTTTGCCAATAATTTTGAGTCTCAACTAACTTTCGAGACCGAAAGTTATCATAGATAACACTTTTCATAGCTGTTAAAAAAGTTTGAAAGGTTTAACATGCTGTTGAAATTCAAATGAATTACACAAAAACCAAACTGATTGTAAAACTTAGAACAGTATTGCTATTTATAATTTCAACTATCTATAGCTATCTATATCTATTCATAGATACTTATTGGTTCGACAGCTGTGAAGACAAAGAAATAATGTAAGTTCATATTTAATGCATGCAAAAACAAACAAACAAAATTTTTCAGTTTTTGTAACATCATTTGGAAAGTAAATAAATTATTTCCTTTTTTCTATGTTTATTTGTTGTCTGTCAGCTAATTATGTATGCACTAATGGGAAAATATTACAGGAAACCGCTAACGTGAATCTAGCCAAACAAACTGATTATGTCGAGATAACCCTCCAGAGGCAAGCATGACGCGCCTATTGAGTCATGGATTCTATTAAGTTATCATCGTAGCTTATGTTCGAGTTGTTCGAGAGAGATATTCTAAACGATCAAGAAATATGGTTGGGAAAACTCTGAAATTAATACAAAATGGTTCGTTTCGGATACCGAACTTCTGAGAGCCTACAAATCAAACTTCCACAGCACAGCCGATATAAATTGTCTTGCGTTTCTGGGTTAATTTTTGCTTAATTGAAACTACATTCCATGCTATTTAGAATGCAACAAAGAAAATGTAGAAAGAATTGACAGAGAACCAAACAGAAACGTGAGGCAACAGAGGAAGTCGTAAGCAAGGCAGCCCCGAGAAACCAGGCAAAATAAATAACTATTCATAGGTATAGATTATGCTCGCCAAATCGATAAAAATAAACTTTCACATTTGCAAAAATTCCTACAAACAATAGTTATGCATAAGCTACACACTACTATTAAAAGAGGATTAGCATGACTTTCATTGTGTTTGCATTAATATGTATTAATATTTCTTTATGTTATGTCGTTTGATAATCAATCATAGGTCTACTTTAATTCAATTGATTTTCATCGCCTTAATAATGGCAGCAGATGGACTCAAGCTCACAAGTCAAAAATGTAAATTATATCGAAAAAATTGGGAAACAAATCCAAACATTGAAATGTGTGTCTCTCTTCCATTCACTGGACAAGTGGCAGAAGTTATTGAGAACTCCAAACCAACTCGATTAGCTAGATACACGACGGAACACAGTCAAGACTGCCTAGATGTGATGCAATCCTTCTCTGGACTTGTCCCAGGTGTAGGAGGAATTCTTAGTTCATCACTCGAGCTCTTCTCAAAATTTGGCTTCAAAGGAACAGGTGGAGTAATAAATGAGATACTGACTGATATTGAAATTCAACTGAAATCATTGAGGAAATATGTTGATTCGAAATTACAACATAATGTGCATATGCGATTAAAGAACTACGTAAGCGGCATTTTTGCAATAGCAGAAACTTGCAAAGATTACGACGAAGAAGATCAAATGCAAGACCTTGAGAAATGTTTGATTACTTTAAATGGAAATATCGTAGGAAAAATAGCCCATTTTATGCCAACAGATGAAAAGGTTATTGCTTATGACTTGATATTACCACTGTTCCGTCTGTACGCCGATATGCAGATCACCGTGACTCAGGATCTTTTGCGTGTTGCCATGAAATTGAAAAAGAAATCAACACAAAAAGATTATTTAAAACGACTGACAGAGCAATCACAAAAAATGTACTCATACGCAGTACAGATCTATAATCGTATCGTGAAGAGAGACACTGATTTTGGAAAAGTAACCTGCTTGCGTACTTGGCAACAGAATTGGTATCATCATGGTTGGGAATACCCAGAATCATATCTCTTTGCAAGTCAGGATGGCTTTTACAATAAATGTTACCAAATATTCTTTGGCGGACGAAATTGTACAGAGAGAATTGTTGCATGGGGTCCCGACGTTCGTGACATGCAGCTACGTGCCCTCTCAAAAGCTAAATCATGTGTCAAAGAGTATGCTGGGAAGGTCAAGAACAAACTGAGGAAGGATTTAAAAAAATACTGGAAATTAGAGCTTCTTGATGCAGCAGATAACTGGAAAAAAATTTCTGAAAAGGCGAAAGAAGTTGAACTGGATGCAACACAACGAGGATGAAATGAATTATGTTGATTGGTTAGCAAATGTTGCAATTTTTAATAAAAATTATACTTCTTGCTATGAAAACTTTATTTAATTACCATTTTCTTATCGTAAAAATATCAATTTGATAATTATTATATTAATAATTTTGTTAGTATCCTAAACTATATATCATAATATATTGCCTACTTGCACATGTGAAATCTGAACTTGATTCAAGCTGATTTATATCAAGATATTATAATAGAACCAAGATATTCTAACTCAGATTTGTGTTTGAAACAGTATTAAACAGACCATAATCTTATATTACCTTTGTGAAAATCAACGAAATAACATGTATTTAACATCCTCAAGTATTCAACAATTCAAATTTAAAAACAACATCTTCGTCAATTATTTACTGTTACTGGTTTGTAGACAATTCTGCAATAGATCACCCATTCGAAAATAAGAAAGCAGAAGGGGTAGGAATCACCCAGAAGGGGACACTAAAAAAGAGTTAATTCAAATATAGCCTGTGTACCAGCCCCGAGGTGTTTTCTGAAACCCTAGGTTCTGGGAACTAAAGCGTGACTTTTTCCCCAGCAAGTTTTCATGAGTTCGGAATATAATTTATGCATTACGTTGTATTATCATTAAGCTCATTATTGTTGCTGATGAGTATGACGTGATTGACGGAGAGTTGTGACTTTATGACAATTGATCTTTTGTGATAGAGTCTGAATAATTTAAAAATAGTAAATGAGGTGTTACTTTCGATGGATTAAAAATCATACATTAGTTCGGAGACCCTATGGTTTCAGAAAAAGACCTCGGGGCTGGTACACAGGCTAATTCAAACACAGAATACAAACAGTTTCAAATCTATATATTTATCAATGAAACTGAACACGCTGAATTAGATGCAGCAGTACTACATCAATTTCATGATAACATTGTTAACTGGTACAGTTTACAAACTACAGGGCTCTTCTTGCACCGGTAGTTATGATCTTCTTCAGCAAACTTCTACTGCATATAAATGAGAGTTCTCCAGCTATAGTTTGTTTCCTTGATTGTTAGTAGATGCCATTTCTGTTGTCTACTTGTACAGGATCTCTCACTTTGTAAGTTTGTATGTCATAATTATAAAACTACTTCATTAAAAACCATTTCAGAACCATAGAATCGTGAAGTTACCAACAACAACTCCAAATACGATCCGTGGCTATAGTGTAGTACCAACAGTAAAGCTTCATATTATATATCTAGAAAGCCATAATTTTCAAGTAAACATCTTGATTTACATTCTTCATCATACCATGATAATATTTGGCTGAAGAATACACCATACTTGCCGCAAGGTTTGGCAACGGCAACACATGAATTGCTTGCCTTACAAAATCATAAATGTAGCATGCTTTTTACTGTTAAGGCCAACCATGATGCCAAAAAAATAGGAGAAGCATCGGAGCCAGTATTTGAAATTTTTTCATCTAAATTATTTCGTTTGAAAACCAACAAATACTGTAGAAAAATTTTACGTAACACATTACGGCAGTAGATCATACCTCCACATTTTGATTTACAATGCGTTTTTTTGCCAAAACCATGCCAAAACAAACAATTCAAATCACATGAACAGATTGCAATGCAATTTGGCACTGAATCATCTGAATTTGCTAATGCGGGGATTCTATCACGTGATAAAATAGACACTTTTCGATTGGGTCAAACAAGGTTTTCTCAATGCTGGTACTGTCTCAGCAAAATGGCCATTTTCTTATCAGTAGCACATTTTACACTTTCACTAAGATAGGTTTTAGACGGCTATGATCTAATCTAGATGTTCTTCTGTTTCTGTTCATTGTACCACGCTTAAAATCCAGAACCTTCTACTTAGAAGAGTTGAAACGCGCAAGTTTTGAGTCTCAAAATTCACCATTTTAGTACCAATGAAAACGAGGCTTTGCTTTTGCATGAAAAGTTTTTGGAATTCATGATATTATTTCGCAGGCTCTGTTAAAATTTCACAAGCAAGAAGTTTGATGGGTAAGGCATCCATAAAATCACGTGACTGGCATCTGTTCAATGACGCCGAGAGCGGCACATGAAAGAGCGTTCAAACTCTTGGTAAATGATGGTTCTTGTCATTACCGATTATAAATTAGATACAGTAATGGTATATATTGTCCTTGATGCAACACAACCATAAGCGTAGATCATACTGGGTTTAAATGTTTGGTTTTGTAAAGCATCCTTTTTTTTTCTCCAAGCTATATTTGTTTACCATTTATGCTTTTTCTGTGGGAACATCTACTCATGTATTTATAATATGTTAATGGTAACATTATCAAAATACGCAAAATGTATAAAGTATATATGAGGCAAAACATCAACAAAATTCCCAAATCTAAATTTAGAGCAATATCGACAATCTTACTGGAAGTCATACATGGTGGAAGAGTCAGAAAACACGTTTCAAGCAACTCATTGCGATCTTCTTCAGACAGATTTTTTGCGCAATGAAAATATACATGAATATATAGGTTGCTATTATAAACTATCTGTTTTCCTATTTTCCATTGTTTATTATAATGACATTGTTATTACTATTGTTAATACAAGTGATGTAAAAGTATTACGGTTTCCTTCATATTTGGTAAATTATTAATTTGTAATTGATTCAATAAAATTCGACAATGATCATTTTCGTAAAACATCTGAGACTGAAAGATAGCGACAAAAAACTACGAAGTAATGATTGTTAAAAAATCTCGGTATTATTTATCATACATTGCATAATTGTAATGTACCATCGTTAGTTCCAAAGAAATTAAATATTGATTTCCAAAATACTGCTAGAAACTAAACAACGAAAATGGAAGGAATTTTAAAAGCTAATAAAACAAATATGCTAATTAATACGAGTACTTTACAAAAGAATTTGGAAACGGATAGAGTCACTCTGAGTGTTGAGAGTCAGTTTTATTTCATCGATAATTGAAATTTCTTTTACTATTCAAATTTATTGCTGCATTTTCTCACTAAACAGAAAATAAATGTTGTGATTCATTCATAATTTTATTGTGTGAATGTAAATGTAATCCATAAAAGAACGTTCCAATTAATATTGTATTGCCATATAAAGACCAGGAATCTGCTAACAATTAGGAGTTTTGAATGTTGAAGTCGGTCAACAGTTTAGCCCATTGTTTGAAAGCAGAAAATCAAATGATGTACTTGGAGTCCGTGAGCCTAGAGCGATTTTAAAATCTCCTCCAGGTGCTGTTTATGAAGTGTGACTCGTGCGATGCAAATTATGTCGATTTCACATGCTGGCACCTCAATCAACACATTTCCGAACGTAGTGGATCCACAGGTAATTTGGATCTGTCCTCGCGGTTTCAGTACTATGTACATTTGCATTTGTCTGTGTACGCAGCGTTGCGTGTAATTATTTCATATAATAAATTCCTGTTTATACTATAGTTCTGTTGTTGCTATATATAAGAGTACATCATGCATAATGAATATGATTGTGAAAAACATGTTAACTTTTAATCGGTTAAGTTGTGCGCTATTAATATCCGTAAATGGTAAGTTCCTGAATTACCAAGGCTTCACCAGTTGCTATAGCTACAAAATAGCGTCCATGTGCTAGTTTTCCACAATCAAGAGATTGAATGTTATCAGAAGTTGCTACATTTTGGACGCATCTACAAGGTAGCAGAAGATACAATAGATATAAATTAATGAGATACTAGTTATGAGTGCTCCACGTTGCTGCTATGAGTTCTCCATCTTGCTGAGGCTAATTCGGGAAGGTCTTGTTTCACAGTGAATATACATTACTTCAGAATATAACATTCAGAAAGAATGATTTTTTAAGTTTGTTCTGCTCAAATTTATGATTAGTTCAGTACCGTGAAAAGAGAGTTTTTAGGACTTAAACTTCAGACTTTTCAAGATTTAAAGGGAAGATATATAGCAATTCCAGCATATTTTGTGATTCTGGAGTTATGTTTATATTCACCTCAGATTGATTTTTCTATTGAAATGTATATAATTTTTAAACAACTTGGACATTTAATGCTTTAATGTTCCCTATCTCCCTAAACTTGTTCAAGATGTTCCCGTGTTTTCGATGTTGTGAAAAAGCTGGCAAAATGTTGCCTCCATTTGCTGTTGCTCATTGAATATTGCTTGCAAGACAAAATATGTCTAATTGTCAAACTTTTATTTAATAAATGTATCAATATAATAATGTTTGCTTATGTCAATTTATGCATGGCAGGGTTTGCAAAGTTGTTATATTTGTCTGATGCTCTTTAATGCTCTTTAAAAATCTACAATGGTTTGGTTTTTAAATCTCTTCAAGTAAGGCTATATCAGGGAAAGTGTAATATGCTAAAATCTATAAAAATTATTTTGTATACGTTGAAATTATTTTGTATGTTTTGAATAACCGTTGCTGGTCAAATGTTTAACAATATATTGACTGGATGTTGCCTTATGCCCCAGTTGAACGCAAGTTATTCAGACGCGGGAGCATTAATTTGAGATACGAAAGAACAATGGAATTTTTTCTGTGTTTTTTATCTGGCATTTTACCTGTGTCTTGGCTTTAAACCTGCCAATTTAAATATAATTTGTGAGCTATAGTTGAAAATCGTCAAAAATTAGAAATTAAGTTTGCTACTTCTGGGTGAAACATGAAGTAGCAATCAAGAATGTCTAGTTTTTGACTATTCTCAACTATATTACAAGCTCTGTTTATTGCATCAATACCATATTCTAAGTGTACTATCACATTCAATATAGAGACAAAAAATGAATTTATTAATATAATAATTCGTTTTTTTTATTAATATGTGGACTATCAACTTACAATTGACTACATTCTTGTTTGGGCATAGAACTGGATTGCATCTGGATTTTGTAGTTGAAGTCGAAGATGGGTGAAGAAATTCTGTAGTAAATGATAACTTTTGTAACAATGCGTGCTTCTCCAAGATCAATTTGAAACCAATGAGGACTGGAGTAGTAAAATTTTGTATGAAAGCAGCCATTATGCCTACAACTTTGCCCTCTATTTCCATCGATTGCTTTATGGCATCCATAAAGTTCATCATCAGGATTATTTCGACCATCACTATTCGGTTATTTGCCTAGTCGCTGCTGCTCTTCCCATACCAATCTCATGCGGGGGGCTTCATTCAATTCATGTGGTGTGATGATTTTGGACAATTCATCGTATACGTCTTCATTGACTTGAATACTTTTATCAGCAATCTCTTTTCTCAGTTTGGCAAGCTTCTTTTCAAATTGTGTCCATTTTGATTGACTGCCTTCACAGTAATAGCCATTAACTTATCTTGAATGCATGACGTGCTTTGTTTTTATCTTGGATATCATTGACAGTAAATTTTCTCTTGTCATTTGTATCACAATTTATCAAACAAGGGTTACAAATAAAACAAACATTGATATCATTAGCAAATACAATGGAGCAGCTCTAGCTACTTGTTACATTGGGACAGTAAAATGGAACAGATGCAATGTCTTATTATGGCTTCATAAATACAGTGTGTCAGAGGTTGTTAATTTTTACAAAAATGTTTGGCTATCCCATTACAAATGTTTGCTGAACTGCAGCACTTGCATAGGTTCTCCATCCATAGTATTGACATGTTAATCATAATAGCTCCATCTCACTGTTGACACAGATACAAACATCATATCTTGGTACCCATGTGTTCACCTCAATGAGGGACAAAGATATACTTTCATCACTGATCTGTGCTATCCAGGGTTCCTGCTTCATTCTCTTAATATTTGTCTTAACAACTTCAATAGAGGAATATACATCAGCTGGTAATTGGGTATCATTTCTCAAGGTAAGCGTTTTCCTACTCCATCCAGCTCGTTCAACTTTGCCAACCTCTGAGGGTTTTTGAGGTAAATTTTGAACTGGTATACTACCAGTTATTAGCAATCTCCGCTTTGAAAATACATCAATATCATAATCATTAGAGTGGATTTCACATAAACAAAAAGTGTTATCTTCAAACTGACTTCTCAATTTGTCATCCTTCTGTCGGCTTTACACACAATTCTGATCCACTATATTTCCCACGTGTTATCGGTTTAACAATACATTTTTCAACCAGTATATTCTCGTAACTTTGATGCGACCCATAATATTGGTTGTTTTCATTATAAACGCCATTTTGAGAATAGCTATATCGGAGTAAATAGCTGATATATATTTACCATTATTTGATGTTTCATATCACGTTACCTTATCATCTTATGAACTTAGACCCGGACGGCTGGTGGATGGAATGTTGACTAGGTCTACACAGTAGATATCAGGTCATGCGAATGATAAACAAACACTTGTTGTCTACTATGACCATGAGGTGAGATTAGATAGAAATGCACGCATGTTAATGTTCATGTTGAATTGCATCCGTTTAGCATATGGACAAGAGCGCATAAATCACATCTGTGCAATTTCAACAGTGATAAAAGTTGCCCCATCGTTTCTCTATACAGTACTCGAAAGGACCAAAGAAAAGTACAGACGACAATGGTAAATTGAGGTTAGTAGAAGTTCAATTTGAATTAGTGAAGCTTTTCGATTTCAATATTATCTAAAGCAGTTAATATGTAGATATTTCAAAGCTCAATATCTTTTACCTAGACGGTCAATATTGGAACAAATATAACCATAACATGCATTTAAATGTATTTTAATGTATCAAAAGCGTGATTAGGAAACGCAGAGCGGCAAAAAAGATTATAATTGATTGGAGTTACACAATAATTTGACCATTCGAATTGATCGATGTCGATTGGTCAATAACAAGATGAAGAATAACAAAGCAATTGGATGCTATACGAACAGAAGTTAACATAATTACTTTAATGAAGCTAATATTTACAAAGTATTTTCAAATCATATACAGCGAAGCTTCATAACGTCCCTCAAATCCATGCCGACGTTCCCGTGCAAAAATGATACTGTTAACCACGGATTGATCTGTCTCGTTAATGTTCGGTTATTTTCTGGGGATTTGCCCATCTAGGAATCTTCTTAAAACATTTAGCACAATCAAGAACATTGGAGAACCTTTAAATGACTCCCACATGACTCACAATGCCAATGATGATATAACATCTTCTAGAAATTATTTTAAACACTATAAATACAGTAAATGAAAACTCAATAAAAATTTCACTATCGAAATCAATTTAAGATATTGTGTCTTGTTATTATCGCTTTTCACGATTAAGAAATTTTCATTTTTTATCAACTTTTACAACTATTTCGTTAATTATGGAAGTAAATTCTTTAAATCATTCTAAATTTTATACTGCTCGCTCATAAACCAAGTTTTTCATATCGTTATATTAAATTATACATTATATAAATACTCTTGTAAAATGCATTGATAGATGCTGAACTATTCACCTTTAGACTGTACACGCTTTGGAAATATCTTATATCTTTCAGGAATTACTTTCGAATTCGTCGAACGCCAACCACATTTTAAAATTTTCTTGCAAGTTCATTTATTTTTATTCCCCGTGCTAGATTATTGATTCCAAATCAAATTATCTTAGGTTTCCAAACAGATTATTTTGTTAATGCACCAAGGAAGCTAAATATAAGTAATAATTTAAAAAGTATTGAGATGTTTGTATTATAATTTGAAGAAAAATTATGGACTGCATTTTGTTTCATGAATTTATTAAGAAGTTAAAATATCATGCTTATAATCCAAAGCTTTTGTGTCCCGCTTTAGATCGATGATTTCAATAACTTGTTTGACATCAGAACATATTTTCTTTGGCTCAACCAGCAACTCCTAGTAATTGATGGCAATTCAATATTTCTTATTGTTTTAATTATCATAAAATTGATTGACCTTTTAGTTTCACTTTGTTCAAATCAATTTCACGCACCTTCTAAGTTCAAAGCGAAATATTTTTGTTCTGGAGATTTCAACTTGAAGTCGATTTGGCTGCCAGAAGCTAGATAATCAACCTATGAAATTTTCAAATCTCTAAATTTATTATTACAATTATATCAAATAAGTATCAAGAGAAGTGTATTATTTCAAAACAAAGCTAGAATATCAAAATATTCATACAACAAATTTGTTACTGTCCATGGTTATCTCGACACAGAACTTTGCATAATTTCCCGACAACGGATCATCTGTATTATTTCGCTAGTAAGACGTACATAAGTAGCGGACAGACACAGAAATATAGAAATGTCGAAATATTGAAATATCGAAATATAGTGATATATGAATAGACAGTATTATTAGTACAAGGAGATAGCTATTTATATACTTCGTGTTCTAGTTATTCTTTATAATTAATATTAAGTATGGTATAAATCCCTGGTGGGGTAACTTCCATACTTTTGGTATACAGGGACGTTCAATTATTAAAGGGTACGTTGTTCAAAATCCCGAAAAATAATTTAGGGTATGATTAGTCATGAAAAATTTTTGAGGCTTTAAATTTTATCCTTTTGACGCTTTTGCAATGTTTTCATTCTGCAAAACACATTATGCCTATGAAATTTTCTTTTTTCACTTTGTTTTGGTTAAATCTGTCATTCATAGAAATATATATATATTTGGGGTATCTTTTTTCATCATATTGAAAATTTATGGTCATTCTGCCAAAGTTCCATTTGAACGACCCCATCGAAGCGCAATGGAAGTTGCCCCCCGGGTATAAATCGCATAAAATAGGAACGCACTGCGATAATTGTTCACGTTGAAGTGCAATCGCTAAGCATATGGACAAGAGTGCATAAATCATATCAGTGCAATTTTAACAGTGATCAAAGCTGCTCGATCGTTTCTCTAAATAGTACTTGAAACGATCAAAGAAGGGTACAGTCCACAAGAGCAAATTGAGGTCAGTAAATGTTTTTCGATTTCAATATCATCTAAAGCAATTAATATGTAGATATTTTAAAGCTATAAATATCTTATACTACACAGCAAAATCCTTCGCGGCTATTTAGAGACAATAAAGGTGTCTTTCAAGAAATTATTCTTACAAAACAAGACCATTTGTAGTTTTCCGTGTGGTAAGGAATTTTGTGTTATATCAATGCAATTTTTCCTAAATTAATTAACACCTTAAGGAGTTGAATAGTAATTAGAATAAGACCAAAAATCTTCCTTTTTATCAATATTTTCTTCAATAATTAACACCTTCTTCAATTATTTGAGTAGAATCGGGCTATTTAATGATATAATTTTCTTGTTTCAGAATAATTTCGTTACACAGAAATTATATATTCTCACACATATGATCCCTAGATATCCTTTATAAATAAATACTAGTATCCCAGTACACCCACCCCCGTTTGCATGAGCAAATCTATTTTAGTATCTATCCAAACACAATATGAACACAATACTTTTAACTAATTTCGTAGTTATTATAATTCATACATTCAAATTTATAAGGAATGATTAAGTCTAAGAAGTATAAAAAACGAAAGTATAATAAGTACAACTATACGTACAAGAATAAGAAGAAGAAGCATACAGTAAATATAGAGTTAAAACATCATCACCAGATTGATGAAGCATTAATTAATAAATTATTAAATTATTAAAGATAGCCTATATACTATACTTTATAGATAATGTAGGCTTAATTCTTAGTTCGTTGCAGAATGTTCCAACAAAATTGAAGTGGACATGATCATCCAATCCATTCCATTCATCATCATCATAAATTTGTTCAGAATAGTTTATCCAACTTCTTGATATTGACCTTGTATTGTATCTGCTAGGATAGTCACATCTCTGAAAAAGAAGTAAAATTCCATATAAGTGATAGCAAGATCAAAAGGCGAATTAGTCGAAACAACACTGCTGTAGGATCGCAATTATTTAATATTGACGCTAAATCGGATTCTACTTTTGTCAGCTCAGAAACTGTTAATACATTCGAAAATCAATAACTTGTTCATTTAACTAATCCAATTTCATTTGAATTTATGTGTGCAGGAATCTGATTCTATTTAGTCACAAATACTGTATAGGCCTTTATTGACATATCTGCTGAGCAACTGACGTGATAGATAAGTAGCCTGTTTGACTTCTGATAAAGAAGTAAACGTAACTATGCATTTCATACTATAATTGTATATACTATCACAAACGAAGAATAAATGAAATGGGAAGCTATTGGCTATTGGTAATTATATGAAACCTTTTGCTGTCGGCTTCGGCCTCTGGACCTCGGGTCCCTGTTCAGTAGACTTTATATAAAAACAATAACGTTTCATTATTTTGTTTTTCGTTTGATAGCCAATTAATTTATTAAATTGTTTTCATTTATTTAATTGTCAAGAGTAGATCAGTCTACAATATCAGTAGCTATATCTATAGGCCTACAATGGTTAGGCCTACAGTATTTACTACTTATGACCTGGATTCCTGCACACATAAGATAGTAAATCTAAATCTATTACTTGTTGAGTTCATTTAATATGTTATGAAATCGGGATAATGTAATTTTTAATGTTGGTAGACTGATAATAGGCTCACCTGCTTATTATTCAGTTGCAACACCGCTCATTGCGTGAACCAGGAACAGTATAAATAGATTCGTTCGAACTCAAAACAACAGATTTCCAAACGCTTGATCAGTTTGTACGCCATCACCTATTTAATATAATATGTGGATACATTTATAAAACAGTCTACAGTGTAAAGCAGGACTATGTAATAATAAGCATACGGGCATATACGAATAACAATTGTAAAGAAAGACAAATCTGCCTGCAGTCAAAATTAAAAGATGCTTGGCCTAACATACCTTTTCATTCTGATTGCTTGATATAAATCATTTTCTGACGACCGAAATTGTTGTATGCATCATCGTGTTTGAGTAATATTAATTCTCCAATATAATCGCCAAGTAATACAGTATCAAATTTGTTAAAGGCATTGTAGTTTGTAGCCCGGTAGATGTTGAACACTTTCTTCAGCCTTCAAAGTCGCGCTCAAAATTTCAATGTCAAAGTTTGCATAGCAAATTACCAACCGTCAATAGATGTGAAGTTTTTGGCAAGATTTCCAGCTGGGGTTTTGGCTAGATTCACACCATGGTCACACTGGTCTCTGTGATGTACCGCTGAGCGGAGTTGAAACCCAGCTTGATCAGTAATCATTGAAATTGTGACTCACGCAATAAGTTTCACATCTTGCCGCATGAATGTATTATTTTGCTTTATTTTATTTCGATTGCAAATGTTAGATAGATATATATCATACAACGATCATTGGAGATAGTAGATAGATACTGCGTCAACTGGAGCATTATTTGCGAAAAGCTGTCATCTCTGTATTCATACCACATATGCTGTTTATTTTCTGTTTGATTAATATTTTCAAATGTTTTCAATTTTTTTGCTGAATGGCTGACTCTGGTTTTGTAACCCGTACTTTGAAGGCGACTAAAGAGCTATTCAGTTACTTACTACAACGTGGTAAATGGAAATAATCTACCACGGCTATTACAATATGAACTTATTATTATTTTGACTCGCTGAATGATATGGTTCCAGGCCTGACGTGATTAAAATAATACTACTTGGGTTCAACGGTGCCTGCCTAAATCCACAGAAAAAATATCAAATTGGTTATTAGACGATTACATGATTGGTTAGAGACTATCGTTCAAGAAGAGTAATTTTCTGTGAGTTGTATTATCTTTAAATCACCAACGCAATGCAAATAGAAATTTAACATTTTTTCTAGACAATATCGACATCATTTATAGTTATCTTGTTCAAAAACTCTATAAATTTGAAGATAAACCTTACAACAGATTCATTTAACTAAATGCAATGTAGCTATTGCTTTATATCGAGCATTATTTAAAATGTTAAATTACATCAATTATCAAATCAGTATATTTCACGTTTCCATAACAAAATATGCTCAAAGTCTAGAACAACAAGTAATATAAACATCATCACTTTTAATTATATTTACTTAGCACCAGGCCTACTTATACATTTGTGTACTTCATACAATACTATCAAATATATGTCAATGCTAACAAAACTCCTATAGCCTTTTGACATACTATATGCTAAACCGCTATAGCTATCATCTAATTTTACTGTATTTCTTGTATGACCGTTGTATGACATAGCTGTATAAATCTTAATATAGTATATTTTGTATATATTTTATTTGCCAATCCTTGTTAGAAATAAAATACACGCATACAAACATCATACTTTTGTAACCTTGTTTTTACTAAAAAAAAGTACATATAAAAAACCATACAAAGAGCGTTACTTTTTGACCATTTCTTTCCCTCACTTTTAATACATTGATATAGATATAAAAGGATATGGACTGTATATTAATTTTGTTGCACAGTTTACTCTTTACGCAATTACAATGAAACATTAATGGAATCATCCTACATAGACTGTCTACCTGTGGTCAACGGTGAATTTATAATGTCAAAAATATTTGTTTTATGGACATTAGCTTCAGTATATAATTCATCATTTTCCTTCTCATTTTTAGTGATTGCAATATATTTTCAATTTATTTGTTAATTTTCACACAATGTAAACGAACACCATCGCTCATATAGTGATGCGAAATAAAATAAAATTCAAACAACCACTTTTATAAATATATAGATATATAGAATCTACCTCAATTCCTTCATCGCATGTAAGTGCAGTAGGAGCAGCAAGCTAGATTATCTTGATGCAAGACATAATGAGCTCAGACAGGTATGCGAGATTTTATATCTCTTTTTGAAGATAATTAGGATCGGCGTCCAAGAAGTGTGAAATACCTGGTAAAACAGATCTTGTTTGGACTAATTTTTTTCTCCGAAATAAGACTTAATGGCTATGCCATTTTTCAGTTTTTGCTGTGTAAGCAGATCAATTTTGGAACACATAACCATAACATGCATTCAAATGTATTTCAATGCATCAAAAACGCAATGATCTCTTGCGTCGCTTCTCTATAACGATTAGGAAACGCAGAGCGGCAAAACAGATTATAATTGATTGGAGTTAGACCGTAATTTGACCATTCGAATTGATCGATACCGATTGGTCAATAACAAGATGAAGAACAAGAAAGGAATCGGATGCTATAAGAATAGAAGGTAACATAATTACTTTAATGAAGCTAATATATTTACAAAATATTTTCAAATCAAATACAGCGTAGCAACATAATATCCCTTAGGAATTTACAACGCTCAATGCTATGAACACTTTGAAAATTGTTTGCCAATAATTTTGAGTCGCAACTAACTTTCGAGACCGAAAGTTATCATAGATAACACTTTTCATAGCTGTTAAAAAAGTTTGAAAGGTTTAACATGCTGTTGAAATTCAAATAAATTACACAAAAACCAAACTGATTGTAAAACTTAGAACAGTATTGCTATTTATAATTTCAACTATCTATAACTATCTATATCTATTCATAGATACTTATTGGTTCGACAGCTGTGAAGACAAAGAAATAATGTAAGTTCATAATTAATGCATGCAAAAATAAACAAACAAAATATATCAGTTTTTGTAACAATCATTTGGAAAGTAAATAAATTATTTCCTTTTTTCTATGTTTATTTTTGTCTGTCAGCTAATTATGTATGCACTAATGGGAAAATATTACAGGAAACCGCTAACGGGAATCTAGCCAAACTGATTATGTCGAGATAACCCTCCAGAGGCAAGCATGACGCGCCTATTAAGTCATGGATTCTATTAAGTTATCATCCTAGCTTATGTTCGAGTTGTTCGAGAGAGATACTCTAAACGATCAAGAAATATGGTTGGGAAAATTCTGAAATTAATACAAAATGGTTCGTTTCGGATACCGAACTTCTGAGAGCCTACAAATCAAACTTCCACAGCACAGCCGATATAAATTGTCTTGCGTTTCTGGGTTAATTTTTGCTTAATTGAAACTACATTCCATGCTATGTAGAATGCAACAAAGAAAATGTAGAAAGAATTGACAGAGAACCAAACAGAAACGTGAGGCAACAGAGGAAGTCGTAAGCAAGGCAGCCCTGAGAAACCAGGCAAAATAAATAACTATTCATAGGTATAGATTATGCTCGCCAAATCGATAAAAATAAACTTTCACATTTGCAAAAACTCCTACAAACAATAGTTATGCATAAGCTACACACTACTATTAAAAGAGGATTAGCATGACTCTCATTGTGTTTGCATTAATATGTATTAATATTTCTTGATGTTATGTCGTTTGATAATCAATCATAGGTCTACTTTAATTCAATTGATTTTCATCGCCTTAATAATGGCAGCAGATGGACTCAAGCTCACAAGTCAAAAATGTAAATTATATCGAAAAAATTGGGAAACAAATCCAAACATTGAAATGTGTGTCTCTCTTCCATTCACTGGACAAGTGGCAGAAGTTATTGAGAACTCCAAACCAACTCGATTAGCTAGATACACGACGGAACACAGTCAAGATTGCCTAGATGTGATGCAATCCTTCTCTGGACTTGTCCCAGGTGTAGGAGGAATTCTTAGTTCATCACTCGAGCTCTTCTCAAAATTTGGCTTCAAAGGAACAGGTGGAGTAATAAATGAGATACTGACTGATATTGAAATTCAACTGAAATCATTGAGGAAATATGTTGATTCGAAATTACAACATAATGTGCATATGCGATTAAAGAACTACGTAAGCGGCATTTTTGCAATAGCAGAAACTTGCAAAGATTACGACGAAGAAGATCAAATGCAAGACCTTGAGAAATGTTTGATTACTTTAAATGGAAATGTCGTAGGAAAAATAGCCCACTTTATGCCAACAGATGAAAAGGTTATTGCTTATGACTTGATATTACCACTGTTCCGTCTGTACGCCGATATGCAGATCACCGTGACTCAGGATCTTTTGCGTGTTGCCATGAAATTGAAAAAGAAATCAGCACAAAAAGATTATTTAAAACGACTGACAGAGCAATCACAAAAAATGTACTCATACGCAGTACAGATCTATAATCGTATCGTGAAGAGAGACACTGATTTTGGAAAAGTAACCTGCTTGCGTACTTGGCAACAGAATTGGTATCATCATGGTTGGGAATACCCAGAATCATATCTCTTTGCAAGTCAGGATGGCTTTTACAATAAATGTTACCAAATATTCTTTGGCGGACGAAAATGTACAGAGAGAATTGTTGCATGGGGTCCCGACGTTCGTGACATGCAGCTACGTGCCCTCTCAAAAGCTAAATCATGTGTCAAAGAGTATGCTGGGAAGGTCAAGAACAAACTGAGGAAGGATTTAAAAAAGTACTGGAAATTAGAGCTTCTTGATGCAGCAGATAACTGGAAAAAAATTTCTGAAAAGGCGAAAGAAGTTGAACTGGATGCAACACCACGAGCTTGAAATGAATTATGTTGATTGGTTAGCAAATGTTGCAATTTTCAATAAAAATTATACTACTTGCTATGAAAACTTTATTTAATTACCATTTTCTTATCGTAAAAATATCAATTTGATAAGTATTATATTAATAATTTTGTTAGTATCCTAAACTATATATCATAATATATTGCCTACTTGCACATGTGAAATCTGAACTTGATTCAAGCTGATTTATATCAAGATATTATAATAGAACCAAGATATTCTAACTCAGATTTGTGTTTGAAACAGTATTAAACAGACCATAATCTTATATTACCTTTGTGAAAATCAACGAAATAACATGTATTTAACATCCTCAAGTATTCAACAATTCAAATTTAAAAACAACATCTTCGTCAATTATTTACTGTTACTGCTTTGTAGACAATTCTGCAATAGATGACCCATTCGAAAATAAGAAAGCAGAAGGGGTAGGAATCACCCAGAAGGGGACACTAAAAAAGAGTTAATTCAAATATAGCCTGTGTACCAGCCCCGAGGTGTTTTCTGAAACCCTAGGTTCTGGGAACTAAAGCGTGACATTTTCCCCAGCAAGTTTTCATGAGTTCGGAATATAATTTATGCATTACGTTGTATTATCATTAAGCTCATTATTGTTGCTGATGAGTATGACGTGATCGACGAAGAGTTGTGACTTTATGACAATTGATCTTTTGTGATAGAGTCTGAATAATTTAAAAATAGTAAATGAGGTGTTACTTTCGATGGATTAAAAATCGCACATTAGTTCACAGACCCTATGGTTTCAGAAAAAGACCTCGGGGCTGGTACACAGGCTAATTCAAACACAGAATACAAACAGTTTCAAATCTATATATTTATCAATGAAACTGAACACGCAGAATTAGATGCAGCAGTACTACATCAATTTCATGATAACATTGTTAACTGGTACAGTTTACAAACTACAGGGCTCTTCTTGCACCGGTAGTTATGATCTTCTTCAGCAAACTTCTGCCGCATATAAATGAGAGTTCTCCAGCTATAGTTTGTTTCCTTGCTTGCTAGTAGATGCCATTTCTGTTGTCTACTTGTACAGGATCTCTCACTTTGTAAGTTTGTATGTCATAATTATAAAACTACTTCATTAAAAAACCATTTCAGAACCATAGAATCGTGAAGTTACCAACAACAACTCCAAATACGAGCCGTGGCTATAGTGTAGTACCAACAGTAAAGCTTCATATTATATATCTAGAAAGCCATAATTTTCAAAGAAACATCTTGATTTACATTCTTCATCATACCATGATAATATTTGGCTGAAGAATACACCATATTTGCCGCAAGGTTTGGCAACGGCAACACATGAATTGCTTGCCTTACAAAATCATAAATGTAGCATGCTTTTTACTGTTAAGGCCAACCATGATGCCAAAAAAATAGGAGAAGCATCGGAACCAGTATTTGAAAATTTTTCATCTAAATTATTTCGTTTGAAAACCAACAAATACTGTAGAAAAATTTTACGTAACACATTACGGCAGTAGATCATACCTCCACATTTTGATTTACAATGCGTTTTTTTGCCAAAACCATGCCAAAACAAACGATTCAAATCACATGAACAGATTGCAATGCAATTTAGCACTGAATCATCTGAATTGGCTAATGCGGGGATTCTATCACGTGATAAAATAGACACTTTTCGATTGGGTCAAACAAGGTTTTCTCAATGCTGGTGCTGTCTCAGCAAAATGGCCATTTTCTTAGCAGTAAGCACATTTTACACTTTCGCTAAGATAGGTTTTAGACGGCTACGATCTAATCTAGATGTTCTTCTGTTTCTGTTCATTGTACCACGCTTATTTCCAGAACCTTCTACTTAGAAGAGTTGAAACGCGCAAGTTTTGAGTCTCAAAATTCACAATTTTCGTACCAATGAAAACGAGGCTTTGCTTTTGCATGAAAAATTTTTGGAATTCATGATATTATTTCGCAGGCTCTGTTAAAATTTCACAAGCAAGAAGTTTGATGGGTAAGGCATCCATAAAATCACGTGACTGGCATCTGTTCAATGACGCCGAGAGCGGCACATGAAAGAGTGTTCAAACTCTTGGTAAATGATGGTTCTTGTCATTACCGATTATAAATTAGATACAGTAATGGTATATATTGTCCTTGATGCAACACAACCATAAGCGTAGATCATACTGGGTTTAAATGTTTGGTTTTGTAAAGCATCCTTTTTCTCCAAGCTATATTTGTTTACCATTTATGCTTTTTCTGTGAGAACATCTACTCATGTATTTATAATATGTTAATGGTAACATTATCAAAATACGAAAAATGTATAAAGTATATATGAGGCAAAACATCAACAAAATTCCCAAATCCAAATTTAGAGCAATATCGACAATCTTACTGGAAGTCATACATGGTGGAAGAGTCAGAAAACACGTTTCAAGCAACTCATTGCGATCTTCTTCAGACAGATTTTTTGCGCAATGAAAATATACATGAATATATAGGTTGCTATTATAAACTATCTGTTTTCTTATTTTTCATCGTTTATTATAATGACATTGTTATTACTATTGTTAATACAAGTGATGTAAAAGTATTACGGTTTCCTTTATATTTGTTAAATTATTAATTTGTAATTGATTCAATAAAATTCGACAATGATCATTTTCGTAAAACATCTGAGACTGAAAGATAGCGACAAAAAACTACGAAGTAATGATTGTTAAAAAATGTCGGTATTATTCATCATACATTGCATAATTGTAATGTACCATCGTCAGTTCCAAAGAAATTAAATATTGATTTCCAAAATACTGCTAGAAACTAAATAACGAAAATGGAAGGAATTTGAAAAGCTATTCAATTACAAATGTGCCAATTAATACGAGTACTTTACAAAAGAATTTGGGAACGGATAGAGTCACTCTGAGTGTTGAGAGTCAGTTTTATTTCATCGATAATTGAAATTTCTTTTACTATTCAAATTTATTGCTGCATTTTCTCACTAAACAGAAAATAAATGTTGTGATTCATTCATAAGTTTATTGTGTGAATGTAAATGTAATCCATAAAAGAACGTCCCAATTAATATTGTATTGCCATATAAAGACCAGGTATATGCTAACAATTAGGAGTTTTGAATGTTGAAGTCGGTCAACAGTTTAGCCCATTGTTTGAAGGCAGAAAATCAAATGATGTACTTGGAGTCCGTGAGCCGAGAACGATTTTAATATCTCCTCCAGGTGCTGTTTATGAAGTGTGACTCGTGCGATGCAAATTATGTCGATTTCACATGCTGGAACCTCAATCAACACATTTCCGAACATAGTGGATCCACAGGTAATTTGGATCTGTCCTCGCGGTTTCAGTACTATGTACATTTGCATTTGTCTGTGTACGCAGCGTTGCGTGTAATTATTTCATATAATAAATTCCTGTTTATACTATAGTTCTGTTGTTGCTATATATAAGAGTACATCATGCATAATGAATATGATTGTGAAAAACATGTAAACTTTTAATCGGTTGAGTTGTGCGCTATTAATATCCGTAAATGGTAAGTTCCTGAATTACCAAAGCTTCACCAGTTGCTATAGCTACAAAATAGCGTCCATGTGCTAGTTTTCCACAATCAAGAGATTGAATGTTATCAGAACTTGCTACATTTTGGACGCATCTACAAGGTAGCAGAAGATACAATAGATATAAATTAATGAGATACTAGTTATGAGTGCTCCACGTTGCTGCTATGAGTTCTCCACCTTGCTGAGGCTAGTTCGGGAAGGTCTTGTTTCACAGTGAATATACATTACTTCAGAATATAACATTCAGAAAGAATGATTTTTTTAATTTGTTCTGCTCAAATTTATGAGTAGTTCAGTACCGCGAAAAGAGAGTTTTTAGGACTTAAACTTCAGACTTTTCAAGATTTAAAGGAAACTTTGGAAAATATATAGCAATTTCATCATATTTTGTGATTCTGGAGTTATGTTTATATTCACCTCAGATTGATTTTTCTATTGAAATGTATATAATTTTTAAACAACTTGGACATTTAATGCTTTGATGTTCCCTATCTCCCTAAACTTGTTCAAGATGTTCCCGTGTTTTCGATGTTGTGAAAAAGCTGGCAAAATGTTGCCTCCATTTGCTGTTGCTCATTGAATATTGCTTGCAAGACAAAATATGTCTAATTGTCAAACTTTTATTTAATAAATGTATCAATATAATAATGTTTGCTTATGTCAATTTATGCATGGCAGGATTTGCAAAGTTGTTATATTTGTCTGATGCTCTTTAATGCTCTTTAAAAATCTACAATGGTTTTGTTTTTAAATCTCTTCAAGTAAGGCTATATCAGGGAAAGTGTAATATGCTAAAATCTATTAAAATTATTTTGTATACGTTGAAATTATTTTGTATGTTTTGAATAAACTTTGCTGGTCAAATGTTTAACAATATATTGACTGGATGTTGCCTTATGCCCCAGTTGAACGCAAGTTATTCAGACGCGGGAGCATTAATTTGAGATACGAAAGAACAATGGAATTTTTTCTGTGTTTTTTATCTGGCATTTAACCTGTGTCTTGGCTTTAAACCTGCCAATTTAAATATAATATGTGAGCTATAGTTGAAAATCGTCAAAAATTAGAAATTAAGTTTGCTATTTCTGGGTGAAACTTGAAGTAGGAAACAAGAATGTCTAGTTTTTGACTATTTTCAACTATATTACAAGCTCTGTTTATTGCATCAATACCATATTCTATGGCATACTCAATGGTATTATAAGTGTACTATCACATTCAATAGAGACAAAAAATGAATTTATTAATATAATAATTCGTTTTTTTATTAATATGTGGACTATCAACTTACAATTGAATACATTCTTGTTTGGGCATAGGAGTGGATTGCATCTGGATTTTGTAGTTGAAGTCGAAGATGGGTGAAGAAATTCTGTAGTAAATAATAACTTTTGTAACAATGCGTGCTTCTCCAAGATCAATTTGAAACCAATGAGGACTGGAGTAGTAAAATTTTGTATGAAAGCAGCCATTATGCCTACAACTTTGCCCTCTATTTCCATCGATTGCTTTATGGCATCCATAAAGTTCATCATCAGCCTTAATAGAGCTGGATGTACAAACTTTATCAAGCAGTGATACTTCTAAAATGAACAATCACAACTAGTTTACTTCTTCTATTCTAAAATAAAATTAATATCAAAATCCTGTGATTTAGCAGTGTCATTGAAGAAAAAAACCGTTATGGCGAAATGGAGCGACAGATAATTGCGCTTTTGATGCATTGATACCCATTATAATCCATTTGATACATATATTTTACAAAATTAAACTGTTAATCATTGACTATCCCCGTAGGTTATACGCCATACTTTCGAGTGGCGAATCATCAAAAATGGTTCGGCACACCTGAAGGACGCCGGGCCTATAATATGACAAAGCACGGCGAATTCAGGTGTACCGAACTTAAATTTGCCGTACCAGTACTCCTCAACATATACAGTTGCGTTTTTGGTACAAATACTTTTATATAGTATTATTTGTTTATTTTTAGATATATCCATTTAAGAATATTTTTTCATATCTTAAAATTATTACTTGTTCAAGAAATTTGTGATTTTATTTAGTTAATTAACTAATGGCTTGATTTTCTTTTAATGGCCTGATTAATAATCTTTTTTTTCATGCCTGCATTTACTGATAAGTTCTGACCAGATGATTCTTCAGCGCATAAATTTTCGTATTTCTCGTATCACTTATATACATAATACTGTCTGTTTATATCACTTATATACATAATACTGTCTGTTTATATATCACTATATTTCTGTGTCTGTCAACGACTTATGTACGTCTTACTGTCAATATAATAACAGATAATCTGTTGTCGGGAAATTATGCAAACATTTGTGTCGAGATAACAGTGTACAGTAACAAAGTTGCTGTATGAAAAGTATGGGTCTATGACGTTGTTTTAAAATAATATACTTCATCTGATATTTTATTTGATATCATTGTATTAAAAAATTTAGAGATTTTGAAAAATTTCATAGGTCGATAATCTAGCGGGCAGCCAAATCGAATTCAAATTGAAATCTCCAGAACAAAAATATTTTGCTCTGAATTTAAAAGCTGCGTGTAAATGGTTTGAACAAGTGAAACTTGAAACTGAATCAGTTTTATAATAATTAAAACAATACGAAGTACTGAATTATATTGAATTACCAGTATAAATAGGCCAAACAACATATGTTTTGAAATCACAAAGAAACATTGACCTATTTCATGTAGTGGTGATATGAGCAATATGCATATAGCGCGGCACAAACGCTATGAAAACTAAACAGACTTCAGGTCTTTAATTTATTAATGAAACAAAATGCCGTTCATTACTTTTCTTAAAATCGAGATACAAACATTTCACGTTTAAGTAGGCTATTTTGATATATAATTTGTTAGAACACTGAGCAAACAATCTGTTTTGAAATGAACAATATATCGCGGGGCATAAAACAAATTTACTTGCAAGAATTTTCAAAATGACGTTGACGTTGGACTAATTCGAAAAAATATTCAAAATTTGAAGAGATTATCTGTCTACAGTCTAAAATTACAGAGTTTAGAATCAATCAAGGCATTGCACAGAAGTATTTCTATAACTTATTGTTTGGATTAAAAATATGAATCATTTGGTTTTGAGCAGGCAGGCTTTTATCTTCAGATTTTGCTTCCATAATTAACGAAGGAATTATAAGCATCGATTAAAATAAAAAATTTCATTTGGTTGACTTGCTATAAGAATAAGACACCGTATGTTAGTAAAGGGTTACCACATACTTGCCATGTTTGTATTCATATTTACTAAACGAGAAAATGTTGGGAGACACGAGTGATCATTTTCGAGTTTAGTAAATATGAATACAAACATTTGCACGCATGTGGTAACCCTTTTATAAAATAAAACAAATGTCGGAATCTCATTCGACGGCGAATTTTCAATTCATGAATTCACAATTAAAATTCAATTTCAATTCATAAACCATGAGCAAAGAGAATCCCACAACAAGATAGATATTGTCGAATAAAGAAAGACATATACAAGAACGTCTGTAATATAAGTGGTACAATAGTTCTTTACCAAATTAATGCAGTTATTGTTATTTAAATTTTAGGTTTACCTTGAAACAGTGACGTAGCCTATAATTGTCTTTCATTCTGTGTTTTATTTTGCATGTTACACGACCAATAACTCATTCACCACGCTTTTCAATAAATATAAACATCTTGAGAGCTAAATGTCGTTTTGTAAATCGTAGCCATTATTGAGATATTTATTGGATTTTTATCAAAAAGTTATAAATTCTGTATTTTATCACAGATCAAACTTTTTGAAGCTTGCGGTTTTTCCTGGTTTTCGTAGCCATGTTTTACCCTAGGATTTCATGCACGCTCTTTCGACCAATCAGATCGCAGAAAACCTTAGAAACCCGTGATATTTTAGAATACAGTTTCGAGAATAAAAATAGCGGTGTCTTGTTATTATCGTTGATCAACATTTAATAAAGTTACTTCCAGGTATATCAAATTCAACAAAGTTAAATTGGTTTGAGCGTATGACTTGTGATAAATAATAATAATTATAATATTTTCAACGTTCAAAAATGGCTTTCAACTTTAAAAACAGAAAAGCATAATTCAAAAACATTTTTCAATTGTCAATACAGTTTGGATGAGTGTTACAAACCTTTTGTTACAAAAATAAAAAGCGAAAAAGGTTGCATGAAATAATCGATCATAGCAAACAATATTTATTAAATACAACTTACCATTTTCCAAATGAGATTCAAATAAAAACTATACGAGCGGCATATTTAAATACATAATAGCGGGTTCTCAGAGTTAATACACCAATCAATAATAAGTTAACAACCATATTTTATCGAAGGAGAATGTAAACCCGATAAGAATAAAATATAAATTGTCTTTTATTCGAAATAATTCTGACAAAAATGATCATTTCATATCGCGATCAAATGCAAGGTAAAGTAGATTCATTTTCTATATAAATAAATCCTTTTCATCAGACATCATAACATGAGCATTTAAATACTACCATCGGCTATGGTATTTTATATCTTTGAAGCTGCACTAAACATTCCACTCTATAAATTATCGCGTCCGTTTCAATAAATTCTAAATAAATATGCATATCACGAATCTGGCAAAATGAGTTGTTTTCGTTATACTATCAAAATAACTAATTTATTCATAATCATCTTTCCTTTCATTCGACATCTGTAATGTATTATAAATAGCGCGTAGAAAAATTGACAACAAGATGTAACATAAAATCAATATTGAATTAGTATAGCCATTTATTATAAAATTTTATTACATTTTAAAAGAATGTTGATGCTATTATTCTGGAAAATTTGATAACAAGAAGCACTATCAGGCCAATTTTTCAGATCTTTTTTTTACTTATAAAATTTTATTTTCAACGAACTCTTAGTATTTTGATAGACTTCCTTGAAAATCACAGGCATACTTGCTGAGATTGCAAAGATCTAAAATATATAAGCTCATATACTATCATATCATGATATTTTCAGATTATATTGTATCAAAACTACGGTGTAGATGAGTTATTCTGAATATATGATGTAACCATGCATAGATTGTAGAATTAAATTTTCTAAAAAAGAATCATACGATTTATGCAATTTGTTCGATTTGATATGTTTCGTTGAAGCGGTTTTCAATAATCGAGGGTGCTAACGTGAAATATATTTCCGACAGTACTAATGTGAGCAAGCGCATATTTCTATGAACGGGTGCTAAAAGGGTGCTGATTGACAAGGTTGATTAATAAAGATTAATAAAGGTGCTATTAAGGTGTTATATAGGTTTCATTTTTCTGCACCCTTTTCGCACCCTTTTGGCACCCCACATCAGCACCTTCAGTTCTTAGAGTATACGGCATTGAGCATTTTCACATTCAGTAGAGACACATAATAATTAGATTTATATATTTATTCATTCATTTAATACAGTAATTATAACTCATTTTCTTTTTGATCAATATAGCACTCCACGGGATAATCATCAAACATGTGTCTCCGAGAATAGAAGTATATTAGAAACATCTTAACAAACGAAACTCAATCAAATATAATGGATGCTGTTACCATTCTACGCATCATACTATTTATGATAATTACCTGCATGATACTTTTAACGCTATCCCACATGAAAACCATAAATAATATATCAAACATAGGAAACAGTTATATCCGGGATTATACCAAAACCAACTTTTATCTTCATATTGTAAATAAAGGTGCAGATGATCATCAGCGATGCAATTCTAAGATGGAGGCTCATTTTGAAAATGTTAACGTTATCTCAGTATCATTGTTTGGCGATTTAAAAGTCTATGTGCCGACAGTCAGTAAGTTAGCTTCAGAAATGTTATCATTCTCTTTATATAAAACTTGGCGATTGAGAGTTTATCACGATGAAACTGTAAAAGAGAATATCATACAGCCAATCATTGCCTCTTATTCAAATGTTGAATTTTGTAATG
Organism: Haliclystus octoradiatus; assembly: GCA_916610825.1. NCBI lineage: Eukaryota > Metazoa > Cnidaria > Staurozoa > Stauromedusae > Haliclystidae > Haliclystus > Haliclystus octoradiatus. Next base: position 3,649,577 of record OU744447.1, read on the forward strand.
TTGAATATTTGCCTGTTTATGGTAATATCAGCGAATTGCATCATTCCATGTGGAGATTTCTGCCTATCGGAGATCCAGGTGTAGATGTGTTTGGAAGCCGTGATCTTGATTCAACGATAATGCAACGTGAAGTAGCTGCTGTAGAGGAGTGGTTACAATCAAGTCGAACTGCTCACATAATGAGAGACAACCCTGCCCATGGTGATGGTGGAGTGATTCTAGCAGGGATGTGGGGCTTCAAGAATTATAATAACCGACTTTTGGCAGCAAAAATTGAAAAAGCGATAATAGATCACGGTAAAAACAAGGCATTGGACATTTTCTGGGGAGATCAACAGCTTCTTAAAAAGGAAGTGTGGCCATTAATAAAATACGATTCCATGGTGCACGATAGCTATACGTGCGGTGGAAAGCCAGGCATCAATCCATTCCCTACTCAGCGCATTAATGGCTCCTGGATTGGATGTAAATCATGGCACAAGAAATGCCGTGATATAATAAAAAAGGAATGCCCTGTAGCCTGTCGACCAAAACAACATCTGGATTGGAAGTTTTGCTAACGTAAGGGACAATTAGCCCAGAAATTAGCATTTGTATAGATTGTAATAATTGTGTTTAATTGAGGTACTTAATTTTCACTTAAGTATACTGAATAGCGACAAGTAAAACACACGATTATCTGAATGGTTTCGATTTATTCTTAAATGATCGTCAGGTAAGTGAAAGAGAGATAAAATAGGTTTACAAATGAAACCGTTGCAGTTTATCGTGGATTTTATTTGTAACGACTCAGTATCATATTTGAATTAAGGATATTAATCATATCTAAGACTTTTTTAATTGGAGACTTCAATATTATCAATGCGAAATTTCCTTTATGTACTTCAGTACTCATTTATAAATAAAAATCACCATGAATACAATATCAAATCGTTTGAAATAATGCAAGCCGTGTGTAGGAGATAGTATATTATATTCATTAGGTGAACATTAATTATAATCACCAATAGCTATTTGTTATAGTAGACTATATACCATTATTATTATTATAGACAATTGTTAGCTAGATTCTCATATTTCGTATTTCGGCATTTATTCAAAATATTGCTATATTGTGTGTCAGTAGCTAAATGTGCCCATTCGATTTTGTATTTTATGTTTTGGTCGTTCAAGCCCTATGTGTTCTTTGAAAGTTGCGTATTTACAGTATGCTCTCTATGCCTGAAAGACGATTTATGTTGTTTGTATCGAATATCCCTTCAGTCAGCGCGATGTAGTATTTTCATCATTGTCTTCTATTGTGACTTTGCCTTGTGAACGACATGAGATAATAATTAAACTTAATAATAATTAACTCAATCTTGCAGTCCGTAGATCTGCTAGACAGTAATAGAAAAACGCAACATCCCTCAGTTGAGTGTATTGAATACTTATTTTATAAGATAGTAATTTAATTTACAAGACTGCTCCAAATTTATCATCTAGCGCAATGTTTATAATTTGAATGCATTTTCATTTTTGCTTTGGTTAATTGTTGTAACAAGTATTTCCTCCATGTTTTGTCTTATTTTATTCATTTAACCCTGCTATACATTTTCCAGCCCTTGTGGGAGGCGGGTGTAAGAAGTGCTTTTGATAAAATTAATTATTCTTCAAATTGTAAAGGTTACTGTCCTATATGATTAGGTTATAAAATAAATGGGATATCAGTGTCTTGAAATTGGTTGTAGAACCACTTTTGAGAAGTATTCTCCGTGCATATCGATCGAAATTTTTGAGAAATGCCCGAGACCCCCTTCAAGTGAAGCTTTCCCCTGCACTAAGCTGCTATCAGCGTCCCTGCTACTATAAAATTCTTCCAAATAACGAATTACTCTGCACATTGCAAGGACGGCGATGCGAGTTCACCTAATTGCTAGAAAATGAATGAGAAGTGTAGAATTCATCATATTATCATCACCTACCTGCAGGCTGAAGAGATAAAGGATATTTCATCTATAAAATAATTGAATGAATTACAGTTGTTAATATCGTTTCATAGTTTGTAAGAATAGACCTGCAGTGCCACCTTACGAAACTAAACTAGTTCGTGATATTCGAGAGGCAGCTGTTGATGCAGCATTTGCAGGGTGAATTGCTCATCTTATGTAAGACGCTATGTTATGCTAATGCATATAAATGAAGCCAATATCTTCACAATATTTGATAAAATATCGCATCAATGTTGTCAAAATGCTTTTCTGGGGGGTGGCCAAATGAAGCCTGCATTTTCACAACAACGAAGAGAACAATAGAATGTTGGCCAATTTTTGATCATCTTCAAAGTGCTTAACTTCGTCTTTTGATCATCTGTTGCAATTTGTTGGCTGGGATGGTCAAATGAAGCCAACACTTTGCCAGCATTTGATAAAAATTTCACTCAATGTTGTGAAAATGCTGTCAAAATGTTGGCTTGGGTTGGCAAATGAAGCCAGCATTTTCACAACATCGATCTTGTGAAAAAGCTCGCCAAATGTTGGCTTTATGTGGCCGGGGCTTAACTATAGACTAAAATAAACTTCCCTTTTCACCGGTGCATTGTAGAATTTCTCTATTGCATAAATCTCATTGATTCTATATCTAAATGAGCTTGCTGATAATATTTGCTCGTATTTAATATCAACTATCCGCATAACGGTAATACTATCAGAGAAGTAGCTAACTATAGAGAACATGATAAGATAAAAAAATAGTTCACACTTTCCATGAACTATTTGGTTAAGAAAATTAATTAGCCCCGATCTGTGAATGGTTGGTACGCTTTTTAGGAACATTTGTTAAAGTTGCTGGTTTTTCTATTAAAAAATGAAAAAATTACGTAAATATATAGCCTTCAATTTCAATCTAATTAAAACAATGAATATAACATAAAATTACATACCATTGGTGTAGGTTTATACACGGACGTATACAACTATAACTACACATAAAAAATGTCTCCTTTCAATCTTTAAAACAATTTCAATTCGCTAGCGTCTTCAGTTCCCTGTACGACTGTTGCCTCTTCTAGACTGTCTAATAATTATTTGTACGTGCTTAATATTGCACGCAGAAAGTCACTAAAATACGTCAATTAAATATAGATTGTCTCACAAACACGATTATCTATGGAGGCTATAATAAACTAACAATGATACATAGTTAAATACAAATAACTACTACATGTACCAACGGTAAATTTAACTACACATAATCCTAATATAAACTAAATCAATTATATTCATGAAATTTGTCGGTAACAGGTGTGATGTCGTGAGATAGCTTCATAGGCTTTAACCAATCAGATTGCAAGAGTTGTTCCTAGCAAAACCTTAGCATGTTTCAAAGATAAATATTTAATGAAAAAATAAACAATATTCCGCCAATCGTTTTGCCTCTAGATGTTGGATGTTGGACCTATGATGTTTGCCAAACGACACGGTGAAATTCTCTTGTGTTAAATCATATCGTTCCTTTTTGGTTTCAGAAGGTGAGACATGAGAATCTCCAAATGCCATGTTTAAGGTCAAATTTGACAGGGAAAGAGAGCGAAAAACACAACAGTAACATTTATGAATACAGAAAGCTGTATCAAAATCCGCTAGATCTTTAAAGGCGATATATACATTTTATTTTAAAAGAATACCATAGGAGAATATATTTCTTCAAATTACAAAAGCTGTATTTGATAAGAAAATCGTCGCCGTTATAATGATGCATGCAATATTTTATCAATAGTTGAGCTTAAAAATTGCTGTTAATTTATTATTGATTTGCCTGATGACATACCCCTGTATGAATCCCACATTAAACATACTGAAATACGGACACACATTACTCTAATGGATTTTAAGATTTTCCAATATATATGTATGTATACAATTTCCAAGGGTTTGAACCAATGTACTGGGTATCATTGCTGATTTACTTACTAGTGAAAATGAATTGTCCGTTTGATAAAATCTGGGATAATCATTGGTAGTTCTTGACGTAAAATCTTTATAAAATTGAGGTCGTTGAGTGAAACTCACTTCAAACAGCATACAGATTAGATACGTAAAAGCCGTCAGATCAATTGATATCATATTGCAGCATGTCTCTTTATTGCAAAGTTGTGCACACTCATACAAATGACTTACATTTGCTGATTTGATATGATTTCCATAATATTCTGGATTTACGACAGGATTTATGATTGCAAGAGAATATTTTGCTTCGTCTTCAGTCATGATTTTCAATGAAATTACTTGCATATATATGCTTTTCTCTTATATAAAAGTTTCATACGACACTCTGATCCCAGCAGTTCAATTCTCGTAGTACATTATTTGTGTCCTGACTGAGTTTATATATAGCAGCAATAAGCATAGTTGCTATAGTGATGGAATACAACATGGGTGAGAAGCTGCTTCTCGTTTATTCGAATTCATTAACGCGAACGGGAAAATAGTAACAAATGCGAACGGGAACAATTTTCCAGCCGTGCCGCTACTAGCAAACAACAAAACAAGCGCCGCGAATGAATATTGCGTTCCTATATGCTATTGTTAGCTCGCAATAATATTATATATAATAAATTATATTTGAATAACGACATACATGTACAGTGTAACAAGCTTAAGTGCAAGTCAAAATTGCCAACGATTTTCATTGCATTTATCCGAATTTGCGGTTATCCGAAATTGTTTACCACAGGACTTTGACCAGAAAATTGTTTAACGGGTTTCAAAGCCAGGTTGCAGATAAGCGGGAATTTCACTTATCCGAATTGCACATAAGCGGGTTACACTGTATCAATCTCTTCAACCAACATAACACCTTTAGCCTGCTGCTATGACAATCTCCAGGCTCCATTTTCTCCATTTTCTATTGTTTAACCACTATGATCGTGGTTGATCAGAATGTTTTATTGGAATAATCTTTAATTGACTGATACATGCATTTTCAAGCTGTACGTCTTCCTCAAAAGTGTTAATCAGTGTAATGATTATGAAGTATCAAAAACATTTTTACGCCCTTTTGGCACCTATATATATGTATATTCTCGTTCGTCATACCTCTTTTTAAAGGAGCATTATCAACTGGTGACAATTGATTTGAAAACAATTTATATATTTCAAAATCTCCAGCATTTCAAACATCAGTAGCAACATCACGAAATCAGTTTCGAGTATTCATAGCAATGAAATCTGGAATGCAGTAAAAAACTAACATCTGATCAACGGCTTTCATTTTTGTATCTCAATTACACTGACATTACTGTGTGGTTTCTGAGTGTTTGGATATCATAATTTTCTACAAAATTGATTACTACTTTATTTTATTACTGACAGATAGAAAATATTGTAGAAAATTTTTAGGCTTGTTGGCATTGAATGATGTTTGAAGGCTTCAAGGAATCCCTAATTGACCACATCTTAATTTTTAATTCATATTGTTTTGCTTGCTTTTAACGAGATTTGCTACAATAATAAAAATGGAGTTTCAAAATTCACACCTCGAATATCATCAACTCACTAAATTAATAATATGACTACATAAAAACTACAATATCCAATTTGAAAAAAAATTCATACAAAAATAAAAAATTTAAATAGTCACATCATCAATACATTTTCCGATGAAATTACCTCACTGGAAAACTTGGGTTGATTTCATTTCATTTCATTTCATTTCATTTCATTTCATTTCATTTCATTTCATTTCATTTCATTTCATTTCATTTCATTTCATTTCATTTCATTTCATTTCATTTCATTTCATTTCATTTCATTTCATTTCATTTCATTTCATTTCATTTCATTTCATTTCATTTCATTTCATTTCATTTCATTTCATTTCATTTCATTTCATTTCATTTCATTTCATTTCATTTCATTTCATTTCATTTCATTTCATTTCATTTCATTTCATTTCATTTCATTTCATTTCATTTCATTTCATTTCATTTCATTTCATTTCATTTCATTTCATTTCATTTCATTTCATTTCATTTCATTTCATTTCATTTCATTTCATTTCATTTCATTTCATTTCATTTCATTTCATTTCATTTCATTTCATTTCATTTCATTTCATTTCATTTCATTTCATTTCATTTCATTTCATTTCATTTCATTTCATTTCATTTCATTTCATTTCATTTCATTTCATTTCATTTCATTTCATTTCATTTCATTTCATTTCATTTCATTTCATTTCATTTCATTTCATTTCATTTCATTTCATTTCATTTCATTTCATTTCATTTCATTTCATTTCATTTCATTTCATTTCATTTCATTTCATTTCATTTCATTTCATTTCATTTCATTTTTATATTTTTATATCAATATGTTACAGCATAGAAAAGAAGGACAAAGCAAGATCCTTTAGGAAACTCTCAATTTTTAGGAATTTAATTTGCGATCGTCAGATCATTTCTTCATGAACAATAAGATCTGCAAGTTTACAAGCTATGTATATGCTCTGTTTTATCCAACATTGATTACTATATACATTTCAATATGTTACAGCATAGAAAAGAATGACAAAGCAAGAACCTTTAGGAAACTCTCAATTTTTAGGAATTTAATTTGCGATCGTCAGATCATCTCTTCATGAACAATAAGATCTGCAAGTTTACAAGCTATGTATATGCTCTGTTTTATCCAACATTGATTACTATATACATTTGCATTTGCTTGTGTACGCAGTGAGGCGTGTAAATATTTCTTATCATAAATTCATGTTTACATCAATTCTGTTGTTGCTGTGTATAAGAGTGCATCATGCATCGCATCATGAATATGAATTCATAAAACAGTTAAATTATTAATCAGTTGAGTTTTGCGCTATTAATATCCGTAAATGATAAGCTCCTGGATGATCAAAGCTTCACCAGTTGCTATAGCTACAAAATAGCGTCCGTGTGCTGGTTTTCCACAATCAAGAGGTTGAATGTTATCAGAACTTGTTACATTTTGAACGCATCTACAATGTAACAAAAGTTACAATAGATATAAATTAATAAAATACTAGCAATGAGTTTTCTTTGTTGCCGAGGATAATTCGGTCTGGTTTTGTTTAACAGTAAATATAAATTATCGAGACAGTGTATTGTTAGCTTTACAAAACAGCACATTTTAAAGCCCTGGGCAAACGACGGCAACTTTTGTGCAACAAATATGTTTTTGTCTGATGTGTGTTTTTCGTGTTCTGAAGCAGTCTTATCAAGAGCGGCTAAACGGACCAGACTTTCACAAGACTTTTCTAGAAAAACTCAGACTGAGATTAAAAAGAAGCCATAAAATGACCACAACATCGAAAGAGTTCGATACATTTTGAACGGAATGGTTCGAAAAGGATAACGAGGACGTTCGATAACAAAATTCCTCGGAAAGACTTGGAAAATGTTTGATGGCCATCAAACACGATGAGACAAATAAAATACACGATGCAACATGTCAGACAAAATCGAAAGAGTGGCTAGACGGCAAGGATTTTCGAAGGATTTAAAAGTCGCGCAAATGTTGTCGTCGTTTTCCCAGGGCTTGAGAGCACAAAACAGATACAACAATCCATACATATATGATATTCTCAACATCATGATTTCCAAACTCGAGAAAAATGAAGTTTAAGAATCAGAATATTCAAATTGAGGTTGTACACTGGGGTAAGAGGAAGATAATCCTGGCTACTCCCCTAGAGTCGTGAGCCAATCATTTGACTGACAAGTGCATTAATATGTATGTATGCACAAGGCAATAGACACAATGGCCCCTTGTTTTACACCAAATCCTGCAGTGGTCGTAATTATTGTCCATGTACAGTAGTTAATTTACGGTAGTTGATTGACCTACAGACATCAGGATGGTGGCCATGAAAGTTTGAATCCGGTAAGGATTGTATAACGAATCACCTATAACACTGAAAATGGATGGCACTCAAATATCATGCCTATACTCTGCCGTTGTATCAAATGCCAGCATTTTTTAACGTAATCCAACAATAGCTGGAGTACATTTGTGATATTGTTAGTCCTGTATATGATTATCTATGAACAATCACACAAGTTATGTAATTGTAATATGGAAATGTAATTGAAATCTGACTACATTGGACAGTAGCTATATAAAATGACTGTAGTATACGTATTATATACCCCTGGATCTCCGGTAAAAATCAGAGAAGTTAACAATTAAGCGGTAATATCATTTACGTTTTCCGATATCGGGATAGACTCGCTTCTTAAATATCCAGCATTGAACTATAAATTTGTTTTGCAGAAAATCTTCAGTATAGCTAATCTTTTAAACAGGATCAAAATGGCGTTCATATGAAGAATTCTTTACTTGATAGAAAGTCAGAAATAACCTTCAAATTAAAATTAGCAACACAAAACACAATAATTTTGAAACAAAATGATCAAATAAACATTTATCTATAAAATTCCTGTGTTCAATGTTTATGTTTGTAGTTCATACAGCAGTTTTATTTTGTTGATAAACACCAAAGCAGCATGTTACGATACGTTAAATTTCAGTATTTTACTGCTTCAATAGCATAAACACATAGGATCCTGTATGAGAGTAGCTAAATAATACTTTAAATCTTCTATATGAATAATGTATTCAGACTTAACCAATGCCATTTTCGTTTATTTTCAATCTATTATACTCCCTTTTTATAACTTGTCGTAGCTTTTCTCAAATGCCACAGCGTGTTTCTATTGAAAATCCGGCTAGTTCTAGTCTCTACAATGACGTCATTTTAGGAGAATTTAGATATGATCATCATTTTGAGCCTTTTAAAGTCAAAATAAACAGGTTATTAATTTTGTAAAACAGATAAAAAACGGTTATCCGTGTTAAGTACTGTGATAGGAACACTTTGGGTGCTATGAGACACTCAAGAGGTCAAAATCACTCGCCTATCGGTTCGTGATTTTTTAAGCCTCTTTCATGTCTCATTACGCACCCAGGGTGTTCGTATCAGAGTACATAAAATTCAGCACCGTTTTCTATTTGTTAAATATTAGGTAGCCTGGAAAAAAGAGGATTGTTTTCTGATCTGATTTATATTTTAAAATAATTAATAAATTTTTGAAGATGATGATGAAACTAATTAAATTTACCCCCATGGACGCTTGATTATTTCAAATACCAATACAAGTATTAGATACTCTTTTGCCTTGAGTTGAATAACCATTTAAAGTTTATATCTAGCTACTCGTTAGGCAAAAACTGCAAAAAAATTAAAATTAAACTAAATTCTGGAGACTTAGCTAACGTGAAAAGAAAAGAAATCAAAACAATGAATTCGAAACATGTACTCCGTGGCTTTTGTTTTGAAATGAGTCCGAAACGAATAAATCAGTACAGGCTTCGGCGGAGTAAAGGCGCTTCCCATAATGCGCAGATTTGATGCGCAATGGAAAAATTGTACTCGAACCTACTTCGATACCAAATCTAAACCTCCCTATTCTCTCTATATACTTCACTTATTTAGTTTAGACATGCTAAAAATATTCAATCCCATTCCCATTGAACATGACTATCTATTAGAGATGGAATGTGAACTTGAAAAAAATGTACCGAATATGAAGACCTGTCGAAATTTGATATCATTGGTAAATCCTGATGTGGTGTAATATTTAGGTCAAAAGGAGCCAACTCAATGATTTTTCGATTGATGGTATAATTTATTATATACTGTATATTTTATATAGTTGAAAATACTCAAAAATTAGACATTCATTTTTCTCCTTAAATGTTTACCCCTAAGTGATCATCAGGCGATATAGTAAAGCTTTTAAACTTGAATAAAGTGCCTGATCATCGCTTAGGCGTGAAATCTTAAGTAGCAAAATGAATGTCTCATTTTAGATTGTTTTGAACTATATTACATGCTCTGCTGTATGGCATTGAGCACTATGACCTTCAGTGAAGACAACTAGCAAAGAAATTTATATATTTATTCATTTATTTATATAAATATATATATTATTAATTATTATCCAATACCAGTAAAACAGCGTTCGATGTCAGTTGACAGAGCTGTGAATAAGAATAATAAGTCAATGTATAGTCAATGTAAATAATGTGTAGTCTTTGACTTATTTATTTATATTGTATTGTATATGTAAATATATATATGTGACAAAAAGTTGAGCAATTGTGTGGAAATGTGACTTATGTATGCACTCCTATATTTGTGCGCACACAATAGCCAATGTGATTGGCTTGGATGCGCAATTATTTTATTCCAAATTAACATGAACACATTCAATAAAATATTGCCCAATGTTATTTATAAAACTGCAGATACTGTTCTGTCTATACTGTATTCTGTCTATTATTTGTATAGAATAATACTATAAATATCATAGCGTATGATGTTGACTGCTAAGCTGTTTTCGTATATCATACTGTATAATAAGAGACAAAGATTAGGCAAAGCCTTTTTCCGTTAATCGGAGGTTCACTCGTTAATACCGATTTTCAGACGGTACTGTACTATATCAGGTAAGGTATAACACTGTATATGATTTATCCCATTGAATGAAGAAGTGTCTACAGAATTAATGTCATAGAGGCTCTAACATGAATTGATCTCTTACCATAAGATATAGCGAATCGAAAGTATTCGTATCTAATGAAAATGTTTCTAATTTTTCCACTGTCAATTCCTTTAAATTTAACAGAGTGCAGAATACTTCATTATAGAATCTTTCTGGATGCAATATTTCAGCAATTTTCTGGCCATACTATAATGCTAATCTCCGCACCCTCCCATTCCATAGTTTCTTGAGATAAATATTTCCAAATAAAAAGTGTAATAAAAATAATTTTCTATTTATTAATTTTTAAAAAACGAGGTAGAGGTCGCCCTCGTAAAGTAGACCATCCACTATTAGCAAAAAACTGGAGGTTTCAAAAATTATGAGAGCTATTTTACCATCTAGAGCAGCAGCGGCTCTCTCGCCTGTTGGTTCTAGACTTGCTCATATATATGGTTTGCCAAAAAAACACAAGCCAGTTTTATCCATGCGGCCTATTTTATCTGCAACGAACTCTTACAATTTTAAATTAGCCAAATGGTTAGATGCAAAACTCAGCCCCTTATCTACGAATGAATATGCTGTCAATGACATCTACAGCTTCACGGGAAGTATAAAAACAAGTAATATTGCCTCTAATGACGTCCTACTTTCATACGACGTTGAATCATTATTTACGAATGTGCCAGTTGATGAAACAATAGACATTATTGTTGAAAAGGCTTTCGCTAATAATTGGTTTAATAATACTTATGACATGGCACGAACAGAATCTAATTTAAAAGAGTTACTTCAAATTGCAACTAAAAACCAGCTATTCACGTTTGAAGGAAATCTATACCAGCAAATAGAAGGTGTTGCCAATGGGTTCACTATTAGGCCAGCTCCTGGCTAATTGTTTTTTATTTAACATAGAAGAGACAATGAAAACCAATAGTGCGCTTCCATCACAATACTATCGGTATGTGGACGACACACTTGCAATAATGCCAACAATTGATTGTGCGGAGCAATTTTTAGAAAAATTGGACAACACACATGCCAACCTACGGTTTACAATGGAAATTCAACAAAATAAAACATTACCGTTTTTGGGTGTATTAGTTAAAAACGAAAACGGTAAAATCGAAACTGAAGTGTTTCACAAAAAGACTGATAGTGGCTTACTTCTACACTTCCAGAGTCACGTCGACGAAAAGTATAAAAAGGCCTTAGTGCAAACTATGTTAAATCGGGCCTCCCGTTTATCATCAAAGGATGAATAGTTTCAAGTGGAATGTGAAAGATTGTGAAAAATATTTTTAAATTTAAAATATCCTTAATCAGTTATTAATTTTTATACTTCTAGATTAAAAAAGAGTCGGATTGAGCGTGGGCCTGATATGCCCATTGCAAGCAAGATGATGACATGAACATTGTGCTACCTTTTAAGGATCAAGTTTCTGCTAATTCCATCAAGCGTCAGAAATCGGGAAAAATCTTAGGCCAGTATTTACAAGTAGGAAAATACAAAATGATAAAATACAAAATGATTTACATGTGTGTGAACCAAAACCGGCTCTCTTGTCTCGTCAATGTGTTGTATATAGTTTCCAGTGTGATTCGTGTGAAGGGAATTATGTTGGATATACCTGCCGACACTTGCATCAACGCATTGACGAGCACAAGAGAAAAGAGTCTGCTGTTTACGCACATGTAAATCAACAACACGGAAAATCTGTTTCTGAAAACAGCTCTAAAATTTTGAAAAAATGCAAAGACAAATTGGACTGCCTAATTCATGAAATGCTTGCAATCAGGCGAATCAAGCCAAACCTCAACACTCAGTCTGATTGAATCAAATCTCGGCTTTTTCCAGCAGGATATTGAAAAGCTATTGTTCTTGCCTTTGTCTATTATATTCTATTGTTATTAACGCATTCTGCTTCTAGCACATTTTATAACTTAACACTTTTAAACCCATGCATTTTAAATAATTTTTCTTTTAAAAAATATATTTCTGAAGATGACATAAGCAATGTCAAAAGCTCAATCAACGTCTATTTTATCCTGAAAAGCCTCTTTTCAAGGTACTAAAGTTACTATGGTTTTCAGCAGAGCATACTTAAAAAAAGTTAATCTTTCTGAAAGTTTCACTAGGAAATAAAAGCGAAGGTATTGATTCGATATCTCTTTTTGAAATTTAACAATTCCAGCACATTTTGTGATTTTGGAGTTCTGTTACTATTCACATCATATTTATTTACTTATTGAAATGTATATCATTTTAAAAACAATAAGAAAATTTAACTCTTTGATGTTCTCTATCTCCCCAAAACTTGTTCAAGATGCTCATGTGTTTCTATCGCACAAAAAGCTACGTTCAATGTAACCCGGAATGGCCTCAAAAATCGGAATTGTCAAACTTTCATTTAATAATGTATCAATATATAAGAATGTTTGTTTATGTTAATTTATGCATGGCATAGGCTGCAAAGCTGTTATATTTGTTTGATGCTCTTTAAAGCCCTGTAGAAATCTACAATCGTTCGGTTTTGAAATCTCTCCACTAAGAAGGCAATATCAAAGAAAGTGTCATATACTATTATTTCGTTTTCGAATTTCTGTTTTCAACCTTGAATAGATGTCTTTCCTTTGCAAAGAGATATTGAGATTGAGATCACAATTTCAAATTATAAAATTCGTTTGAAAATAACGTTTTTGATACGTTATAATTTTTGAATGATCTGAATGTTAAAATGTTGATAATTTGAATAACCGTTGCTTCTCCGATGTTTAACAAGATATATTGACTGGATGTTGTTTTCTGTCCCTGAACGCAAGTTATCCAGACGCGGGAACATAATAAATATAATATAAGGACTATGTAAACTTACAGTTGAATAAATTCTTGTTTAGGCATAGAGGTGGATTGCATCTGGATTTTGTAGTTGAAGTCGAAGACTCTGTAAGAAATTCTGTAGTAAATTGTAACTTTTGTAACAATGTGTGCTTCTCCAAGATCAATTTGAAACCAATGAGGACTGGAGAAGTTAAATTGTGTATGGAAGCAGCCATTATGCGTACAACTTTGCCCTATATTTCCATCGAGTGCTTTTTGGCATCCATAAAGTTCATCATCAGATAAAATGGAGCTAGATGTACAATTTTTACCAACGGGGGAAATTTCTATAAAATAAACAATCATGATTCGTTTACATTTTCTATTCTAAAATGAAAGCTTATATATGCTATCTACACAAAATATCTTACATGATTATTGCCTAGAGTCTCCAGATTGAATCTTCAATCTCATCCCTTTCAGACAAGACCGCCTTTTTTTCTTGCAAAATGAAATCTCAAAGTCCATTCAAAATTGGAAATTCAAATCAAAACGAAGACGCCATATGATGCGAGTTGTTATCTATGTCCACAAAGGATCATACGGGACAGGGTCCTACTGCGCATGACGCCATGGATCCTGTTGCATATTCTTCTTATCCTCCAGCATAGAGAGATAATGGCTGGGTATTATTTACTTACTATATCAAGTATTTCATCCATTTTGGGTCATATTATATTCATGCACCCCTGATCCTGTACATCTTCCTTCGAAATAAAATGGTCACTGTGATTTGATAATTACGTATTGAATTAAATGGGAAATTAGCGGTAGAACAATCTTGCAGACGTATTCTCCGTTAACATCGATAATTTGTTTGTGCAAAATATCCGCAAAATACCTTTCAAGTATATAGTCTGTTCCCTTTCTGCTGCCCTTTGCGTATCTACTCACATAAAATTCTTCACAATAACGAGTCACTCCTTATTGCAAATGCGGCGATGTGAATTTACCCAATTAATATAAAATGAATGAGAATCCATTATTTTACTATCACTTACCTGAAGGCTGAAGAGATAACGGATATTTCATCTATAAAATAATTGAATGAAATGGTAAATATCGTTTGTGAGAACAGACCAAAGTCAATGCCTTATTACAAAACTAGTACCTGGTAGCTAATGATCCCCCACTGACTTTGCATCACATTTGGTTGTTGTTCAAAACCAAATGGTAATTCGAGATTATGTGTTGACTTTACTAAACAGAATAAATTCGTTGAAACGCCGGTACATTCTTTCAAGGACCCTTGGTAAGCAGTGTCGAATAGCTAAAGGTCATTTTCGATATTTTACATCTTTAGACGCTATATGCTTTGATATTGGTAAGCCTGCTAGAAGATAGCCTGCGGTACAGACCGCGATTCATTCACAAAAGTATAGGGTCTGTGTGAATTGCTCGGTTTCTCTGTCCGGGCCTCGTACCAGAATGAGATTGATGTCACGTAATTATGCAAGATTAAAGTGATTCTCCACGGGATTCTCACATTACTTTGTTCACTTCAGTTGACATGATTGCAATAAGTTCTATTTTAGGCTCCATAGCTATGACAATTAATTGATCTAACAGAGGTTATGAATTAATAATCTAAGAACAATTGATTTACCATGCATCGATCAAAAACTTCCGCTCTACGTTTTCGTAGAGTGGCAGGACAGAGAACTGTGCAAATCACACAGACCATATTCTTTTGTGAATGAATCGCGGTCTGTAACGCAGACTAGCTAGAAGATGCCTGTATTCCGTTTACTACTTCCGTTTAACACCCTTGGGAAGTTTTCATTATTTTCGTGCTGCTAGTATGTGCTGGTGATAAATACTGCCATCGAGGGGATGAAGCCTTTGCGGATATATCAAATTTGGAGAAAGTTGTCGATGAAATATTCATTACCCGATGACGCCTTTTCGAATCATGTTGAACACGTACTTCAGGTTTTGTTACGATGTGGTGAAAAAGGTATTACTTTCAACCCTGATAAATTTACATTTGCTTATGACGAAGTGGAATATTTTGGATATGCTGTAGGCAATGACGGTGTTACCGTTCACCCAATAAGCTAGAAGCAATTAAGAACTTCCCTGTCCCCACAAATATCACAGAACTTACATTTCTAATGGGATTAGTTAACTAATTGGGGCATTTTTTCCAAGACATTGCTACTCAATACGAACCTCTACGAAGTTTATTACGTATTACTAATGAATATATATGGTCGTCGATTCATCAGACTGCTTTCGAAAATGTAAAACTTTTATTAGCCTCATCACCTATTTTAAATCCTTTTGACGTAGCTTTACCTACTAGTTTACACACAGATGTATCTAGATCACGATGTCTTGGCTGGAGTCTATTGAACAACACAAGGACAGTCCATGGCATCTTGTGGATTGCGGTTCTCGGTTCTCGGTATCTTTCTGATACTGAGTCACGGTATGGTACTATAGAATTGTAGTTATTGGCTGTTGGTTGGGCATGCAAAAAATGCCAACTTTACTTATTATGTTTATCAAATTCTACTGTTGTTACTGATCACAAGCGATTAGATCCTGTACTTGATAGTTATACTTTGGATATTGTTGAAAATACTCGCTTTCAGAGACTAAAAAACAGTTGCCTTGTTATTCATTAGCTACCACATGGAAAAATGGTAAAGAACATTGTATTCCGGATGCACTTTTACGCAACCTTGTCTCTAAACCCTGCAAGGAAAATCTATCAGGTGAAGACGCATTTAACTGACCCATTATTATCAGAATTAGTAGCTGCTGCTAATTCTGATGTATAGAATATCAAGAGTTATTTAAATTATTATTGAACGATTCCCTAGTAATATAGAAAGGGTATCTTCTACATTACGACATTATTTTAAGCTAAAAGTTCAACATTCACTCAATGATGGTTTAGTATTACGTTGATGTCGTATAACTATACCTCGTAAAATGAGAAAACATTTTTTAAATCGTCTACATGATTTGCATCAAGGCTTTCTCCAAACCAAACAACGTGCCAAGGCAACCGTATTTTGGCCTGGTATTACGTTTGATATGGGCACATTAAACTACAGAATGCCTATCGAGTTTTGTCTAACTTCTAGCAAAACACGTGGACATATCTTCAGATTATATTTACCACCAGCAAAGAAATATATTCGTCATAATTATTTTGTTACTAGAACAATTAAAAAGTGGAAACCATTTCCTGAAGATCTGATTTTTCGAAATCAATTTATGCCTTGAAAAGCAAACTTCTTAAACATTTAGATTTGTTATAAAAAGATAACTAATACTGTTTTGCCTTGTTCTATTTGTCAAGAAAATTTAGCATCACAAACTAAGGAAACTTTTCAATGTGATCCTTCAACAACAACACCCTTTGAAGATGTATCTGCCGATTTATTTCAGCATAATGGCAAACATTTCATGGTTTATGTGGTTGGCCAAGTGTTTGTCGCTATGGAAACTGCGATGCAACATCATATTTTGTCAATCCAAGATTTGCGAAAAATATTTTCTGATACAGGTGTACCGGTTCGTTTTAGGCCTGATAATGGGCCGCAAATCCAATCACGTGAGTTTGGTAAATTTTGAAAAGACTGGTATGTCAATTATGATCCTTCTGCTCCTCATTGTCCACAGAGTAATGATCTCACAAAAGCCGTGAAAAATATGTTCTGATACTGGTGTATCGGTTGGGTTTAGGTCTGATAATGGGCTGCAAATCCAATCACGCGAGTTTGGAAAATTAAAAAAAAACTGGTATGTCAATTATGATCCTTCTGCTCCGCATTATCCACAGAGTAATGATCTCGCAAAAGCCGCGAAAAGATTTTCTGATACTGGTGTACCGGTTGGTTTTAGGTCGGATAATGGGCCGGAAATCCAATCACGTGAGTTTGTTAAATTTTTAAAAACTGGTATGTCAATTATGATCCTTCTGCTTCGCATTATCCACAGAGTGATGGTTACGCAGAAGCCGCGAAAACTATTTTCTGGTAGTGGTGTACCGGTTCGATTTAGGTCTGATTATGGGTCGCAAATTTAATCACGGGAGCTTGTTAAATTTTTAAAAGACTGGTATGTCGATTATGATCCTTCTGCTCCGCGTTATCCACAGAGTAATGATCTCGCACAAGCCGCTGTAAAGGCGTTGAAAGCCTTGATTATCGAATCGTTTAAACTTTTGACGAGGACAGTTATCATGCTGGTTTACTAGAATGGCGTAACGGGCCTAAATTTCATGGTGTATCACTGGCTCAAATTTTATACGGCACCAACTTACGATCATGAAAACCTGTAAATAAATCAACATTTGATGCTAGATTGCAAGCATAGACCTCACCAAAAGATGCTAGTTCTTCTTTGCATGAAAAAGTAGTTTAAAAGGTTAGTCTGTTAGTGGATTAGATTCATCCAAACATTACAATACCACTGTATGAATCCCTAATTAAACATACCGAATTGCGGGCAAACATTACTCAAACAGATTTTCAATAAGTATATACACATATATATATATTATTAGATATTATCTAATAGCAAAAAATAGTGCTCGATATCATTTGACAGAGCAAAATATAATAAAAGGAGTCAAAGACTACACATTCATAATTGTTACTAATAGTTTCATGCTTACGCAATCATCAGACAAACAACCAACGTACAGGATATCATGGTTGCTTTACTTACTAATGAAAATGACTTGTCGGTTTGATAAAATCTGGGATAATCATTGATAGTTCTTGACGTAAAATCTTTATAAATGTGAGGTCTTTGAATGAAACTCACTTCAAACAGCATACAGATTAGATACGTAAAAGCCGTTAGATCAATTGACATCATATTGCAGCATGCCTCTTTATTGCAAAGTTGTGCACACTTATACAAATCATTTACATTCGCTGATTTGATATGATTTCCATAATATTCTGGATTTACGACGGGATTTACGATTGTAAGAGAATTTTTCATTTCGTCTCCAGACATGGTCTTTTATTGAATCAATTGTATATATGTTTTTCTCCGTACAGTATATATCAAAATTGCATACGACACTGTGGTTTCTTCAGTTCAATTGTAGTATATAGTATATTATTCGTGTCTTGACTGATTTATATAGCAGTGTTGTTGCTATAGTAATGGAATATAACATTGTCGAGCAGCTGGTTCTTGTTCGTTGAGATGCGAGAACGCTTGCAAAAATAAGGGTGGATGCGGCAAACCAACAAGCAACTAGCAACTAAATACGATTTCTTCGTAGAACTCAAAGATTTCATATAAAATTTCTGTTGAAATAGTCAAAATTCAGAACTACTTGTTAATCATATACAGTAAGACTTCATGGAGCTTTTTAATTAACATCAAATTCAATACAAATGAGAAAAAAGGGAAGAGTAGTGATCGTCCGTGATAATTCACCGAGCATCTATTATGCATGTAGTGACCAGTCCTGCACGCTTCGTATTTTCGGGCCGAGCATTTAACTATGGCAAAAGATAAAAATTTGTTAATATTTATAAATTTGAAGTTACACTTCGATTCTCATTGATATATCATATACTTTTATATTATCTCTTAATGGTACTAAATTGAAAAATAATGCCATGAGAGATTGTTCTCTCGATTCGACAGCTGCGTCACAGGATCTTTGCTTTTTCATTGTTAGCACTCGCCAAATGCCATACCGTGATAGCTGTTTGAAATCAATTTTCTTCATGGACATAATAGCATGGAGGCAGCCCTGATTTTTCAAGGAATCCGTCGAGCTAGGTCCATCATGGAGAAATCTCTGTTGCAATTGTCACGAATATTTTATTTATTTCAATACTTAATATAACAAAAAGAGAACACGAAGTATATAAACAGCTAATAATGATTTACAGATTTTAAAATTGAAGAAAATATTTATGAAAAGCAAAAAGATTGTCTATTCAAGAAAAAAGCTATTAGTGGTTGGTTGTTATTTGCTAGTTGATTTCCCACTCGCACCTGGAATAAACAAATGCAAACGAGAACAATTTACAACCAGTACCGTCACTAATAAACAAGAAACACGCACTGTGAAAAATGGAAAAATATTGCTTCCCTACATGCTATTGTTAGTTCATTTTATGAGACGTATTTTAATAATGTTTTTGAATAGAGTTTACCACACCCATTGAGCCTGTTGCTATAAAACCCTCTCTCTCTCTCTCCCATTTCTTCCTCTTTCTCTTCTTTGTTCAATTTCCTATTGTTTGATCAGCAGGATCATGATTGATCAGTAATTATTTCTAGCATCTTTGATCGACTAATAGATGCGATTTAAAGCTTTTCGGCTTCCTTCAAATTGTAAATCAATGCCGTTATTATGAAGTATCAAAAATTTGATTACGCCCTTTGGCACATTTCAACGGTTGGTTTTTGTTTATTCTCTATTTAAGCGTGTTATATGATTAAGGAGACCGAAATCTAGCCTGCCGGCAGACCTAAATTTTTATTATGATTGGTAGTGTCTGCGTGATATTGACGAAAAGCTTCTGCTCGGCTGAATTAGGGAGTGGCTGAATGTGTGTGTGTGTGTGTATAATTTTATTTCGATTCGTAACCAAAATGAGCAAATGCTCGTTTATACATTGATACGAATTTAAAAGTAAGTTATTAATTATAATATTGTAAATTAGTAGAAATAATGATAAGGATAATAGTATTAATAATAAAATATAATTTTTATTTTTATTTTATAATTTTATTTTATTTATTTATTTATTTATTTATTTATTTATTTATTTATTTATTTATTTATTTATTTATTTATTTATTTATTTATTTATTTATTTATTTATTTATTTATTTATTTATTTATTTATTTATTTATTTATTTATTTATTTATTTATTTATTTATTTATTTATTTATTTATTTATTTATTTATTTATTTATTTATTTATTTATTTATTTATTTATTTATTTATTTATTTATTTATTTATTTATTTATTTATTTATTTATTTATTTATTTATTTATTTATTTATTTATTTATTTATTTATTTATTTATTTATTTATTTATTTATTTATTTATTTATTTATTTATTTATTTATTTATTTATTTATTTATTTATTTATTTATTTATTTATTTATTTATTTATTTATTTATTTATTTATTTATTTATTTATTTATTTATTTATTTATTTATTTATTTATTTATTTATTTATTTATTTATTTATTTATTTATTTATTTATTTTTTCGTTTTTTTTTTCGTTTTTTGAACGAGACAAGTTCCATAATTATGCTAATTGTATTATATTTATGAGGAAAATGCTAGTGTTTTTGATATATATAACATTATAATCTAACTATCGACAGCTGATTGACATAAACCAATAATTTATTTTCCATTCCAGGGATGTCAAATACGCAAGAGTTGACTCTTTGAATGTTCTTATTGCTTCCCCACGTATTACTTCTGGGATAAAGTTCCAGACTCTAGTACCCACTGCTACAATCGACCATTTCATCAGGGTTGTTCTGCAAATGGGTGGGATGAGTTTGTTTGGACGGCAAGATGACGTATATTTAGTGTTGGATATCTTGAAGAGGGAGTGTAAAAGTTTTGGAGTTTCTGTTAGGAGTGTTTTGTGGATCATATTGGTTAATTTTACTATTCTTCTGACGTGTAGAGATGGAAGACGATATTCTTTACCAGTATTGGGTCGTGTTAGGTGTTTTAGTGATTTTTCTTGAATTCTTTCTAATTTTAGTCTATCCGTTTGATTAATTCCAAGAAGAAGTAGGCTATAATGTTCTAGGTGAGGACGGATGTATGTCTAGTATTGGCAAGGTGTGGGTTTAGGGATTTTTTAACCTGTTTGATTTGATATAGGGAGAGATTGGCTTTTCTGATGCAATTGCGAAGATGACATCTCATGTTTAATCTACTGTCAATGTGAGCACCGAGTATCTTTATTATATTGAGCCAAGGTAAGGTTACATCATCGATTGTAATGTCTTTGTTATGTATTTGATTAGTACTTAGAAGATTTGCGCTCGTAACGTGAATGTCGGGTTCTGGAATGTAAGTGATTAGTAGGCATTGAGTTTTTGAGGGGTTCAGTTTTAGACAATTCAGTTAGCACCATTGGTGCACCTTTTCCAAGTCTTTGTTGAGGTGTTGGACAGCAGTGTTTTTGTGGTTGGAGGAAATGTGAGAAATCAATTGTGTTTTTATTGTTCATCAGCCAGTCGCTAGCGTGTTCTGCAGAGCAAGAACCATATCGTGATTGGCTGATAAATATGAGTTCTTGACGCAGTTCCTTTTCAAGTATGCTCACGCCAGCTATATAGTGAAACTTCGTCACTCTTTAGAAATGTCGCCTTGCTTGTGTTCCTTCAGTTTTATAAGAGGGAGACATTTCTATTTAATACAGACTTTCTGTAATTACAAGCCTTCGGCTTGTAGACTGCGCCCGGGGCCAATCAGCCTTCGGCTTCTTCAAAGAATTCGCTTTTGCTCAGAGAAAGTCAAAAAAATAAAAGAGTTATGAAAGGAATTAAAAGTGAAGAACAGCATTGATAATTTTGATAATTACTCCTTACATAAAAGTAAAGTATTAATTTAGAGATACTTCATTTAGACTTCATTATACTGAGTTTCGACAAATAACACACGCGGTAATCTGCAACGGTTACGATATATTCTCAGATCATCGTCAAACGAGTAAAAGAGAGAGTCTCTCCCTCAGGACAGGTTTTACATCGTATTTATAGTTAAAAAGTTATTTACATGATCTATTGAAATTTGTGGTTCTATACGACTATAACACTTCAAAATAAACACAAATTGTGTGTTGTATTAAGTTAGTCTTAATCATTTAAAAATGATTATGAATCTACTCATTTTATATCCCAAAAAATACGTATCAATTTTGTACAAGTATTTTAATTGTGAAAGGTTTTGTTTTCGAGAATTTACAAAAAACGGACTTTATTCTCAAGATCTGTTTTATCATGGTTTAAATTCGCCCATCACAAGTTTTTGTTGTGGCTACTTCCTATCATAAGTTGATGTGTTAATTGCTTGTCTGTCGAATCTTGAAATATAAAATAAACATAAAAACCAATAATTTAATTTGATTATTAACGTCAATTTGATTAACCATATATGATTTGTTGAAAGGCTGTTTGTGACGCCGTCTGCAGTTGAGTAACGCTGAACAGCTGGAGTTAAAGTATAATGACGCTCCAGGCAATCCCTCTAACTTCCACCCAGCGCAAGCTTTTTGTCAATGTCAATTAAGCAGACCCTATTAACCTTCAAAAATAGATTTGGTTCTGCGGGTATGTTAATCATCCACTAGCTATAAGCCTGGTTCCCATATAGGAAGTTTGCCTGCGACACTGCCTGCGATCATGCCGGTGGTAGTGCCTGCGATAGCCTTAGAGTTGGGACAGGAATAACTACATAGTATTTAAAACCATGTATTTTCCCTTGACACAATTGCATGTCTATTCATTGAATAAACAACAAATAACATGTCACGTATTTTACTATATATTTTAGAGTCAATTTTCTATTGTAATGGAGGATAATTATTGTATTAAAATACAGTACATTTTATTAACAGTATCACAATGTTTTAATGTCTTCTTTAATGTATGATAATATAAAACAGTTTCACAAATCCAAATTTACAATAAAGGCAATGTAATGTTGCAAAATAACTATTTGATTTTTACATTGGAGGGGAAATCAACCCCCTTTTTTCTTGAACTGATTTCATTGCATAATATTGACCATGTGGTGTATGGTTTAGCAATAGTATCCACTAAATCTTTACAGTGGATATCGGGGTATTTGATATGCTGGCTTACGGCAACCGCAAAAGTTGAAACAGTTAAACTTTCGAGATAGTCGCAGGCAACGTTACTGCTTCCGGTAGAACAATAACCTGGTGATATTTCGCCTACGATTCGTCGCCGGCCCTACCACCGGCACGATTGCAGGCAGTGTCGTCGGCAAATCTGTTATATGGGAACGAAGCTATTCTCAATCAATTATCGATAGGAATTAGTCAACGTCTATCTAATTTATGAAGCTATCAAAATTGTTTCGACCATTATTGAAAATGCATGAAAAACAAGTGGTTATGAGCCACACCTACATCGATCATACAGTCAACATCCTACACCACCAACAAGCAACAAGAGACATCGATATTATATATGGTTTAATCTATCCTACAATAGAAGTGTGCAAACCAATGTAGCTCAAACATTTTGAAATTTAATCAACAATTATCTCCTAGCGTCACATCAATACAATCAATAACTTGTATTGTTATTGTTAATTATTCCAACCTAGCCTCAATCAAAAGAAATTGTTTATCTTATACAACTTTCAGGAATCAAAGGACATCCAAATTCAAATATTTAAAATGCATAAATGAAAGTCTTTGGAAATGAAAGGCAAATTTGAAGATAAAAATAATATAAAGACTGTGAATTCAGTCGTGCATGAGATAATTGATTGTTTCGTGGTATAATTTTAATTTCTATATAATCACAAGGTCATAATATATTAAATCAAGATTTCGAGCTTCATTCTGATACAAAATCTAATTAGTGCAAGATTTGTTACGTTATTTGAAGTACCAGTTAAAAATTTGTAGGATGGACATGAAAACAAAACCCACAACACGGATAACTACACAATCTATTGCAAAATTTAATCATTAATCAATAGCTTTATAACTTTTCGGGAAAAAATAAAACAGATCCAAGAAAGACAAACCTTTAAACGAGTTTTTCTACTTTTCATGCTTAATTACTGTAATGAATAATAAAACGATTATCAAACTCGTTATTTGCCATGGCATTGAGAATTAACAGACTTCGAAGCTCTATTATCTATCTCAGCCTACGGTTTCGGTAGGTAATAGAGCAATCGGTTTGATAATTCTCAATGTCGCGCTCAAACTCGTTTTGTAATTGTTTAAAGTACTGACTTCGTTTAAATTGCTTAAATAATATAACATTGAAATCCCTTATATCCAACCCGGTAGCCAATATCAGCATTATTAGTTATGCCCCTGATTAACAAAATTAAACAGATAACAAACTATGCATTATATACTGTATAGGAAATCATCAATTTGTATCCATTAATCTTTTTAAAATAATGTATATACTCGATTTTAATGTTCCTATAAAAAATGTTTTAATTATTTCATCTTCTGACAGCTTATATTTAGTATTATTTTTTTCGGATTCCAATGTATGTATGTATTTTATTTAAAACTCGTATTCGACTGAATGGAAATTAATATTTACAAGCAGTTTTCTGAAAGACACGTTTTACAGAATTCCGAGCAGTACAAAAATTTAAAATCTTACAAATAACATCAATGTTTAAAAGAATTATTTCATGATTATATATACAAATAAAAATAAAAATAAAAACAATCCATCAAGAATTATAAGACATTTATACAGTTGAAAAATTTATTATCTATTTGTTGAAGGAGGCTAAAGTGACTCAGTAATCAAGGAATAATATACAGTTCCTCTTTATTAAAATGTCTTGAGTTTTCTTCCCAGTGTAAACGTAAAAGCTATATGCAGGGATGTTAGTAACGATTACAAAAGTAACGACGTTACTTGTAATCGTTACTTTTCAGTAACTTCTACTTGTAACTAGTTACATTTAGGATTAAAAATAAAGTAACGATTACTCGTTACTTTTTCACTGCATTTTCGCTTTCTTCCGTTACTTTTTTCACAAAAGAGTGCTGAAAGTTAGCAGATTCTCGATCGCTATTGTGTTTTAATTAGTCAAAATCTTTTGTTCTCATTGTTACCATCCAAGAACAATAAAAACACAGACAAAAAGTTCCCAACAACTGCAGGAAATCCTGTTATAAATTTGGA
This sequence comes from Haliclystus octoradiatus, assembly GCA_916610825.1. Taxonomy (NCBI): domain Eukaryota; kingdom Metazoa; phylum Cnidaria; class Staurozoa; order Stauromedusae; family Haliclystidae; genus Haliclystus; species Haliclystus octoradiatus. The sequence goes on from OU744447.1 coordinate 3,674,921, forward strand.
TGTCAAACAAGAAAATTACATTCAGGGAAGTAACATTCTGTTATACAATCTGTTTGTCCGAGTTTATGATATATTCAAATGATTCAACGAACGTTTCATGTCTGATATGTCTGTTCGATCAATTAATTGTCATAGCAACCAAGCCTGAAATAGAACTAATGGCGCGTAACTTGTGGGGTCATCGCCGGGACGGATGGCCCCGGTGGGGCCTTTCGACTACAACCCACGATTACCCCAAGCTGTGCAACACATTTAAGGGAAAAACCACCTTCGCAGAGGTTATTCTACCAAAACCAACGGACTTTTCGCCAATATTTTTTTGCCATCCTCCTGTTCGGCCTTTGAACTATGTCAATAATGCTTGTTTTTTCGTTCCGATCACTGCAAGTATTTTATTTTAATTTTCTTTCCTTCGAAATGTGTTTTCTGGCACGCCGGGTGGCCTTTGATCAACCGAAGCTCTTCTTCGACGTGTTGACAAACGATCTCCCGCTGTCTCAGCAAACAATGCATTAAACATTTGTTTACGCCTTGGTGATTTCGTTGACACGCACTGAAGAAGCTAATCGTTTTTATTCACTGCTTGAAGAAAACTGCTGACGGTTCTATTAAATCAAACATGATTTAAACAACAAATGTGTTACTGGTCTGCTACCCTATCAAAGGACGTATTGTGAATGAGTAATTCAATAATGTAATTTAAAAGACTTTACCATTTATGTTATTGTTGTGGCCGGCTGTAATTATTTCGCTGCTTGTCTGTACATAAAATGGCTGAGTTCACTAAAACGATCATTTTGGACCACCTTCACCTTCAAGGTAAGAATCACTACGTTTGCTCAATGATTCTAATCGTTCTGCTTTTGAATATGTTCATAATGCCTTCGTTATTGTTTTGAACTGTAAGGCTGTAAATTGTTTGGCCGATTTCTCTCTGCTTTTGGACGTGTCATTTTAGCCAAACTTTTGTGAATGTTTGCCTTAAACTATTGGCCACGCGCGCACGTGTTTGGTTTGGGCTAGTCGCCTTTTCAATGTTATTTAGGAGCTACTGCCTCTGCGGTTTCTACAGAATGTTCCTGCCATAGCCTTGTGTGTTTCGCTCCAATGATTTAGATGTGATTTTCAATTTTCATCGCCAATATTTTACTTCAATTTTAGACCTAAATGTATGAATGTAATGCACGACCTCTGCATATGAAATTTCGATAATTATTTACTCGTTCTTTAGAAAGTTCTTGCAAGGGGTTAATAACTTATTATGCCAATTAATACAAATACTACACCTGTTTCTAACTTGCATTTGTTCATTTAATTCTACATGATTCTCATTTACTTTCAATTGTTTGGCTGTCTTTCAAATCAAATTTATTTTCATTTGTTTGCAGGCAATCAACATTCAAGGTTTTGCTTTTGCAACTTGCCAGTGGTCAAGGGCATGATTTATTTGCCGTGATTTACACAAAGTATTGTACTGCTGGCTGCTGAATTATCAAACTACATCCTCTGCGAATTATCTACCTCACCATTATTACCATTCATATACAAGGCGTTACTGTTTATTATTGTGGCTGGTTGCCTTGGACTTCAAATTGTATTTAAATTTATATTTGCATATTATTTATCGTAATATGCGAACTAAAGTGTGTCTGATTTAATTATAAGTGACTTATTTTACGGTTTAGTTATCTTACAAGTTTAATTGTAGTCCAGTCAATCTAAAATTTGACCAAGGACAAATTGCAACACAAGCTTTTTTATGGATTGTAGGGTAGAATTTTATGCTGAACAACATATCAAAAATGGAGAAAAATTGAAGTGGCGGAAGGTGCTCAATTTGATAGAAATTAGTTACGGTCGGCATGAAAGCGAGGCTGTGTCATGTAGGGCTAAAAACTGAGCGATATTTCAAAAATAAGAGAATGTACGCAATCAAGAAGAACACACTCAGTGACACAATATAATTACAGAAAAAAGATCATAAGTTGATCATTATAACAGAAAAAACCATAACGCGGCTCAAAATTATATTAGGGAATTTACTGTACTTTTACTGTACTATCACCAATAACGCCAGATAAAATGCGCATTAAAAGAGGCTAGGCATAAGAACACGCATTAGCTCCTTGCAAATAGAGGCAAATCGATGTACCTAACGATTATATTAATTAACTACCAGGCAAATATTAAAATATTAAATTCTATTCAAATCGGCAAAATCAAAATAAATCATATATAAATCAAGTAGACCATCCCGTACAAAATAAGGATGCGTCTAATCACTCTCAGTAGTGTAATGGGTATGGTCCAAGAGTCCAATACCAATAACAGGAACATTCCTGACATCATAAAATCATATCTAGGTTAGATAGAACGTATATATAAATTAAGTAGACCATCCCATAGGAATCACAGATACATCTAACCCCCTCAGTAGTATAATAGGTGTGGTCCAAGAGTCCAATATCAAGAACAGGAACATTTCTGACATCATAAAATCCTATCTAGGTTGTATAGAATATAAATATAAATCGAGTAGACCATCCCATATGCATATTAGATACATCTTATCACCGTCAGTAGTATAATAGGTGTGGTCAAAGAGTCCAATACCAAGAACAGGAACATTTCTGACATCATAAAATCCTATCTAGGTTGTATAGAATACAAATATAAATCGAGTAGACCATCCCATATGCATATTAGATACATCTAATCACCCTCAGTAGTATAATAGGTGTGGTCCAAGAGTCACATATCAAGAACAGGAACATTTCTGACATCATAAAATCATATATAGGTTGCATAGAATATATATATATATATATATAAATCAAGTAGACCATCTCATAGGCATTATAGTTACATCTCGTCACCCTCAGTAGTATAATAGGTGTGGTCCAAGAGTCCATAACTTTCACCATCATAAAATTTATCTATGATTATAAAATAATATAGATGTTGAATACAGTGGATGTATATTTCTAATAAAACCATTCAAAATAGATTGAAGAGACATTCAACCATTGTTGCGATAATTAACATGTGTGGTCTAGGGGTCCACAGAAGATAACAGGAACATCCTCAATTGCTCAAAAGATATCTAGGTTGCACGATAATAGACATGCAATGTTTGTAAATTAGGGGTTGAGCAACAGTTGGGGCCTTTTACGACTCATCAGGACGTGTTATCCTTGTTGCCCTAAATTTTGTCTATGAAATCGTGAAAAGGCATTCTTACCTACGTTATTGCGTTATCGATGATTTTTGCGTTATATAAAAACAATATATTTATATATTTTATATGAATATTTTAGATAAAATCATAGCGAAATTCCCTATTTGGGACGCCAGAATTCAAAAAGTTCTCAAGGGGGTGAATCTCCAGACATCATTTTAAGACTTCAACCATGTTTTCCTATCTTTATCATGCAAAATTTGTATTATTTGCAAACACCTTGTTTACCATTCAAACTTTGCATGTTCAGCTAAATATTAATAATACGATTTAAAAGCAGATAGGTCTGAATTGAATCAATTTCAAGAAAGCTCTTTCGTTTGAATGCATGCAACAGACTGTTGTGTGCACTGTTATACGGGGTGCATTAATATGCTGCCAAACTATGTCAGAAATAAAGATAATACAAATGTTATTGGTCCTGATTTGGATCACTCAGCAGAATTGATGCTATGTCTAATACTGTTACAGCAGAGCCCATAGGGATTGGCGATTGTACATGCATTTACATCCAAATATCTGGGAGTCTTGCATCCTGTCTAAACCACTATGTCTCAACAAACAACTGAGAACTGAATCCTCATGATCATTTTTATTTTCACATCATGAATTCATGATCATGCTACATATCGAACAAACATTAGAATAATTGAATATAATTCATTAAAAATATGTTTCACTTACTTTTAATTGAAATACTGACCTTGATTTTGGAAAATGGAAAGCCAATACAATAAGTGTTAGGCCCTATTGAATTTCTACAGATTTTTGCTTTGAACATTGTCCTTGATAATGCCTGTCATCCTTCGTTTTCCTCTGCAATATAACACTGGGAGAACTTTCGAACTGATAACATTCCATTATGAATTAATTCGTGAGAGAGTTTCTTCGAATCAAATATCTTTGAGTACCAAAATTAGGAGGAAAGTGTACCATTTCACCATTAAATCATAAAAAATCATACGCAAACCTGATTACGCGAACGATGTCTACCATCTTGTTGTATTGTCTTTCGATCAAAATTTGACAGTTTTCCGAAAACATGTCGCGCTCAGCCTGTGCGCAGACGTTTAGATTGACGCATAATGGCGTTTTAGAAAGGGTTAATAATTTGTGACTTTAAATGCAAATAAAGTAATGTTCCGCCACCTCGATTTTTCTCGATTTTCAGTATGTTGTTAAGCGTTAAATTCTGTTCTAGAATCTGTAAAAAAGCTTGTGTTGCAATTTGTCCTGGGTTCCGTGTTTTTTCGATCTAGATTGACTGGACTATTGCTTGACCGTGAAGTTGTATATTGATTTATTGTTACCATTGGTATGGTTTGATGGCTAAAAGTAACTTTAGTGTACTTCTATTTATTATAACATTGACATTGCATGGCAATGACATTCCCCATTCACGTGCGCGCGAGGCTTTATGTAATATGTATCAAATTTTGCATGATGCAATGAATACAGCTGCTTTAAATTATGCATGCGCAACTACATGAATTGCTCACTGCCAAATCCTAAATTTGTAACCTTTAAACGTCATTTTACATGATTTACCACTTTAATGAACTGGGCTTTCCAGTAACTTCGTGCTACTATGCTACTAACTGCTAGTCTCCTGCAGCCGTACAACTTTTTACAATTTGCAATACCAATCACAGGCTACCTGTCTGATCATTCACTTCTGTGTGAATTTTTCACTACTTAATTGTAACTTGTGTGTGTTACTTTTTATGATTAATTTTTATTGATTTCGTCCATCTATTTATTTGAGACATATAGAGGAGAACCAGCAGCCCATCGTAATCCCCTTCGTGCCAACTGTTCCTTACCGCCTACCGCCGATTCGCCAACGACCCCCAAAGACACTGCCGCTTTAAATCACCAACCACAAATGTAGCAAACCGATAATAGTAGTAATGCAAATAGTAGAATAATGGGAATTACAAGATGACGCTGACAAACGAGACAACAGAACTTCATGATCGATGCTGCTTAGTCTTCTGGAGATTTTCTTTGTTATGGAAATTAGGGGGATCGCCTAGACCATTCAAACACGCAAAAGATGTTAGTCCAGTCAATCTAGATCGAAAAAACACGGAACCCAGGACAAATTGCAACACAAGCTTTTTTTACAGATGCTAGAACAGAATTTAACGCTTAACAACATACTGAAAATCGAGAAAAATCGAGGTGGCGGAACATTACTTTATTTGCATTTAAAGTCACAAATTATTAACCCTTTCTAAAACGCCATTATGCCTCCATCTAAACGTCTGCGCACAGGCTGAGCGCGACATGACTTCAGAAAACTGTCAAATTTTGATCGAAAGACAATACAACAAGATGGTAGACATCGTTCGCGTATCATTCAGGTTTGCGTATGATTTTTTATGGTTTAATGGTGAAATGGTACACTTTCCTCCTAATTTTGGTACTCAAAGATATTTGATTCGAAGAAACTCTCTCACGAATTAATTCATAATGGAATGTTATCAGTTCGAAAAGTCTCCCAGTGTTATGTTGCAGAGGAAAACGAAGGATGACAGGCATTATCAAGGACAAGGTTCAAAGCAAAATCTGTAGATATTCAATAGGGCCTAACACTTATTGTATTGGCTTTCTATTTTCCAAAATCAAGGTCAGTATTTTAATTAAAAGTAAGTGAAACATATTTTTAATGAATTATATTCAATTATTCTAATGTTTGTACGATATGATGATATGTAGCATGATCATGAATTCATGATGTGAAAATAAAAATGATCATAAGGATTCAGTTCTCAGTTGTTTGTTAAGACATAGTGGTTTAGACAGGATGCAAGACTCCCAGATATTTGGATGTAAATGCATGTACAATTGCCAATTCCTATGGGCTCTGCTGTAACAGTATTACACATGATAGCATCAATTCTGCTGAGTGATCCAAATCAGGACCAATAACATTTGTTGGCCTATTATCTTTATTTCTGGCACAGTTTGGCAGCATATTAATGCACCCCGTATAACAGTGCACACAACTGTTGGCCCCCTATATGCCATGGCAATAACGTATTTACGTACTCAATCTGTACAATTTCACGCATAGCATAATGAAAGTTTCAAATTTCATGCATTCAAACGAAAGAGCTTTCTTGAAATTGATTCAATTCAGACCTATCTGCTTTTAAATCGTATTATTAATATTTAGCTGAACATGCAAAGTTTGAATGGTGAACAAGGTGTTTGCAAATAATAAAAATTTTGCATGATAAAAATAGGAAAACAGGGTTGAAGTCTTAAAATGGGGTCTGGAGATTCACCCCCTTGAGAACTTTTTGAATTCTGGCGTCCCAAATAGGGAATTTTGCTATGATTTTATCTGAAATATTCTGTAAAACTTCATGTTTTTGTTTTTATATAACGCAAAAATCATCGATAACGCAATAACGTAGATAAGAATGCCTATTCACGATTTCACAGACAAAATTTAGGGCAATAACACGTCCTGATGAGCCGTAAAAGGCCCCAACTGTTGCTCAACCCCTAATTTACAAACATTGCATGTCTGGTATTGTACAACCTAGATATCTTTTGAGCAATTGAGGATGTTCTTGTTATCTTCTGTGGACCCCTAGACCACACATGTTAATTATCGCAACAATGGTTGAATGTCTCTTCAATCTATTTTGAATGGTTTTATCAGAAATATACATCCATTGTATTCAACATCTATATTATTTTATAATCATAGATAAAGTTTATGATGGTGAAAGTTATGGACTCTTGGACCACACCTATTATACTACTGAGGGTGATGAGATGTAACTATAATGCCTATGAGATGGTCTACTTGATTTATATATATATATATAAAATGTACCTGTAATGCCTATGGGATGGTTTACTTGAATTATATATACATTCTATGTAACGTAGATATCATTTTATGATGTCAGCAGAAATGTTTCTGTTCTTGATATTGGAATCTTGGACCACACCTATTATACTACTGAGGGTGATAAGATGTGTCTAATATGCATATGGGATTGTCTACTCGATTTATATTTATATTCTATACAACCTAGATAGGATTTTATGATGTCAGAAATGTTCTTGTTCTTGATATTGGACTCTTGGACAACACCTATTATACTACTGAGGGTGATTAGATGTATCTATAATGCGTATGGGATGGTCTACTCGATTTATATATATATATTCTATGCAACCTAGATATGATTTTATGATGTCAGAAATGTTCCTGTTATTTGTATTGGACTCTTGGACCTCACCTATTATACTACTGAGGGTGATTAGATGTACCTGTCATGCCTATGGGATGGTCTGCTCGATTTATATTTATATTCTATACAACCTAGATAGGATTTTATGATGTCAGAAATGTTCCTGTTCTTGATATTGGACTCTTGGACCACACCTATTATACTACTGAGGGTGATTAGATGTATCTATAATGCATATGGGATGGTCTACTCAATTTATATATATATTCTATGCAACCTAGATATGATTTTATGATGTCAGAAATGTTCCTGTTATTGGTACTGGACGCTTGGACCTCACCTATTATACTACTGAGGGTGATTAGATGTACCTGTCATGCCTATGGGATGGTCTACTCGATTTATATTTATATTCTATACAACCTAGATAGGATTTTATGATGTCAGAAATGTTCCTGTTCTTGATATTGGACTCTTGGACTACACCTATTATACTACTGAGGGTGATTAGATGTATCTATAATGCATATGGGATGGTCTACTCGATTTATATTTATATTCTATACAACCTAGATATGATTTTATGATGTCCGAAATGTTCCTGTTCTTGGTATTGGACTCTTTGACCACACCTATTATTCCATTGAGGGTGATAAGATGTATCTAATATGCATATGGGATAGTCTACTCGATTTATATTTATATTCTATACAACCTAGATAGGATTTTATGATGTCAGAAAGGTTCCTGTTCTTGATATTGGACTCTTGGACCATACCTATTATACTATTGAGGGGGTTAGATGTATCTGCGATTCCTATGGGATGGTCTACTTAATTTATATATACGTTCTATCTAACCTAGATATGATTTTATGATGTCAGGAATGTTCCTGTTATTGGTATTGGACTCTTGGACCACACCTATTATACTACTCAGGGTGATAAAATGTATCTAATATGCATATGGAATGGTCTACTTGATTTATATATATATTCTATGCAACCTAGATAGGATTTTATGATGTCAGAAAGGTTCCTGTTCTTAATATTGGACTCTTGGACCACACCTATTATACTATTGAGGGGGTTAGATGTATCTGTGATTCCTATGGGATGGTCTACTTAATTTATATATACGTTCTATCTAACCTAGATATGATTTTATGATGTCAGGAATGTTCCTATTATTGGTATTGGACTCTTGGACCATACCCATTTCACTACTGAGGGTGATTAGACGCATCCTTATTTTGTACGGGATGGTCTACTTGATTTATATATGATTTATTTTGATTTTGCCTGGTAGTTAATTAATATAATCGTTAGGTACATCGATTTGCCTCTATTTGCAAGGAGCTAGTGCATGTTCTTATGCCAAGCCTCTTTTAATGCGCATTTGTTATTAGTGATAGTACAGTAAAAGTTCAGTAAATTCCCTAATATAATTTTTAGCCTCGTTATAGTTTTTTCTGTTATAATGATCAACTTGTGATTTTTTTTCTGTAATTATATTGTGTCACTGAGTGTGTTCTTCTTGATTGCGTACATTCTCTTATTTTTTGAAATATCGCTCAGTTTTTAGCCCTAAATGACACAGCCTCACTTTCATGCCGACCGTAACTAATTTCTATAAAATTGAGCACCTTCCGCCACTTCGATTTTTCTCGATTTTTGATATGTTGTTCAGCATAAAAGTCTACCCTATATTCCATAAAAAAAGCTTGTGTTGCAATTTGTCCTTGGTCAAATTTTAGATTGACTGGACTATGTCGCTGTGAAACAGTCGTCGGGTGTCTGTTTTCGTATTTATATTGTCAACAAGAACATTTGATTAATTAACAAATTAAAATACAGAAACATTATTTGAATACTTCATATATGTCTCATTGCTTCTGTTGGATATTTTTGGACTTATTTAGAAAAAGTAACGGGAAAGTAACTGTAACTAGTTACTTTCGAATTAAAAGTAACTTGTAACTTGTAATCGTTACTTTTTCTGAAAAGTAACGTCTGATAGTAACTAGTTACTTTCTCGCCCGAGTAACGGTAACTGTAACTAGCTACTTTTAAAAAGTAACTTTAACATATAGCCTATATGTTAGAGAGCAAATCGAAATGCGTCCGTTGTTATCGGATTCCAATCTTTGCTATGGCTTGTCATAATTAAATTCATCGAGCCTTTTCACATACATTTTTGTGGATTGTTACAGTTCTATATATCTTCGGTATATATATTGTTACGATCTATACGGTATCATAACATAAATTATCTTTTATATAAGATTATACATGGCATTGCTGATGTTCCATTAGGCAAACTTTTCAGAATCTAAATATTTATTAATGTCCCACTTTTTAACATTGAAACCACTTTTAATCCCTAGAAATGATTGTGTGAGATATCAATTTTGCTCCAGAGTCATTCCTTGATGGGAATCTTTACCACAAGTTTTAGTATGCTCTGTTAGTTTTTATTCTTTCAAAAGAGAACTTGATGCGATCACCATCTCACCTTTTTGTAATATATTTTTTTTACTTTGCATGTCCATTGTAAATAAGTAGAATTATATATATGCATACTCTATACTGTGGACATGTATATTCTTATCAAATCTAATTTTATCTACTTATAATACACTTATTCTAGCAACTTGCTTATGAATATAGGCTGCATCTCAGCGAGATAATTTGATGTGACTCTCCTTTGTTTTGCCTGTCAATTTTGACAAAATAAATGAAATGAAATTAAAAAAATAACACACCAAAGACACAATTTCCGCACTTGTAACGTATAATAACTGACTTCTACTCCTCTGGTAGACGTATAACTTAAGTACTTAAATCGTCATTACGGCTTTTATATAGGCTCGTATCTAATTGATATTCATAATGCTACATGAAAAAGAGGCTATCCAAAAGAGACCACTCCTATTTGCTTCCTCATAAAATGCCTGTCAAATGCCTCATTATGTAATGTAAAAGATTTGAAGCCTGCATATTTAAGAACATTTGTTATTATTTAGAATGTTAAGAGAATCATGTGGAGCATTAATTTGCATATTTCCATGAGAATTTGATATTATAAACGGATTAATCTGCTATTTGAGAAATACGGTGTTTGCGCTTTAGCATGCTTGGCAACCAACAATAAGAACAAAAGGCACGTGCTTGATTCGATCACTATAACAAAGGTTACCGGCCCTTATTAACAAGGAAAAGAAATGCAAAGAACAATAGCTAAACATGTGCTACTTTGACCTCCATGCGGACTCTCAACCTGCTTGGTGCGCTAAAAAAATTCCTATTTTCTAAAATACATCATTCTTCGATCAAGTGTACATTAGTTTGACTTCGGAAATTAAGAAAATTATGGAACAATTTAGAAACATAATGTTGGTAATAATGGTTTTATTATACGCCAGCGCGAGCATAGAAGGAAGGTAAGAGCTTTGTAATGATTTACGGCATAGTTAAAAAAGAGAACGTTTTGTTGTTCGAAAATAATAGTGTGGAATTGTTTTACAAAAGGTTTAGCGGAGTTCCGATAGAGTTTATCTACTCTTAGCAGTTTATAAATAGAAAATATTCCCAAATGTGTACTATGCAAGTCCCCATTGCTGAACTAAAATTCAGTAGGTTTTTATTATCATCGAATATAGCCATTTATTCAGCCAAAAAGAAACTATATATAAAGTAACATTTTAGCATTTTATTGAACGTTTTGTGAAGTGTCTAATACGAAATATAATTTGTCGTAGATTTATAATGATAGCATTATTATTTCTTAATTTGTAAGCTCTCAAAATAGTTCCCATATTTAGTGTGTATGTTAGCGTTCAGTCTTTATAAAATGTAAAGTGTCCTTCATTTGCTGATCAAAATAATGGAATATATGATATCATATAAGGCATATAAGAATGATTGCCTGACATGGAAGCGAAAAGAATGTTATACAGAGTTTACGTTGTGTCTGGTTTTAATCCACCTATATCCCCTCATAAACTCGGTAGCCTACATGTTAGATTTTTTTTCACACAGCTAGAACACGTGTTTAAAAAATAATAACAAGCAAAGACAATTGAAAGTGCAATTTCGGAAAGTCGAAATGGTTTCTTTAATTTAATATTACAATTGGAAAAATCCGAAAGAGCTTCATTGGTTATGATAATCAAATCTACTTTATTAAAATTTAAAAAAAAACATTTTTGTTGAATTCTTTTGCGGTTATATGTAATTTAATTAGTGCGAATCAATTTATATATTGAATAATTTGTGTTTACATATTCTTGAAGACATTATTCTACTTATTGAAAGGATTACTTGGTTTCTATTATTTGTGACATTTCTGTATTTTCCTTTTAACCGCAACCATTGTATTGTCTTTATATTGAATCAACTCATTTTGATTATCTGTCTATCTTAATGACATCATCTGATATATCTACCAAAGCTGATTCACCTTTATGTAGCATGCTTGCAGACAGACAATTTCTTCGTATGGTCCTGATATGCGCATTAACACTGAATTACTGATTGTTCTTTCCACTACAAACTATTTTGCAAGATTGTTTTGATTGGCTAATAAAGCAATTGGAAAATATTTAAATTAATTAAAATTAAGTAATGACTGGAAACGACACTAGGTAAATATTTATTTAACATGAATTCAGTACAAACACTTTTTATGCGATACTGGGCGTCAATACTATAACTACGTATATACACAAAGGAAAAATATGTCTGCACGCAGGCTAACCTTCATACTCTTTCTCTGCAGTTAATGGCCCTATATAAACATCTAATTTATCCTCTGCTCATTGTCGGTGTTCAGCAAAACCTTTATTGCATTATTTCTGTGTAACCTTCATGTACTAATGGGTCGAAATTCAGAATCGACAACGGTTTTCAGCCCAGTTTGCAGTCCTTATAATTAATTAAATTAAAAATTCTAAGATTTTTATATAACATAAAATTTGTCAAATCTAAACTATTATTATTTATACTGTAAACCTAAATTATGTTAATGCCAAAATGCTGATAACTTTCATTAATTTCTTTTATTCGATTATGAACATATCGAAACATATTTAGCAAGGCATTATCCTCATAATTCTATAGACTTTCAAATTTACTCAATACGTGGTCATACTTACAGACTTATTGTTCCATAAATACTGCGTTTACGATCCGTTCAGAACCAATTTTTTAACCGTACAATACCCTGGTGGAACAATCTGACGGATGATATTGTAAAATCAAAAACTATTGCTCAATTCAAGGAGAAACTACGATCATTTAATTTATCAGCATTTTGTAAAGTGTCTATATAGATAAAAAACAAACCTTTATTTAATTCAGTTCTTAATTAATATTAAAGCTGTATGTAAGTGACACTTTCTATAGTGTAAAGTGTCCTTTATTTGCCGGTCAAAATGACAAAATATATCATATCATATCATATCATATTTAGGCAAGAACAGCGGGACGCTTAGACAGTCTGAGATATGCAGTGTAAAAGGAATTATTTTGCAAATATATCCCCATATTGCGTATTTTGGTTATGAATCGATATCATGATTATCTCTATTTGTCAAAATTATGGTTAGCATAGAGTCAAATATCCACGACGAAGGCGATCATTGACAGCTTGGTCCTCAGGAATTATATTCTTAACACGTAATTAATTATTTGTTAATCATTTTATACTTTTACTTAATTATTCATTATCTTATCTGTAACATTACGATTATCATCAAGGTGGTGAATTAATGAAAGATTCTTCGATACACGATGATTGCTTGATTGATATTGAAAATATACCATTCTTATTGATCGTAACTCAAAATTTATGTGCTTCTGATTTTAAACAGATGTAGATACTACTCTACACGACATCAAGGGGTTCGCCCAAAGCATAGAAGATTCAGGTCCATCATAGAAAGTGTTACTAAAGATTCAATCGAAGACAAAGACATTAATCTGTTTAATACTGAGTCAAATAACCAATATAAATGTGGCAGCATTTCGAATAAAACAACATACTCTTATCAATTCACAATGAATCCAAAAGGTATGATTACTTAACCAACAGGTTAAATTAAGTTAGTATAAAATAATTCAACTCACCAAACGTTACATCATTCCTGGCATATAATGACTGCCTGATACATCAATATGTATTATAGGCTTTCGTATATCAGGCCTTAACTCAACTCAAGTAAAATCTTGAGTATATAATTATCTGTGTAATCCATTGTATTGTAATCATGATAAAGGTAAATTCTTCAATAATTTATGGATGTTTGAATAATTATCATCACCATACATTTTATGACTGATGCCGATATGAAAATCAATGAAGTTTTTGAAGTACACAATTTTTTAAGAAGACTAAGAAGCTCTATCCAGTTCCCAACACTTTATGGCAATTTAAGCATGGTGTATCTGTTATGTTTTGCAGATTTTTCTAATATTTCGATAAATCCTCAAAATGGGTATCAAAAATTAGCAAATTGATATTTCTGCAGATTTTTTCATAATACGGATTTAGTTTATATACTATTATTATTATTCATGATATTCGAAATATTCAATAATTGAAATTGGTATTTAAGGTTAAAAAATATAGAGATGTGACGAAGCAAACCCGCAATATAGATTTTATCAATGTCGTGTATGTTGTGTGGGACGGTGTCGCCCTACCGAAGGCAACCGTACCACTCCTCTATTTCTAGAAGAGTGGCTCTTTTCGCTAAGAGCAATGATGTTAAACGCTCCTTAGATCTCAGCCACGACACTGCAGATCAATTTCAACAGATTTCATGGCAGATAGGCCTTGATTGTCAATGCGCAACGATGCGCCGCAGCTACTCACAATGCAATTCCTTCTGAACCATTCCATCCGCCATCCTTAGATGGTACTCATTTGATGTTTCAGATAAAGTCAAGGCTGAGTTGACCTGAGGGGGATTGAACCACAGTCGATGAGATATGATACGATCTGAAGTTCGGTTGCTCTGCCAACTGGGCTAATCAACCCTAAAATCGTGTATGTTGGACTCCTGATAATATCATCTATATAATAGATAACAGTATCAACGTGTAGAATCATATAGAATCATAGAATCATAGCTTTATAATTACGATGGTTAACATCTTTTCATTCTACGTATTCTTCACAGGGTACTTTTGATCATAGCTTTATAATTACGCCATGGTAACATCTTTTCATTTCACGTATTTTTCACAGGGTACTCTTGATCGTAGCTTTATAATTACGATATGGTAACATCTTTTCATTCATTTTCACGTATTTTTCACAGGGTACTTGTCGCATACTGGATTTCAAAGCAACTGAATTGAAATTTATATACAAAACAACTCAACTTTTTCTATAGGATCATATTATGCCTATGTCTATAAATATTTCCATGTATGTGGATTTAATAATAATGTCTGCTACTTTCATCTGTATAGTCCTTTAGTTTTCATTGACGCAACCAGTTACACACATATATATATATATATATATAAAATTTAAATTGAATAATTGTATTTATTAAATCCTCATCATTATTATTATTATTATTATTATTATTATTATTATTATTATTACATAAAATGTATATTTATATATATATATATATAGTAATATCAAGGTACTTGTGTTGTCTTTGCTGTTTCAATAGTGCTTGATGCCATAAATGCAGAGCTGTTTAATAATTAATAAACGAAAAAATCAGACATTCATATTTGCTACTATTAGTTTCACGCCAAGGCGATCATCGGGCAATTTGATGATTTAATTTAATCGGATGATCGCCTTGGCGTGAAACTAATAGTAGCAAATATGAATGTCTGATTTTTTCGTTTATTAATTATATACATATATATACATAAGTGATATCTATCGTTTAAACTATTTGAAAAATTATATCAATGTTTGTTTTTAATAAAATTATATATTATATTTATCACATCTGAGTATTATCAATTCTTAGAAGATTTCAATCCCATTCTACTCAATAGTACCTCCTCGTTCCCAAGATATCCTGGAATAATCACACGAGAGATACTGGAAATAAAAATTGTACTTATTCAATATTCAGTGATCATATTCCACATATAACACACACGCAAACGGAATAATTATATCCGAAGCAATCACGTTTGACTGCCCTGAGACTATTATTTGAATCCATATAGATTTTATAGAAAAGAGAGATAGATAGATATCAGATTCTCCATATAGTAAACATAATAATCATGTTTGGTATTATAACGAAAATGATTCGATCAATGTGATTGGTTTAGGGTTTGACGCTAAATAACTATAGCAACACTGGGTCCGAAAACACAATCGATCTTACAATTCGAACTTCACAAATGACAATTGACAAATGAGTATTTCCAATTTGATTAGGAGTTTTCAAAAACACTTCATGAGCAAGAAAGTCTTGTAAATGCTTGTGAAAGTTGTGCTAGCTATAATACAAAGCAGTTTGCGTACAAGTTTGTATGAGATGTTGAGATTTGGCACACTCTATAGTCAGGAGAAAACTCGAAGGCGATAATTACTAGCAGAGGCGGCTCGTAATTTTCTAATCCCTAAACGAAGGGTCTTACTTTCGCGGCCTTCGAGCTTTCTCCTGAAGTGACTCGAATGGTGCTATCAGAGCATAGTTCTCGGAAAGTATGAACTATTTGGTTTAGAACATAGCCAGCCTCGATTTGTGACTTTTGGGTACGTTTTTTCAGAGCATTGTTTGATCTTACAATCCACGATCAAGTGTGTAATTCTCCTATGTTCATGACGTCACAGGAAGAAAGCTGAGTCGAGAACTGTACGCTTGCCTTGAATTTTGAAAGCTGAGGGGAAAAATAAATATTGGGAAGTCCATATTTCTCTTCTTGAAATTACAGTAAAAGAATTGATGGTTGACATCGTTTTCTTACATAATCATGGATTCTTATCTTCAAAAAGTATTTTCTACTGTCTTGTGTATTATTTATTATGGAAGATGACTGGGAAATAGAAAGGAAATGTGTCTTACCTATAATTTCAAGAATTTCGTAGAAGGCCGTGAACGCGAAGAAAGAATTGAAACAAAGAAAGATTTGTTGACTGAATGTTTGATAATTGCCTATTTATTACGCTTATATTAGTTATTTATTATATAACTTTTTCGAATGTTGCTAATTTTTATTTGGAGTAATTGTTTTATTATTTGAAATTTGAGAGGTTGATTTTGTTTATGTTTTGGTTAGTTTATTGAGAGCTTTTCTTTCTATGCCAAGAATCTAATTTTTTTACCTATAGCTAGGAACTTGCGAAAATTGGTCGTAAAAGGGCGATGGGATGTATCAAGAAATAAAATTATGACATGATATGTTTCTACAGCTATCGATTCAGCAAAAGTTAGGCAAATTGTTTTTGAATTGTTAATTTATGCAAAAATATTTCAATACACTTTTCACATGTTTGCTTACTGGCTCGGATATTTCTCCTGGAAGCCATTTGATTTATTTTGAACAACTCATCAGTTGTTTTGTATTTTCATACATTTCTTGAAATCGGCGGAGTCAAGCTCTTTTATGCGGAAATGGCGTTATTGTGGTTAACCAAACAAATTGCAAGAATAAATCGTAGCAAATCCTTGTTAATGTTCTAGTTAAATATATTTGATGTGCATCATCTTAAACATTTACTCTGAAGTAAGATAATTTTTTTACAAAAACTTCCCCGGAAAAACTATATGCATGAAACTATGAAATACAAATTACATAGAAACACAATTAAAATTTAACATACGGACATTTGGTTTTATTTATCGAATCTAAACTTTTTGTCTTGACAGCTCATATACTATCGGTAGAATTGATCTTTTAATTCGACTGAAGGTCACTAGCTTGAACCAGTAGCGGTATATTGAATCTAAACCTCCTTATTATTGATTGATCACTGGTAATTAAGATTGCAATCATTTCAAATTTTTAACAGCGTTCATATGCTGCTATGTCTGTCTCAATTGTGCATGAGCACCATTGACTCTGGATGTGTCTATACTATATGCGATAATGTATATTATTTGGTAGTTTGAGCACTCTAGTATGATACAGATCTTTTTTTTATGTGATAGTTTTATTTCACAACCTTGACTGACTCATCTTGACCTCTCTATATACTGAAGACAGTCCCTTGTTTACTCACTGTATGTATGTATGTATTTCAACCAAATATCAATTTAGAAAATATGTACATGGTTGCAGTCATCCGTATAAGCACAAGTGCTTGTTAAATTGGATGACATACTACAAGATTTTAATTTAGTAAACATCTAGTAAACACTGAGTAGTAATGATGAAGGTTAATGGCCAGAAACAAGTACTTGTCTGATGCTAAACGCAGTCATATAAATACTTTTCACCCGTAATCTATATTCATAAAAATATGTCTTTGGTCCTTATCTATACTTATAATACCTGCTGTATACGCTATAAGCTAATACATTTGCAAAACAAATCCGATTGATATAATTTCGTATTTCATTTGTTAGGTCTAATAAGATATTTTATATTTTACAATAGCTATTATATTTCGAGTAATTTTCAATATTTATGATAATGTGACAGTAATCCAATGGCTATTTCTAATAGAAATATTTGCAATCAAATTAATGGAAACACACGATAATTTATTAAATTTGAAATATTTAATTATATAATAAAACATATTTCCAATTTATTAAAATATCATTGACATGTTTATTCACTGATTAGATATAATGCAACTATTGTTATTAATTGTATAATAACTTATCAACTTCTCGTTATACGGACAATTATCTGTCAGCCATTTCAATGTTAAGATATCACAGTGATGTTTCGATTTCCTCATCTTACATGTTTACATAATTACGAGGCACAACCCGTTGTTCTTTTGTTCATTTATTTAACATTTGTGTCGCTGAGGCACCAGTACAAAACAAGACAGTTGGTCATTGGTCATGTTCAATACGCTGTGACTTGCTAATTTATGGTATTCTTGCCATAATATACGTACATCTGGTCTAACATTACCAAAATGTTGAAATCGTAATGACACAGTTATTATTTTATAACACGGTAAGACGTATACATCTGTAGTTTACTATGATGAGACAAAATAAAACAAAAATTATTCTCATCTTTGGAATACTTGGATGTTTGCTTTTTTGGAGTGGAATAATACAAAATGCGACAAGCATCACAATTCTGCAAACAGAAAAAGGAAAAATATCAGTTAGGTATATAGATCTATTACCATAGTTTACTTTTACGTTTAAATTTAAATAATCTACTTTTAAAAACATTTCATAGGAAATTCTTCAATAATAATATTGTTTATGTAGTTACAAGTGGTGAGACTTTTTTATCTTTAGAAAAGAGTTTGTGAATAAGCTATTGATGGCTAGCGGGTTGCCATTTTGACTTTATTAAAATTCATGTTTGGACAGCTGGGGGGATGTTTCATAAGCGGTTTGCTTCAGCCGCAGAATGTTTATCAGGCATAATCAATCTGTAATCAACGCGTCTGTTAGACTGAGAACTTTATATTCAATAAACATATGCTAGAAAATGTTACCGTTTAAGATTTGAATACGAATTTTATTTCGTTGCCTTACCTGTTCTATATAACATTCATATTTTTGATTACATCTGTAAAGCAGTTTAATGCGCGATAATTTATACTACTTTCGGCTGAAGCGTATCATTAAGTATATAATATATAACCTGAAAATGCATTGTTTGGACAACAAGCTAATGGGGAAGCTTAGATTTAGTTGTTTTTGGTTTTACTTAGGCTTTTTCAATACAATGATATTGTCCATATAAAATTCCTTCATAAATTCAAAATAAGTTCTGAAGAGATGTCATAAAAATCTATTTACTTGGAAATAGAAACTGAGACCTTAGTTCATTGCAAATCTAATCGTTTTGTTCGACAAAATTAGCAATATTCTTCGAAAAGAATTTCAGAACCTTCCCAAGAAAATTTCAGAAATTTCCAAGTCAATTTCAGAAATTTCCAATATAATTTCAGGCAGTTGCAAATGAATTTCGAACTGATACTTAATTACATAACCCTGCCGATTTCATGTCAGTCATGAAGTTAATTATAGCTATGCTCGAATAAGGACAGAGGAAGTATAGTGAAATTAGCGGAAACCGGAGGATGGCGGAATTGTCGGAGAGTGACGATGATTTTGTAAATTATGTAATGGATGCTATAAATGGGAAAATATCAACTGCCTCGCGAATCGCAGTCAACACCTGCAATCCTCTGACATCCGCAGATTTCACTGCAATGCTCCCTTTAACCGTATTCGGGGGGATATTTGTCATGAATTTATGTTTGACAGATGCGCATGAAATCGAAAGTTGCATGTAAAGTTATTATCTGTCTGAAATTGGTTTGGAACTGCCTGAAATTGGTTTGCAAATATCAGAAATTGAATTAAAACTGTTTGAAATTACTTTTAAAAGGCGTGGTACTGGAAGAAACAAGTCTTCCTATCAACTAAACATGAATTTGAACCGCTAATATGTACTGAATCTGAACCTCCCTCTTGTTCAGCTAGCAAAACGCTTGCAATAGTTAAGATTCACTGTACTGTTGATTGGGTATCATAAGATCTAACTATACTCAACCATCTCATAAAGCTAGTTGGATTATACTGATCATATAAGATGCTGAAGTGCTTACGGTTTCATTAGCTCAGATGGAAAAGCCTTCATATTATATCATATCTGATCGACTGTGGTTCAGTTTCCGGAATGTCAATTCAGCTTAAATTTATCCAAAGCATCATATAAGTACCACCTAAGGCTGAATGATAGAATAGTCAAGAGGGAGTTACATGGTGAGTATCTGCGGCGCATCGTCGAGCATTCAAAAATCGATGCCTAAAGCCTGGTTCCCATATAGCAAATTTGCCTGCGTCGTTGCCTGCGACATTTGCCTGGGTTACAGCCGTAGACATTTAATGATTTTTTTTCTATTGTTTCGACCGGATATCATTTGTCTTGCCTGACTGATTTTAAAGTTGGAGTGTGTTCAACTTTGAAATGACGCAGGCAAGAATAGCAAATTTAAGGAAATTAGCAAATAACAGGCAAATTTGATATATGGGGACCAAGCTTAATTGATTCGACAATTTTAGCATTCGACGCCTATCTTCTATGAAATCTTGAAATTGATTTGCAGTGTCACGGATTAATGCGGAGATTAATACGCAGATTAATACGGAGAATTTAGCTTCATTACTCTAAACGAAACGAGCAACGACTCTGAAAACTGATATGCGATACGGCTGGATTTGGTAGGTCGATACCGAATCAATTAAATTAATACATTTATGGAAGCAGAACCTATATTAGATGAATCTCCATATCTACCATTTTCTTATGAACTCCGTTAAATAAACGATATGTATTTGAATAAGTGAGATACAAATTGAGAAATGGGAATTATTCATGTCTTGATAACTTATGTACAGTGTTTGTTTGTTTGTGTGTGTGTGTGTGTGTGTGTGTGTGTTTGTGTGCGTGTGTACAAATGAAATGATCAATATAATTAATGTTTTTATATAATACATTTTTTATTTTACTCAGAGAGAAGGACGGCACATCCTTTGCTATAATGTGAGCGTCTACTCTATTTCTATACGTTTATTGTTTATTACTTAGGCCCTACTAGAATTACTTGCTTGATAATTTTTCTTTATCAGCTTGATGTGGTCTACATAAAAGTGATTCCTTTTTTCTTTGTAGTGATCTGTCGAATGTTATTCATATTGCCATGGTTTCATGTGGTACATACAGCTCAAATATGGTCAATTCCATCAAATCAATCCTCTTAACAGCAGATTCATCAATTCATTTCCATATATTTACAGATGAAAAACAATATAAATTGATAGTTAGCGAAATGTTGTCACAATTCTCATTCACGTCATCACTAAAAACTAGAGCCACTTTTCACGATATAGCACTACCAAATATAATCAAAGAAAAGAATGTTTGGCTAAAGATGTTTAAACCATGTGCAGCTCTACGCTTATTTTTAACAGTAAGTTGACAAAGTTTTTATGGACGCAATGTCAGACATTCCTCATATCACAAAGTTTTCATACTCATACAATAAGTTTGCATTCAAAATCACAATGTCTACATCATACAGATAGGTTACTACTCTTAAGTCGTTATCGCTTGATCATTGATCATTTATAAGTTACAAATATGTATTCAAAACAGGAAAAGAAGGATTCATATTGTGGTTCGATTATATTGAGAGAAAATGTTTAATTATTACAGAGTCAGAGTATTTCTGCGTGGAATTTTCGACTGACTGTTGTACTACTCATGAAAATTATTCGAACATCATCCAAAATGAGACTGAAGCTGACAAAGAATGCATTCCAGTAAAATTCGTATAAACGTGTTTCCAATAATATAAAATGATCTGTTAGTAACATGTAAACGATTTTCGCATAAAATTTGGATGACAAAAGCAGAAGCAATTAACCTTTTACACTGACGCAGCTACTTTCATTTATTTAATAGGCAGGGTGATATCCTATTTGCTTAATTGATGAAATATTAGTGTTTGTTATTCATTTTCACCAATCAACCAGTGACTTGTATCCATTTCTCGCACGTTAAGAACGCGATAGGTCCAATCTCATACCACGTACAATGTTTCTCGCGTGCCAAAAGCTATAATGTAAGTTCGCAGCCTCTTGCTTGTTCTTTTAATGATTCGGCACGACTTAAGCTATATATAACCCATACATGTAAACCGTTGTTGAATAAGATTAATTAAATCTAGCGTAACATGGAAACAGGCTGAACTTTATTTGATTGAAGATAATTAGATGACTG
Organism: Haliclystus octoradiatus; assembly: GCA_916610825.1. NCBI lineage: Eukaryota > Metazoa > Cnidaria > Staurozoa > Stauromedusae > Haliclystidae > Haliclystus > Haliclystus octoradiatus. Next base: position 3,697,300 of record OU744447.1, read on the forward strand.
ATTTCATTTATTACTGATTATAGCGAATAGCTCTATGAGAGGATTCATAGGATTATTTTATTCTCATACGATGTCTCTTCGCAGACATGAGTTATCATCCATAAATTATTTTGTTCTTCAACAGGAGTCACTTCATGAGATAGACACAATCATATATCTAGATAGAGATGTTCTTCTCTTGAAACCGATAGGAGAGCTTTATAAAGAAATAAAGAAATTTACCTCTCATCAAATAATTGCTGCAAGTCAGGAAAATGAAATTAAAGAGCGGTCGTCCTATTATCATTATTCAGCACATCCACATTACGGTGAAAGTGGAATAAATTCTGGTGTTTTGATTATGAATTTAACAAGAATGAGAAAGGCTAATTTTATTCAGACAATACAGCGAATATATAGCCGTTATAGCAAGACTATTCGATATGGTGATCAAGATTTACTTAACATATATTTTCATTCTCATCCAGGTACGTGTAAAGATTTCATATTTTATACCCGATGATTGACCATTTATTGTGGTTAGTAATAGGTAATTGCCTTACGAAAGACACTCATAAAATGTAATTTTCTATTTGTAGAAGAGTGTTGTCTCTAATCTCTAAGTGTACAGTCACTTGAGATCAATTTTAACAGATTTCACGACAAATAATTAATAATGTGTAAAAATGATTAGAGGTATTGGGTACTTGGAAAGTACTGGGCCATTAAATTATCTCTGAACCATTCTATCGACCATCAGAAGATGGTACTCATTTGATAATTTGAGATAAAGACAAGACTGAGTTGACGGTCGGATGATTTTAAAGACGGCTGCTAAGATGTTCAAATATGCATTGGGTTAACGTGCTTGAACACAATCAATCTACGAAAACCTGGAAGGATACAGGATAATTGGATAATTGTAATGCATGTTTTACATTTGATTGCTCCAATTTCAAATTTCTTTTATGTGCCGGATTTTGATGAAATTTAAGTCACTTACAAAATATCAATATCATCATAATGAAAAGTGAGAAGGACATGGAAATTTGAGCTTTATCCTAGTTGAAATGAAATACATTTTTCTCCTCGTAAAGGAAAATCAACGGTCACATACAAAAGAAAGAATTTTAAATTCAAGATAGATTCAAACCATATTTTGGAGCTGTCTAGAGTATGTTCCTATACCTCATTTAATCAAACAAACTATTCGACCAAGTTGATTTAATCGAGTAATTGTAAATATTATTAGCGTTCAAAATTAACGTATAAAGAATGATCTGTAGTAAAATCTTGCAAGTGATTTGATTTCAATGAGAGTTACCTTGACATAAAAGGGTACCAGGTGGCACAAATTGAGTAATCAAAAATGGGAACATCGAGCGTTTATGAAAAGTAAATATTAACCCTATTTAGAGAGCTCGATATGTGTTGTAATTCCGAATGTTTTTCTTTGATATTTCAGATACGATCTACGTGCTCGAGTGCTCCTTCAATTATCGGTCAGATCACTTTTTTGAAGAAACCAATACATGTAAACATTCAAATAAAAATGGTATTTCTATTATTCATGGTACTCGTGAAATTTATAGAAGAATTCCACAACATGTATTTAGCTGTGTAAGTACATCTATAGCACATTCAAGTTTCTTAAAGATTGGGGAATTAAGTTTTAAAAGCAATACTGAGAAATATTTCAAGCTTGGAGGATACTTAAATCCTGGTTCGTTTCAATATAAAATTGCTAAACTTATTATGGATAGCATATGAGTGTGTCAGTATGATAATAGTAGAATCTCTCAGACAATTAAACATTGTGATCTTTTATATTCATTTATAAAACAAATTTAGAGTAGAAGTCCGAAATACAATTAGTTTATAACTATATGGGAGCATTTTTGTATTTACGTCCTTAACTTTGTGATTTTTCCTACTTTCCACTCGTCACGTTCGCATACCCCAGCTTGGGCGGGACTGTAAGATAAACTATTTATAAGACTACAAGTTTACAGTTATTGAATAATATTTATTACGGAATATGTTCTACTAAGCAATACAGGCAGTATATAATTTCCAATTGATAAATTGCGTTATGGTCATAACATAATAGATATTCCTAGGTAGCCATTCCAACCCTCCTCCAACATCAATTACCATAGCATTCTGTTTATTCTTCCCCTCCAAAAAAAAAATTTTACTGTTGATCTTGAATCCCCAATACATGGTATTTGTTTTTTTTACTTTTTATCATAAAACAAATCAAGATTTCAGACTATAAAAAAGTTTTTGTCAAGTTCAGATAATGATGGTATAATTGCATTGGCCTAGATTACTGCAGTAATTTACTATCTATGAACAGAGCTTTGACTGAAAACATGATACTTTTTTTTGAGGGAATTATCTCCTTAAAAAATTTACACATTTCTTTTTGGCTGCCTATATTTTTATTAACGTTTGTAATTGGACTGAAATTTCCGAAAATATGTATTGAACAGCTTCCTTGTCTCTTTGTAAAATTTGTGACAACTTTTATCGTTTGCACTTACAAATTCTTGTAGTAATAGTTCTTTTTGCTTTTTAATTCTCTTGCTTTGTCCTCTAAATTGAATTTTTTACCATTTTGTTTAATGCAAATCCTTTTTAAAGGAGCAAGCTCATCACTAATTGTGTAGAACACTGCTAACCATGCATAAAAACAGTCATCAATGTTTATAAAATGATGTAAAAAGAATAGAATTATAGTTACATGTTAACGTATAGCGATGACTTTGTAAAGGACTCTTCGCAGTTGCAGGGAGAATAAAGAAATTGAATTGAAGATCAGCAATGCGAATCAATGTTATACCTGCTTTACAATTCGATGTTACGTTTCTTAATGCCAAATCGAAAAACATTGAAATAATAAATATTAACCTTGTTGATGAGTTTATCAATTGATAAATTTAAAGTCAGCAATTAGTGAAATAAATTCTTTAGTGATGCAGGAATTTGTATCATGTACATTATGATAATAAAATCAACCAAAATGACTGATCAGCGAATTTTAATATCAAGTCTATAACTTGAGCTGATAAAGAGTTCATTGTTACTTTTAGGAAGTTCTATTTAAATACATTTGTTCAATAACAAATCAATATAAAAATCACTTATAGGGTCAAAGGAAAATTTATCGCTAAAATAAACCAGTACACCTTGTTTTTCTATGAATTGAGAGTTGTTATCTCTTGTAATGGGTGACAATAGCCATCAAGTGACAGAAGCCCGTCACTGACGCTATATGAGTACTATGTTTCTAATAGACAGAGGACATCACGATATAGTTGGTGCACCTAGTCCTGAATGTCAGAGAAATGACAGAGCACTTTTCCTTAACCAGAATAAGGGTGACAAATTCTCAAACCGTTTGCATCTGTGTACTGCTTCAGTCCATTCACATTCTATACGCTAGGTCCTGGATTCAGTTCAATGTCACATATTAAAGGCATAAAATAGACAAAAGCCATATACATTCCAAATAAATGCGAATAATAGTGATTTTTTATAGTTTTAATTGGCAAGGGCTGCATGAGTACTATTGGTTTAATCATTTGCTAAATTCATGAAGGCTATATCGAGAATAATTCATTGCCGCGCGGAGATATGGGAATTTAATTTCGAGTTTTCAAGTTGACGTCTCACGAGCCAAATAGACAGCTCTGCGAGAAAAATATATTCATATCTCCAAGCGCCCATTAATTAATCTATTTGTTGTGTAAAATAATACAACAAGGATTACGCTGAGTTTCTTTGGCAAATATTAAAGGCCACTAAAATCATCAACACGTGCAGTTTCAATTCTAACTACTTCAGAGATTTCTCAAACATGAAATAAAATAGCCTTTAATTCGAGTCTCTTTGCATTAGCAATTCCAAGAATGAAGCCTTATAGCGAATCTAAATATAGCGAATAAAGATCAGTTGAGTCATCTAAACTTATTTCTCTGTCGATAGCTTCAACCCTTTTTATGGACAAACTTTTCCGCCATTCAATATGATATTTTTACAGTGAAAATATAACTTTTTCGAATACGAATTTGTTGAAAGAACCTTGTACACAGCAAAAACGTGAATCTTGATTCAAGAATATTTTTTCTTAAAACAAGAATTATTTTGCTTGTTTCAAGAAAAAAGGTGTTGTCCATATACCAAGAACTAGATTCTTGCTTAGAATTGATTTTCTTGAAATGAGAATCAGATTTTCTTGAAACGAGAATGTTTTTGCAAAATATTTCTTGAAATAAGAATTAACTTTCTTGTATCAAGAACTGTTATGATGAGCACTACACTGCAGTTCTTGAAATAATAGTGAAATTCTTGAAATGAGAATATGGTTTCTTGAAATGAGAATTTATTTTCTTGAAATGGGAATTTACTGTCTTGAAATGAGGATCTGGATTCTTGAAATGAGAATTTATTTTCTTGAAATGGGAATTTGCTTTCTTGAAATGAGAATCTGGATTCTTGAAATGAGAATTTTTCTTTCTTGAAATGAGAATATGGTTTCTTGAAGTGGGAATTTACTTTCTTGAAATGAGAATCTGGATTCTTGAAATGAGAATTTAGTTTCTTGAAATGGGAATATTTGATATATTTGCATTCTCAAAACAAGAACGTCCGAAGACTGGTTTTCTTGAAACAAGAAATATGTTGAAATATGATGAACGTTAAAATATATGATTAATTGACGGTTGGAATAGAGACTAAATAGAAACCACAATGAGGAAAATGAATAGGTTTAAATGATTTAATCAAACAAGAAGAAACAATAACGATAAGATGAGATAACAATATAACAAACGATATTCTATTAAAATAATATTAGGCTTCAGTATACTCTTGAAATTCTGATAGCAAACTTTGATGGACATTAAAAATATTTGCTGGGACATTTTTGTCTTCAAAAATAATGTTCTGTAGCATCACTAATGCTAGTTCCAATTGTTTAGGAAAGTCTATATCAAGAATATAATACAAGGCTAAATATGCCACCACGAATTGGGTTAAATTCGATTTTTGTTGTGAGCACATCAATTGTTCCTTCATCAGATGAACTTTGTGATCATCAATCAATATTACAGGATACTTCAATTTTCTTTTCCCATTCCATGTTTCAGGATCTTCTGTTACCTAGGTAATAACAAATGTAAAAGATGCATTTAGGATTAATCAAAAACATTCTCTTGATTATCATCTGCCATATATTTTCAAAGGTCTATTTTTGTAAACCATTTGATTAATCTTCTTAAGAGGGCAACTATAAAGTACATGCTCAGTTGAGGGGAAATTGGGTCATACGAAAAGCATACGACTGCGGGCATGGGGTAGGGGCATGTCAATCATCAAAGTACATACACATTTCGACTATCTCGGTAGCACTTTTCGAAAGATTATGAAAGATGATGGGGATGTCAAATATTGCAACACTTTATGAGTAGGCACTTTATGGATGACCCTTACAGAAATTATTTCCTGCATATTGTTATTGAAGGATATATAAATTAAATGTACAAGAAGAACTCAATTTCTGCAGCATAGACCTTTTATCAAAACCTTGACCTTTTGTAACTGGTATATTACTATCAAATGATAACCGGAACTATTCCTATGCCTTTTTGTCAATATTCAGTACCGCATGTTGAAATACAAACATGTAAATTATATTTGAACTAAGTTTCAAAAATCTGCTTGAACCTGATACCTTTAAAGGCTTTTAGATACAATAAAATATAAAAAAAGTGATTGCAACAGGCCATAGGTGCTAGTCAGAGAAAAACGTTTACAATCAAGCGCAGTTTCAACAGTTTCAAAGTTGAATAATTTTTCATACTTTTTTTATCATTCTTTACACTTGTTGTAGATTTTTAGGCATAGGTTTGGCTCCAAGATAGATACTGATCGACTTTAGATCATTTCTAGACACGTGATGTACCAGTTGAAAAGGACACCGTTTGGATAAAAGCTTTGATTGATAATTATGCAAACTTTTGCATTCAAATTCAAATTTATTAATTAACCAATAGAAAAAACAACAAATCCAAATTAAAAAAGCGATTTCAAAAATATGGAAATACTTTGAATGCTGGATATGTTGGCCTTTTGACGAAGGCAGCCTGATACACACATTCAATTATAATGATTTTCAAAAACAAGCAACAATAAATGAAAACCGTACTGGGTGGTCAATAATGGTTCAAAATAATTAAAAAGTTAATCAAAATACAAATGTTTACCAGAGCATATTTTGTGGATATAAGAACGAAGAATCAACTATTGTGAAAACATAATTGTACCCCTGACTGCTGTTTGTGTCTTTGAGCATAACTTTTTAATATCTGAATTGTGTGTAATATCACTTCATGTAATACTCGTGAATCGTTTCCACCCAATTGTTACCTTGAATTTCAAATAAACAGAACGGAGCGAAAAAAATATTTTCAGCATAGGAGCTTTTTAATTGCTTTTTAAAATTTGAAACATTGCAATTGTGGAACGATTACCTAAGGTAAGGAATCATTAATTACTAGCAAAACGTAGGACAGGATAGGATGAACGAAAGTAATTTATTTGCTTGTTTTTATGAATGGGAGTAAAGACAAAATAATAGAGAGTTAATGTATTTTAATCTCTATAAAGAAAACATTTATGTTAATAAAGCTACCATGTGTATAGTTTCAGAATGGCATTGTTGTAAATGATATTCCAGTATAAATAGTTTTTTCACAAGTTTTTTTTTAAATAGTTTAAATGCTTGCATTCCACAACAAATGCTAACGCTACAATGAATGATTTAGCATTCGTTGTGAAATGCAAAGACTCTTTTTGGATAAATACAGTTTGAAAAAGGAATCTTCAAATCAAACTGTATATTTGTGCAGTGACACATTCAAAACAGCACTAATACATCGTTTCCTAAATAGATGATAATATAGTATTCAAAATTATAAATTATATCACACAGTTGACACTGATACTTTTACCCAAAGGCGTGATCGTCTTTACTTGTTAACAAAAACAATGATAGGGTGATTGTTGGTGTTTTATCAACCCCCAGAATAGTAGTTCGTAAGTAAAACAAATGCAATTAACATTCTGGCTTAAAATGGCTTTTGATAAAGCAAATATATTACTTACTTTTAATTGATGAACAACTTCTATTGCATTGTTTTGCTTTTTTGAGCCTTTCTTTGAAAAAATAGCAGTGATATTTTCCAGAATGTGGATTAATTTTGCATCTATGAAAGAACAATGAACTATTTATCAGACAATGTAAGACATTATGTTTTGTAATAAGATTGGCAACTACATATGAGATTATTATACCTAAAAGTAGTGTTTAAGAGATGTGATGAAGAATTCCTGAAATAATGTGATCTAGTCAAACTGATTGAGGAATGAGGTAAAAATTGTATGACAGCATGTGAAGATGTGAATCATTGAAAATGTCATTGTAGATTACCTTGAGTTCGTATTTGAGTAGATAGAAATTGAGTACATGGAAATTACAACATCATTGGCATGAATGTAAAATGCTATCATGAGGTTTAAATGCTGATGGATGTAATGTTTAAAGATGGAATTTCACTTGAATTATTTTGCTATTCACTGCTGTTGAACAGAAAATGGTGTTATGCATAGAAACTAGGACTTCCCCCACTACAAACACTACATGTGGAACTCAGACTAACAGTTTGTAAGTTTGGGTTAGACAAAGAGGGAATATTCACAACCAGACAAACAACTGATTGTTAACAGAAAATAAACGAAAAACATTATTCTCAGGCAAAAAATAATAGTAACAAAGTCTCCATATTTGTTTTTGGCTCTATTTTGAAGGTCAAATATTCCGTCCTATAGATAACATAACTTTGATAAAATGCATAATATAGCAATTTTATAATCTTAATATTTAGTATCAGTTTCAAAGAGTTTAGATTCACAAAAAAAAGAAACAAAGCCTAAAGTAAACCAGTAGTTGTCATAGAAAACAGTTAACCGTTTTTTAGGTTCTCAATTACTATTGATAGGTCAATATATAGTCAATTCAAGGTATGGACAGCATTTCTGGTTTTCTCCTGCATGGTCAATATGCAACAACAACAATTGAAATGCAGGAATCAAATAATCCATTTTTCCATGCATTATGTTCTGTTTGCTTCTCAACATGAAGTTGCAAAAACGACTTTGTTAATGTTGACACATGTCGAACCCATTAGGATCCATAATAATAATGAAATTAAACGAAAGAGTAATAACTCACTATCACATAGTTTTGGCCGAGATAGGGATCTTCTTGCCATCCCAAAGTAAACAATGTTGTCTATATTAGCCTCCAGGCGTAAGGCACATTCCTCCATATAGCAGCTACTATCCTCTCCACCAAGAATTCTTCTTACTTCCTCAACAATCTGCAGACAACAAAGAATTGCAAAGGCTTTTTAATGCAATGACATAAGATTATCACTCTTGTTTCCTGCAAGATTAGAAATGTTCAGATAAATCGTGGATGAGTTGGAATACAATTGTTGCTTTGTGACTTAAGTAAATATATGCATACATCATTTGCGAGAGAAGATTTGGGGCTATAAGATTCCTCTAAATGGTATAATTTATTATATGTAAATAAATTAAATGGTTTAATTGTACAGGTGTGTGCGTCAGATATTGTCATGTAAAAGCCATTTGGATTACACTGTTGAATTCCTTTTAGGCTCATTTGTGAATAGGAGGCAACCCTTGTTCTTAACATTTCTACAGTTCTACAATTGTATTCATTGAGACCACATTATTACATAATTTACGGGATATAATTATAATGAGCCTAAAAATTCACAGAAATGTTTTAAATACATAAACACACTACCAAATTAAATTTTAATTCTTAATTGTAAAAAATGTTGAGTTACTCAGCCATAAGCGTTTGTTCGTATATAGGGTTATTACTGCAAAAGTTAGATACCCCATGCTTGATTTGAATTTTAGTCCAAAGATGATATTTTGCATCCAAAATTCACCGAAATGTTCTTCAACAGATATCTAACTATATAATTAATTTTCAGTTCCTAATTGTAAAAAATGTTGAGTTACTCAGCCATAAGCGTTTGTACGTATACATGGTTATTACTGCAAAATTACACAAGTATAGATACTCCAGCCTTGGTATGATTTTTGGTCCAAAGATAATATTTTGCATCCAAAATTCCCAGAAATGTTTTAAATTCATAAACACACTACCAAATTAAATTTCATTTCCTAATTGTAAAAAATGTTGAGTTACTCAGCCATAAGCGTTTGTATGTATATAGGGTTATTACTGCAAAATTACACAAGTTAGATACTCCAGGCTTAGTATGATTTTTGGTCCAAAGATAATATTTTGCATCCAAAATTCCCAGAAATGTTTTAAATCTATAAACACACTACCAAATTAAATTTCAATTCCTAATTGTAAAAAATGTTGAGTTGCTCAGCCATAAGCGTTTGTACGTATATAGGGTTATTACTGCAAAATTACACAAGTTAGATACTCCAGGCTTAGTATGATTTTTGGTCCAAAGATAATATTTTGCATCCAAAATTCACAGAAATGTTTTAAATCTATAAACACACTACCAAATTAAATTTCAATTCCTAATTGTAAAAAATGTTGAGTTACTCAGCCATAAGCGTTTGTACGTGTATAGGGTTATTTCTGCAAAAGTTAGATACCCCATGCTTGGTTTGATTTTTAGTCCAACGATGATATTTTGCATCCAAAATTCACAGAAAGGTTTTAAATCCATAAACACACTACCAAATTAAATTTCAATTCCTAATTGTAAAAAATGTTGAGTTACTCAGCCATAAGCGTTTGTACGTATATAGGGTTATTACTGCAAAATTACACAAGTTAGATACTCCAGGCTTAGTATGATTTTTAGTCCAAAGATGATATTTTGCATCCAAAATTCACAGAAATGTTCTTCAACAGATATCTAACTATATAATTAATTTTCAGTTCCTAATTGTAAAAAATGTTGAGTTACTCAGCCATAAGCGTTTGTACGTATATAGGATTATTACTGCAAAATTACACAAGTTAGATACTCCAGCCTCGGTATGATTTTTGGTCCAAAGATAATATTTTGCATCAAAAATTCACAGAAATGTTTTAAATACATAAACACACTACCAAATTAAATTTCAATTCCTAATTGTAAAAAATGTTGAGTTACTCAGCCATAAGCGTTTGTACGTATATGGGGTTATTACTGCAAAAGTTAGATACCCCATGCTTGGTTTGATTTTTAGTCCAAAGATGATATTTTGCATCCAAAATTCACAGAAATGTTATTCAACAGATATCTAACTATTTAATTAATTTTCAGTTCCTAATCGTAAAAAATGTTAAGTTACTCAGCCATAAGTGTTTGTACGTATATAGGGTTATTACTGCAAAATTACACAAGTTAGATACTCCAGCCTTAGTATGATTTTTGGTCCAAAGATAATATTTTGCATCCAAAATTCACAGAAATGTTCTTCAACAGATATCTAACTATATAATTAATTTTCAGTTCCTAATTGTAAAAAATGTTGAGTTACTCAGCCATAAGCGTTTGTACGTATATAGGGTTATTACTGCAAAATTACACAAGTTAGATACTCCAGGCTTAGTATGATTTTTGGTCCAAAGATAATATTTTGCATCCAAAATTCACAGAAATGTTCTTCAACAGATATCTAACTATATAATTAATTTTCAGTTCCTAATTGTAAAAAATGTTGAGTTACTCAGCCATAAGCGTTTGTATGTGTATAGGGTTATTTCTGCAAAAGTTAGATACCCCATGCTTGGTTTGATTTTTAGTCCAAAGATGATATTTTGCATCCAAAATTCACAGAAATGTTTTAAATCCATAAACACACTACCAAATTAAATTTCAATTCCTAATTGTAAAAAATGTTGAGTTACTCAGCCATAAGCGTTTGTACGTATATAGGGTTATTACTGCAAAATTACACAAGTTAGATACTCCAGGCTTAGTATGATTTTTAGTCCAAAGATGATATTTTGCATCCAAAATTCACAGAAATGTTCTTCAACAGATATCCAACTATATAATTAATTTTCAGTTCCTAATTGTAAAAAATGTTGAGTTACCCAGCCATAAGCGTTTGTACGTATATAGGGTTATTACTGCAAAATTACACAAGTTAGATACTCCAGCCTCGGTATGATTTTTGGTCCAAAGATAATATTTTGCATCAAAAATTCACAGAAATGTTTTAAATACATAAACACACTACCAAATTAAATTTTAATTCTTAATTGTAAAAAATGTTGAGTTACTCAGCCATAAGCGTTTGTTCGTATATAGGGTTATTACTGCAAAAGTTAGATACCCCATGCTTGATTTGAATTTTAGTCCAAAGATGATATTTTGCATCCAAAATTCACCGAAATGTTCTTCAACAGATATCTAACTATATAATTAATTTTCAGTTCCTAATTGTAAAAAATGTTGAGTTACTCAGCCATAAGCGTTTGTACGTATACATGGTTATTACTGCAAAATTACACAAGTATAGATACTCCAGCCTTAGTATGATTTTTGGTCCAAAGATAATATTTTGCATCCAAAATTCCCAGAAATGTTTTACATTCATAAACACACTACCAAATTAAATTTCAATTCCTAATTGTAAAAAATGTTGAGTTACTCAGCCATAAGCGTTTGTATGTATATAGGGTTATTACTGCAAAATTACACAAGTTAGATACTCCAGGCTTAGTATGATTTTTGGTCCAAAGATAATATTTTGCATCCAAAATTCCCAGAAATGTTTTAAATCTATAAACACACTACCAAATTAAATTTCAATTCCTAATTGTAAAAAATGTTGAGTTACTCAGCCATAAGCGTTTGTACGTATATAGGGTTATTACTGCAAAATTACACAAGTTAGATACTCCAGGCTTAGTATGATTTTTGGTCCAAAGATAATATTTTGCATCCAAAATTCCCAGAAATGTTTTAAATCTATAAACACACTACCAAATTAAATTTCAATTCCTAATTGTAAAAAATGTTGAGTTACTCAGCCATAAGCGTTTGTACGTGTATAGGGTTATTTCTGCAAAAGTTAGATACACCATGCTTGGTTTGATTTTTAGTCCAAAGATGATATTTTGCATCCAAAATTCACAGAAAGGTTTTAAATCCATAAACACACTACCAAATTAAATTTCAATTCCTAATTGTAAAAAATGTTGAGTTACTCAGCCATAAGCGTTTGTACGTATATAGGGTTATTACTGCAAAATTACACAAGTTAGATACTCCAGGCTTAGTATGATTTTTAGTCCAAAGATGATATTTTGCATCCAAAATTCACAGAAATGTTCTTCAACAGATATCTAACTATATAATTAATTTTCAGTTCCTAATTGTAAAAAATGTTGAGTTACTCAGCCATAAGCGTTTGTACGTATATAGGATTATTACTGCAAAATTACACAAGTTAGATACTCCAGGCTTAGTATGATTTTTGGTCCAAAGATAATATTTTGCATCAAAAATTCACAGAAATGTTTTAAATACATAAACACACTACCAAATTAAATTTCAATTCCTAATTGTAAAAAATGTTGCGTTACTCAGCCATAAGCGTTTGTACGTATATAGGGTTATTACTGCAAAATTACACAAGTTAGATACTCCAGGCTTAGTATGATTTTTAGTCCAAAGATGATATTTTGCATCCAAAATTCACAGAAATGTTTTAAATCCATAAACACACTACCAAATTAAATTTCAATTCCTAATTGCAAAAATGTTGAGTTACTCAGCCATAAGCGTTTGTTGGTATATAGGGTTATTACTGCAAAAGTTAGATACCCCATGCTTGGTTTGATTTTCAGTCCAAAGATAATATTTTGCATCCAAAATTCACAGAAATGTTTTAAATCTATAAACACACTACCAAATTAAATTTCAATTCCTAATTGTAAAAAATGTTGAGTTACTCAACCATAAGCGTTTGTACGTATATAGGGTTATTACTGCAAAATTACACAAGTTAGATACTCCAGGCTTAGTATGATTTTTGGTCCAAAGATAATATTTTGCATCCAAAATTCACAGAAATGTTTTAAATCTATAAACACACTACCAAATTGAATTTCAATTCCTAATTGTAAAAAATGTTGAGTTACTCAGCCATAAGCGTTTGTACGTATTAAGGGTTATTACTGCAAAAGTTAGATACCCCATGCTTGGTTTGATTTTTAGTCCAAAGATGATATTTTGCATCCAAAATTCACAGAAATGTTATTCAACAGATATCTAACTATTTAATTAATTTTCAGTTCCTAATTGTAAAAAATGTTAAGTTACTCAGCCATAAGTGTTTGTACGTATATAGGGTTATTACTGCAAAATTACACAAGTTAGATACTCCAGCCTTAGTATGATTTTTGGTCCAAAGATAATATTTTGCATCCAAAATTCACAGAAATGTTCTTCAACAGATATCTAACTATATAATTAATTTTCAGTTCCTAATTGTAAAAAATGTTGAGTTACTCAGCCATAAGCGTTTGTACGTATATATAGGGTTATTACTGCAAATTACACAAGTTATAGATACTCCAGGCTTAGTATGATTTTTGGTCCAAAGATAATATTTTGCATCCAAAATTCACAGAAATGTTTTAAATCTATAAACACACTACCAAATTAAATTTCAATTCCTAATTGTAAAAAATGTTGAGTTACTCAGCCATAAGCGTTTGTACGTATATAGGGTTATTACTGCAAAAGTTAGATACCCCATGCTTGGTTTGAATTTTAGTCCAAAGATGATATTTTGCATCCAAAATTCACAGAAATGTTCTTCAACAGATATCTAACTATATAATTAATTTTCAGTTCCTAATTGTAAAAAATGTTGAGTTACTCAGCCATAAGCGTTTGTACGTATATATGGTTATTACTGCAAAATTACACAAGTATAGATACTCCAGCCTTAGTATGATTTTTGGTCCAAAGATAATATTTTGCATCCAAAATTCCCAGAAATGTTTTAAATCTATAAACACACTACCAAATTAAATTTCAATTCCTAATTGTAAAAAATGTTGAGTTACTCAGCCATAAGCGTTTGTACGTATATAGGGTTATTACTGCAAAATTACACAAGTTAGATACTCCAGGCTTAGTATGATTTTTGGTCCAAAGATAATATTTTGCATCCAAAATTCACAGAAATGTTTTAAATCTATAAACACACTACCAAATTAAATTTCAATTCCTAATTGTAAAAAATGTTGAGTTACTCAGCCATAAGCGTTTGTACGTGTATAGGGTTATTTCTGCAAAAGTTAGATACCCCATGCTTGGTTTGATTTTTAGTCCAAAGATGATATTTTGCATCCAAAATTCACAGAAATGTTTTAAATCTATAAACACACTACCAAATTAAATTTCAATTCCTAATTGTAAAAAATGTTGAGTTACTCAGCCATAAGCGTTTGTACGTATATAGGGTTATTACTGCAAAATTACACAAGTTAGATACTCCAGGCTTAGTATGATTTTTAGTCCAAAGATGATATTTTGCATCCAAAATTCACAGAAATGTTCTTCAACAGATATCTAACTATATAATTAATTTTCAGTTCCTAATTGTAAAAAATGTTGAGTTACTCAACCATAAGCGTTTGTACGTATATAGGGTTATTACTGCAAAATTACACAAGTTAGATACTCCAGGCTTAGTATGATTTTTGGTCCAAAGATAATATTTTGCATCCAAAATTCACAGAAATGTTTTACATCTATAAACACACTACCAAATTGAATTTCAATTCCTAATTGTAAAAAATGTTGAGTTACTCAGCCATAAGCGTTTGTACGTATATAGGGTTATTACTGCAAAAGTTAGATACCCCATGCTTGGTTTGATTTTTAGTCCAAAGATGATATTTTGCATCCAAAATTCACAGAAATGTTCTTCAACAGATATCTAACTATATAATTAATTTTCAGTTCCTAATTGTAAAAAATGTTGAGTTACTCAGCCATAAGCGTTTGTACGTATATAAGGTTATTACTGCAAAATTACACAAGTATAGATGCTCCAGCCTTAGTATGATTTTTGGTCCAAAGATAATATTTTGCATCCAAAATTCACAGAAATGTTTTAAATCCATAAACACACTACCAAATTAAATTTCAATTCCTAATTGTAAAAAATGTTGAGTTACTCAGCCATAAGCGTTTGCACGTATCTAGGGTTATTACCGGTACTTTAAATTACACAAGTTAGATACTCCATGCTTGGTATGATTTTTGGTCCAAAGGTATGACTTTTGGTCTAAAGGTAAAATGCTGCATTCAAATTTCAAGAAAATGTTTTTCAACAACTAACTAGCTACAATGTTAAATTTCAATTCCTCAACCATTCTATAGCATTATCATTTAACCCAGCTTGACACAATTGGGAAAATTTTTCCTTCAAATCATTATCGCAGTGTGGCATCAATGAATATGTAATTTGATGCTTTCCTTTAATTTGTTTCTCTACTAATCATCATCTATTTGATTATTTATTCAGGAATTTTAAATTTATACAAAACCTCGTTTCAAAGGGCTTAATTACTACATTTTACAATATATACTATATTAAACTTTTCTTGTTCACACATTCTTGATTACTTCTTCGGAAATTTTGTTTCAAGAATCATCACGACAGTGTTTCTTGTTTCAAGAATGTCTTCTTTCAGAACCAAATAGGATTCTCAATTCAAGAATTGCTTTCTTGATTCAAGAATTCCATTCTTGATATGAGAATATGGATCTTGTTTCAAGAAACATGTTCTTATTTTAAGAAACAGTTTCTTGTTTTAAGAAAAATATATTCTTGCCTAGAATTTGTGTTTTTGCTGTGTACACCACTGATAATTAATGAGTTATTCTACTCACACTGTGGGAAAACTATAACTATTTTGATTAAATATTTTCACTGGAGTGTAAAGTAATGTATAAATATACATAGTGATATAATGAGTTACAACATCACCAGAAATAATCGTCTGCATTTCAAGCAATTAACAAGATTCAGATCAATTTAGCTCGGATGGATTTGTGGATCAAAGGAGTACCCTTGAAAATTAATTAACACATACGGTACGCTTTCTCCTAGATATAAGGTACCTCATGTACCTCCTTTCTACGGTAAACACGTACAGCATACACTTTAAAATCAAATCCAACGGTTGGCAGTTAAGACAAAAGAACAAAAAAACAAATAAGCTGATCTTTAAGATAAAGATAATTTTTGTGACCTCTCTAAACAACCGTAACAGACTTAACTTGACCTTCTTATCAAATCTTAATCAAGAACTGCGCTATCGGCTGTTAAATTAATTAACGAAACGGCATGAAGTGGGGGGGGGGGGGATGAACTGAATTAAAAAACTTTTTACTCAATTTATTCCCTAATGTATTAGGATTAAAGTGTTTTTGGCAGATATCACATTTCTATCAATGATTTATAGTAAATTCAAGTTTAGAAACCATATGT
Source organism: Haliclystus octoradiatus (assembly GCA_916610825.1). Classification (NCBI taxonomy): domain Eukaryota; kingdom Metazoa; phylum Cnidaria; class Staurozoa; order Stauromedusae; family Haliclystidae; genus Haliclystus; species Haliclystus octoradiatus. The sequence goes on from OU744447.1 coordinate 3,713,884, forward strand.
TGATGCACTTTGACCCAAATTGTGGGTGGTTGAAATTGTTCTTTGGCCTATACAGTGGAAATGAAGTCAAGCCAATCATTACAAAATACTTGTTTGTCTAGTTTCAAGTCTAATACGTAGCTATATAAAATCAGTTCATGCAGTTTCATAATGGATAACCAGAGGAAAAATACAAAACACTACAGTGCATTAAGGTGAGAAAATATGTGCTGACTTGGTTTGTATTCCTGAAATGCCCATAGATTAGTAATTACCTCTCGGAGTGGCCACTTAATGAATAAGTGTTTCTAAATACGTAGTATTCTGTAATATGATTAGTTGGTTTATGTCTTAAAAAGCTACAACATATTATTAAATAAATAATAACAAAAACAGTTGTCTTTAAGAAAGACATTATGAAATTTTAATTTAATCTTGGGATATTTTCATATGTAAAAACATTGAATTGAAATTGAATTTTAAGTCATGCACTCAAAATGCAAACAACCTTTCAAATAAAAAATAATCTTGATTCAGAACTTTGTTTTATTTTAGAGAAGATACCGAACACGCTTGCACGTACTTGTATTTATATTTACTAGAAGAGAAATGTTGAAAGACACGAGAGGCGTGCTAAAAGACACTATTGGGGTACGGAAATAACACTGTACTTGTGTCTTCCAGCATTCCTCGTCTAATAAATATGAATACAAACATGGAAAGATGGTGGTAACTATTTGATATAACATAAGAGTAAACATCACACAAATTCTTCAATGTTGATAGCATAAACAGTATCGGATATCTAACATCTACCACTATTTTTTCTTTACATGTTAACCTGACATACTTAACAATAGCAGCTTTTCTAGAAAAAAAATTCAGATAGCACAAAAACTATTGAACGAGAATATTTTAGATTAGCTGAGCAATTGTGAGATAATTGTGATCTAAATTTCCATAAAAAAGGCATATTTCAAACGTGAATGGGATAATTTCAGAGCTGTTATCCGAATCAATCAAAAGGTAATCCAGAAAACACTACGGCGTGTGCAAATTTTTGACCTCAAAGCAATTATGAGCCAATTTCGATCTACATTTTGATATCAGAGAGCACCAAATTTTGAGGATTGGGTGAGGAAGGGTGGCTGGCGCCATGCTGCCCTCTACTTGGTATTACATTAATTACAGTGTTATTCTTTCGTGAGCATTATTTTACAACAATAACTTAGATAGCCAGGAAATAAATTTTAAATAATACAAAAATAAATTATGGATGGGGGTCAGCTTGACAGGAATAACTTTTTTGGATAGCTTTCCAAGATGTTTTGAATGCAAAGAACACATTTAAATAACCTACCAGAAAAACTGCAGTGCTTCAATTATTTTTAATTTCTTTGCCTCAATAGGATAGGAAATATTGATTGGTTCAGCTATTTGTGCAAAATGTAAGGGTTAAATGGTGAATGCTAAAGGGACATTGAACATGTATAAATATTCAGCATATACCATGAACGTTTTGATGGCTCAAGTAGAACCTCTGAGCATATCGGTCGAATAGATTGCCTGATGATCACCTTCGCATGAAACTTTGAGTAGCAAATATGGTTGTCTTGGCTCTGACCCTTACATTTTATATATTATTAAAGCTCTGTTTATAACATTAATGCATCAATTAAGCCCTATGTTCAACCATTAAGACAACTTACACAAAATTATGTACACTCTTAAAACTAAAGGTGTAAAAGCGCACTTTTTGGGGGTGTAGATGCAAAAACGAAGGGGTGTGAATGCCATTCGCACGCTTTCTGTTGCATTTACCAGCTTTTTCTGAAAATTTTACCTTTAGATCATGCATTTTACACCGCTTTCACACTATTGACCTCGTTTGGAGATTAGGCGCGGCTTGCAAAATCGTTACAGAATTTTGAAAATGGCGAAGACGAAATGTGAACTTTTCAATATGTCAAACAAGTTATTATAATTTGAATCGTTTAAGACGTTGTTGTATATCCTATCTTACTACAATGGTTTTGAAAGTTCTGGTTTCATGTGCAGTGCTATTTATGGTTTATTGACATGGTTTATGTTGAAACGTATTTGCCTGAAACGGAAAGAATAAAGGAACACAAATTCCAACTAAGCTTCAAGCCTGGCCTAAACATTTCAACAGTTAATAGGCTACACACAGCGATTACAAGCTGATTTTGAAAATGAGAAATGCAATTTGTATGATATTACTTGCTGCATGACCCACTTGCAACAATTCTAGAGTGGCTACTAGTCTAACCTAATAAAGGACATCCCGGTCTACAGAGCAGGAAGCTATGTCTCTCGCTTTTACATTTTATTTGTATGGAATTTTAAAGGTAAGCAACTTTCTTTCAGACCTGGAGAGAAGCTTGTTAATCACATCATATACTAATTACTTGCTAACTGTTTCTATTTGTACACAGTTAGAATGCTCTGACTTGGCATCGTGCTAGCTAAAACAGAGATCAGATATATGGCTAATTGGATGCCGGACTACGACTGAGACTAGATTATGTAGGCTTTCAGACCAGAAAGTGATCGACAGAATTGAAAGGCAAGCATATATATATATATTTTACTTGAATTTGAATGATTGATTGGTATTTTACAATATTATATATTAATTCATCTCAATGTTTTGATTCCCAGACCCAATCAAAGAAAATTATATCATAACATCCATTGTAGTACACCATGTGCCACAAACTCATGGGGTATCGGTAAGTGTGAACTTTCTTACCCTATCATATGTAAATCAGAAATGGAATGCATTGAAGGATACCATGATGAAATTATGCTTGGCAGTTACTTCAATTTATTGATCAAATAACATAAGATTATATATACTCAATACTAGATTACTATAACTTATAAGTACTTGCTTCATAGACTTGATAAACTTCACTGTAATAGTAGGCTACTTGTAGACTCAATTATTCTCTCATATCATTCAAATGCCTATGGGACAGCTACAATATATTGGACGGCTTTAATAGCTATAGCTATACAGATCAGAATAATATTTATGAAATATTATAGTATTGTCATTTATAGATTTGAAACAAAGATGATGCAAAAGCCATTTGCCTCATCGTTGTTTCTATTGTATATTATGCTCTGTTTTAACAAACATTGAGCACTCCCACATACACTAGCCTGCGCGCAGACCCAAATCTTTTTTTTTATGATTAGTAGGGTCTGCGTAATATCGACAGAAAGCTTGCGCTGGGCGGAAGTTGGAGGGAGTGGCGGAACGTCATTACACTTTAACTCTTGCTGTTCAGCGTTGTTCAACTACAGACGGCGTCACCATCAGCATTTCTGAAAGTCCGAGTTTCGAAAATAACAAAACTTTTCACAATCAAAATTGATACTTATTATTTACGAAATAAAGTGAGTTGATTCATAAAGATGTTCAAATGATTAATACTAACTTAATACAACGTACTATTTCTGTTCAATATGAAGTGATCTAAGTTGTCCAATGTTTTTAATGCATTTGTTTTTGACAAAGAAACTCGAAAATTGACATCGGCATCGGTAATAAAACGATGTTGAAAATTACTCTTTCGTAAAGAAATAATTTTGTAATCCATTGCCATGGCGCAGCGAAAAAGATCCAGAGATTAAATCGTTCTATATCTAATAAAATGATTTGTTCTTTCGATATTACCCATGACAAGTTGGCTTTTACGACGAACACAAACACAATCCAAATGAATTTCAGTATCTTGAAATCAAGTCTTTGTTGGCCGATGCTGCATGTAAAATAGCATGTCCCGTCCTCTGTGAAAGGCAAATTAACAAGAAATCGTTTTTGTCAATACACTATGTTCATTTTACTACAAACATAATTATAAAAAGTCTGTGTTGAATAAAAAAAACTGAGGTCTCCCTCGTACAAAACTAAAAACGGAGACCAGCAAAATGATTTTATCGAAGAAGAACGACGTTTTACTTGAAAAGGAATGCGTCAAGAACTTATATTTACCAACCAATCATGTTCTGGTTCTAGTTTTGGAGAACTCGCTAGCGATTGGCTGATGAACAATAGACAAACAATAGATTTCTCACGTTTCTGCCACTCCCCCTAATCCAGTCCAGCGCAAGCTTTCTGTCGATATTACGCAGACGCTACTAATCATAAAAAAAATATTTGGGTCTGCGCGCAGGCTACACATACACATGTTTACCTCATATTACATTACAGTAATACAATTTATTATAATTTTTTGAGTTTTGTGAAACTTACTATATTGTATTGTTATTACTATCATTATCACATCTATATAGTCAATTATGGCTTTTTCATCAATATTCAAAATATTAGTAACATTGAAATTAAATCGACATGATATACAAAGGCATGATAATATATCTATGATAATAATCTGGATCTCCAAATATTATTCATGGCTGCTTAATTCATCTATACCACTGTAATGTATAATTCTTAACATCAATCAGCTGAGTTAGACCTATATTTTCATGTTGTATTTTTTCATTTACAGCTTGCGGTATCTCTTCATTGATCATATTTTTCCAATTTATCTGCATGAAAAACTACATAGCCACTAGCAAGCCAGATCAAATAAAATCATATTATACTATTACTTGGATACCAGGAACATGATTACCAATATCGTAAATTATCTGTAAGTACCTCTTAATATCCTCATATACGGTCAAACCTGATTTTAATCCTTGAATGACTAAAACAGTTTATTCTTCTGAGTCTAAACCAGTTTTTTCTTTCAAATGAACCCTAATGGATCTAATTGCTGGTTGTTATATACAGGTTTCACTTCATAAACACTTTAGCTGACTACTTTGTCAGCAGTGCTTAATTTTTCAAAATAGCAATGGCATTATAGAATATGGCCTTGGTTACTAATTATTTACCACTGAATTTTATCTTAATTACATTGTACATTATTAAAATTACATATAGAGTAGTAATAACACCTACAATGCTCCAACCTATTCATTTGCCATCTATGATATATGTATCAAATTTAGTTTAGAGATTGATATAAATACAGAATGTTTATGTTCCAAATTTCCAATCCTATATTTTACCATTTTATGTAAATTTCACTATTACAATTTCCAATTCCTAAATCCATGTGTAGTTGAAGTTTCATGCTTTTATGTCAACTATGTCTATAAGAGTGTGTTGACAGTGGCCAACATTTGCTACTAATTCTATCCATCTGTGTCATTAAAACTGAGTTGCTTGTGAATACACTTGTTTCACACGTTTGAAATTTTATTATAATTGTTTTTAATTTTCTTTTCATTTTTCATCTCCAGATTATTACATTTACTCAAACCACTGTACTGTACATCTACATGAGGAATCGTTTTTCTCTAAGTGGGATCTTATATTTATGCTCTGGTCTATAGTTCAATTTCCATTTAATTTATTCTACACTTTGGAATTCAATGCAATTGTAAAAGTTTTTAAAAGAAATCAATAACAATCACAGGAACATTCGCTGGCCAATTAATTGATCAGTAATGCAATTATTCAAAACTGATACAGTACTATAGCTGCTTACCTGAACAATAAAAATTATTACTGGTTGTAAAGAAAACTGCTAACTAAATTATGTAATTCTGTAATGAGATGTATATTGTATATATCATAACTTGTATGCTTACAATTTTCACTTGAACATATTATTATAATCGTAGTATACCATTTCTGCAAATTAAATGCTTCAATAAGAATATTGAATGTTATCATTATCTGCTGCCATTTGCAATACTATGTACCGCATCAGCTTAAATAATACTACTTGTATCATGATTTCAACTGCGAATACGAAAGCAATGCCAAACAAACATTTCCTGTAAAAGTACGGTCAATTTGAGAAATATTTAGGATTGCATTTTCAACTTCTAGGGTAGTGCATTTACACCCAGTAGGGGTGTACATTTACACCCCTAAGGTGTAAATGCAAAAATTAGGGGTAAATTTTTTGCATTTGCATTTACACCCCAAAAGCGTGAATTCACACCCCAAAAGTCATGCTTTTACACTTTAATTTTTAAGAGTGTAGTCATGGTCTTTAAAACTAAGCTCAGTACCTCGTATAGTGAATTAATTTTGTATCGGTGATAAGTTTCTGTTTTGGGGGCTAACATATTTGCTTCATTCACTTTCTTTCAATTCCAATATTCTTGTAATCATGTAAACAAAAAATGAAATAGAGTCAATAGAAATTGTGAATAGAGTCAGTCATTGACATGCAGACGCTGTTGTTTTCAATTTTTATTCCCGTGCTCAGTTCGCATGCAGCTGATCGCAATTGAATTGATTTTCGTATTGAACACTTTTTCAAACATCAGGGGCCCTTACGCGGTCCACATTAATTGCTCTTTGTAACTTTGTAATCCAGTCGGTCAATAAATTGGCAGAGATGCTCTTATGTTCGCTTTACCATATTCAAAGTGAGATTTAAATAGAGTAATAGATATAATTAATCATATATAAAACATCCTTAATTGATCTATATTGGCTTATTAGCTTATCAATATTTCAATAAGTGTATTTCTAAAGAATATATTGAATCATCTTATATGACAACCATTTATATAATTGTAATTTTCATTGAGTAGCCACCATTACCACTATTGAAATGAATATGATTATTTTTCCCTGATGTCCTTTGATAATCGTAGGATTCCGTTGATGTATTTGGTCATCCTTGCTTCTGTAATGGAAGCTTTGGAGGGAAGAATAACCCGTCAGAAATGTAAATTACATCGAAAAAATCCGGAGACAGATCCAAAATTTGAGATGTGCATCTATCCTCCAATCACTGGACCAATGGGGACTATAATCAAGACCTCCAAGCCAACTCAACACGCTAGATACGCACTGGAACACAGTCAAAACATCGTTGATAGGATGCAGTCTATTTCTGAACATAGAGGTTTCGTTAGTACGGCACTTAACCTTCTCCTCAAATTTGGTTTCAAAGGAAAAGGCGCAGAGAACGAGATACTTACTGACATTGAAAGCACACTGAAATCATTGGAAAAAGGAATCAACGCAAAAGTAAAACATCGTGATTTCAAGCGATTGATTCAAGACCTATCTGAAATATATGCAAGGGCACAATTATGCAAAGGATATGAAGACGGCTATGACGCTGAAAAAAAATTGCAAGACCTTGAGAAATGTTTGTTCACTTTGAATTCAAAAGCCGTGGAAAAGGTTACATTATTTATGCCATGCATTTATCCATATCAAGAGGATATTTCCTATCATTTGACATTACTTCTGTTCCGTGGGTACGCGGATATGCAGATTACCATTACGCTTGATCTTTTGCGTGTTGCAATGAAATCGAGAAAGAGATCAGTAGAGAAAGAATATATAGAACGAATGATAAAGCAATCAGACCAATTCTACTCATACGCAGTCGAAACAGTTAGGCAGATCGTCAAGTCAGAAACAGATTTCGGAAAACTAACTTGCTTACGCAAACCAAAAAAACTTTGGTATTTTGAAGGTCACCCAAACCCAGAAGCATATATCTATAGTAATCAGATCGGATGGCATGATGAATGTTACCAAATATTCTTTGATGGACGCAACTGTTCAGAGAGCATCACTGTATGGAATGACAAGAAGAATCATATCAGTAAAAGTAAATTAGAAGCTTATAGGAAAGCAAAATCATGTATTACAAAGTATGCTAGCAATTTTAAGGACAATCTTAAGAAAGATCTTGAAAAATATTGGAAATTAGAAATCCTTGATATAGCAGGGAGCTGGAAAAAAATTTCGGAAGAAGCAAGAGAAATTCGATTATGAGCTGAAACACCACAGTGAAAAATTCATCTAGTTAAACTTTGAAAAGGAAAATCAGAATTTCTAGGTGTCAAGTTATCATCCTGCTAGTTGTTCAACATTATTCAATCGTCCAATGTTATGAGTCAAATCATTTTTTATTCTTTAAGTTAGTAATAACTTTGTTGACATTGATGATAAATTGGTATTAAAGATATTTATAAGACTTGTCACAGTATCTTAAAAGTGTTGTTAACTAATTTTTGACTCTATACCTCAGCCTACATGCAGTTGACTCTATACTGCATCACTAGCTGAGATTATAAAAATCATGAAATGTCATACCATTTTTATGCTGATGACACTCAGATATATATATGTCATTCAACTCCAAAAAAGATGATCAAGCAAAAATTTCTAGGTCAAGAATTGAAGCTTGCATTCATGATATCGAGGAATGAATGATTTTCAACCGTCTTAAGCTGAACAATGAGAAAACGGAAATCCTTATATTCAACGCCTTGCATCGACCAACGCCATCTGTAGATGCCATTGAAATTGACCAGAATAGAGCAGTATCTAAAAAAGCAAAGAACATTGGTGTATGGCTAGACGATGAATTGACAATGAACACCCAAGTCAATAGCATTTACAAGTCAGCATTCTATCACATTAAAATTATCAATAAAATCAAAAAATACATTTCTTTCGAACATTGTGCAATATTCATACATGCTTTTGTCACCTCAAAATTAGACCACTGTAATATTCTTCTAGCTGGCATATAAAACAAGAACCCTACGCTCAAGTGACAAAAACTTGCTTCAACAATTATCATTTAAACTAAAATCGTATGGAGAAAGATCTTTTTCATTTTTAAGTCCAAAATACTGGAATTTACTACCTGTTAAAATCAGGAACTGCTTTACATTAGATGAATTTAAATCGCAGACAAAGACTTATCTATGTTCAAAGCAAAACTTTTTTATCCTAATCTAGCCAATAGTGTCATTTTAAAAACATTTTTTATCTATTAGTTCTACTTTTTACTCCAATTTTAGGTCCAAGTTTGTTCTGAATATTTCTCACTTTTTAAACATACTTTTAATTCAATTACAATATACTTTTAAAAATAATATTGTAAAGCGCTCTTGGATTAATATTAGAAAGAGCGCTATATAAATGTAGTTAATATTATTAATATTATATATTGTGACTTTTGTGACAAACTCTGAATTGATGACGTTTTGTATTGCTTTATTGTAGTCTTCATACTCTCCTGTTGCCTTCATTCTTGTGACACATTTCTTTAAAACCTCACTGACTTTTCCGTAATTGTTTACTAGCTTTTCAGGAAACCCTTCTTTCCAAGCTAGACATACTTCAATTCTGCCATTTTCGTTGAACTTTTTGTGCTGTTGTGACATCTTGATAAATCTGGATTCATTTATTTCATTATCTGTGCATACACATCTCTTTGTTGTGTTCACTCCTGCCAGAGCAGCTGTGAAAAGCTCTTTAATTTCATCATTTGATTTTTTTGCTTCTTCGTAAAACTTTGTAGATATTCTCTTCACGTTAGCGACATGCTTGTACTTATCTCCTTTGCCTCCTAAAACTGTCCATCTGAAAGGGTATTCAGTGGCTGTTGCTTTATTTTCACTCATCATCTTTGGTTCAATCTTGTTGATTTCCTTGTGTAAAGGCTGAACATCTCTCCCTAGCAGTATTTCAATCTATCCAACTTCTTGATCTACCATGTTATTTAAGTGTTTTAGATGAGGATTTTTGTTAAAGAAATCTCCAGTCAACCTGTTTGTTGCTACACAGAGTCTTCCGATTGCATAGGCTTCTATCAAACCATGTTCTTGTATCGAGCTGAGACGTCCAATTGTTAAATCATATTTCTGCGTTTGTTCTTTGTGTTTTCGTCATCCTACCACTTCATATTGAATGACTGTGTCTTTCCCTTCTATACCAAGGTTCTTTACATACTCAGCCCTTACTAAGGTTGTGTCTGCGCCACCATCTATCAAACATGGTGCTCTTTGGAGTCTTGAAGTACCATATCTGGATTATTTTATCCACTTTTTACCCAATTCTTTAGGGTTGGCAATCTTGGTGATTCATCATCATTGGCATCTCTGGTGCTGTTTGCATTCATGGTAGATACTCTTTTTGTCTCAACTGATGCACTTTCTTGGTTTGTATTGGTTGGTCGATGCAATCTTGATCTTTATCTCGTTCTTCATCTGGAATTGCGTCGTTGCCATCTTCTTCATCGGTGACGTCGTTGAGGTTGTTCCAGTTGTTCATGCTTGAAATCGAGGCTGCTGTAGTTTGATACCTGTTGGCTTGAGCAGTTGCAGCTATTAGTTACAGTTCTCGTTGATGTTGTTTGTATGTAGCTTCTTCCTTTAATTTTTGGATTATGATTGCATTCAGCTCCCTAACTTCGCAATGGCTGTTGCTGATTTCGTCCAATTGTCTATCTATGTTTGTTTCTGTATCATCGTCAAGGGCGCTGCTTGCTTCCAGTAACTCAACGTAAGTTTGAGCGATTTGCTCTATTTCATTTCTTGCCTTCGATATTCTTTCTAGGGCATCTTAAAATGTTTCCTTTGAAACATATTCGGTTGTCTCTAATTTATTATGTTCATGTAATAGTTTTCCATATTTCATTGACCACGTTTCATATCTTCTTCTTGCGTTCTCTGCTTCGTCAGCCATCTTTGTTTTTCTTCGTCGTAATCTTGTTCGTCAATTTCCTTTAAAATCTTCGCAGTAACTCGATTAGTTCAAAACTGTTTATTCAGGTTTTAATTTTTCTTGCGAGTAAAGGATGAATCAACTACAGTGTAGATAAAAAAACGAATACCAAGGTTTCCAAAGTCTTGATTATTTTCGTAATATTACAAGTTTCCATACAAAGTTCTATGCGTTCATTTATCTAGGTCGTTTTGAGCGTTTGATCCCATACTGATTCATATTTGTTAGCTACGTCTATTTATTTACATTTGATTCATGATTCAGCAAATTTGTACTTACGATATGCTCAGCAAAACAGTTAACAAATTGTTATCATATGCTAAATGTTTACAATGAAAAGGCTCGTTACGCGAAAATTATTGTTAACGTAGTTTGTTTACATCTGAATAAAGCTTACGCGTCTGAAATATATTTAGCACAATCATCTATTTCTAATCTGAAATTTAATATATTAATATTTATACATAACCATTACATGTAAATCTTATTAACAATGACATAATACGGAAATACTGTTATTTATTAGATCGAAACAATATTGAATGATTAATCCTAAGAAATTCATAAAACACCTAGCATTGCCAAGTCTGTTATCGGGTTGAATCAAAGGTAACCATTCTCCTGATTTAGAAATTACTGCTGTGGAAACAATGCTTTCCAGCTCTCATTTCTGGCATAGCAACCACACCCTCTACTTTGCAATTCGAAACGATTTTATCACAGTAAGATACAATAACCTTTATGCTATTATTTAAAAATATTCTATAATTTTTTGATCAAATAAACTGTTAAGTCAGACTTGGTCTCAATATTAGCAAGAATTTCCTTGATCGTTTTGATAGAGGTGTTATCATTCACATGAAAATGCTTAAATCATTAGTATATGAGGTATGTGAATGGTGACCCTTACAGACATGTTTCCTCTCTGTGAGAGCCTGCCTAAAGTTAATGAAATGCTGGAGTTTGGGTCTCTCATTTATATAGTTTACTGTATCAAATTAAATTTCAGAATCACCTGTTATTATTACCACTCAATGATTCATGCTGAGATTCACTCAACCGATACAGCAATAATATTAACATAACAATGCCATTCATTGTGAAAATCAGTTCATTAACTGGTTACCTAACATACAGTCCATATTTATTTCATAATTTGAACTATCTAGTCAAAATAAAATGTACTTATACATAACCCATATTTATTTGATTTCAAGTATGTAGTACAATAGAGTATCTTTTTACTATGCTTTACCTGTATGTAAGAATTAATTCTCAAGACTGAAATGAATTATCAGTGTTGATCTGCATTTTTAATTCTTTTTCATTAATTTTTTGTTTCATTGACAAGATTTACTGCAAGCTACTAATGGGAGCGAAGCGACCTCTTTGCGGAAGCCAAAGGCTGAATGGACCCGCGTGCAGGCCGCAAGCTGAAGGCTTTCTCAAGATAATTATGCAACTGATTATGAAAGAGATATGTTCACATCTCATTGTGATGACTCCTTATCCAAGGATACCTGGTAACGAGTAGAATTACCTCTACAGTCACAACTACAGACGAGCAATGAGATGTTATTGTTTCCTTCGCCTTTATCCACAGCTCTGACAACATTCAAACTATGCAATTATCTTCGTTTTCCCTATCTGCACAGTAATAAAAACTTTCTTCCTTTCATGTAAATCTGTAATATCTGTAATTGCACATTCATGGACAAATCAATGCTTCCAATTGTTTTTTTTTTAGCGGATTGCGCCATAATACAATACGAAAGTTCTCGAACAATACAAGGATCTGTTCACAATGAGGGGGATGATCTTACTACTACGATTTTCTTACCTTCTCTTTTATTTCAGTTTACAAAGAATGAGAATCTTCCTGGCAGCTACGATAATCCTATCGCTCAGCTAGGATGATCCTTCACCTACTAGGACGATCCTCTTTTCTTGTAAACTGATCTGCTGGGATCATCATACAACCCCGGCAAGACAAAGCGTTTTCCCAAACTGTGGTTCTTAGTCTTTCTGATTGCTTGTAATATTCACTCCCATGTGAGACTTCCCTGCTGTCAAACATAATACGAACTTTCTTCTTTTCACGAATATGGCAAATACAAATCCCAAATTGTTTAGAATTTTAGATTATTGGGTTAATTTATCAAAAGATTATTTTTTAGAATAGAGAAAGCTTCAGACTAGTTGACAGGTGAATTCGATCTTGCTAAATGAAACATATTATCACATATATGCAGGTCCAATAAATGCTAGGATGATCCTATTGAGTAAAGCTATGTCATCCTTGTAAACATGCGATAGGATGACACCCCTTATTGTAAGCAGGCCCTAAGAAGTTTCAGACTGCGTGTTTTACTTGAATATTGATGTCACTGTGGTGATACGCCAATAAGTATATCTTTCCAGTGTAATTTTTTGACGATTCTAAATCATAAATTATATGCTCAATTTCTATATTTTTGAAAATATCTTGCATACGTTACTTTTAATGGTACTTGAACCTATTTATGCCATGTGTAAACAATTGGCAATGTTTCTTTGGTGAGAATCCACTATTTCAAAAATGCTCAAATGAAATTGTCGAACAATGAGTCGAAGCAATGTTCTTGTTCTTGTTCATAGCCGAAACATGAATTTCAAATTCATTTTTAATCAGAAATTGAAGAGTTTTGTCTGGCGTTTCAATATTTGGGTTTTATTAAAATTTCCACTCGTTCTATTTAAAACATATATGCATATAATATATATGCATATAATATATATGCATTCTTAGACTAGGTTAGTTTACATTTTATGATTTAAGCAATATACATCCTCCGGTATCTCGAATCGACCTTTAACATTCCCATTACATAATTACAACAGGACAATAGCAGCAGTATAAATTGTTTACAGGTCAAACTCATATGTTCAAATCAGATTAAGTTATCTTTAGGGCCATTTACACAGCAGCAAAACAGGCCTGAGGTGTTAACAAGAATGCGGCCCGTGCTGGTTTTTTTCAGAGTTACACAGCTTATTAAAAGCTGTTTTGAAGATCGCCCGTGCCTATTTTTACGCGGGCCGAGATTGAAAACTTACAAACTGAATTATAGATTTCTCATTATTCAATGGTTTTATCGGTGAAATTCGATAAATTGAGATTCAATCAAGTTAAATAACTTGTCAGGATTCCGTTGGACTGAAAATCACATGTTTTTCATCAATTATAATATTTATATTTTTGTAAGTTTCTTATCTCAATTAAGCAAAATTCATATACATTTGAGTTAGTCTTTCACCTCATGGAAATGCTACCACGCTAGAGCAGTATTTCTGTAAGAAAATACACATCTAAATTTACGCTCCGCACTCGTAGTTACAATTTGCATAATTAAACCTTATACTACAGAAACTTCATTAATTTTCTACAGAAATACGAAACAAAATATGCTTAATATGCTCATCTAACTTGCTAATCTTTAGTCTGTTAATGATTTTATTAGAAAACCTCAGAATTCCACTCTAAAGAGAAGCAACTTCTACGATTACGTCATAATTACTGCAAAACGGCACGGTGCCCACTTTTTGAGCAGGCCGAGACTACCTCGAGAAATGATCTCGGGCCGATCAAAATAGAAGGCACGGTGCCGCTTTACAATGTCCGAAAAAGTCGTTTAGACAGTGTTTTTGCTTGGCCTGTGCTCAAAACCACTTGACACCTTCACACCTTTGATGTGTTAATTGACGAGTACCGTGCCTATTTTGTTGCAGTGTAAATGGCCCTTTTGTATCAAAGTCAATGAATATATATTATTGCAGTAATAGCGGATTTATTGATCAACAGGGATTGATCTCAACAGTTTACTTAGTAAGTAAGCTAAATGATGAGTTAGATCCTCAAGTAACATAAATATTGCCTTTTTTATTCGAATTCATTTCGAATCACTAATTGAAGAGTTTTTCATGGCGTATGGATACATGGGGTTTTAATGAAAGTTTTATACGTTCTATTCTATAAAATTATATCTTTTATTCTATTTTATAAAATCATTTGGTAGACTTGATTTTTCATTAGTTGGTTTTTCATTAAATTTGAAATACATCCTCTGATATCTCAAGTATACAATTATATTTCAAAATATAATTTTACTAGTAATCGTTACTATTTTTGGCGATGATAATGTATTTATAAATTGTCTACTGATTAAATTCATAAGTTCAATTCTGATTCGAAGTTATCTTCGGATCAATGACTATTCGTTACTTCAGTTTTAGCGGATTTAGTGATCCACATCGAATGATAAATGAAGACATGTTTTATTTTGGATCAGATTATCAGCTCCGATGTAAACATGACTATAACAGCCATAGTCAATGAAGTCAAGTGAATAGGTACAGAAAACATGTTTGGTAAATACGAAATCATGTGAAAAGGTCAAGTTGAATTTATATCTATATATGCCCCAAGAGGATGAATTAAACCAGTCATAATTGAGCAGTTATCCGCACAAGGAGATATTCCATTCCATACTTTTTGATTAGAAGTAGGGGATAATTAGCTACTGCAGAGAATTACGGTGAGCTATTATTAATTTGTGATGTGTTTGGACTCAATACAAATATACCATGAAAGCTAAGACAGCTTTTATGATATCTTAAACCATTTATTTCTATATAATTTGAATGAATGAATGAATTTTTCATTTGTGTAAAACAGTAATGACTGTGAATTACTTACTGAAAATGTGGCTATTTACAAATTCTTATTACAAGATATTTTGAGATTTTGTATAAGGATGTATCCATTTCTATTAAGTTATTGATTATTTGTAGTAAAGTATTAAATCCGCATGCAAACGTCCTTTCTCCAAACCAACGAGATTTAAATTGATTAATCGTTCTTCGTAAATAAAATGTATTCAAATATTTTTGTTCATTGTATGGGCGCTTTATTAGCTGTTTAACAACATGATGAGGGAATAGAATGTCCTGAATGCTCATCCCTCTATGACTTCCCTCTTTAATTTTACTTTACATTCCATTCAATTTTTCTTCCCTTTTACTATGAATATATATATTTATAACTATGAATTTCATATAAACTACTATAGAAGACCAAACCTAAATACTAAACATAATGGCCAGGATTTGCGAGAAATACAAAAGTTCGATATGTATATACAACAAATAAATGGTATGATAGCCCGGGCGGAGGAGCCCTCGATATATTTTGTACTGGATTGCGTCATTTTCAGAAATCGTACAGGATTGTAAATTCAACCACAGCCACAGGTGAGGGAATTGAGACCCTGCAACTTCTTGTTTTTACGACCAAAACCATGCAAAGGCTGAAAATTTTCGAAATATGTTCTGAATTTGGACACCATAGGATTTAAAAAACATCTGGAAAAGGCAGCCCTTGGAGATGGCATGTATCTGTATAGAATAGAACAGAATATAAAACATATATTATAAAATGTTTAAGTATAGAAGCTCATTTATTAACACTGATCACATCAATTGATTTATAGGTTCTCCTTATTGACCCCAAATTTACCATACTTTTACAATTACCGAGAGTTCTATATATATATTAATTATATCATTTCTTCTTATTTGTGTGAGTTCTTTTATTCTCCGTATTTAACAGCCAATTATGATTATTTGTTCTCAGAATCTCCCTAGAACGAAGACAAATGATGATCGATGTCTTGGAATCAATTTTGTGACAATTTTAGGCGATTTTATCATCCGTTTAGAATGTTGCTTGCATTATATATGAATGAACGAGTGAATGAATGATTTGTTTATTTCTGCATAACAGCATATAAATATGAATTACTTACAGAATAACATAACATAAATCAACAAATGATTAAATAGTTTTACATAATTAAGAATTTAGATAGATTTACATTGGAGATATATATTTTGAATTTATAAACATTGGGTGCCTGACGTGTTTCCAGGCTTAACGAGTTATATACATTTATGCATCTTACAAAAAAGGTTTGACGATGGCGATTTGAATGCGCCATTGGCACAACAAGTCGACCATGTGGAGTGACAGTAATAAGGTTACTGGAGTCAATATCCACAAAACTATTAATAACTTTATAACAAAATAATAGATCAGCAATCAATCTTCTACTTTCAAGTGTTTCGATATTCAAATTAACGATGCGTTCTTTATAAATTAAATCGTATTGATACAGCAATGTTTTTGAAAATCGTCGTTGCACAGATTCTAGCAATTTGATATCTTTTATAAAAATTGGTGACCAGACCTCACTGGCATATTCAAGGATGGGACGTACATACGTCATAAATATACAGGGAAAATGTAATCTTAGAATTGAAATCAAGTGATATGAGGCTTTATAGTCTACAACGTAATATTTCTAAATCTGAAAAAAGATTACTAGAGTCTCTAGGAATCGTTTAATCTTTACAAGTGCGGAAGATGCTTTTATAAACAATTAATTATTAATATATATATATATATAGAAATCAATACTACGCAAATAAAACTATTCATATCCTGTTTCTCATGCTCTCGTGTATAAATAAACAAATATCCCATCATCATGAAAATCCGTCTAAAGAGCGTTAATCTTTGGGTCAACCTTACTAAAGTCATATAATATAAATATTTTGCCTCTATATAGGAAAATATTGGTCTAAAAGCTGTGAAAGAAACAAAACATGTAAGTTAAAATAATTAATTATATTGCAATAACAAATCAACTATAGAGTTTTTGCGTATTTTGCCAATACATGTAGCTCAAACTAATGTTAAAGGAAGGAACTAGAAGTTGTGAACAACGTGGTCAGATTACATAAAACTTGAAAGTACTTCATGAAAATAAGAGAATAACAGCTGCTTCAAGTTTAGAACTTTGATATTAAGTATTTACTCAGGAGCAGAATATGCTAGTTCATCGCTCATAGCTGGACTATATGATAAACTTGTGGTGCAGTAAGTCACAGTTTTGAAAGCCAAATGGAAAGTTTTTAACAAGACACTAAACAAGACTCTAACTCGATGATGATGAGACTTAAGTACTTCTTCTAAGCTACTAAAGAAGCTCAGCAAACACACATAACAGCAATGTTGAAACAATGGTTGGAAACAATGTCTACCCTGTCTCTTTTTTCGGTTAAAAAGTTTGGATTGTTTGGCGCGAAAATGACATTTTCAACACATTTCAGTAAAACAAGTACAAGTGCATTCTTTCACCTATACAACATAAGAAGAATTGAGAAATACTTGTCTAAAGAATATATTTTTGCATTGAATCATGAATTATTCACATCTAGCATCTATTGGCATACTATATCAGCTTTTCATATGATTTCTTCAAAACTCAAACAATAAAGTTTCAGCTTATACAAAACTCAGCTGCCTGGCTGTTCACTAACAAGCCAAAATATTCTCACATCACCCACATAGTACTTTAGGATCTGCAGTCTTTGCCAATCAATTACTGAATCATCAATAATATTGCAATAATATTATTACAAGCAGTTCATGACTCCATTGCAGTAGCTATTCTTCTGACCAAGAGAGTATTTGTCAGATTTCCACGACGAAATCGACATTTTGCCCTCAGAAAGTAACGAATTTGACTGGAACCGTTCTTATTATACTGTAGATAAATTCTGATCATGGGGTATAATTTGAAGATATCGACAGATCATGGCCGTAAATCATAATATATCATAAACTAATGTATATTAGTATATCTACATATTGCCATTATTGGCCGGTCTTTTTAAATAACATCTCTCATTTGTAAAATGATATAGCATAATCTATATGATGATTTTTCGTCCTGAAGTGAAGACCGATAATTATCTCTGTGTTGTCTTTTCATAATCATAGGGATACTATACTGCATTTGGTTTTCCTTGCTTTTATAATGGCAGTAGTTGGAAAAAAACTCAGTCATGAAAGATGCAAGCTATATCGGAAAAATGCAGAGACAAACCCAGAACGTGAGATGTGTCTCCCTCTTCCATTCACCGGACCAATGGAACTTGTTATTGAGGAATCTAAACCAACACGACTTGCTAGGTACGCGACAGATCACAGTCAGGACATTGTTGATTTCATGCAGTCCGTTAGTGGAAATATCCCTATTATTGGAGGCTTTCTCAGTACTGCACTTGACCTTTTTTCTAAATATGGCTTCGAAACAACGAACGGAGTAATAAGTAAGATACTGATTGACATTGAGAATCAAATGAATTCATTGAAAAAATATGTCAATGCAAAAGTCACACATCATGAGCTCAGGCTGTTGAAGCAAGGCCTAAGTGGAATTTTTAAAGCAGCCGAATCATGCACTGATTATGACGAAGAGGATCAAATAAAAGACCTTGAGAGATGTTTGATTTCGTTGCACACGACCATCGTTAGTAAGATTGGACGCTTTCTACCAAAAGATGAAAAAGTTATTTCTTATGATTTGGTATTACCACTGTTCCGTCAGTACGCGGATATGCAGATAACTGTTACTGAAGATCTTTTGCGTGTTGCCACGAAGTTGAAAAAGAAATCAGCACAGAAAGATTATATTGAGCGATTGATAAAGCAATCAAACCAATTCCATTCATATGCAGTATCTTCAGTTAATCATATCGTAAAATCAAGAACGGATTTTGGGGAAAAAACATGCGAAATGGATCTTTGGAGTAAGACAGGGAGATTTGCTATAAGTGCATACTGTACATGTCACCAAACTTTCTTCAATGGACGCAAATGTACAGAAAAGATTACAGCGACAGGTGGCAGACAACCAAATGAGAGGATTATAGTTTCCAGATCAAAAGCTCAAAAATGTATGGACGAGTATGCTAGAAAGGTTAGATCAAAACTTGAAAAAGATCTACAGAAGTATTGGAAATTGGAAATTCTTGATGCTGCAGGAAATTGGAAGAAAATTTCTGAAAAAGCCAAAGAAATTGATCTGGATGCCACATTATCAGAATGAAACATGGCTCAACTCTCAAATCTACTATTTGTGTAGTTGTAGAGTCCCATAAGAAAAAGAAGTCAATCATAGGGACACTTCAACTATCAGATAGTTATTAAAGATATTTAAAAATGCATGATAGAACTTGTTTCCAGGCTGTTCTTGTTAAAAAATAGTTAAATATAGGAATAATTTCGGTATACATTTCAAGAGATATTTTTTATTCTAATTGGTTCAGTATATCATGGTGAATAATTCTAGACTATTTGCAATAGCTTACAAAATATAAATATGGTTAGTATATTTTTTATGGATCATACTAATACACATAATGGAGATCAGCGATTTCGATATTAATGATTGTTTTGCAACTGTAGTGCATTGCAATATATCCTATTTTCTGACAAAGCTATATTTGCTTGCTCTCTGAGTTTTATGATGGTATCGATTTATTGGTTATTGTAACATTGATGGATACAATTGAGCCATTGAATGTAAAAATAGATGTAGTTTACAAGTATATTAGGTGAACGATGATAATATGCTACCATCACTAATAGCGCTAATTATTGAAGAGCTTAGAATGACAAGCAACATTTCCTTTGTTTTGTTGTTTTGATTACAAGAAATAAAGCTAACTTTTGGGAAGTGACAAATGACATCGGTGCTGGTATCCGAGTATTGTCTTCATGGCTGCTGCTGCGAAAATACACGACCAAAAGTTCGAGAAAGTAGTCGGGTTTATCAATTTCAGTTTTGATTAAATTTTAGTACATATCACGACTTCAAAATTCAAAGCCCACGGCTATAGATAGCCAACAAATATAAAGGGCTCGATAATAAATAGCAGAATGGGAGTCGAAATTCAATTGTCTGAGAAGTTTGATGCAAGCCAAGAAAACTTGAATAAAATGTACTTTCAAATCAATGCTAATCATTAAATTCATATGCTTTTAACTTTTTACAATTGACGTTTATAAAATAGAAAGCATTGCAATATAAAGCGTGCATAGTTTTGTACTACTTTTAGACGAGGCCTACGTTTTTACAATTAGAAACATAGTTTTTTCCAAGTTCAATATTGAGTCAAAGATCAAAGTATAGATATTTAAAAACGAGAATTCACATGGTGATATAATTTCATTTTGTTTAAGTGATAAAATTCGACTCTGAGTTCTTATAAATCTCATAACTTTTCTCAAATCCCCAACTTTGAATAGTCAAGCATCAAGTAAACACCAACATAAAATTTTTAAGCCAATTCGGTTGTATTTCTCAACTCTGTCTTTTGTCCACATTTGTTATATGACGCTAGAACAAAATACTACTTGAAATATGTTGTAAACTGAAGTAGAACCCAAATATTCTTTATCCAAATAAACTATTCTCAGCCAGCAGCCATGTTGACATCAGATGTTTTCAAACAAAAATCACAAAAAGATCACGGTAATTATTATTAGAATGAGCTCTTATTTGTTCCTTGAACTTTGATACCTATTTTTCAGAAGTAATAGCAAGTTGATTCCCTTCCTATATAGAGTGCATATGATCCACAAAATCAAAGAATCAAATTCCATGGCGTGGTTATTATAACTTATAAATAGTTTAAGCATATTTATGTTAATTTATTACAGCATAGGAAAGAATGACGACGCAAGAACCTTTAGAAAACTCTGAATTTCTACGCATTTAATTTGCGATCGCCAGATCAACTCTTGAAAAATTAGATTTGCAAGTCTACAAGCTATATGATGCTCTATTTTATCCAACATTGATTACTTTATACATTTGCATTTGCCTGTATACGCAACGAGGCATGTAAATATTACTTACCACAAATTCATTTTCATATGTTGCTATGTATCCAGAGTGCATCCTGCAGCATGAATATGAATGTAGAAAACATGGAAACTATTAATCAGTTGAGTTGTTCGTTATACATTAATATCCGTGAATCGTACGTTACTGAATTACAAGCTTCACCAGTTGCTATAGTTTCAAAATAGCGTCCGTCGTATTGCCCGGTTAAACAATAACACTATTATATTGTAATATAACATGAACTCAGTAGTATTACTATAACTCAGTTAGACTCATAAACAACACCCGTTAGCTATAATCATACAAAACATACTAATCCAATACGTGCATAATTAAACATATAATAGACATTATGATTATGAGGTTATTATGAATGCGAAGCTGTAGCACTACACTCGCTCTTTCTTCTATAAGAAAGATTCGTAATTTGGTTGTATATTATCGGTAAATTAATGTAAAGAATTATAATATACTTCTGAATGGATTCAAGATTATTAAGCATATATTAGAAACTAACATATTTATATGTTAGGACTACATGATTATTATAAGTAGCTAAGTTTTCAAACAGTAAGATACTGTTGCTTTATTCGTCAATAGATTAAAACTTGATTATGAATTGTAAGACATAGTTTATAAGTTTCACTTTCTTCATAATAATGTTAAAAAGAATTCGATGTGCGAAATATCTGAAGGATCGAAACGAACTGGCTCCTTCACTAAACGGCCTAACCGTGTACGTGTGCCTATATCAGCACTGATTGGTTTTTGAGCTGTAATAAAATGAGAACGTGCTCTAACATGTTCATTGCAAGTATTGGCTTTGATCTCGACCCTGTGTTTGTCAGCAGAAATAAGGTTGCCATTGACAATCTTATTACCAACACGAGTAGAGACTTTTTTATCTATATTAGATATATTCATTTTTACAACTTTCTGGTGTTGATCATGGTTAACTTTCATTACAGCTGTAGAAAGCAACTGATACTCAGTGTTCACTCTTCTATTATCGGCTGGTAAGGATGTTATAGGAGTTATAGGTCGTCGACCAGTAAACGCATTTATAGGTGTGGTACTAATTGTACGATGATATGATGTACGTAGTATAAATAAAACACGATTTAAACGTTGACAATCTGGTAATATATCACATCTATGCCAACGTTTTTTAAATGTGTTATGGAATCTCTCCACCATCCCATTAGACCTTCGGTCTGAAATGTTGACCGACTTCAACACTCAGAGTTCCTGATTGTTTACATAACGAGTTTGCAAATATCTGAAATTTATATAGCAATACAATACTAATTGCAACGTTATTTTTCGGATTATGTTCTTCGTTGTTAGTCTTACGGTGATCAAAATTTGAAATACAGTCATTAATAAAATATAAAGTATACTTCAATTTTAAACATACGTGCTAAATGTTTAACACATTGAGCATTTCCACATATATGTTTGTGGATTACTATTTCTATATTTCTTCTTTAAACATTGTTATCATCTACCGGGTATCATAACACATTAAAGACGTAAGTTCCGTACTTGTAATCATAGTCGAATTCTCCTCCTCTGAGTACACGTATAACTGAAGTACTTAAATACATTGGTAACACGCCTATTATAGGCTTGTATCTAATTAATATTCATAAATGCTACATATAACACGAGGCTATCAAAATAATGCTACTCCTATTTGCTTTCTCATAAAGTGTCAAGTCAAATGCCCTATATAACGTAAAATATATCATTTGAAGTCTGCATGTTTGAAGACCTTTTAATGACCAACAGCCTCTGCATTGTTTAGTTGTTTTGATTACAAGAAACGAGGCTAACCCACTCGAAAGTGACGTCAGCTTTGTTGTCCTCATGGATTGCTGCTACGAAAAGACACGACATTTAGCTCGAGAAAATAGTCTGGTTTATAAAATTCAGTCTTAACTCAGTTTTCGTGAATAAATCTTAAAGCTTACAAACCTTGGTAGATGCAAGTACATATATGCCATGATGTCGAAACGCAAAGTCTATGGCTATAGATAGCCAACAAATGTATGCAGCTCACAAATACATACCAGAATGGGAGTAACAGAGCAATTCGATTATCTGTCTGGGAAGTTTGATGCAAACCAAAACATCTTGAATAAATCTATTTTCAAATCATTACTAATTTAACTCATATGATTCTAAATCTTACACTTTACGTATATAAATGCTATAAAAAACAATGCAATATAAAACATACATAGGTATGTAACTAACTATTTTTAGGCGAAGCCTACGTGTTTACAAACATAATTTTTTCAAAAATCGACAATGAGTCAAGACAGTCAATGATCAAACTATCCCTATTAAAATACGGCTTCACCTGGTGTTATAATTTCATTTTGTTTCAGTGATAAATTTCGATTCTGAATGAAATTTTAAATCAGTTGAGATCAGTTGTAGACTTATTCAACTCTGTCTTTCGTCCACAAATGGAATGAGGCTAGTAGAAAGATTGATTTGAATTGATTTTCGTAGTCAAAATTTCATCAAGCGTCAAAAGCCCTTACGACTCCAGTTCTATTGCTCTTGTAACTTTCCAAACCAGTTTGTTGATAAATACCTTAGGATAGATGCTTCCAGCTCGTTGTTTGTTTTACGAAATTGTTTTACAAAATCGCATGTGTGCGAAAAGGAGACGCAGGGGCGGGCCGTGTATCATGAAAACGAGTGATTGAAATCAGGGTCTAGATTTCAAAGACAAAAATATGCAAAAGCTGCTGGTCATTCTATGGTCTTTCAAAATATTTGATATTGATTAGAATAGGAGTATCATCTGGGACATAATTTTGAATATTAATGCTAAAATGCTTATAACTTTGCATTAATTTCTCTTATTCGAATTTGAAAATATCGAAACATCTTCAGCAAAGCATTATCCACACGATTCAATATACTTTCAAATCCAGGATAGAGAAGCGTGATGCTACGTCAGTCTGAGTTATGCATCGAGCATGAAATTATTTTGCAAATATATTCCCATCCTGTGTATTTGGCTACGAATCCATACTATGGTTAAATCTATTGGTCAAAGTCAAGAATTATATTCTCAACATGTAACTAACTATAAGATTATTAATTCTTTATTTATATTAATTATTCATCAACTCAATTATTTATATACCGTTACCACCATCATTTAGGTGGTGACTTAATAAAAGGCGCTTCTATACATGATGATTGCTTGATTGATATTGAAAATATCACATTCTTATTGATTGAATAGCATTTCGAATAAAACAACATACTCTTATCAATTCACAATGAATCCAAAAGGTATGATTACTTAACCAACAGGTTGAATTAAGTTAGTATAAAATAATTCAACTCACCAAACGTTACACCATTCCTGGCATATTATGACTACCTGATGCATCAATATGTATTATAGGCTTTCGTATATCAGGCCTTAACTCAACTCAAATAAAATCTTGAGTATATAATTATCTTTGAAATCCATTGTATTGTATCATGATAATTTATCATGGTAAATTCTTCAATAATATATGGATATTTGTATAATTAGCATCACCATACATTTTATGACTGATTCCGATATGAAAATCAATGAAGTTTTTGAAGTACACAATTTTTTAAGAAGACTTAGAAGCTCTATCCAGTTCCCAACACTTTATAGCAATTTAAGCATGGTGTATCTGTTATGTTTTGCAGATTTTTCTAATATTTCGGTATATCCTCAAAATGGGTATCAAAAATTAGCAAATTGATATTTCTGCAGATTTTTTCATAATACGGATTTAGTTTATATACTATTATTATTATTATTCATGATATTCATGATAGTTTATATAAATTATTATTATTATTCATGATATTCATGATAGTTTATATAAATTATTATTATTATTCATGATATTCATGATAGTTTATATATATTATTATTATTATTATTATTCATGATATTCATGATAGTTTATATAAATTATTATTATTATTCATGATATTCATGATAGTTTATATAAATTATTATTATTATTCATGATATTCATGATAGTTTATATAAATTATTATTATTATCCATGATATTCATGATAGTTTATATAAATTATTATTATTATTCATGATATTCATGATAGTTTATATAAATTATTATTATTATTCATGATATTCATGATAGTTTATATAAATTATTATTATTATTCATGATATTCATGATAGTTTATATAAATTATTATTATTATTCATGATATTCATGATAGTTTATATAAATTATTATTATTATTCATGATATTCATGATAGTTTATATAAATTATTATTATTATTCATGATATTCATGATAGTTTATATAAATTATTATTATTATTCATGATATTCATGATAGTTTATTTAAATTATTATTATTATTCATGATATTCATGATAGTTTATATAAATTATTATTATTATTCATGATATTCATGATAGTTTATATAAATTATTATTATTATTCATGATATTCATGATAGTTTATATAAATTATTATTATTATTCATGATATTCATGATAGTTTATATAAATTATTATTATTATTCATGATATTCATGATAGTTTATATAAATTATTATTATTATTCATGATATTCATGATAGTTTATATAAATTATTATTATTATTCATGATATTCATGATAGTTTATATAAATTATTATTATTATTCATGATATTCATGATAGTTTATATATATTATTATTATTATTCATGATATTCATGATAGTTTATATAAATTATTATTATTATTCATGATATTCATGATAGTTTATATAAATTATTATTATTATTCATGATATTCATGATAGTTTATATATATTATTATTATTATTCATGATATTCATGATAGTTTATATAAATTATTATTATTATTCATGATATTCATGATAGTTTATATAAATTATTATTATTATTCATGATATTCATGATAGTTTATATAAATTATTATTATTATCCATGATATTCATGATAGTTTATATAAATTATTATTATTATTCATGATATTCATGATAGTTTATATAAATTATTATTATTATTCATGATATTCATGATAGTTTATATAAATTATTATTATTATTCATGATATTCATGATAGTTTATATAAATTATTATTATTATCCATGATATTCATGATAGTTTATATAAATTATTATTATTATCCATGATATTCATGATAGTTTATATAAATTATTATTATTATTCATGATATTCATGATAGTTTATATAAATTATTATTATTATTCATGATATTCATGATAGTTTATATAAATTATTATTATTATTCATGATATTCATGATAGTTTATATAAATTATTATTATTATTCATGATATTCATGATAGTTTATATAAATTATTATTATTATTCATGATATTCATGATAGTTTATATAAATTATTATTATTATTCATGATATTCATGATAGTTTATATAAATTATTATTATTATTCATGATATTCATGATAGTTTATATAAATTATTATTATTATTCATGATATTCATGATAGTTTATATAAATTATTATTATTATTCATGATATTCATGATAGTTTATATAAAT
Organism: Haliclystus octoradiatus; assembly: GCA_916610825.1. Taxonomy (NCBI): domain Eukaryota; kingdom Metazoa; phylum Cnidaria; class Staurozoa; order Stauromedusae; family Haliclystidae; genus Haliclystus; species Haliclystus octoradiatus. The sequence continues at coordinate 3,740,850 of OU744447.1, forward strand.
TATTATTATTATTCATGATATTCATGATAGTTTATATAAATTATTATTATTATTCATGATATTCATGATAGTTTATATAAATTATTATTTTTATTCATGATATTCATGATAGTTTATATAAATTATTATTATTATTCATGATATTCATGATAGTTTATATAAATTATTATTATTATTCATGATATTCATGATAGTTTATATAAATTATTATTATTATTCATGATATTCATGATAGTTTATATAAATTATTATTATTATTATTTTTCATGATATTCATGATAGTTTATATAAATTATTATTATTATTCATGATATTCATGATAGTTTATATATATTATTATTATTATTATTATTCATGATATTCGAAATATTCAATAATTGAAATTGGTATTTAAGGTTAAAAAATATTAAAAAAATATAAAAAAATAGGTTAAAAAATATAGAGATGTGACGAAGCAAACCCGCAATATAGATTTTATCAATGTCGTGTATGTTGGACTCCTGATGATATAATCTATATAATAGATAACAGTATCAACGTGTAGAATCATATAGAATCATAGAATCATAGCTTTATAATTACTATGGTTAACATCTTTTCATTTTACGTATTTTTCACAGGGTACTCTTTATCATAGCTTTACAATTGCGCCATGTTAACATCTTTTCATTTCACGTATTTTTCACAGGGTACTCTTGATCGTAGCTTTATAATTACGATATGGTAACATCTTTTCATTCATTTTCACGTATTTTTCACAGGGTACTTGTCGCATACTGGATTTCAAAGCAACTGAATTGAAATTTATATACAAAACACCTCAACTTTTTCTATAGTATCATATTATGCCTATGTCTATAAATATTTCTATGTATGTGGATTTATTAATAATGTCTGCTACTTTCATCTGTATAGTCCTTTAGTTTTCATTGACGCAACCAGTTACATATATATATATATAAAATTTAAATGGAATAATTGTATTTATTAAATGTATGTATGTATTATTATTATTATTATTATTATTATTATTATTATTATTATTATTATTATTATTATTATTATTATTATTATTATTATTATTATTATTATTATTATTATTATTATTATTATTATTATTATTATTATTATTATTATTATTATTATTATTATTATTATTATTATTATTATTATTATTATTATTATTATTATTATTATTATTATTATTATTATTATTATTATTATTATTATTATTATTATTATTATTATTATTATTATTATTATTATTATTATTATTATTATTATTATTATTATTATTATTATTATTATTATTATTATTATTATTATTATTATTATTATTATTATTATTATTATTATTATTATTATTATTATTATTATTATTATTATTATTATTATTATTATTATTATTATTATTATTATTATTATTATTATTATTATTATTATTATTATTATTATTATTATTATTATTATTATTATTATTATTATTATTATTATTATTATTATTATTATTATTATTATTATTATTATTATTATTATTATTATTATCATTATTATTATTATTATTATTACATAACATGTATATTAATATATATATAGTAATATCAAGGTACTTATGTTGTCTTTGCTGTTTCAATAGTGCTCGATGCCACAAATGCAGAGCTGTTTAATAATTAATAATCGAAAAAATCAGACATTCATATTTGCTACTATTAGTTTCACGCCAAGGCGATCATCGGGCAATTTAATGATTTAATTTAATCGGATGATCGCCTTGGCGTGAAACTAATAGTAGCAAATATGAATGTCTGATTTTTTCGTTTTTTAATTATATACATATATATACATAAGTGATATATATCGTTTAAACTATTTGAAAAATTATATCAATGTTTGTTTTTAATAATACTGTGTATATTATATTTCACATCTGAGTATTATCAATTCTTAGAAGGTTTCAATCCCATTCTACTCAATAGTACCTCCTCATTCCCAAAATATCCTGGAATAATCACACGAGAGATACTGGAAATAAAAATTGTACGTATTCAATATTCAGTGATCATATTCCACATATAACACACACCCAAACGGAATAATTATAACCGAAACAATCACGTTTGACTGCCCTGAGACTATTATATGAATTCATAGATTTTATAGAATAGAGAGATAGAGAGATATCAGATTCTCCATAACGTAAACATAATAATCATGTTTGGTATTATAGCGAAAATGACTCGATCAATGTGATTGGTTTAGGTTTGACGCCAAATAACCATAGCAACACTGGGTCCGAAAACACAATCGATCTTTCAATTCGAACTTCACAAATGACAAATGAGTATTTCCAATTTGATCAGGAGTTTCAAAAACACTTCATGAGCAAGAAAGTCTTGTAAATGCTTGTGAAAGTTGTGCTAGCTATAATACAAAGCAGTTCACGCACAATTTTGTATGAGATATTGAGATTTGGCACACTCTATAGTCAGGAGAAAAGTCGAAGGTGATAATTACTAGCAGAGGCGGCTCGTAATTTTCTAATGCCTTCTCCGTTTCTCCTTACGTTCCTCTCGTGCGCCAAATATCAATAGCTCATAGGAGACAGACACGAATTGCTCAATATACAACTGTATACATGCAGTCAATTTTCAAGTATTGAAAATCAATGATAAGAATACATAGAAGTATAATTATGTTAGTAAATTATACAAGTGCAATCATTTAAGAACAGTTCAAAACACATGTAACCAACATTCAACCAAGAAATATCAATACCATCATTTGCATGGCGAAGCTTAGACAGTGTATGAGAAATATCTCCTTCCAACAATCCTTCTATTCTCTTGTATCTCTTTAGCATAATATATCGCTAAATAAAAATGGACTCAAAATTCCGTTTCTGGAAACGTAACGAATGATCTTACTTTCGCGACCTTCGAGTTTTCTCCTGAAGTGACTCGAATGGTGCTATCCCCGGGTGCTATCAGAGCATAGTTCACGGAAAGTATGAACTATTTGGTTTAGATCGTAGCAAGTCCCGATTTATGACTGTTGGGTACGTTTTTTCAGAGCTTTTTTTGATCTTACAATCCATGATCAAGTATGTAATTCTCCTATGTTCGTGACGTCACAGAAAGAAAGCCGAGTCTAGAACTGTACGCTTGCCTTGGAATTTTGAAAGCTGAGGGGAAAAATTAATATTGAGAGTGCATATTTCTCTTCTTGAAATTAAAAGAATGGATGGTTGGCATCGTTCTCTTACATAATCATGGATTCTTATCTTTAAAAAGTATTTTCTACTGTCTTGTGTATTATTTATTATGGAAGATGACTGGGAAAAGGAAAGGAGATGTGTCTTACCTATAACTTGAAGAATTTCGTAGAAGGCCGTGAACGCGAAGAAAGAATTGAAACAAAGAAAGATTTGTTGACTGAATGTTTACTAATTGCCTATTTATTACGCGTCGCATACGATTTAGAAGAGCAGATTATTCAATGTATGATAACTTATTAGAATGTTTCTAACTTTTATTTGGAGTAAATGTTTTATTATTTGATATTTGAGAGGTTGATTTCGTTTATGTTTTGGTTTCGATAGTTTGTTGAGAGCATTTATTTCTTTGGCAAGAATTTAATTTTTATACCTATAGCTAGGAACTTGCGAGAATTGGTCGTTAAAGGAAGATGGGATGTATCAAGAAATGAAATTGGAATATGATATGTTTCCACAGCTATCGATTCAGCAAAAGTTAGGCAAATTGTTTTTGAATTGGTAGTTTATAATATGCAAAAAATATTTCAATACACTTCACACATGTTTGTTTTCTGGCTCGGATATTTCTCCTGCAAACCATTTGATTATTTTGAACAACTCAGAAACTGCAAAAGACAGTAACTCAATGGAATTGTATATGATAGTTTTTATTACTTGCCAGTTAATGCTATGTTTAAATAATTATCAGTTGTTTTGTATTTTCATACATTTCTTGAAATCGGCAAAGTCAAGCTCTCTTATGCTGAAATGGCATTATTGTGGTTAACCAATCAAATTGCAAGAATAAATCGTAGCAAATCCTTGTTAATGTTCTAATTATATATATTTGATGTGCATCATCTTCAACATTTACCCTGAAGTAAGATAATTTTTTTACAAAAGCTTCCCCGGAAAAACTATTTGCATTAAACTATGAGATGCAAATTTCATAGAAACACAATTAAAATTTAACATACGGACATTTGGTTTTATTTATCGGATCTAAATTTTTGTCTTGACAGCTCATATACTATCGGTAGAATCGATCTTTTAATTCGACTGAACGTCACTAGCTTGAACTGCAGTAGCAGTATATTGAATCTAAACCTCCTTATTATTGATTTGATCACTGGTAATTAAGATTGCAATCATTTCAAATTTTTAACAGCGTTCATATCCTGCTACCTATGTGTCAATCGTGCATGAGCACCATTGACTCTGGATGTGTCTATACTATTTGCGATATGTATATGATTTGGTAGTTTGAGCACTCTAGTATGATACAGATCTTTTCTTTTCTTCTATGTGATGTTTTTTTTTCACAACCTTGACTGACTCATCTTGACCTCTCTATATACTGAATACAGTCCCTTGTTCACTCACTGTATGTATGTATGTATTTCAACCAAATATCAATTTAGAAAATATGTACATGGTTGCAGTCATCCGTAAGCACAAGTGCTTGTTAAATTGGATGACATACTACAAGATTTTAATTTAGTAAACATCTAGTAAACACTGAGTAGTAATGATGAAGGTTAATGGCCAGAAACAAGTACTTGTCTGATGCTAAACGCATTCATATAAATACTTTTCACCCGTAATCTATATTCATAAAAATATGTCTTTGGCCTTTATGTATACTTATAATACCTGCTGTATACGCTATAAGCTGATAAATTTGCAAAACAAATCCGATTGATATTTGAAATAATTTCGTATTTCATTTGTTAGGTCTAATAAGAAATTATATATTTTACAATAGCTATTATATTTCGAGTAATTTTCAATATTTATGATAATGTGACAGTCATCCAATGGCTATTTCTAATAGAAATATTGGCAATCAAATTAATGAAAACACACGATAATTTATTAAATTTGAAATATTTAATTACATAATAAAACTTATTTCCAAATTATTAAAATATCATTGACATGTTTATTCACTGATTAGATATAATGCAACTATTGTTATTAATTGTATAATAACTTATCAACTTCTCGTTCTACGGACAATTATCTGTCAGCCATTTCAATGTTAAGATATCACAGTGATGTTTCGCTTTTCTCATCTTACATGTTTACATAATTACGAGGCACAACCCGTTGATCTTTTGTTCATTTATTTAACATTTGTGTCGCTGAGGCACCAGTACAAAACAAGACTGTTGGTCATTGGTCATGTTCAATATGCTGTGAATTGCTACTTTATGGTATTCTTGCCATACTATACGTACATCTGGTCTAACATTACCAAAATGGTGAATCGTAATGACACAGTTATTATTTTATAACACGGCAAGACGTATACATCTGTAGTTTACTATGATGAGACAAAATAAAACAAAAATTATTCTTATCTTTGGTATACTTGGATGTTTGCTTTTTTGGAGTGGAATAATACAAAATGCGACAAGCATCACAATTCTTCAAACAGTAAAAGGAAAAATATCAGTTAGGTATATAGATCTATTACCATAGTTTACTTTTACGTTTAAATTTAAATAATCTACTTTTAAAAACATTTCATAGGAAATTCTTCAATAATAATATTGTTTATGTAGTTGCAAGTGGTGAGACTTTTTTATCTTTAGAAAAGAGTTTGTGAATAAGCTATTGATGGCTAGCGGGTTGCCGTTTTGACTTTATTAAAATTCATGTTTGGACAGCTGGGGGGATGTTTCATAAGCGGTTTGCTTCAGCCGCAGAATTTTTATGAGGCATAATCAATCTGTAATCAACGCGTCTGTTAGACTGAGAACTTTATATTCAATAAACATAAATGCTAGAAAATGTTACCGTTTAAGATTTGAATACGAATTTTATTTCGTTACCTTACCTGTTCTATATAACAATCATATTTTTGATTACATCTGTAAAGCAGTTTAATGCTCGATAATTTATACTACTTCGCCTGAAGCGTATCATTAAGTATATAATATATAACCTGAAAATGCAATGTTTGGACAACAAGCTTAATGGGGAAGCTTAGATTTAGTTGTTTTTGGTTTTACTTTGGCTTTTTCAATACAATGATATTGTCCAAATAAAGTTCCTTCATAAATTCAAAATAAGTTCTGAAGAGATGTCATAAAAGCCTATTTACTTGGAAACAGAAACTGAGAGCTTAGTTCATTGAATCTAATTTTTTGACAGAACTAGCAATTTTCTTCGAAGAGAATTTCAGAACCTTTCTAAGTAAAATTCAGAAATTTCCAAGTGAATTTCAGAAATTTCTAATATAATTTCAGGCAGTTGCAAATGAATTTCAAACTGATACTTACTTACATAAACCTGCCGATTTCATGTCAGTCATGAAGTTAAAGATAGCTATCCTCGAATAAGGATAGAGGAAGCATAGTGTAATTAGCGGAAACCGGAAGATGCTGTAATTGACGGAGATTGAGGATGATTTTGTAAATTATGCAATTGATGCTATAAAAGTGAGAAAATATCATCAGCCTCGCGAATCGCAGTCAACATCTGCAATCCTCTGACATCCGCAGATTTCACTGCAATGCTCCCTTTAACCGTATTCGAGGGGATATTTGTCATGAATTTATGTTCGACAGATGCGCATGAAATCGTAAGTTGCCTGTAAAGTTATTATCTATCTGAAATTGGTTCGGAACTGCCTGAAATTGGTTTGAAAATATCACAAATTGAATTAAAACTGTTTGAAATTACTTTTAAAAGGCATGGTACTGCAAGAAACAAGTCTTCCTATCAACTAAACATGAATTTGAACCGCTAATATGTACTAAATCTGAACTTCCTTCTTGTTCAGCTAGCAAAACGCTTGCAATAGTTAAGATTCACTGTACTGTTGATTGGGTATCATAAGATCTAACTATACTCAACCATCTCATAAAGCTAGTTGGATTATACTGATCATATAAGATGCTGAAGTGCTTACGGTTTCATTAGCTCAGAGGGAAAAGCCTTCATATTATATCATATCTGATCGACTGTGGTTCAGTTTCCAGAATGTCAATTCAGCTTAAATTTATCCAAAGCATCATATAAGTACCACCTAAGGCTGAATGATAGAATAGTCAGGAGGGAGTTACATGGTGAGTATCTGCGGCGCATCGTCGAGCATTCAAAACTCGATGACTAAAGCCTGGTTCCCATATAGTAAATTTGCCTGCGTCGTTGCCTGCGACATTTGCCTGGGTTACAGCCGTAGACATTTAATGATCTTTTTTCTATGGTTTCCACCGGATATCATTATTCTTGCCTGCGTCATTTCAAAGTTGAACACACTCCAACTTTAAAATCAGTCAGGCAAGACAAATGATATCCGGTCGAAACAATAGGAAAAAAATCATTAAGTGTCTACGGCTGTGACCCAGGCAAATGTCACAGGCAACGACGCAGGCAAATTTGATATATGGGGACAAAGCTTAATTGATTCGACAATTTTAGCATTCGACGCCTATCTTCTATGAAATCTTGAAATTGATTTGCAGTGTCACGGATTAATACGGAGATTAATACGCAGATTAATACGGAGAATTTAGCTTCATTACTCTAAACGAAACGAGCAACGACTCTGAAAACTGATATGCGATACGGCTGGATTTGGTAGGTCGATACCGAATCAATTAAATTAATACATTTATGGAAGCAGAACCTATATTAGATGAATCTCCATATCTCCGTTAAATAAACGATATGTATTTGAATAAGTGAGATACAAATTGAGAAATGGGAATTATTCATGTCTTGATAACTTATGTACAGTGTTTGTTTGTTTGTGTGTGTGTGTGTGTGTGTGTGTGTTTGTGTGCGTGTGTACAAATGAAATGCTCAATATAATTAATGTTTTTATATAATACATTTTTTATTTTACTCAGAGAGAAGGACGGCACATCCTTTGCTATAATGTGAGCGTCTACTCTATTTCTATACGTTTATTGTTTATTACTTAGGCCCTACTAGAATTACTTGCTTGATAATTTTTCTTTATCAGCTTGATGTGGTGTACATAAAAGTGATTCCTTTTTTCTTTGTAGTGATCTGTCGAATGTTATTCATATTGCCATGGTTTCATGTGGTACATACAGCTCAAATATGGTCAATTCCATCAAATCAATCCTCTTAACAGCAGATTCATCAATTCATTTCCATATATTTACAGATGAAAAACAATATAAATTGATAGTTAGCGAAATGTTGTCACAATTCTCATTCACGTCATCACTAAAAACTAGAGCCACTTTTCACGATATAGCACTACCAAATATAATCAAAGAAAAGAATGTTTGGCTAAAGATGTTTAAACCCTGTGCAGCTCTACGCTTATTTTTAACAGTAAGTTGACAAAGTTTTTTATGGACGCAATGTCAGACATTCCTCATATCACAAAGTTTTCATACTCATACAATAAGTTTGCATTCAAAATCACAATGTCTACATCATACAGATAGGTTGCTACTTTTAAGTCATCACTTGATCATTGATCATTTATAAGTTACAAATATGTATTCAAAACAGGAAAAGAAGGATTCATATTGTGGTTCGAATATATTGAGAGAAAATGTTTCTTTATTACAGAGTCAGAGTATTTCTGCGTGGAATTTTCAACTGACTGTTGTACTACTCATGAATATTATTCGAACATCATCCAAAATGAGACTAATATGAAGCTGACAAAGAATGCATTCCAGTAAAATTCGTATAAACGTGTTTCCAATAATATAAAATGATTTGTTAGTAACATGTAAACGATTTTCGCATAAAAATTAGATGACACAAGCAGAAGCAATTAACCTTTTACATTGAAGCAGTTATTTTCATTTATTTAATACCCAGGGTGATATCCTATTTGCTTAATTGATGAAATATTTGTGTTTGTTATTCATTTTCGCCGATCAACCAGTGACTTGTATCAATTTCTCACACGTTAAGAACGCAATAGACTCAATCTTATACCGCGTACAATGTTTCTCGAGTGACAAAAGCTATAATGTAAGTTCACAGCCTCTTGCTTGTTCTTTTAATGATTCGGCACGACTTAAGCTGTATATAACCCATACATGTAAACCGTTGTTGAATAAGATTAATTAAATCTAACGTAACATGGAAACAGGCTGAACTTTATTTGATTGAAGATAATTAGATGACTGATTTCATTTATTACTGATTATAGCGAATAGCTCTATGAGAGGATTGATAGGATTATTTTATTCTCATACGATGTCTCTTCGCAGACATGAGTTATCATCCATAAATTATTTTGTTCTTCAACAGGAGTCACTTCATGAGATAGACACAATCATATATCTAGATAGAGATGTTCTTCTCTTGAAACCGATAGGAGAGCTTTATAAAGAAATAAAGAAATTTACCTCTCATCAAATAATTGCTGCAAGTCAGGAAAATGAAATTAAAGAGCGGTCGTCCTATTATCATTATTCAGCACATCCACATTACGGTGAAAGTGGAATAAATTCTGGTGTTTTGATTATGAATTTAACAAGAATGAGAAAGGCTAATTTTATTCAGACAATACAGCGAATATATAGCCGTTATAGCAAGACTATTCGATATGGTGATCAAGATTTACTTAACATATATTTTCATTCTCATCCAGGTACGTGTAAAGATTTCATATTTTATACCCGATGATTGACCATTTATTGTGGTTAGTAATAAGTAATTGCCTTACGAAAGACACTCATAAAATGTAATTTTCTATTTGTAGAAGAGTGTTGTCTCTAATCTCTAAGTGTACAGTCACTTGAGATCAATTTTAACAGATTTCACGACAAATAATTAATAATGTGTAAAAATGATTAGAGGTATTGGGTACTTGGAAAGTACTGGGCCATTCGATTATCTCTGAACCATTCTATCGACCATCAGAAGATGGTACTCATTTGATAATTTGAGATAAAGACAAGACTGAGTTGACGGTCGGATGATTTTAAAGACGGCTGCTAAGATGTTCAAATATGCATTGGGTTAACGTGCTTGAACACAATCCATCTACGAAAACCTGGAAGGATACAGGATAATTGTAATGCATGTTTTACATTTGATTGCTCCAATTCCAAATTTCTTTTATGTGCCGGATTTTGATGAAATTTAAGTCACTTACAAAATATCAATATCATCATAATGAAAAGTGAGACGGACATGGAAATTTGAGCTTTATCCTAGTGGAAATGAAATACATTTTTCTCCTCGTAAAGGAAAATCAACGGTCACATACAAAAGAAAGAATTTTAAATTCAAGATAGATTCAAACCATACTTTGGAGCTGTCTAGAGTATGTTCCCTTACCTCATTTAATCAAACAAACTATTCGACCAAGTTGATTTAATCGAGTAATTGTAAATATTATTAGCGTTCAAAATTAACGGATAAAGAATGATCTGTAGTAAAATCTTGCAAGTGATTTGATTTCAATGAGCGTTACCTTGACATAAAAGGGTACCAGGTGGCACAAATTGAGTAATCAAAAATTGGAACATCGAGCGTTTATGAAAAGTAAATATTAATCCTATTTAGAGAGCTCGATATGTGTTGTAATTCCGAATGTTTTTCTTTGATATTTCAGATACGCTCTACGTGCTCGAGTGCTCCTTCAATTATCGGTCAGATCATTTTTTTGAAGAAACCAATACATGTAAACATTCAAATAAAAATGGTATTTCTATTATTCATGGTACTCGTGAAATTTATAGAAGAATTCCACAACATGTATTTAGCTGTGTAAGTACATCTATAGCACATTCAAGTTTCTTAAAGATTGGGGAATTAAGTTTTAAAAGCAATACTGAGAATTATTTCAAGCTTGGAGGATACTTAAATCCTGGTTCGCTTCAATATAAAATTGCTAAACTTATTATGGATAGCATATGAGTGTGTCAGTATGATAATAGTAGAATCTCTCAGACAATTCAACATTGTGATCTTTTATATTCATTTATAAAACAAATTAAGAGTAGAAGTCCGAAATACAATTAGATTATAACTATATGGGAGCATTTTTGTATTTACGTCCTTAACTTTGTGATTTTTCCTACTTTCCACTCGTCACGTTCGCATACCCCAGCTCGGGCGGGACTGTAAGATAAACTATTTATTAGACTACAAGTTTACAGTTATTGAATAATATTTATTACGGAATATGTTCTACTAAGCAATACAGGCAGTATAAAATTTCCAATTGATAAATTGCGTTATGGTCATAACATAATAGATATTCCTAGGTAGCCATTCCAACCCTCCTCCAACATCAATTACCATAGCATTCTGTTTATTCTTCCCCTCCAAAAAAAACATTTTACTGTTGATCTTGAATCCCCAATACATTGTTTTTTTTACTTTTCATCATAAAAGAAATCAAGATTTCAGACAATAAAAAAGTTTTTGTCAAGTTCAGATAATGATGGTATAATTGCATTGGCCTAGATTATTGCAGTAATTTACTATCTATGAACAGAGCTTTGACTGAAAACATGATACTTTTTTTTGAGGGAATTATCTCCTTAAGAAATTTCCACATTTCTTTTTGGCTGCATATATTTTTATTAACGTTTGTAATTGGACTGAAATTTCCGAAAATATGCATTGAACAGCTTCCTTGTCTCTTTGTAAAATTTGTGACAATTTTTATCATTTGCACTTACAAATTCTTGTAGTAATAGTTCTTTTTGCTTTTTAATTCTCTTGCTTTGTCCTCTAAATTGAATTTATTACCATTTTGTTTAATGCAAATCCTTTTTAAAGGAGCAAGCTCATCACTAATTGTGTAGAACACTGCTAACCATGCATAAAAACAGTCATCAATGTTTATAAAATGATGTAAAAAGAATAGAATTATAGTTACATGTTAACGTATAGCGATGACTTTGTAAAGGACTCTTCGCAGTTGCAGGGAGAATAAAGAAATTGAATTGAAGATCAGCAATGCGAATCAATGTTATACCTGCTTTACAATTCGATGTTACGTTTCCTAATGCCAAATCGAAAAACATTGAAATAATAAATATTAACCTTGTTGATGAGTTTATCAATTGATGAATTTAAAGTCAGCAATTAGCGAAATAAATTCTTTAGTGATGCAGGAATTTGTATCATGTACATTATGATAATAAAATCAACCAAAATGACTGATCAGCGAATTTTAATATCAAGTCTATAACTTGAGCTGATAAAGAGTTCATTATTACTTTTAGGAAGTTTTATTTAAATACATTTGTTCATTAACAAATCAATATAAAAATCACTTCTAGGGTCAAAGGAAAATTTATCGCTAAAATAAACCAGTACACCTTGTTTTTCTATGAATTGAGAGTTGTTATCTCTTGTAATGGGTGACAATAGCCATCAAGTGACAGAAGCCAAGAATGTTTCTAATAGACAGAGGACATCACGATATAGTTGGTGCACCTAGTCCTGAATGTCAGAGAAATGACAGAGCACTTTTCCTTAACCAGAATTAGGGTGACAAATTCTCAAACCGTTTGCATCTGTGTACTGCTTCAGTCCATTCACATTCTATACGCTAGGTCCTGGATTCAGTTCAATGTCACATATTAAAGGCATAAAATAGACAAAAGCCATATCCATTCCAAATAAATGCGAATAATAGTGATTTTTTATAGTTTTAATTGGCAAGGGCTGCATGAGTACTATTGGTTTAATCATTTGCTAAATTCATGAAGGCTATATCGAGAATAATTCATTGCCGCGCGGAGATATGGGAATTTAATTTCGAGTGTTCAAGTTGACGTCTCACGAGCTTTAATTCGAGTCTCTTTGCATTAGCAATTCCAAGAATGAAGCCTTATAGCGAATCTAAATATAGCGAATAAAGATCAGTTGAGTCATCTAAACTTATTTCTCTGTCGATAGCTTCAACCCTTTTTATGGACAAACTTTTCCGCCATTCAATATGATATTTTTACAGTGAAAATATAACTTTTTCGAATACGAATTTGTTGAAAAAACCTTGTACACCACTGATAATTAATGAGTTATTCTACTCACACTGTGGGAAAACTATAACTATTTTGATCAAATATTTTCACTGGAGTGTAAAGTAATGTATAAATATACATAGTGATATAATGAGTTACAACATCACCAGAAATAATCGTCTGCATTTCAAGCAATTTACAAGATTCAGATCCATTTAGCTCGGATGGATTTGTGGATCAAAGGAGTACCCTTGAAAATTAATTAACACATACGGTACGCTTTCTCCTAGATATAAGGTACCTCATGTACCTCCTTTCTACGGTAAACACGTACAGCATACACTTTAAAATCAAATCCAACGGTTGGCAGTTAAGACAAAAGAACAAAAAAACAAATAAGCTGATCTTTAAGATATAGATAATTTTTATGACCTCTCTAAACAACCGTAACAAACTTAACTTGACCTTCTTATCAAATTTTAATCAAGAACTGCGCTATCGGCTGTTAAATTAATTAATGGAACGGCATGAAGTGGGGGGGATGAACTGAATTAAAAAACTTTCTACTCAATTTATTCCCTAATGTATTAGGATTAAAGTGTTTTTGGCAGATATCACATTTCTATCAATGATTTATAGTAAATTCAAGTTTAGAAACCATATGTTGATGCACTTTGACCCAAATTGTGGGTGGTTGAAATTGTTCTTTGGCCTATACAGTGGAAATGAAGTCAAGCTAATCATTACAAAATACTTGTTTGTCTAGTTTCAAGTCTAATACGTAGCTATATAAAATCAGTTCATGCAGTTTCATAATGGATAACCAGAGGAAAAATACAAAACACTACAGTGCATTAAGGTGAGAAAATATGTGCTGACTTGGTTTGTATTCCTGAAATGCCCATAGATTAGTAATTACCTCTCGGAGTGGCCACTTAATGAATAAGTGTTTCTAAAATACGTAGTATTCTGTAATATGATTAGTTGGATTATGTCTTAAAAAGCTACAACATATTATTAAATAAATAATAACAAAAACAGTTGTCTTTAAGAAAGACATTATGAAATTTTAATTTAATCTTGGGATATTTTCATATGTAAAAACATTGAATTGAAATTGAATTTTAAGTCATGCACTCAAAATGCAAACAACCTTTCAAATAAAAAATAATCTTGATTCAGAACTTTGTTTTATTTTAGAGAAGATACCGAACACGCTTGCACGTACTTGTATTTATATTTACTAGAAGAGAAATGTTGAAAGACACGAGAGGCGTGCTAAAAGACACTATTGGGGTACGGAAATAACACTGTACTTGTGTCTTCCAGCATTCCTCGTCTAATAAATATGAATACAAACATGGAAAGATGGTGGTAACTATTTGATATAACATAAGAGTAAACATCACACAAATTCTTCAATGTTGATAGCATAAACAGTATCGGATATCTAACATCTACCACTATTTTTTCTTGACATGTTAACCTGACATACTTAACAATAGCAGCTTTTCTAGAAAAAAAAATTCAGATAACACAAAAACTATTGAACGAGAATATTTTAGATTAGCTGAGCAATTGTGAGATAATTGTGATCTAAATTTCCATAAAAAAGGCATATTTCAAACGTGAATGGGATAATTTCAGAGCTGTTATCCGAATCAATCAAAAGGTAATCCAGAAAACACTACGGCGTGTGCAAATTTTTGACCTCAAAGCAATTATGAGCCAATTTTGATCTACATTTTGATATCAGAGAGCACCAAATTTTGAGGATTGGGTGAGGAAGGGTGGCTGGCGCCACGCTGCCCTCTACTTGGTATTACATTAATTACAGTGCTATTCTTTCGTGAGCATTATTTTACAACAATAACTTAGATAGCCAGGAAATAAATTTTAAATAATACAAAAATAAATTATGGATGGGGGTCACCTTGACAGGAATAACTTATTTGGATAGCTTTCCAAAATGTTTTGAATGCAAAGAACACATTTAAATAACCTACCAGAAAAACTGCAGTGCTTCAATTATTTTTAATTTCTTTGCCTCAATAGGATAGGAAATATTGATTGGTTCAGCTATTTGTGCAAAATGTAAGGGTTAAATGGTGAATGCTAAAGGGACATTGAACATGTATAAATATTCAGCATATACCATGAACGTTTTGATGGCTCAAGTAGAACCTTTGAGCATATCAGTCGAATAGATTGCCTGATGATCACCTTCGCATGAAACTTTGAGTAGCAAATATGGTTGTCTTGGCTCTGACCCTTACATTTTATATATTATTAAAGCTCTGTTTATAACATTAATGCATCAATTAAGCCCTATGTTCAACCATTAAGACAACTTACACAAAATTATGTACACTCTTAAAACTAAAGGTGTAAAAGCGCACTTTTTGGGGGTGTAAATGCAAAAACGAAGGGGTGTGAATGCAATTCGCACGCTTTCTGTTGCATTTACCCGCTTTTTCTGAAAATTTTACCTTTAGATCATGCATTTTACACCGCTTTCACACTATTGACCTCGTTTGGAGATTAGGCGCGGCTTGCAAAATCGTTACAGAATTTTGAAAATGGCGAAGACGAAATGTGAACTTTTCAATATGTCAAACAAGTTATTATAATTTGAATCGTTTAAGACGTTGTTGTATATCCTATCTTACTACAATGGTTTTGAAAGTTCTGGTTTCATGTGCAGTGCTATTTATGGTTTATTGACATGGTTTATGTTGAAACGTATTTGCCTGAAACGGAAAGAATAAAGGAACACAAATTCCAACTAAGCTTCAAGCCTGGCCTAAACATTTCAACAGTTAATAGACTACACACAGCGATTACAAGCTGATTTTGAAAATGAGAAATGCAATTTGTATGATATTACTTGCTGCATGACCCACTTGCAACAATTCTAGAGTGGCTACTAGTCTAACCTAATAAAGGACATCCCGGTCTACAGAGCAGGAAGCTATGTCTCTCGCTTTTACATTTTATTTGTATGGAATTTTAAAGGTAAGCAACTTTCTTTCAGACCTGGAGAGAAGCTTGTTAATCACATCATATACTAATTACTTGCTAACTGTTTTTATTTGTACACAGTTAGAATGCTCTGACTTGGCATCGTGCTAGCTAAAACAGAGATCAGATATATGGCTAATTGGATGCCGGACTACGACTGAGACTAGATTATGTAGGCTTTCAGACCAGAAAGTGATCAACAGAATTGAAAGGCAAGCATAAATAATAAGTAATGTAGACGGTGTCGCCCTACCGAAGGCACCCGTACCACTCCTCTATTTCTAGACGAGTGGCTTTTTTCGCTGAGAGCAATAATTTTAAACGCTCTTTGTTGATCTCAACCGCGACACTGCAGATCAATTTCAACAGATTTCATGGCAGATAGGTCTCGATTGTCAATGCGCAACGATGCGCCGCAGCTACTCACAATGCAATTTCCTCTGGACCATTCCATCCGCCATCCTCAGATGGTACTCATTTGATGTTTCAGATAAAGTCAAGGCTGAGTTGACCTTAGGGGGATTTGAACCACGGTCGATCAGATATGATCCGATCTGAAGTTCGGTTGCTCTGCCATCTGAGCTAATCCTCCAAGGCAAAAGGCAAGCATATATATATATATATATATATATATATATTTTACTTGAATTTGAATGATTGATTGGTATTTTACAATATTATATATTAATTCATCTTAATGTTTTGATTCCCAGACCCAATCAAAGAAAATTATATCATAACATCCATTGTAGTACACCATGTGCCACAAACTCATGGGGTATCGGTAAGTGTGAAATTTCTTACCCTATCATATGTAAATCAGAAATGGAATGCATTGAAGGATACCATGATGAAATTATGCTTGGCAGTTACTTTAATTTATTGATCAAATAACATAAGATTATATATACTCAATACTAGATTACTATAACTCATAAGTACTTGCTTCATAGACTTGATAAACTTCACTGTAATAGTAGGCTACTTGTAGACTCAATTATTCTCTCATATCATTCAAATGCCTATGGGACAGCTACAATATATTGGACGGCTTTAATAGCTATAGCTATACAGATCAGAATAATATTTATGAAATATTATAGTATTGTCTTTAATAGAATTGAAACAAAGATGATGCAAAAGCCATTTGCCTCATCGTTGTTTCTATTGTATATTATGCTCTGTTTTAACAAACATTGAGCACTCCCACATACACTAGCCTGCGCGCAGACCCAAATCTTTTTTTTTATGATTAGTAGGGTCTGCGTAATATCGACAGAAAGCTTGCGCTGGGCGGAAGTTGGAGGGAGTGGCGGAACGTCATTACACTTTAACTCTTGCTGTTCAGCGTTGTTCAACTACAGACGGCGTCACCATCAGCATTTCTGCAAGTCCGAGTTTCGAAAATAACAAAACTTTTCACAATCAAAATTGATACTTATTATTTACGAAATAAAATGAGTTGATTCATAAAGATGTTCAAATGATTAATACTAACTTAATACAACGTACTATTTATGTTCAATATGAAGTGATCTAAGTTGTCCAATGTTTTTAATGCATTTGTTTTTGACAAAGAAACTCGAAAATTGACATCGGCATCGGTAATAAAACGATGTTGAAAATTACTCTTTCGTAAAGAAATAATTTTGTAATCCATTGCCATGGCGCAGCGAAAAAGATCCCGAGATTAAATCGTTCTATATCTAATAAAATGATTTGTTCTTTCGATATTACCCATGACAAGTTGGCTTTTACGACGAACACAAACACAATCCAAATGAATTTCAGTATCTTGAAATCAAGTCTTTGTTGGCCGATGCTGCATGTAAAATAGCATGTCCCGTCCTCTGTGAAAGGCAAATTAACAAGAAATCGTTTTTGTCAATACACTATGTTCATTTTACTACAAACATAATTATAAAAAGTCTGTGTTGAATAAAAAAATCTGAGGTCTCCCTCGTACAAAACTAAAAACGGAGACCAGCAAAATGATTTTATCGAAGAAGAACGACGTTTTACTTGAAAAGGAATGCGTCAAGAACTTATATTTACCAACCAATCATGTTCTGGTTCTAGTTTTGGAGAACTCGCTAGCGATTGGCTGATGAACAATAGACAAACAATAGATTTCTCACGTTTCTGCCACTCCCCCTAATCCAGTCCAGCGCAAGCTTTCTGTCGATATTACGCAGACGCTACTAATCATAAAAAAAAGATTTGGGTCTGCGCACAGGCTACACATACACATGTTTACCTCATATTACATTACAGTAATACAATTTATTATAATTTTTTGATTTTTGTGAAACTTACTATATTGTATTGTTATTACTATCATTATCACATCTATATAGTCAATTATGGCTTTTTCATCAATATTCAAAATATTAGTAACATTGAAATTAAATCGACATGATATACAAAGGCATGATAATATATCTATGATAATAATCTGGATCTCCAAATATTATTCATGGCTGCTTAATTCATCTATACCACTGTAATGTATAATTCTTAACATCAATCAGCTGAGTTAGACCTATATTTTCATGTTGTATTTTTTCATTTACAGCTTGCGGTATCTCTTCATTGATCATATTTTTCCAATTTATCTGCATGAAAAACTACATAGCCACTAGCAAGCCAGATCAAATAAAATCATATTATACTATTACTTGGATACCAGGAACATGATTACCAATATCGTAAATTATCTGTAAGTACCTCTTAATATCCTCATATACGGTCAAACCTGATTTTAATCCTTGAATGACTAAAACAGTTTATTCTTCTGAGTCTAAACCAGTTTTTTCTTTCAAATGAACCCTAATGGATCTAATTGCTGGTTGTTATATACAGGTTTCACTTCATAAACACTTTAGCTGACTACTTTGTCAGCAGTGCTTAATTTTTCAAAATAGCATGGCATTTTAGAATATGGCCTTGGTTACTAATTATTTACCACTGAATTTTATCTTAATTACATTGTACATTATTAAAATTACATATAGAGTAGTAATAACACCTACAATACTCCAACCTATTCATTTGCCATCTATGATATATGTATCAAATTTAGTTTAGAGATTGATATAAATACAGAATGTTTATGTTCCAAATTTCCAATCCTATATTTTACCATTTTATGTAAATTTCACTATTACAATTTCCAATTCCTAAATCCATGTGTAGTTGAAGTTTCATGCTTTTATGTCAACTATGTCTATAAGAGTGTGTTGACAGTGGCCAACATTTGCTACTAATTCTATCCATCTGTGTCATTAAAACTGAGTTGCTTGTGAATACACTTGTTTCACACCTTTGAAATTTTATTATAATTGTTTTTAATTTTCTTTTCATTTTTCATCTCCAGATTATTAGATTTACTCAAACCACTGTACTGTACATCTACATGAGGAATCGTTTTTCTCTAAGTGGGATCTTATATTTATGCTCTGGTCTATAGTTCAATTTCCATTTAATTTATTCTACACTTTGGAATTCAATGCAATTGTAAAAGTTTTTAAAAGAAATCAATAACAATCACAGGAACATTCGCTGGCCTGTTAATTGATCAGTAATGCAATTATTCAAAACTGATACAGTACTATAGCTGCTTACCTGAACAATAAAAATTATTACTGGTTGTAAAGAAAACTGCTAACTAAATTATGTAATTCTGTAATGAGATGTATATTGTATATATCATAACATGTATGCTTACAATTTTCACTTGAACATATTATTATAATCGTAGTATACCATTTCTGCAAATTAAATGCTTCAATAAGAATATTGAATGTTATCATTATCTGCTGCCATTTGCAATACTATGTACCGCATCAGCTTAAATAATACTACTTGTATCATGATTTCAACTGCGAATGCGAAAGCAATGCCAAACAAACATTTCCTGTAAAAGTACGGTCAATTTGAGAAATATTTAGGATTGCATTTTCAACTTCTAGGATAGTGCATTTACACCCAGTGGGGGTGTACATTTACACCCCTAAGGTGTAAATGCAAAAATTAGGGGTAAATTTTTTGCATTTGCATTTACACCCCAAAAGCGTGAATTCACACCCCAAAAGTCATGCTTTTACACTTTAATTTTTAAGAGTGTAGTCATAGTCTTTAAAACTAAGCTCAGTACCTCGTATAGTGAATTAATTTTGTATCGGTGATAAGTTTCTGTTTTGGGGGCTAACATATTTGCTTCATTCACTTTCTTTCAATTCCAATATTCTTGTAACCATGTAAACAAAAAATGAAATAGAGTCAATAGAAATTGTGAATAGAGTCAGTCATTGACATGCAGACGCTGTTGTTTTCAATTTTTATTCCCGTGCTCAGTTCGCATGCAGCTGATCGCAATTGAATTGATTTTCGTATTGAACACTTTTCAAACATCAGGGGCCCTTACGCGGTCCACATTAATTGCTCTTTGTAACTTTGTAATCCAGTCGGTCAATAAATTGGCAGAGATGCTCTTATGTTCACTTTACCATATTCAAAGTGAGATATAAATAGAGTAATAGATATAATTAATCATATATAAAACATCCTTAATTGATCTATATTGGCTAATTAGCTTATCAATATTTCAATAAGTGTATTTCTAAAGAATATATTGAATCATCTTATATGACAACCATTTATATAATTGTAATTTTCATTGTGTAGCCACCATTACCACTATTGAAATGAATATGATTATTTTTCCCTGATGTCCTTTGATAATCGTAGGTTTCCGTTGATGTATTTGGTCATCCTTGCTTCTGTAATGGAAGCTTCGGAGGGAAGAATAACCCGTCAGAAATGTAAATTACATCGAAAAAATCCGGAGACAGATCCAAAATTTGAGATGTGCATCTATCCTCCAATCACTGGACCAATGGGGACTATAATCAAGACCTCTAAGCCAACTCAACACGCTAGATACGCACTGGAACACAGTCAAAACATCGTTGATAGGATGCAGTCTATTTCTGAACATAGAGGTTTCGTTAGTACGGCACTTGACCTTCTCCTCAAATTTGGTTTCAAAGGAAAAGGCTCAGAGAATGAGATACTTACTGACATTGAAAGCACACTGAAATCATTGGAAAAAGGAATCAACGCAAAAGTAAAACATCGTGATTTCAAGCGATTCAAGACCTATCTGAAATATATGCAAGGGCACAATTATGCAAAGGATATGAAGACGGCTATGACGCTGAAAAAGAATTGCAAGACCTTGAGAAATGTTTGTTCACTTTGAATTCAAAAGCCGTGGAAAAGGTTACATTATTTATGCCATGCATTTATCCATATCAAGAGGATATTTCCTATCATTTGACATTACTTCTGTTCCGTGGGTACGCGGATATGCAGATTACCATTACGCTTGATCTTTTGCGTGTTGCAATGAAATCGAGAAAGAGATCAGTAGAGAAAGAATATATAGAACGACTGATAAAGCAATCAGACCAATTCTACTCATACACAGTCGATACAGTTAGGCAGATCGTCAAGTCAGAAACAGATTTCGGAAAACTAACTTGCTTACGCAAACCAAAAAAACTTTGGTATTTTGAAGGTCACCCAAACCCAGAAGCATATATCTATAGTAATCAGATCGGATGGCATGATGAATGTTACCAAATATTCTTTGATGGACGCAACTGTTCAGAGAGCATCACTGTATGGAATGACAAGAAGAATCATATCAGTAAAAGTAAATTAGAAGCTTATAGGAAAGCAAAATCATGTATTACAAAGTATGCTAGCAATTTTAAGGACAAGCTTAAGAAAGATCTTGAAAAATATTGGAAATTAGAAATCCTTGATATAGCAGGAAGCTGGAAAAAAATTTCGGAAGAAGCAAGAGAAATTCGATTATGAGCTGAAACACCACAGTGAAAAATTCATCTAGTTAAACTTTGAAAAGGAAAATCAGAATTTCTAGGTGTCAAGTTATCATCCTGCTAGTTGTTCAACATTATTCAATCGTCCAATGTTATGAGTCAAATCATTTTCTTATTCTTTAAGTTAGTAATAACTTTGTTGACATTGATGATAAATTGGTATTAAAGATATTTATAAGACTTGTCACAGTATCTTAAAAGTGTTGTTAACTAATTTTTGACTCTATACCTCAGCCTACATGCAGTTGACTCTATACTGCATCACTAGCTGAGATTATAAAAATCATGAAATGTCATACCATTTTTATGCTGATGACACTCAGATATATATATGTCATTCAACTCCAAAAAAGATGATCAAGCAAAAATTTCTAGGTCAAGAATTGAAGCTTGCATTCATGATATCGAGGAATGAATGATTTTCAACCGTCTTAAGCTGAACAATGAGAAAACGGAAATCCTTATATTCAACGCCTTGCATCGACCAACGCCATCTGTAGATGCCATTGAAATCGACCAGAATAGAATTTCAGTATCTAAAAAAGCAAAGAACATTGGTGTATGGCTAGACGATGAATTGACAATGAACACCCAAGTCAATAGCATTTACAAGTCAGCATTCTATCACATTAAAATTATCAATAAAATCAAAAAATACATTTCTTTCGAACATTGTGCAATATTCATACATGCTTTTGTCACCTCAAAATTAGACCACTGTAATATTCTTCTAGCTGGCATTTAAAACAAGAACCCTACGCTCAAGTGACAAAAACTTGCTTCAACAATTATCATTTAAACTAAAATCGTATGGAGAAAGATCTTTTTCATTTTTAAGTCCAAAATACTGGAATTTACTACCTGTTAAAATCAGGAACTACTTTACATTAGATGAATTTAAATCGCAGACAAAGACTTATCTATGTTCAAAGCAAAACTTTTTTATCCTAATCTAGCCAATAGTGTCATTTTAAAAACATTTTTTATCTATTAGTTCTACTTTTTACTCCAATTTTAGGTCCAAGTTTGTTCTGAATAATTCTCACTTTTTAAACATACTTTTAATTCAATTACAATATACTTTTAAAAATAATATTGTAAAGCGCTCTTGGATTAATGTTAGAAAGAGCGCTATATAAATGTAGTTATTATTATTAATATTATATATTGTGACTTTTGTAACAAACTCTGAATTGATGACGTTTTGTATTGCTTTATTGTAGTCTTCATACTCTCCTGTTGCCTTCATTCTTGTGACACGTTTCTTTAAAACCTCACTGACTTTTTCGTAATTGTTTACTAGCTTTTCAGGAAACCCTTCTTTCCAAGCTAGACATACTTCAATTCTGCCATTTTCGTTGAACTTTGTGTGCTGTTGTGACATCTTGATAAATCTGGATTCATTTATTTCATTATCTGTGCATACACATCTCTTTGTTGTGTTCACTCCTGCCAGATCAGCTGTGAAAAGTTCTTTAATTTCATCATTTGATTTTTTTGCTTCTTCGTAAAACTTTGCTGTAGATATTCTCTTCACGTTAGCGACATGCTTGTACTTATCTCCTTTGCCTCCTAAAACTGTCCATCTGAAAGGGTATTCAGTGGCTGTTGCTTTATTTTCACTCATCATCTTTGGTTCAATCTTGTTGATTTCCTTGTGTAAAGGCTGAACATCTCTCCCTAGCAGTATTTCAATCTATCCCACTTCTTGATCTACCATGTTCTTTAAGTGTTTTAGATGAGGATTTTTGTTAAAGAAATCTCCAGTCAACCTGTTTGTTGCTCCACAGAGTCTTCCGATTGCATAGGCTTCTATCAAACGATGTTCTTGTATCGAGCTGAGACGTCCAATTGTTAAATCATATTTTTGCGTTTGTTCTTTGTGTTTCGTCATCCTACCACTTCATATTGAATGACTGTGTCTCTCCCTTCTATACCAAGATTCTTTACATCCTCAGCCCTTACTAAGGTTGTGTCTGCGCCACCATCTATCAAACATGGTGCTCTTTGGAGTCTTGAAGTAACATATCTGGATTATTTTATCCACTTATTACCCAATTCTTTAGGGTTGGCAATCTTGGTGATTCATCATCATTGGCATCTCTGGTGCTGTTTGCATTCATGGTAGATACTCTTTTTGTCTCAACTGATGCACTTTCTTGGTTTGTATTGGTTGGTCGATGCAATCTTGATCTTTATCTCGTTCTTCATCTGGAATTGCGTCGTTGTCATCTTCTTCATCGGTGACGTCGTTGAGGTTGTTCCAGTTGTTCATGCTTGAAATCGAGGCTGCTGTAGTTTGATACCTGTTGGCTTGAGCAGTTGCAGCTATTAGTTCCAGTTCTCGTTGATGTTGTTTGTATGTAGCTTCTTCGTCAAATTTTTGGATTATGATTGCATTCAGCTCCCTAACTTCGCAATGGCTGTTGCTGATTTCGTCCAATTGTCTATCTATGTTTGTTTCTGTATCATCGTCAAGGGCGCTGCTTGCTTCCAGTAACTCAACGTAAGTTTGAGCGATTTGCTCTATTTCATTTCTTGCCTTCGATATTCTTTCTAGGGCATCTTAAAATGTTTCCTTTGAAACATATTCGGTTGTCTCTAATTTATTATGTTCATGTAATAGTTTTCCATATTTCATTGACCACGTTTCATATCTTCTTCTTGCGTTCTCTGCTTCGTCAGCCATCTTTGTTTTTCTTCGTCGTAATCTTGTTCGTCAATTTCCTTTAAAATCTTCGCAGTAACTCGATTAGTTCAAAACCGTTTATTCAGGTTTTAATTTTTCTTGCGAGTAAAGGATGAATCAACTACAGTGTAGATAAAAAGACGAATACCAAGGTTTCCAAAGTCTTCATTATTTTCGTAATATTACAAGTTTCCATACAAAGTTCTATGCGTTCATTTATCTAGGACGTTTTGAACGTTTGATCCCATACTGATTCATATTTGTTAGCTACGTCTATTTATTTACATTTGATTCATGATTCAGCAAATTTGTACTTACGATATGCTCAGCAAAACAGTTAACAAATTGTTATCATATGCTAAATGTTTACAATGAAAAGGCTCGTTACGCGAAAATTATTGTTAACGTAATTTGTTTACATCTGAATTAAGCTTACGCGTCTGAAATATATTTAGCACAATCATCTATTTCTAATCTGAAAGTTAATATATTAATATTTATACATAACCATTACATGTAATTCTTATTAACAATGACATACTACGGAAATACTGTTATTTATTAGATCGAAACAATATTGAATGATTAATCCTAAGAAATTCATAAAACACCTAGCATTGCCAAGTCTGTTATCGGGTTGAATCAAAGGTAACCATTCTCCTGATTTAGAAATTACTGCTGTGGAAACAATGCTTTCCAGCTCTCATTTCTGGCATAGCAACCACACCCTCTACTTTGCAATTTGAAACGATTTTATCACAGTAAGATACAATAACCTTTATGCTATTATTTAAAAATATTCTATAATTTTTTGATCAAATAAACTGTTAACTCAGACTTGGTCTCAATATTAGCAAGAATTTCCTTGATCGTTTTGATAGAGGTGTTATCATTCACATGAAAATGCTTAAATCATTAGTATATGAGGTATGTGAATGGTGACCCTTACAGACATGTTTCCTCTCTGTGAGAACCTGCCTAAAGTTAATGAAATACTGGAGTTTGGGTCTCTCATTTATATAGTTTACTGTATCAAATTAAATTTCAGAATCACCTGTTATTATTACCACTCAATGATTCATGCTGAGATTCACTCAACCGATACAGCAATAATATTAACATAACAATGCCTTTCATTATGAAAATCAGTTCATTAACTGGTTACCTAACATACAGTCAATATTTATTTCATAATTTGAACTATCTAGTCAAAATAAAATGTACTTATAAATAACCCATATTTATTTGATTTCAAGTATGTAGTACAATAGAGTATCTTTTTACTATGCTTTACCTGTATGTAAGAATTAATTCTCAAGACTGAAATGAATTATCAGTGTTGTTCTGCATTTTTAATTCCTTTTCATTAATTTTTTGTTTCATTGACAAGATTTACTGCAAGCTACTAATGGGAGCGAAGCGACCTCTGTGCGGAAGCCAAACGCTGAATGGACCCGCGTGCAGGCCGCAAGCTGAAGGCTTTCTCAAGATAATTATGCAACTGATTATGAAAGAGACATGTTCACATCTCATTGTGATGACTCCTTATCCAAGGATACCTGGTAACGAGTAGAATTACCTCTACAGTCACAACTACAGACGAGCAATGAGATGTTATTGTTTCCTTCGCCTTTATCCACAGCTCTGACAACATTCAAACTATGCAATTATCTTCGTTTTCCCTATCTGCACAGTAATAAAAAACTTTCTTCCTTTCATGTAAATCTGTAATATCTGTAATTGCACATTCATGGAACAAGCAATGCTTCCAATTGTTATTTTTTTAGCGGATTGCGCCATAATACAATACGAAAGTTCTCGAACAATATAAGGATCTGTTCACAATGAGGGGGATGATCTACCTACTACGATTTTCTTA
The DNA here is from genome assembly GCA_916610825.1 of Haliclystus octoradiatus. Classification (NCBI taxonomy): domain Eukaryota; kingdom Metazoa; phylum Cnidaria; class Staurozoa; order Stauromedusae; family Haliclystidae; genus Haliclystus; species Haliclystus octoradiatus. The sequence goes on from OU744447.1 coordinate 3,767,539, forward strand.
CCTTCTCTTTTATTTCAGTTTACAAAGAATGAGAATCTTCCTGGCAGCTACGATAATCCTATCGCTCAGCTAGGATGATCCTTCACCTACTAGGACGATCCTCTTTTCTTGTAAACTGATCTGCTGGGATCATCATACAACCCCGGCAAGACAAAGCGTTTTACCAAACTGTGGTTCTTAGTCTTTCTGATTGCTTGTAATATTCATTCCCATGTGAGACTTCCCTGCTGTCAAACATAATACGAACTTTCTTCTTTTCACGAATATGGCAAATACAAATCCCAAATTGTTTAGAATTTTAGATTGCTTTTATATTATATTGGGTTACTTTATCAAACGATTATTTTTTAGAATAGAGAAAGCTTCAGACTAGTTGACAGGTGAATTCGATCTTGCTAAATGAAACATATTATCACATATATGCAGGTCCAATACATGCTAGGATGATCCTATTGAGTAAAGCTATGTCATCCTTGTAAACATGCGATAGGATGACACCCCTTATTGTAAGCAGGCCCTAAGAAGTTTCAGACTGCGTGTTTTACTTGAATATTGATGTCACTGTGGTGATACGCCAATAATTATATCTTTCCAGTGTAATTTTTTGACGATTCTAAATCATAAATTATATGCTCAATTTCTATATTTTTGAAAATATCTTGCATACGTTACTTTTAATGGTACTTGAACCTATTTATGCCATGTGTAAACAATTGGCAATGTTTCTTTGGTGAGAATCCACTATTTCAAAAATGCTCAAATGAAATTGTCGAACAATGAGTCGAAGCAATGTTCTTGTTCTTGTTCATAGCCGAAACATGAATTTCAAATTCATTTTTAATCAGAAATTGAAGAGTTTTGTCTGGCGTTTCAATATTTGGGTTTTATTAAAATTTCCACTCGTTCTATTTAAAACATATATGCATATAATATATATGCATATAATGTTGTTGTTGTTGTTGTTGTTTATTTGTCAAAAATACTGACCGGATTATATAGGAAAGTAAAACTTCCACTTACATATATCCTTTAAATACATAAAGAAAGGATAAAATTAAAATGTGTTAATTGTGTTAACTATACTAGTAGTTCATATAGATTGTTAATTAACTTTGCATAAGGCATTTAGATCAACAGTGTTCAATTTTGATTTGAAGGAAATTAATGATTTGGAGGTTACCACGCTCTCTGGTAAACTGTTCCACCATGGAATTACTCGATTGATAAATTGGTATTTGCTGATATTTAGCCTACCGGATACATTTGTCAGTTGTAACTTTAAGGAGTTACCTCGCATTGAATATTTAGTTTTATTGAATTTACAAAATTCTTCTAAATGTAAATCTACTAGATTATTAATAATTTTAAACATCATTATCAGATCGCTTTTGATTCTCCTTAATTCCAAAGAATCAATATTAAGATACTTCAAACGAGTTTGATATGTTTGACCGTAAATGTGTTTGATGTGGCATACATGCCTGATAAATATTCTTTGAACCTTTTCAATGCTAATAATATCTTTAATTAAATATGGTGACCATACAGGAGACACTGATTCTAAAAGTGGTCTCACGTACACACTGTATGCTTTCATTAAAACATCAGCATCTCTACTGGAGAAACATTTTCTTATTAGGAATGACCTAGACTTGGCCTTTGCAGTAATCATAGCGCAATGAGCTGAAGGCTTGAGGTCGGTAGTGAATACAACTCCCAGGTCTTTTATTCTATTTACTGTTCTCAGTTCTTTTTCTTCCAAGTTGTAAATCTGTTGCTGAACGTTGACATTTCCAAAGGAAAATACGAAACATTTGTGAAAAGCTAGACGTAACTGCCATGTTTGCGCCCATGTAACAACTTTATCTAATGATCTCTGTAGATTTAGATTTGACTCTGATCTTGTAGAAAAGATTTTTGCGTCGTCTGCGAACAATTTGATATGACATTCGTCCTCAAGGCAACTTACAATGTCATTAATAAATATAATAAACAATAGAGGGCCAAGTACGGAGCCCTGAGGTACACCACTGTCAACATTTAAAGAATTAGAATAGACATTTTCAATACAAACGGATTGAGTGCGACCAGATAAAAATGATGATATCCATTTGATGAGCTCGAATTGTATACCATATGCGTTGAGCTTGATAACTAGCTTATTGTGCGACACGGTATCAAAAGCTTTACTAAAGTCCAGATAGATTGTATCAGTTAATAATTTATTGTTTATTGCTTTAGACCAAATGTTAAGAGTAGATAACAGTTGTGTGCATGTCGAGCGTCGTTCTAAAAATCCGTGCTGCTCTCTGGTGAGAAGGCCATGTTTCAAAAAATACTGTTTCATTTGTTTTGAGATAATCGATTCCATCACCTTGCATGTTACACAATTCAACGAAACTGGGCGATAGTTTTGACATAATGAGGATTTTCCTGTTTTAAAGATTGGAATTACAAATGCTGTTTTCCATATAGATGGCAGTTGACCAGACTGCATAGACGATTCAAATAATATGGATAAAGGTAAAGTAATATCGTTAGCAATAGACTTGAGAAAGATAGCTGGATATCCATCAGGAGATGCAGACGCTTTATTTGGTAAGGCAAGTAACTCCTTGAGAATATCCTTTTGAGAGAAATTGATATATGACAAAGATGTAGTACTAATATTGACCTGTTGCAAAAATTCAGGATTGTTCCCATCATCTTGGGTAAAGACAGTAGCAAAATAATTATTAAAAAGTTCAACTTTATCACTGATATCAGTTACCTTTTCTCCTATTTCATTT